>CM075348.1:100005108-101225108 GCA_037693485.1 Kitagawia praeruptora
ATCCGAGTTCAAGGGTTTGCAACGACTCTTTGAGATGCAAGATATCTGGATCGTAATTTGATCGGAAGAGCATTGCATTGATGCGGATAAATGCCGTAGGAACAGATTTAAGTATTTGGTACAGGAAAGATTCAGCATAAGCTAGTTGTGTTGAATTTCCATTGAATTTGAGGATTTTGGCTTGGTCTTCTACTGTTGGAGAAATTTTTGTTAGTTTCTCTAAGGTATCTGTATTGAGACCGCGGCCCTCTAGGAGGGCATCAAGAACTTCTTTGCTAGATTTAGCGAGAGATTTCAGTACAATAGCTGTGTTCTGAGACTTTCGAGGATCAAGAACGAAAATTTGAGCAGGTGGAGTTGAAATGGAACTTCCAGAGCTTGACGAGAGGTTCTTCGGTTCAAGCAAATTGTTGTTTGCAGCATTGTAACCAAATAGAGCTTCAATAATCTCATCATCAAATCTGACGAGCACATAGCAGGTTAGATATATGTCAGACATTAGTGGATTTAGAGTTAAAGACACTAAAATTTTACCTTAAAGAACCGTCATTGATCTCATTCCAGACCAGTGAGTGATCAACATCTGTGTTGACTTTCTCCCAGTGTAGTGGCTTCATCCTCATGTGGATTCTGCTGTTGGTTGTAGAGCTACATTGAATTGAAGCTTCTGGCCTGCTGTTGTTATGGACTTTCCATCTTGGTGCACTAGGGGGTTTAAATGGTGAAATTAAAGCACCTGGGCTTTTTCCTGATGGTGGTTCGGCAGGGTTTCTTTTTGCTGGAATTTTCGGTGGTGGTGGTGGTGGCCTTGAAAGTACTTTTATAGGCGGAGGTGGCGGTGGTGGTGCTGGCGGAGGTGATGGTGGCGGTGGTGGAGGCGGCGGAGTATGCTGTTGAGGGGACTGACAGGAACCAGGCAGTTCCATCTGCTTATCTTGGGATGGTTGAGATAGTTGCAATTTATCCTCCCTTTTCTCTTCTTCATCCAAAGGATTAAACCAAATTGTAGAAAAACATCTAAGTTGCCCACCTTCAACCTTATGCAAATAAAGCACTTCCTTTCCACTAGCATCAACAACTATCTTTTCCAAAGTTCTAACACCTTGAATGCAATTCATGTGGTCTGCATCATCTTCTCGTCTGAAGCTTGAGGCAGATTTATTTTGTCTACGTTCTCGAGCTATTGCATATCTAAATACAATATAGAAGATGATACCAGCGACAAGTAAAGTACATGTAGTTGTTGCAGCTATGATTTTAACAAGTACTGCATGTGATAAAGGTGATGGTGATACTTCTTTTGCAGACATTCTTTATTCGCTTCAAGATCTTCAGAACTCGGATTCGAACAGAGTCCTTGAACAAATCAGAAGTGAGGGAACTTGTGGTTGGATGTATATGTTTGGAGTTTCTGAAAGATTCATACAGTGAGGGTTGATTTTTTGTTATGTTGGGTTTTTTTAAAGCCTTCTTCAACTCCTGCTTTAAGGCTTCATCTATATAGCTCAGTAGTTAATTGTTATTTATTGTGTACCCTCTTGATATGATAATTGGTCAGCCGATTGATTTTGTTGTACATATTGTCCTCACTCCTTAAAGGGCCGCGGTCTATAGGAACCACATGCTATAGTAGTGTTATATACTCCCTCTGTCTCACATTGTTTTTCTTATTTGAAATGTTGGTCCTGTTCATAATATGAGACAAATTACTAATTTACGTCTAATTTATAAGACGGAATATAGTCATGAGTGATCTTGTTGGATTCGTATTTATGAGTACTTTAATACAGTGAAGTTTTTATATTTAAAACTAATACAAAATTAAAGATATTAACGATCAAAAGTACGCGTTGGCAAACGTGTCCAGTCAAAACAAGAATGATATTTAGGGACGGAGGGAGTAACATACGGTTCCGTAGCCGTTGGATCAATCATTCAACGGTTCTGATTTAAAAAAAATCAACATCATACCACAGAAAGTTTCTGATATGATGAGTCGACATCGAGGTGCCAAACGACTCCCTGGACTTTCTGCGCAAGATAAATACTAAGCCAATAAGAATAATTAGTAAATTAACAATTAGAGGGGAAATTACCAAAATGTCCGATCTGTCCTAGCCCATAAACTTTTTGCGGTACACATTCTTTCTTTTTTTCTCTTTTTTTCTCTTTTTGACACGTTGCATTTTGGTTGGTTTATATAAAAAGCATCGGAGTGGGCTTGCCCAGTTCATACTTTTAAAACTTGCAGCTATTTAAATATTATTTAAAATATTTTTTAAATATCATTTAAAATATTTTATATTTTTGAAATACTACCGCAGAAATTTTATGCGGTACGTGTGTAGAATAGATTTTTTATATAAAAACAGGCGGGCATTTTGATAATTTACTTGTACCGCATAAACTTTCTGCGGTACGAGTCTCGCAGAAAGTTTATGCGGAACCATTGGTCCGTATGTTGCAAAACACTAATTTAGCAACCGTTTGGCGTGGACCGGTTACCCTCCTTAAATAGCCATGTGTTAATTTCGTGTTATCTTGATCTTAGTAATGCTCTAACATTTTTATATTTTCATAATTAAATATTGTGTTGTTTTTTCAACAAGTTTTAGATATCTAGAACTGTTGAACATCTACTCTCTACTATAATTATAGTAAATCATGGTATAATTTGTAGTTTGATTAATATTTTGATTTTTTTTTCTTTTCTGTTATCTCGTTCATTCTCTTTCATTCACAAATCACAATCTTCAATCACAGTCATTAGATCTTTTAAATTAAGTAAATGTGATCCGTTAAATGGTGTAATTTGTAATTTGGTTTAATACCTTTCTTTTTTGTTCTCTTATTTCTTTTTTTTTTTGTTATCTCTTTAGAATCTAAAGAGATCCATAAATCATTAGGCGGTCCAGGGCGGTTGGGGTACCGCCTAGCGCCTAATCGGGTAGGCGGAGATTAATCGGACGGATTAATCGGAGCATTAATCGGATATTATAATAATATTTAATATATTAGTCTAATTTACAATTAAACATATCATTTTAAATAAATTAATAGGATTAATCGGATTTCAAAAATCGAATCGGTTAGCTGCCTTCTAGAAGATTAATCGGGGATTAATCGGTTGAATCGGGGATTTTTAGAACAGTGCTTTAGATCACAATAATTCGATCTTTTAAATTAAATAAGAGGTTAGGGAGCCTGAGATGTATCTCAGGTAAATTCCCTGACATACATGAATTTTACATGTAAATCAGAATTTTTATAAGAAGGGCATTTTTTGTAAAAGCAGATTTTTTTTAAATTAGCCCTGCGGGCCCAATCAAATATAAAGTAATTTTTTAACAATCTCAGGAAAAGTTCCCGGAGATCAATCTCAGGATCCTTTTTCTCATTAAATAAATATGATCCGTTAAATTTAAGTTGTTGTACGTAATGATCCCATGTTCGAATTCGTTTAACCACATATATTGATATCAAACAATTGGATTAGATTATTATATTAATGACCATGTTTGAATCCTTATTTGAGTCTCACAGGTTCTAATCTCATCAAAAACATAATAAAATGATTTATAATTTTATAAAATTTGTAATATAATATTATATAATTATATTATACTATTATTATTGGGTGATGGCCCAAAATAACCATATGGGAGCCATGCTGGCCCTTTTTACCGACCAAATACGGAGATTCGTGCACCGTGATAGGAGGGGTGTTACGGAACACGATCTTCCGTAACAGGCTATGATACGATACACAGTGTTTCGTGTTATACATAATACGGTACACCGTGTACCGTGTTAGTTTGGTAACACGGAAGACGGTGTTCCGTATCATGCTAACACGGTACACCGTAACATGCATAATACGGAACACGGTCCTCCGTATCATGCTAACACGGAGGACGATTCTCCGTATCCCGTCGGTATTTTGGACCATTTTTTTCAAAATCAGTATTTTGGGCAAAAACTTGTGAAAAATAGGCATGGTAATTCTCTCATTATTATTATTATAAAGGTCATTTGAGTGCACATTCTAACAAATACCTTTTTTTAATGAATTTACTAATTTTAATTGGTTAAGATTTTTGTGAGTGGAAATGATCCATTATTATTAATGGAAACAAACTAATTAATGAATGTCAATAAACTTTTATTGTATAGGCTTGGATACATTTTAGAAAAATCGTTATTATATTATAATTAATAAATTGAAAAATTTTAAAAATATTACATAAGGGTTAGATGCTAGTAAGTAATAAAAACTAATTGTCCTTTTGTTCCTGTACAAAGAACCAGCCATTAAGTAGGGCTGCACAATTTTCCGGTCTGGACCGGTAAATTGGACCGGACCGGGTCTACCGGTCCAAGGACCGGACCGGACCGAATATAACCGGTCCGGTCCCCGGTCCATAAAATCAAAAAAATCCGGTCTTCGGTCCGGTCCGGTCCAAACCCTGAAAACACCCGGTCCGGACCGGATCGGACCGGATTTTATGTATATAGTTGATTTTATACTATTTTGTATTTTAAATTGGAGTATATAGTTTAATGATAAAATATTCACACATAACATATTTTAGTGATCCAAATTGGTAAATAATAAATTTATGAAATAGTATATAGAAACACTATAATATAAATGATTAAATTTCATATTTTATATTATATATAATTTATAATTACGTTTACAAATTAATGTTACTTTACAAATAATATGACATTTACTTATTTTTAAATTTAAATTAACTTACCAAGTAATTCATATATCAACAAAGAATGAAAATTAAATTATAAAATTAATTTTTTTAAATAAAATATTAACTAACCGGTCCAAACCGGTCCGGTTCCGGTCCGGTCCGGGTTTTTCCGGTCCGGTCCGGTCCCAAAGACCGGTTATAACCGGTCCGGTCCCCGGTCCATGAATTCAATAAAATCCGGTCTTCGGTCCGGTCCGGGTCGGTCCGGTCCGGTCCAGTTTTGGACCTTTGTGCAGCCCTACCATTAAGTTTGTGAAATTATTGCATATCTCTACTTTCTATATTTTTAACTATCATTGTAGATTTATTTAAATGGTAGTACAAGTCTGTAGTTCGGAATTTCAGAATATATTATAAACATATTATTATTATTATTATTATTATTATTATTATTATTATTATTATTATTATTATTATTATTATTATTATTAAATGATTATTTAAATTTCAGAATATAACTTAAATGATGTAAATGAGGTTTTTTTAATAATTTATTTATAAGTTATTGAGTGGGTGAGTGCCCAAAATGCCCCATTTTCAAACATCATGGCCCTCCCTACCCCATTTCAAAAAAATTGGCCCTAAATGCCCCATTAATACGTTGTTCAGTCTGCCGAAACAAATGACACGCATTTGCGTGTTGCGTATCAGGGGATTATTGTGCTGTTTCATCTACCGCAATAGACACAGATGCGGCACACGGAGTAGCATAACAGAGGTAATGCGGCAGACGCATTAGCACGACATGTCAAAAAAAATTGAAAAAACAGTTACGGTGCACGCATTAACGTATTTGGGGGTAGGTAAGGGCCATGGAGCTTGGATTTGGTCCATTTTGGGCATTTACTCTATAATCATTTTTTAAATTTTAGAATGAGCTAGTATAAGATAAGTCTTTTTGTATAACTATCTGATATACTTACTTTCAACTTATAAGTTAACTTGTTCTAAAAAAAATTCTCCCAAATATCCACATATACTTACTTTCGACTTATAAGTTATAACATTATATGCTATCCTATTATATAATAAGAGTAAAAGAGATAATAAAGGAGTACTACCATAGGTCAAGGTTCGAATCCCAACAACAACATATACGTTAGGAATTATGTTCTCCTTGATGATATACATCCATAAAATACCTTGAAAAACATGTGTACAAGATTAAGTTTTGTAACTTATCAACGGATACTCAAGCCATGCACATCCGTTGATGAGGCAGCTTATGAACTGATAAGTTTGTAGCATACCTTGTTTTTAAGTTTGTTTTTAAGTTTGAGACTGCTTGTTAATACCATAGTTACTAGAATTCATAAGTCATGTTGACTATCAATAGATATGCAGAATAGGGTAGCTAATTGTATATAGGTTGTGCTATGTAATTCTGTATAAGTGAAGTGGTGATCAACGGATGAAGTTTCTACGTCAACGGATATGGTATTCTCAACAAGCATCTATCAACCTGTCGATCCATGTCTACATCAATGGATAAAATGCTTCAACCAATAATGTCTTCGGGTTAGAGGTTGATGGCGACTTGACATGCCTGACAGATCACATGGGTTGATAAACTTAAAAGATGTATGGAAATCAGTATTGGAAACGAAGAAGAAAAAGAAACATTCCTTATTCTCACAAACAATCTAGCTGGTAAATCTAGTGCATATCCGTCCAAGACAACCAGACAAATTGTATCACATGGAGATAAAGGAGTGGCAGCAACCCTGCAGAATAATTTGACTTATAAGATTCGTTTATTTTGTAGGGATTGTAAACTTGGAGTATTTATATACTTCAAGTGTAGCATAGCTAAGTAAGAAGAGAAACACTGAGCTAAGAAGCCAAAAACATTAGGTTCTCTTGAAATAGTTTAGCTTTGTATTCGCAGTTGTGTACTCGTTTACACAGAGAAGTTTTCTTCAATACAACCCTCAGGTGGAGTCGAGAAAAACCCCACTTGAAATTTTTAAGTGTGTTGTATGTTTGTTCGTTTCTTCTTTACGTTTTAGTTTTGAATTTATCCATCTATCTCCATTGAAGTTTAACTGTTGTCTTGTTTTAAATCGAAAGAAATTTACAAGATTGTATTCAACCCCCCTTTTACAATCTTAAATGTGCAACTGGTAAATAACAATTGGTATCAGAGCAAGCTTCTAACATACAAGAAGTTTAAAGATCTAGCACCATGGGAAAGAAGGATACAGGGGTAAAGATTCCAATTCTTGACAAAGACAACTACTTTCATTGGAAGGTAAAGATGCATCTCCATCTCTCAGCACTGGATGAAGACTATGTGGACTGCATAGAGAAAGACCCTCATATCCCTATGAAGGCTAACTCTGGTGTTGGTGAAGCTGCTGGTTCTATAGCTACTGGAAGGCCTATTCCAAAAACTCAGGCTGAGTTCACAAATGAGGACTTGGAAGTGATACATAAGGATAAGAAGGTCATGAACATCTTATTCAATGGTATTGACCAAGATATGTTTGATTGTGTTATAAACTGCACCTCTGCCAAGCAAGTGTGGGACACCATTCAAACAATCTGTGAAGGAACTGAGCAAGTCAGAGAAAACAAGATGCAGCTCCTAATACAACAGTATGAACATTTTCATTATTCCTTTGGTGAAGATTTGACAAACATATTTAGTAGATTTCAAAAGCTGCTAAATGGCCTGAAGTTGTATGGGAGGAAATATGAAACCAAGGACTCCAACCTAAAATTTCTGAGATCTCTTCCTAAGGAATGGAAGCCCGTGACAGTCTCATTGAGGAACTCTCAAGACTACAAAGAATTTACACTTGAGAGACTGTATAGTATTCTAAAAACCTATGAGCTTGAAATCCAACAAGATGAGGAAGTTGAGAAGATCCAGAAGAAGGCTGGATCTGTTGCCTTGGTGGCCAATATTCCAGTAAGCCAAGTGAGTGAGAAGATGGAGAGCACAAAAACCACACCAAGTTCAGAGACTTGTGAAGGTGGAGCTGATACTAGCAGAGGGAAAAGCAAGTTGATTGAAGAACTCGATGCATCAAGTGGAGGAGAATCTGATGACCTGGATGACTATCTAGCATTTCTGTCAATGAGATTCTCAAAGCTTAAATTCAAAAGGAACCCAGCAAGAGGCATGCAATTCAGAAAGAATCAACAACCTTCTAGAAACATGGTTGACAGATCCAAGTTCAAATGTTTCAATTGTGGAATTGCTGGCCATTTTGCCAATGAATGTAGAAAGCCTAAAGATGAGAATGAGAAGAAATAGTTTGAAACTGTTGACTACAAGAAGAAATATTTCGATCTTCTCAATCAAAAGGAAAATGCATTTGTGTCTAGAGACAGTGATTGGGTTGCTGGTGGAGATTCTGATGCAGAAGAAGAGTTTGTCAACCTTGCCCTCATGGCAAATGAGAAAGAAGAAGAGGCCAGTTCAGCAAGCAACCAGGTATTCTCTTCAAACCTATATGATCTTTCTAAAGCTGAATGTGCTAGTACAATTGATGAAATGTCTTTTGAATTGTATAACATGCATGTTTCCCTAAAATCTCTTAACAAAAAAAACAAAAGAATAAAAGAACTAAATGAAAAGTTAAGTGATATGAATGCTTTGATAGAAACTCAGTTAATAGAGTTTGAGATCATAAGAAGAGATTTCCAGGAAGCTAAAGATGGATTGATTGAAGCTCTTAAACGAGAAGAGGTTTTAAAAGAACAATTGAAGAAATATTAGGATCTAATTGACTTTTGGGGAAGGTCCAGGGCAACTACTGGAGAAATCTATAGTGTCCAAGGAATCAACTCCTTTAACAAGTTAGGAGAAGCAAAGTTAGGAGTTGATGGAGAGACTGCTTTAGACAATGTGTCAACGGATGATACCTGCAGCTATCCGTTGAACAACGAGCCATCGATAGATACAGATCAATGTCATCCATCGAAAGCCAAAACTGTCAGCAAAACAACTCTAGAGAAATTGAATGATCTATATGGCCCCATCAGCAAAAACTTTGTGATAGGAGAATGTAGTAAAACAAAATCAGTTTAGAAGGCAAACATAGGTCACTTGTCCCAAAAGCAATTGAAGGACAAGTTAGAGAAAGTTGAGTCAAGAGCTAAAGGAAGGAGAAAGAACAGAAATGGCAAAGTAGGGATTAATAAACACAACAATTATACACCTGATAAGTATGCTCCTAGAAAAGAATGTGTTAATTGTGGTAGTGTTAAGCACCTATCTGCTAGTTGTAGAAAATTGAAAAATGCTCTCATGCCTTTACACTTGCCTAATTCTGCTATGTATGTTATGCCTAATACTACTGCTCAATCTGCTCATGCATCTAGTCTATATGCAAACATGCCATTCATGCACAATCCATACTATAATGCTTTCAATATGCCTCAGATGGCATGGATAATGAATAACATGCATGTATAGACTATGCCTAGTTCTAATTTCTACAATGCATATGAGCAAGGCTCAAATCCTGGCTTTCAAAGGCCCACTCCCAGAGTCAAGATTCATTTAACTCAGTCTGGACCAAGGGACAGAAAGGATTTGAGAGGCAAGAAAAAGGCTAACACTGCAGGACCCAAGGAAATTTGGGTACCAATGTTAACTTGATTTGGTTTTGATGTGTGCAGGGAGATAGAAAGAACCTCTGGTATCTGGATAGTGGCCGTTTCAGACATATGACTGGAGATTCTACCCTGCCACTGAGTTCGAGGAGAGAGCTGGCCCTAGCATTACCTTTGGTGACAACAACAAAGGATATACTAGAGGATATGGCTTAATTTCAAAAGGAAATGTTGTCATTGAGAATGTAGCACTAGTTGAAGGACTCAAGCAGAATTTGCTTAGCATCAGTCAACTATGTGATAAAGGTCAAAATGTGTGGTTTACTTCAGAAGCTTGTGTTGCTTTCAAGAAAAACGATAACAAGGTAGTGATGACAGGCAACCGGAAAGGGAATGTGTACACAGCTGACTTCAATTCAACAAGTGCAGATACAGCTACATGCCTCTTCAGCAAGGCAAGTGTAGATGAAGGTTGGCTATGGCACACAAAACTATCACACTTGAATTTCCAAGCAATGAATGAGTTGGTGAAGAAGGATCTGGTTAGAGGTATTCCAAAATTGGATTTCTCCAAGGATGGATTGTGTGATGCATGCCAAAAAGGGAAGCAAAAGATGGCCTCTTTCAAATCCAAGTTATTGTCCTCCATTGATCATCCTCTACAGCTACTTCATATGGATCTATTTGGACCAGTCAATGTGATGTCAATCTCTAAGAAGAGATACTGTCTAGTGATTGTGGATGACTTCTCTAAATACACGTGGACATTCTTTCTGCACTCCAAGGATGAGGCAGGAGAAGTCATCATCAGTCATATCAGAACAGTCAACAATAATCCTTCTTTCAAAGTAAGAAGGATGAGAAGTGACAATGGGACTAAGTTCAAGAACTCTATGATGAGAGAGTTTTGTGAAGAACAAGGAATTATCCAAGAATTCGTTGCACCTAGGACTCCTCAACAAAGTGGTGTAGTGGAAAGGAAAAACAGGACTCTCACTGAAGCTGCAAGAACAATGCTTGAAGAATCAAAGTTACCAACGTATTTCTGGGCTGAAGCTGTCAACACTGCCCGCTACACTCAGAATATTTCTTTGATCAATCAAGCAAAAGGACTGACTCCATACCAACTATTCAAGGGAAAGAAGCCAACAGTTAACTTCTTACATGTCTTTGGCTGCAAATGTTTTGTCTTGAGAAATCAAGGTAAAAACATTAGAAAGTTTGACACCAAAGCAGATGAAGCTATCTTTGTTGGATATTCAACAGGGAAATCATATAGAATCTATAACCTAAGACTAAGCATTGTTATGGAATCCATACATGTTGTCTTTGATGACAAGAAAATCCAAGGGTTAATAGATGAAGGTTTCCATGAAGATTTATCATTTGAAAATGATATGAATGGTAAAAGCAGTGAAGATGATGTAAAAGCAACATCGATTGGTGAAGGGCGTGAGACATCATTCGTTGATGCTGAAGAAGCTCCATTTGTTGAAGACAATTCTGGATTACCCGTTGATAGTCACAGAGAATTATCCGTTGACAACTCTGTTAGCACTCCAACCTCGAGAGCCACACACTCAGGGGGAGTTTCTCAGAGTCGTCACTCAACAACTAATCAGAATAATCAACACAGGGAGAATGAAGCTACGTCATCAAGATTAAATCTGCCACCATCAAGAAAATGGACCAGAGATCACCCATTTGAACTCATTATTGGAGATTCAAATGCCAGAGTCCAAACTAGAAGGGCAACTCAAGAAGAATGCTTGTACAACAGTTTTCTGTCTAAAGAAGAACCTAAGAGAGTTGAGGATGCCCTCCTAGATCCAAACTGGGTTTTAGCAATGCAAGAGGAGCTAAACCAGTTTGAGAGAAATGAAGTGTGGAAGCTTGTACCCAAGCCTAAAGGCAAGTTAGTGATTGACACTAAATGGGTATTCAAGAATAAGATGGATGAGAATGGCATAGTAACAAGGAACAAAGCAAGATTGGTTGCAAAAGGTTATTTCCAAGAAGAAGGAATTGATTTTGATGAGACCTTTGCACCAGTAGAAAGGTTAAAAGCAATCAGAATCTTCCTAGCCTATGCAACCCATGCCAATTTCAAAGTCTATCAGATGGATGTCAAGAGTGCTTTTCTAAATGGCATTTTGGAAGAAGAGGTGTATGTGAGTCAACCTCCTGGTTTTGAAGATCCAGAGTTTCCAGATTATGTCTATTTTCTTCTCAAAGCACTCTATGGCCTGAAGCAAGCACCAAGAGCCTGGTATGACACTCTCTCACAGTTCCTTATAGAGAATCACTTCACTCGAGGTACTGTTGATAAAAATCTCTTTTATAGAAATGTCAATGGCTCTATGATACTTGTTCAAATTTATGTAGATGATATAATTTTTGGGTCTACTAATGAGAAGCTTTGCAAAAGGTTTGCCAAACTTATACAAAGTAAATATGAAATGAGCATGATGGGTGAACTAACTTATTTTCTTGGTTTACAAGTAAAGCAAGTTAGTGATGGAATCTTCATTAGCCAATCCAAGTATGTTAATGATCTTTTGAAGAGATTTAACCTGCTGGATTGTGCTTCTACAAAAACACCCATGGCCACTGCCACTAAACTTGAGTTGAATACTAAGGAGAAGAAAGTGGACATCTAAAGTTATAGGGGCATGGTGGGCTCAATTTTATATTTAACAGCAAGTAGACCTGATATTATGTTCTCTACTTGTTTATGTGCTAGATTCCAAGCTGATCCCAGGGAATCTCATTTAATAGCTATTAAAAGGATGTTCAGATATCTCAAAGGAACACCAAACCTTGGCATTTGGTATCCTAGAGAATCTGGCTTTAATGTAACTGGCTATTCAGATGCAGATTATGCAGGTTGTAAAATTGACAGAAAAAGTACCACATGAACTTGTCAATTCTTAGGGAACAAGTTGGTCTCATGGTTTAGCAAGAAGCAGAATTCAGTTTCCACTTCTACTGCAGAAGCTGAGTATATTGCAGCTGGGAGTTGTTGTGCACAAATACTATGGATGAAGAATCAAATGCTTGACTATGGATTAAGAGTTGATAGAATCCCAATATTTTGTGACAACACTAGTGCAATTGCCATATCTGAGAATCCAGTGCAACATTCCAGGACCAAGCACATAGACATTAGATATCACTTCATCAGAGAACATGTGATGGAAGGCACTATGGAACTTCATTTTGTTCCAAGTGAGAAGCAACTTGCAGACATCCTTACCAAGCCACTTGATGAATCAACATTCACAAGGTTGGTAAGTGAGCTAGGTATGCTGAATTTTTCCTAATTTATTTAAGATATTTGCATGGTTGAATAAGTAGCAGAAATTAGTTTGGATTTTTCTGTTACAAGAAAAGGTACGAAATTCTGTTTAAGTCAGAATTTACCCATCAACCCGTGTCGAATATCCGTTGATGATTCAAATAATATATGGATTTCATTTTATTCGGTGGATATTTAGTTTCCTTTGTGAGTATTATTTCAATAATACATATCAACGGGAAGCTCGTTTCTCGAGAATTTACTCTTTTATCCACTGGGTAATTTATTTGTTTTTACTTTGGTCATGTCTGTGCTGTCAAATCATTTTTACCATTTCGTGACCGAATATTTATTTTGATATGTGTGATTGCATGCTTATGTGCTATTTGTGCTAATTGATTTCCTAGAGATTATATTTTGATTCTTGCGTATTGTTATTATCATGATAAATAGGATTAATCATGACACTTTCTAGGGAATCTAAGAGAGAGACTGTTGGTATAGCCTAGCCTTGCTTGCTTCCATAACTGGTATCTATAGGTGTGTGTCTTCGTCGATTCATATTCCAAACCCACCTATATATATATATATATATATATATATATATATATATATATATATATATATATATATATATATATATATATATATATATATATATATATATACTATAGCAGCCAGTCACAACCACTATCATTTCTTCAGAACTCTACTCCAACTTATTCTCTCAAATCCTCATTCCTTCAAATCTCTCTTCAACTTCCTCATGGATTTCTTCATGCATTTCCGATACGTAGACGAAATCCTCTTTGACTATTGGTCATCGTCTATGGTCGTCGATGGAGTTAGCTATCCTGCGGATAAGGTTCCGATCAACATTCTCAAGAAACTCACCTACGAGCAAGAGGTGGAGTGGAGTTTCTTACTGATGAACCTGGTCATCGAAGAGGAACTGGAAGCTAAGGCAAGAGCTAGAGAAGCTGAGGAAAGGGAGCAGGAGCGGCTCCGAGCGCTGGAGGAGCATGAGAGAATCATTGGCCTTGCTGTCACAATGTCAAGGATCTTCTCTCGTAGAGCTGTTGCTACCAAGAAGGACAAGAACCCAGAAGATCCTCCTAGTTCTTAGATTATCTATGGCATCTGTTCTCGTATCTGTTTATGTAATAGTTTATCAATCTTTTAATGAAAAATTGCTCTATTTCCCTTTGAACTCATTATTTGCTTAATTCTCTGCGTATGTGATAATATGAACTGAATTTGTATATTCTGAAACTGCTAATTGCCTAATTGAAACATCTCTACATGTCATTTAACCTGTTCATGAATTAGCACTTTCAGGAAATAAAATTCAACTTCATAGTACACCACATGCTAACAATGTTAATTACAATTACGCATTGATTTAATGAAGTCAAAGGAAAGGTTACTTACTCAACAAACTGATCAATTGTTTGTATCATTGAGGTAACTATTTCTAACCCTCTTCCTACTACTCAATCTCAAGGTTCTTTGCCATTGAGTGTTGCTATGGAGACTGAGTCTAAAAACCCATAGTCTTCTACCCTAGCAACCAAACATAAATCTAAATCCAAGTCAAAGAAACCAACCTCAAGTGCTTCCCAACTAGCACTTGTTGTAAAACCTACCATAACCTCTGTGGGGCGTGTTCAGGTGGTAGTGAGTGGTGAGGGACAGGGTGAACATCAAAAAAACCCTAAGGATAAGGTTGGAGAGGTAAGTGAGTCCCAGCCTAGCCACATTATAGTCTCCCAAAAGGTTGCTAATGCTGAAAAGGATTTAAACACATCCCTAACAGCATCCTCTCAACAGGGTGTTGTTATTGAAAAGAGTTCCCAACCAGGAACATTGAACAAGAGGGAAAGGGACACCACTAGCCAAAAATCTCTAACCAAAACCTTCGTTAGAAAGAAGAAACCTAAAGTTACTTTGGGTGCACAAGGGTCACACATTGTTCAATCTTACTTGATTGAACCTTCTCAAATTCAGTTTGATGTGGCTCCAACAAATGTGGAGTCACATCCCAGTTCTCTATCTACAATCACACCATCTACTCAAAATTCACCATCTTTATCTCCAGATGTGGACATTATTCCCACATCACAAGCAAATTCTCCCTCTTTTCATCTGAGGGAGGAGCCCCACTCACTACGCCATAAGTGAGCATACGCAACCCTTTTTACAAAGCGTTGCACAGAAAGCGTTTCGTTAGATAGAAGTTTTGGGTCTTTTGCAACTGAGCTGAATTGGTGTTGCGTTAGATATAGATTAGCGTTACGTATTACCCACAGTGTTTCACATTATGCAACACTAACTGATGGCGTTGCATTAGATAAATTTTTATTTTTATAAATGGTGACGTGGCAGGAGTGGGACCCACATGTGCTGACATGGCATTTGCTGACGTGGCACATGTGGGACCCACATTTGCTGACGTGGCAGAAGTGGGGCCCACCTTTGCTGACGTGGCATTTGCTGACGTGGCAAAAAACGTTGCATTAGATACCAGTAGTGTTGCGTTTGCTCTTTGAAGTGTTGCATTAGATATATTCATATTTTTTTAAAAAAATTGACGTGGCAGATGTGGGCCCCACAACTGCTGACGTGGCAGTGTGGGACCCACAAGGGTGACGTGGCAGGAGGTCCATCATGCTGACGTGGCAATTGTGGGACCCACAATTGCTGACGTGGTAGAAGTGGGGCCCACCTTTGCTGACGTGGCATTTGCTGACGTGGCAGAAAGCGTTGCATTAGATACCTGTAGTGTTGCATTTGCTGTTTGAAGTGTTGCATTAGATAAATTTATATATTTTTTTAAAAAAATTTGGCGTGGCAGATGTGGGACCCACCACTGCTGACGTGGCAGTGTGGGACCCATAAGGGTGACGTGTAATATCATTATATTAGATATATATTGACATCCGTACGGTTGGATAGTTCAAAAATATTTTTTAAAAAATAGAAATAATAATCCGTAACAAAGCACTAGTTACGAGTCATATTGAAAATAGTAGTGATGTACTAAGATCTCCAATCAAATTAATTTTTTATTTTCTGAAACTTGGGGAATATCATTATATTAGATATATATTTACATCCGTACGGTTGGATCGTTCAAAAATATTTTTAAAAAAATAGAAATAATAATCCGTAACAAAACACTAGTTACGAGTCATATTGAAAATAGTAGTGATCTACTAAGATCTCCAATCAAATTAATTTTTTATTTTCTGAAACTTGGGGAATATCATTATATTAGATATATATTGACATCCGTACGGTTGGATCGTTCAAAAATATTTTTTAAAAAATAGAAATAATAATCCGTAACAAAGCACTAGTTACGAGTCATATTGAAAATAGTAGTGATCTACTAAGATCTCCAATCAAATTAATTTTTTATTTTCTGAAACTTGGGGAATATCATTATATTAGATATATATTGACATCCGTATGGTTGGATCGTTCAAAAATATTTTTTAAAAAATAGAAATAATAATCCGTAACAAAGCACTAGTTACGAGTCATATTGAAAATAGTAGTGATCTACTAAGATCTCCAATCAAATTAATTTTTTATTTTCTGAAACTTGGGGAATATCATTATATTAGATATATATTGACATCCGTATGGTTGGATCGTTCAAAAATATTTTTTAAAAAATAGAAATAATAATCCGTAACAAAGCACTAGTTACGAGTCATATTGAAAATAGTAGTGATCTACTAAGATCTCCAATCAAATTAATTTTTTATTTTCTGAAACTTGGGGAATATCATTATATTAGATATTTATTGACATCCGTACGGTTGGATCGTTCAAAAATATTTTTTAAAAAATAGAAACAATAATCCGTAACAAAGTACTAGTTACGAGTCATATTGAAAATAGTAGTGATCTACTAAGATCTCCAATCAAATTAATTTTTTATATTCTGAAACTTGGGGAATATCATTATGTTAGATATATATTGACATCCGTATGGTTGGATCATTCAAAAATATTTTTTAAAAAATAGAAATAATAATCCGTAACAAAGCACTAGTTACGAGTCATATTGAAAATAGTAGTGATCTACTAAGATCTCCAATCAAATTAATTTTTTATTTTCTGAAACTTGGGGAATATCATTGTGTTAGATATATATTGACATCCGTACGGTTGGATCGTTCAAAAATATTTTTAAAAAAATAGAAATAATAATCCGTAACAAAGCACTAGTTACGAGTCATATTGAAAATAGTAGTGATCTACTAAGATCTCCAATCAAATTAATTTTTTATTTTCTGAAACTTGGGGAATATCATTATATTAGATATTTATTGACATCCGTACGGTTGGATCGTTCAAAAATATTTTTTAAAAAATAGAAACAATAATCCGTAACAAAGTACTAGTTACGAGTCATATTGAAAATAGTAGTGATCTACTAAGATCTCCAATCAAATTAATTTTTTATTTTCTGAAACTTGGGGAATATCATTATGTTAGATATATATTGACATCCGTACGGTTGGATCATTCAAAAATATTTTTTAAAAAATAGAAATAATAATCCGTAACAAAGCACTAGCTACGAGTCATATTGAAAATAGTAGTGATCTACTAAGATCTCCAATCAAATTAATTTTTTATTTTCTGAAACTTGGGGAATATCATTGTGTTAGATATATATTGACATCCGTACGGTTGGATCGTTCAAAAATATTTTTTAAAAAATAGAAATAATAATCCGTAACAAAGCACTAGTTACGAGTCATATTGAAAATAGTAGTGATCTAATAAGATCTCCAATCAAATTAATTTTTTATTTTCTGAAACTTGGGGAATGTCATTATATTAGATATATATTGACATCCGTACGGTTGGATCGTTCAAAAATATTTTTTAAAAAATAGAAACAATAATCTGTAACAAAGCACTAGTTACGAGTCATATTGAAAATAGTAGTGATCTACTTAGATCTCCAATCAAATTAATTTTTATTTTCTGAAACTTGGGGAATATCATTATATTACATATTTATTGACATCCGTACGGTTGGATCGTTCAAAAATATTTTTTAAAAAATAGAAACAATAATCCGTGACAAAGCACTAATAAAATACAATAAATAATATATTATATTATAAATATTAAATTATTAATTATAAATTATTATATATATTTATTTTATTTATTTATTTATATATTAGTATATAACTAATTTTTCTTATTATTTTTTAAAATTCCTAGATTTATTTAGATTAAAAACTAAAATTACATTTTTTAAAATTAAAAAACCAACAACTTGACACTCCTAAAATTTTGGGCACATGACACGAGGGGAAAATTTTGGGCGGAAATGTGAAAATTTTGACAGAAAATTTCCCTCCTAAGCGAAATAATTCATCTCAAATTCTCTTACTCTGCTCATTTGAACACTACTCCTCTACCCCTTCTCTACTCTCTCTCTCTCGTCTACTCTCTCCGTCTTGACCCGACTCAAACAATAACTTTCTCCAAACACTAATCTCAAGCTCAATATCTAACTGATTGTAGGGCTTTCAAACTCTAACTGATTTGGGTTTCAATTTAGAGATTCAAATTAGGGTTTTATATTTGGATGTTTGGGTTTTTATTTTGGTTGAATTCAAATTAGGATTAAAATTGGTTTTATACTTAATTGGTTTTTGAATTATTTGGTTACTTTTGATTTGATTTTACTGCTAATTGTTTTCAAAATACTTAATTAGTTACTGTATCTTTATGTTTATTCTTATTTTTTCTTGTGATGTTGTGTTTATAGTTGAGTGATTGTTTGTGTGGAGGGGTTTTCTTGACTTGTGTACATGTTTTTGTTTCAAATATATGTATCTACTGTTAGGGTTTTATGTTCGTGTGTACAGATTTGTTCAATTTTTCTTTTAGTAGTTGTGGGTTTTTTGGTGTTCTGTGAAGGCAATTTTTTATAGTGACATCCCCCTTGTGTGTTGTTTCAATACTATAATTGTGTGCCGAGATTCTCATTATGTTTGGTACCAAAGCTTGTTATGTGACTTCTCTTGCAACCTTTTTAGGTTGTAGATGCTCAAGGCCGTGAAGCACCGATACAGAGGCTTGCAGATTCAATTGTTGGGCCTTTCGTCTACAGTGTTATGACTTTGTCAGCAGCAACATTTGCTTTCTGGTATAATTTACTTATTTACTTTCTTTTTATGTTTCCTTTGTTTTAATGGTTCCTAAGGAGCATATAAAGGGTTTTATTAGGAATTCTGGAAGATTGGATTGAATTTTTGTAAGATTGTTAGGAATATTCTTGTTAATATAACAAAGATAGCCAGGGAAGCTTATTCTAAATAAACGACATGGTGATCATAATCTTAATGGTCTTGAATTCTTAATCCCATTAATAGCATTTGATAATATACCAGGATGATGCTCTGTTAAAAATATCTTTCTAGATGGCATATGATTATATTATATTATATATGATCATTTATGAGCACTCTAGATTGGTACTAAACTGACTTTTGGTTGCCTGTAAAAATTGTAAATTGTCTATCATGCATTTGAAGCCTCTCATGTTAGTTTAGTTTTTTTTTGGTTCTAGCGTGATCATATTACTGCACTTGTTTGATTTTATATGAATTTAGGGTTTTGAATTGATTTGTGTGTTGGGTTTTATTAATTGTTGAATTGGGAGGTTTTTTTTTAGGTTAATTGATAAAGAGATGGAATGTGATGGTGTTGATTTAGGGTTAATGAATGGAGGATGATGTTCGAAGTCCTTCAGCCAAGAAAGCTTATGATTTGGGGAAGGTTGTAGCTGAAACTCCTATATCTGTATCTGCACTAGAACGGGTGCACACTGTTAATCTCTCTGCTATTGAAATGTCAACAGGAGACTTCACTCATAGCCTGGGTCAAGAAGAGTTCAAGGCTGTTGTGAAAAGTGAAGCTAACAGTTCAGACCAGGATGTACTCCCGAAGCTTCAACATGATCCTATGGGGACTTATCTCGGTAATGCTTCATTGAGCAAGTCATATGAAGATACATGTAATGGGACCACAAAGCTGATTTGTAGAAAACATTTGGATTCATCTGTATTTCCATCTGTTACAGATTAACAATTCATGAAAAGAATTTGGTGATGTCAAAGCATGACGAGCCCACCTTTGCTCCAGTTTTTTCACAGAAGGAGGAAGCTTCGGCATCTCTCTTGTCATCCCCAGTTAAGTAGTTTATATTTGATTTATTAGGTATAAGTATGTAGTACTGTCAAAAGTGAGTCAGTTGAAACAAGTTTGAATATTAAGGGCTAAAAGAGTTCTTTGAATTCTCTAGGAACATTTTGTAAATCGCCCTCTTATCTTGGTTTGTTTGTGCTCTTTCTTCTCTCTTATCCTTTAAATGGTAAGACGTAATTATGCATTGCCTTGATATATTGTAGGGACTTGAAGGCTGAGAATCTACTTTTTGGTTCTGATGGATTATTGAAGTTGTGTGATTTTTGTCAGTTTGTGAAATACATAACAGTTATACATTAAGCATATCTGTTATCTAGATAGTATAATTTGTGGAATCAAAGGAGTATATTTTCAGCTTCTAATTTCTATTTCTAACATTTAATTTATCAACAGGTACAAAGTGCTAGCACTTTTCTATGGGTGATGACCCTTGCTCCTCAGGAAGCCATAAAAGTAAGTGGCAATCTTATTAATTTTATATAGGTTTCATTATTAGGTTCACAGATTTTGATATATCGGAAACAAAATATTGTGGTTTTTTGAGGAACTGAACTTATGGTAGACTAAAAATGTCTGTGCCTTGGTTGGGGGCCAGTAATTTTTATGGTTACCTTTAAATGTGACAAAATGTATGCCATTGTAATCATTGATAAGATAAAACGTACCAAAGAAAAATATTGGTAAAATGCAATCTAAATGATTAGATGAAGATCGTTTTCCGTCTAAAAAACTATAATGGAGAGTTTATTGCAGATAAAGACTAGTGACTTTAACTTTCATTTCTGCATAAAATTTTCAGTCCATAATTTGCTGAAAGAAGTTGAAAATGGCTCAAATTTAGTTTTTTCACCTGTCTCTCTTCAGATCTTGTTGAGCTTAATCAGACTTTGCATCAAAGGTAAATCTTATTTCTAGTGCAATGTTATATGCAAGGAAGAAAATCAGACATCAGAGTTCATTAATATGTTTTTTTTCTGAATTAAACTAGCTCTATGTTTGATTCAATGTTTATGTCCACTCCATGAAGGCTAGTCAAGTGACAGAAGAAGTGAATACATGGGCTGAAGATGCTCCCCCGGGATCTTTAGGCAGTGACACCGTGCTTGTATCTGCTAATGCACTCTACTTCAAAGGTGCATGGGACCAAAAGTTTGATTTAGAGAGGTCCATGCATAGAGACTTTTACCTTCTAGCTTGTGACATTGTTTAAGTTTAAATAAGTTGTACCTTTTAATTTTTGAAGTTAGGATTCAATAGTATGTAGTTTTTTTATGGTACTTTGGTCATATTTGGAGACGAGTTGTTGAAGGAAGGCGATTAGAATGAAATAATTTGTATTTCATTTTCTTGGTTATTTTTTATGGAATTCATGTATGAACAAAATGGTGATTTTGAAATTTTTATATGAAGTGTTGCATTTGACTTTAGTTGATGTTGCATTTGAAAAGAATGGTGTTGCTTAAAAAAAAAATTAGTGTTGCATTAGACTCAAATAGCGTTGCGTTAGATAGTGGGCCCTACTGCTGACGTGGCATGTGGACCCATTGCTGACATGGCATGTGGGCCCCAATGCTGATGTGGCACATTGGTGGGCCCCACTGATGACGTGGCATGCCCCTTCATTTGTGACGTGGCACTTGTGGGCCCCACTAATGACATGTCAGCATGCTGACGTGGCAACTTGCTTACATGTCAGCATGTTGACGTGGCACCTTGCTTACATGTCAGCATGCTGACATGGCTGAAAAATCTAACGCAACGCCCTGTAGCGTTGCATTTGCATGCTTTTAGTGTTGCATAAGGCCTCTAACGTAATGCTTTCGTGGGGTTGCAATAGCTTGGAAAAGCGTTGCGTTAGGGGTCTTACGCAACGCCAGTATTGGTAACGCCCCAAAAACGTTGCGTAAGACCTTACGCAACGCTTTTCAGGCCTTACGCAACTGAAAATGGGGGTTGCGTATGTGCGTTTATGGCGTAGTGACTCAGATCCTGCTGGTCATCATCTTTTAGATGATTTGTTGGACCAACAACCATTTCTTCCTGGAACTATGTCTAAATCTGTGTCACCTACTTTAAAATCATTCTGTACAGATTCTATCATAGTTTCCCTATCAACTGCTATTCCTTCTACTTTATCGATGGATATTTCTCATCCGTTGACAAGTGTTTGTTCACCGATGGATACGCTTAACAGCAATTATCCATTGGTAGCTCCAACTACGGGATCAATGGATACATCGAATTCATTGATCAATGTGTTCCCTGCATCCACAGCAGAAGTCACACTTGTAGTTCAAACACTTCTAGGATTGAGGGAAGGGAGTGACATCTCTGAGAGTGAGAAGCTGCATTGTGAGCAGACAAAAGGAGAGAATGAGAGTGAGGGGCTGACAATTTCTTCCTGCCAGGCAAAAGGAGAGACTGAGAGTTCCACCTTAGTAGGTGAAGGTGAGGGTGTGAGAGGTGTGAGCCAGGGGGAGCCCCTGATGCAAAAAGAGAGAGAACATGAGAGAAAAGCAGGTACAGAAGACATAAGGGTGGATGAAGCCATTGCTTGTGAGTTAATGGAGGTTGAGGATGCCCCTAGAACAAGTCTCTATCAACAGACATCTCAAAACGTCGTTGATAGACCAGTTCTTGGAGCTGAAACCTTTACTCACCCTGTCTTTGACCTAAACTCTCGGGCTGAACAGGGCAATGTGGAGGCTGAGCAACAGCTGAACTTGGTACAAAATTCAGAATCCATGCAAAGAACTACAGATGTTCTTACCAAGCTACCTCCTAATGCTCCTGAAGTAAATCAGTCTGACTCTTAATTCACTGATGAAGGTGAAGATGCAGAACCTTCACAGCAACCTGGAGATTTACCAGACTGGCTAGTCTCTAAAGATTATATCTCCAAGGATACTTTCACTGAGCTAGTAGTGCAGTATGAGAAGACTGTAGCTACTCTACAAGATGCTGAACCCGCTCTAAAGCTTGTGCAAGAGAATTTTCTGGCTACTCTCAAACTGCACAAGTGTCTTCTCAACTAAAGGGTGATAGATAAAGATGACTTCAAGCTAGAAATAAAAAATGCTCTGGAATCTCAGAACAAGAACTTGGAGCTTCTTTTTCCTCCCCGAACGTTGCAGCAGCTTAAACAAAAGCTGAAGAAAGATGCAGACATAGATAAGAAGGTTGACAATCTGTCTACAAAGGTTGATAAGTTAGAGGTTCAAATGGGCACTATCCTTGAAAATCAAAAGCTCATTCTTGAAGCTCACAATAAACAAAATGCTCTCCTTGCAAGTCTGTTGTCTCTGCCTACTACTCAAGCCCTTGATGCTAACAAAAAGGGGGAGAAGTTTGGAGATAAGAGGTCAACAAGTAAGGGGGAGCAACTTCATTCTACTCTACCTCCAACAGCTCCAGCAATTTCATCTAGTGAGGAAGAACCAGCCATTCAACCTGAAGATTCTATAGCCATGAGGCTGGCTACTAATCCTCAGATTTCTCAAGTACAAATTCCTCCAATAACCACATCAATCAGACAGGTACTAATTCCAGATTTTGTGCTTGCTAAATCTCTAGCCAGAGGGGAGCCATCTTACATGTCTGAATTCAAGCCTATGCTGAAGCCCAAGAAATCACATGTAAAGAAGAATGGTAAAAACACCATGAGAGTAGAATTTCCAATGCCAAAACCAGATGAATTCAAGCTAATGAGCAAGCAAATTGTTGAATTAAAACAGAAGGCTAAAGTTGATGTGGGACTCAAGGAAAACCTAGGTTTTATCTATAGAGAGGGAGTGGAAATTTGTGTTCCTGCAGGTTACCCTGATTTTGTTGCTGCCAAAGCTGAAGAAACTGCAAGGTTACTTCAAGCTGGTCAAATTGTAAGAAAATCTGCAGAATCCACTGAGAAGGAAGCTAGATTGGCTGATGAGCTTGTAAGAGAGATAGAGAAAGAGATGGAGCAAGAGGTTGAAGAAGAAGAGGCCAAATTTAAGAAGAATAAGAAGATGAACACAAAGTCTACGTACAAGAAAAGAAAAGGCATGGTTAAATTTCTTGCTAAGAGATCTTTGAGCCCAGAACCAGTAGTTCAAGTTGATTCAGTACCACCTCAACCTATAGATGCTCCTACACAAGATACTCATGCATCCAATACCTTGGAACTTGTAAAGGAAGAACCTATGGAATTTGACTCTGACATCAACAGCTTGGTATTTCCAAAGTTCAGGCTCTCACCTGAAAAGAGGAGAACCAGAAGAAGGAAACAACCATTAGCTAGACCAATTTAAATTGTTAAGGTTCCTCAAGTTGTAAAGGTTGCCACCAAGAAAGAAACTGAACTATACATTGCTGATATTGAAGAGTATTCTAGCATCAATTTCTTCTTGGATGATATGGATAATGTGAGTGCTGCAGATAGGACAACCAGGCTTCCAAAAAGGCTAATTTTCACCTATAAAGGAGGAAATAGTGTTTCCTGGCCCCTAGACCAAGTGTTAAATGAAGGATACAACAAACTCTGGAAGATATGGTCTTTGATGAAGAAATCTGGAGGATTCACTCCAGAGGCAAGAAAGATAATATTCAACAAGACCAATGAATTGAGGAATAGCTGGACTTCAAAGGGGGGTTTGCCTAAGACACTGAATATTCCATATGAACCTGGTAGGAAGGTTCACTTTTATCCATACTGGATAATGGAATTCAGGGATAAACACAATTGTAGAAGATTCTTCATAATAGAAGATCAATTGGAGAAAGCTAGCAATGAGTACTTGCAACACTTAATGTCTATGCTAGACCCAAATCACTCAGAAGAAAAGATCATCTACAGATCTCTGGAAAATCAGCTTGAGGCAAATAGAGAGAAAATCCATGGTATGAGGTCTGCAAGGGGAAGAAAACAATGATATGCGCAGTCTAGAGGAGCATCCCTTGTGGAAGTATGATTCTCTTATTTGACTCAGTTCATTTCTTCAAAACTTTTGTAGCTTGTACATTTCATATGTTTTTACAGAATATCATGATCTTTGCAAAGGTGTTTTGTTATCATCAAGGCCTTTAATTTATGGCTGCAATTCTATCAATCATAAATTGGGGGAAATTGTTAGGAATTATGTTGTCCTTGATGATATACATCCATAAAACACCTTGAAAAACATCTGTGTACAAGATTAAGTTTTGTAACTTATCAACGGATACTCAAGCCATGCACATCCGTTGATGAGGCAACTTACCAACTGATAAGTTTGTAGCATACCTTGTTTTTAAGTTTGAGACTACTTGTTAAAATACCATAATTACTAGAATTCATAAGTCATGTTGACTATCAATAGATATGCAGAATAGGGTAGCTAATTGTATGTAGGCACTAGTACAAAAAGGGCCTATTGCGTCGGTCAAATAGATCTAAAGCGTCGGTTGTTTGGCGTAGTATATGTAGGGGATGCTATAGGTATAGGCCTATAGCGTCGGTTAAATTCGTGACGCTAAAAGTCTACTAAGGCGTCAGTCATTTAAACAACCGACGCTAAAAGTCTGCTTTAGGCGTCGGTTATTTGAATGACTGATGCTAAAAGTCTACTTTAGGCGTCGATTGTTTGAATGACCTACGCCTAAAGTGGACTTTTAGCGTCGGTCATTTAAATAACCGACGGTAAAAGTCTGCTTTAGGCGTCGGTTGTTTAAACAACCGATGCTAAAAGTCTGCTTTAGGCGTCGGTCATTTAAACGACCGACGCTAAAAGTCTGCTTTAGGCTACGGTCATTCAAACAACCGACGCTTAAAGTCAATTTAAAAAAAAAATAAAATAAAATTGCAGTTTCAGATTTAGTATAATAAATATTATATTAAACAACCCATTTTATAATACAAGCTGTATGAAACAATACAAGATTTAATATAATAAATATAATAATCCAAACAGAGAAGGTTTTATTTTCTTTGGCAGGAATAGTCTCGAGTTTCTAACTATACATGCAAATTGCAGCGTGACTATTACTTGGCTCCTTGCTCGTTGATCTGTAGAGAACGATTGTCATGAAGTGATGTACGAAGATTGCTGACTATCGAGTTACTTAACTTCATAATATGCGGCTTGAATTTGAGGGCGTGGTAGTTAACTCTGCATCTCAATCGGTGGTATTCTGGTATGCCAATCTCTTCAGCAAGGCGATCAGAAAAAGGACTAAGATAGATAGCACCATGCTCTCTAATCTTCTCCGAAGCATCTGTTGTATACCAACTGACAGGACATGAGCATCTCTAGCAGGTCGAATCTGAACCATAATGACATGACTATTGTTGAGAGCCTGAGCCTTCAACTTCTTTGACTTTCCAATTTTTTGAATTTCGGGAATGCTCTCTACAATGCGGACATTATTCTTCAGTGAATTGACAAAATGTTTGACATCATAGAGACCCTGAAAACCACCGGGAAAACATAGGAATCGGAGTTTGAGATTAAGCACATTAATATAGTTAACTTGAGAATTATGTGTCGGTCAACTGTCTAGTGCAGAAGTTGACAAGTACAGTTAGACCAATGGTAATTAGCAATTAGGATATCACGTCCTAGTCAGAATCTTGAATCTTTAAAACCATATGCAGTGCAGAACACATACCATATGCAGTGCAGAACACATAATTTCATTTGAACAAATATCATATTCGCAATTGGCATATAAATAACCTTTGTTCTTTTTCAAGTTTTAGTAAGCATATATAATAAATTAATGAATTGCAGCTATATTGTACCACAATTGGTACATAAAATGATTTTGCAGCGTTAATGCATTTTGCTGGTTCTTTTGTCATCATAAACTGCTCCAAATCGGTTTCTATTTAAGATGTAGAGTCATATTTTAAAAGTGCCAAGCAGTTAAAGCCACATCCATATAGGGAAATGTAATTACCTTCTCTTCAGTAGCATTAAATTCGTCTTCTCTTTAGAAAATGTCATAGGCCTCAGCATCAACAAGCTAGAATCAGAAAGGAACAGCTCACGACCACTGTACAGGACAAAATTTAGACACGTTTAATAGATTACAGAATAATACAAACCTAACTAAATATTTAGTTAACTTAAATAAAGACTCCATATATATTCAGGCACACTGATCATCTACAAACCTTGCATTATTTATACATATTATAGTTCCTTGGCATTTAGAAAGGCCAAACCCTCCCCCATCAAATGCCTATGTAAATAAAGATATACCTATGTAAACATATAGAGGATTCCTATGTAAATGTCTAAAATTAAATTAATTAATTAGTGACGGAAAACAGGATTCTAGGCTAAAATCATTTACTGTAAACATTTAGAGGCTACCCGACCAAATTCTACTATATATATCAAACTAAACTAGGTGTCAAAATATAAAGAACGTTATTAATTTTTTAAGTTTATCATTTATGCTACTCCCCCGTTAAAGTTTACCTTCAAAATAAAAGTGATGTCCCTGGTATCTCACAAAATTATCATTTTAGAGAGTTTATCGCAGTAAAAGAATTTTAATAAATTAATGTCCTAATTTGGGATACATTTTTTAGAATAAATTTAAAAAGTTATCATTTGTTGAATATCAACGTAAAACTGATTTATAATAACTTAAAATTCATGCAGTATGAAAGCCCCTGTAAGTGTTTAATATATAAATCAACTTCTGGTGACAAGCCAAAAACATTACGCATGCATCAAATAGATATGCAACTAGATCAAGGTGCAGCGTTAAAATACATTTGATGTAGATCTCTTTTACATTGCATATTTTCAAATCTGTGGAATGGCTAATTAGCTAGCTAACAAGATAATTTTATAAAGGATAAAACACTAAAACATTTCACTAGGATCACTAGGGCCTGGAACATCAGGGTCTGCAAGTACCTGTACAAATAAAGATGATTGATTAAAGCCACAAGAGGCATCTATTAGCTAGGGTGGAAATATGCAACAAAAAGTATTAAACTAGCTTGTTAGAATAAATATATATGTAGACTTGTTTAATTACCAGGGTAAAGAAAGTCCTGAGATCACCACTATGAATCTCAACCTCTGGTTTAGTAGCAACTACCGAAGGAAAGAGCTCATGACCATTGCAAACAAGTTTGTTGTTGCAAGTAATCGACATTTTTACCGAAGGAATGAAACCAACGAATAAAGATACATACATTTGGAGAGGCTAAGCCCTCCCCCATCAAATGCCTATGTAAATAAAGATACATACATTGTACAATCTCTTGTAAACTACAAAGAACCAACGAGAGACCATTCTATCCAACAACTAGAATGAAACCAGATCAGAGTTAAGAAATTGAGTGCAAGAATTTCTACATCTAAACAATGGACCAAGAATTCTGCAAATTTCTTTTTTTTTTTTGCCAATATTCTACAAATTTCTAATTAAACTCAATTAGTGCAAAATCAACAATAACCCAAACACCACAACACGAACAATTAGATCCTCAAATCCTTTATCTACATCAAAACATATAAATTGGTCACAAATACAAAGTAATTTTGCACTTTGAACATATCCCAACAAAAAATATATACACACACTAACACACATCACATACTTATTATGTGTACAAAGAAACCAGTTGAGAAGATGAGTAAATCGGTTGAGAAAATGAACTAACCAGTTGAGAAGATGAGCTAATCGAGTTGAGGAGTTGAAATCGAGTAGTTTTTCCACCCAATCGAGCTGTGTTCTTCCCCCAAATCGAGATGTGTTCTTCCCCCAAATCGAGTACTGAACTAGCTAGGGTTTTAATCGACTAGTGTATGTAAATTGTGTGTGAGGTGTGGGAGCGAGTTGGGTTAGAGAGACAAGAGAGAGATGGGAGAGTGTTGGGTGGGAGAGGGACGAGAAAGAGATGAGGGAGCTTGGTGAGAGAGCCCGGTGAGAGAGACCAGAAACCAAACCAAACCAAACATACCCAGTATATCCCGCATAGAGCAGGGTCTGGGGAGGGTGAGATGTACGCAGACCATGCCCCTAACACACGTTTTAGTACTTAAAAACTGTTTGGAATTAATAATTCCTCTCTCAGTGATGTAAAATATCACAGAGAGCTGCTTAGGTTACAAGGAATGAATATTTCAATGTTCGATACCCTTATAGGGTTAACCTAACTGTATTTATAAAATATACAGCTTCTTTTCAATCAGTAATTGATACTCCTATAATTAAGCTATACAATTGATATCAATTACGATTGCTACACATCTTTTAAGTCAACTCAATCTCTTTGATAGCTATCTGATTTTCAAAGATATTGCTTCCATGTTTATCTTCAATCATTGTTGACTTGTAGATGCTTCTGCTGAACAGAGTTTAACAAACTCTGTTGCTTCCATCAATCAGCGTTTGCGCTTCTGGAATCAGAATAGAGGTGATTAACTCAAGAGAGTTTGCAATAGAATCAACCTTCTCAGTCAGCAAAAGCTGATTCTGTTCAACTTTGCTCAATCTGTCATTAAGAGTCTCCTGAGCTTTGGAAAATTGTTGAAATAACTTAGAATTAGCTCTTTGAGATTTCTCCTCATGAGTAGCAACCTCTGTTCGAAGATCAAGGAGGAATAATGAGTATCATGCCTTCTTGGAAGGCCTGAAACTTGCTTATGTCAGGGGTTATCCAAAAGTAACTCTGGAATCCGACCATGTGAATGCGTATTGGGAATGGAAGGACTCTATACAAGCAGGGTGCCATCCGGAAGATGAGTTTGTTGTGAGGCAGCTGAACACTAGAAGGAGGGACATGAACTGTATGCTGGAAATTCGATTAGCTGATACTGTGGATAACAGTCTGGCCAGGGTGCTAAAAGATCTAGTTTGATCGGTGCATGGATTTAAACCAATCCTTGCCTAATATGCATTCCTAAGTCCTTTTTTCTGTTATTTTCAAGTTGCATGCTCTGTCTAATTCTAAGCGGCGCAACCTCTCTTTCGTGGGTTATGATCAAGGAGAAACTTCTAATGCAGGCTCAAGTTTGGATGTTGCTATTGGCCTAAGAAAATTCATTAGCCTACCACCACGTTCTTGCTTGTAATTCTAGGATTAATTCCCGTTTTATTTCCTTGTAGTGGTCTGTTAGTTGCAGTGGTTTTTGGTTCTTAACCGAAAGACTCTCGACCCTCCTCACTGGGGCTTCAGCACGCCTCCTACTGACGTGGCCGAACCATCTCAACCTCCCTTCCCTAACTTTCGCAGACAAAGGTGCCACTTCCAGCTCGCTCCTAAAAACCACATTCGGGATTCTGTCCAACATCGTGCGCCCACAAGACCACCGCAACATCCTCATTTCTGCCGCTTCCAAATTGCTCTCGAGAGCCTTCTTCGCCGCCCAACACTCAGAACCATACAACATCGCGGGACGGATTGCTGCTCTATAGAACTTCCCTTTCAACTTTAAAGGTACTTTCTTATCGCACATCACCCCTGACGCTGCCCTCCACTTTAGCCAGCCAGCCTTGATACGATGTGTGACATCGTCTTCAATCTCTCCTTCCTTGTGGATGATCGAACCCAAATACTTGAACTTATCTGTACGAGGGACTATCTGATCCTCAATCCTAACCTCCACCCCTTCCTCGTTGGTCTCACCACTAAAGTTACACCATAGGTACTCGGTTTTAGTCCGACTCAAACGCAAGCCTTGGGACTCCAAAGTAGCTCTCCATAGCTCCAACTTCTCGTTCACCTCCCCTCTCGACTCCGCCACTAACACGATATCATCAACGAAGAGCATGCACCAAGGGACGACATCTTGAATCCCTCGCGACATGACATCAATGATAAGGGCGAAAAGAAGAGGACTAAGGGCCGACCCCTGGTGGAGGCCAATCTCAACCGAGAAAAATCGGGAGTCACCAACTGGTGATCTGACGCAAGAACTAGCTTGAAAGTACATGTCTTGAATCGCCCTAATGTACGACGACGACACCCTCCTCTCCTCAAGGCTCTTCCAAATAGCTTCACGGGGGATGCTATCATAAGCCTTCTCAAGGTCAATGAACACCATATGGAGGTCTTTGCGACGATCCCTGAACTTCTCCATAAGGCGTCTGACGAGATGAATGGCCTCGGTCGTCGATCTCCCAGGCATAAAACCAAATTGATTCTCTGATACTTCAACTTCTCTTCTAATCCGACACTCAACTACTCTCTCCCAAAGTTTCATAGTATGGCTGAGTAATTTAATACCCCGATAGTTACTACAACTCTGGGCATCGCCCTTGTTCTTGAAAAAAGGGACCACAATACTACGCCTCCATTCCCCTGGCATCTTATCACCCAAGAGGAGAGCATTGAACAAATCTGCTAGCCATTGAACTCCGACCTCACCAAGACAAAGCCACACCTCTATTGGGATCTGATCCGGACCAACCGCCTTCCCTCTAGCCATCTTTAGAAGGGCTCCCTTAACTTCCTCCTTGCTGATACGGTCACAGGCACCTAAAGTAGGCACCGACGAGAGGGGGACCTCTTGCTCCACACCTGCACCACTCCTCCTAGCCTCATTGAAAAGATTATGAAAATACGAACTCCACCTCTCCTTAATAGCATCTTCATTCACTAAGACTTGGCCTGCCTCATCTTTAACAAACTTCACAGAACCCAGGTCGCGACGCCCTCTCTCCCTAGCTTTAGCTAGTTTAAAGATAACATTCGCTCCTTCCTTCGTATCAAGGCGCTTGTACAGCCCTCATAGGCTTCACCTTTGGCTTTTGCCACCGCCTTTTTTGCCTCTCGTCTGGCCACTTTGTACGCTTCCAGCTTCAAAATCCTCTCCGCCCCTGCACTGGTCGACAAAAGCTCTTTAAAGAGTGCACATTTATCCTTTACTTTCTTTTGAACCTCCTCGTTCCACCACCACGACTCTTTACGACCACTGAACCTCCCTGAGGACACCCCTAGTACCTTCTCGGCCACACAGCGAATAGCCTTTGCCATGTCGGTCCACCTAAAGTTAGCATCTCCACCACGCGCAAAACAACCTTCGTTGAGCAGAGACTCCCTGAATTCTGCCGCCTTCTCGCCCTTCAAATCTTTCCAAACGAATCTTGGTCTAGACTCTCTCGTCCTGCGAGCAACTCGAACCCCCATGGATAGATCCATGGCCAACAAACGGTGCTGGGAAGCACACGCCTCACTCCGGAACACCTTGCAATCCACGCACGCCCTAACATCACGACTACGCATAAGAAGGTAATCGATCTGAGTATTGTGCCCCCCACTACTAAAGGTGATGAGGTGTTCGGCCCTCTTCTGAAAAACTGAATTCACAATAACCAACTCCTGAGATGTAGCAAACTCCAATAACGCGGACCCCCCGACATTCCTGACCCCGAAGCCAAAACCCCCATGCGCGCTGGGATAGCCATCTACCCTCTCACCAATGTGGCCATTGAAATCGCCACCCAACACTAGAAATTGGTCGTCAGGAATACTACCAACCAACTCATCTAAACAGACCCAGAAAGCCTCCTTCTCCGAATCGCCCAAACCGACTTGAGGGGCATACGCACACACCACGTTCACCACCTTCTCTCCAACCACAACTCTGATGGACATGATCCTGTCGTTGCACCTCTTCACTTCCACGACGTTGTCTTTAAGATCTTTCGCCAAAAGAATACCCACTCCATTCCTCGAGTTGACAAGACCTGAGTACCATAATTTATACCCGTTCGCTTCTCTGGACTGAGCCCCCTTCCACCTAGTCTCTTGAATGCACGCCACATCCACTCTACGCTTCTTCAAAACATCAACAAGCTCCAAAAATTTGCCCGTTAAAGTACCTAAATTCAAACTAGCCACACGCAAATTACGCGGCATCGACCAAATAAATCGAGGTCAATACACTAAGCTATGACAGGAGGTCGCAGAAAACCAAAGTCAGAACCCAGAATCTGCACTCTCACACAAAAACAGAACCAACGGGACAAAAACAAACCAACGAAAAAGTAAATCTAACAGTCTACAATAAACCTCGACAGGAAAATCACTGCACACACTAACAATAAATTAAAAACAAGAGCAAATACTTAATAACGGTAAGAAAACCTAATATTATTACTATTGACAAATGATAATAAAATAATAAAGAGATTATATAGAGATAATAGCAGGGGAGAATCGGCGGAAAAAGGGGGAGAGGGAAGGTGAACGGTGGGAACGATAGGGAAGGTGGGTGGAGGAGATAGAAGTGGTGCGGGGAGAGGGCGAAGCGAATTTTGTGATTGCGGCTGGGGACGAACGGTGGAGGGTAGGAGGCGCGGGTGTTGGAGGTGAGTGAGATGGGTTGAAGAGAGGAGATGGTGTTGACGGTGGGATGGCTAAGACTAGGGCTAGGAGGCTGAGCAGGGGGCTAGGCGGAGGAAGGGAGAATGATGGTGAAGTAGGGGAGACAGTCCGGAAAACGAAGGAGAAGGGGGGGAGACAGTCCGGGGATTGGGAAAAAAGAACAGAGGTTGAGGGCAGGAGTAGAGGGGGGAAGGGAATTATTGTGGAGAGACGGAGGTTGCGAAGAGAAGGGAGAGGAGAAGGCGCAAGGTGGAGGCGAACGGAGGATAGAAGTGTTGGTGAATTGATTGCAGGTGTTGATGAGACGGCGGTGATGGACGGGCTAGGCCGGAAAGAATGCAATGAAAACCTGCTATGATTAGAGAATAAAAATTTAAAGGAGAAGATTAATTACAGAATGAAAATGAATGGCTAAGCTGTGATATGATTGGGGTTCCGGCGATACGCCGGTCAGGGCGAGCCGATCTATCGGAGAAAACCGTTTAACGGCTAGTTTTAGTTGAGAGCGTTTGAGTGGAAAAGCAATGAGAGAGACCAGAGACTTACTGAAATAATTGTGCAACATTTTAGGTAAAATGATTGTAAAGCAATTGTTTTATTTTAAAATTGTAAAGTCCCTGCCAATGCAATTTTAGTTTAGCCGCCTAAATGTTTTGGTCAATTAAAAATTGTGAAGAAAATTTTTATAATTAAAAAATGTGAAGAAATTTTTTATAATTTTTCTATTTAGTTTATAATTTTATAATTATATGATATAAAAAATGATTATTTATTTTCTATATTCTAAAAATCAACAAGTAATTAGGATCAATAATTAATATTATATTAATATAAAATGATTGTATAACGAATATATAACTAAAGCATTATTTGTAATTGCTTAATTTTAAAATAATTCATTAAAAAATATTTTTTTATTTATCAACAATCAAAATATTAAAATATTTTTTTTACAAAACTTGTTTGTACAAATTATTTGTTATAATATTTTTAAAAGGATATTTTATTTATATAATTATATAATATACAATATTATAATATTTGTCAAATATTAAGAAATTTGTTATTTTTGAAAGTAGTGTAGGATTCATCACACAAAATAGTGAGTATGAATAATTTGGTGTGTATGAATTTATGTTCAAAAATTGGCATTTTTCCTATTTTTGTTTGATTTTATTTATTTATTTTACGAACTAGTTAAAAATGGAGAAAAATAAAAAAATGGAAAATCAGTGAAAATAAGGTAACATTCATCACACAAATAGTGAGTATGACTACTTTGGTGTGTATGAATTTATTTTCAAAAATTGGCATTTTTCCTATTTTTATTTAAGTTTTTGATTTATTTTACAAATTAGTTAAAAATGGGTAAAAAATTAAAAAAATGAAAAATTAGTCAAAATATGGTAACATTCATCACACAAATAGTGACTATAACTATTTTGGTGTGTATGAATTTATTTTCAAAAATTGGCATTTTTTTCCTATTTTTGTTTAATTTTTTAATTTATTTTACAAACTAGTTAAAAATGGGGAAAATAAAAAAAATAGAAAATTAGTGAAATTAAGGTAACATTCATCACACAAATATTGAGTATGACTACTTTGGTATGTATGAATTTATTTTCAAACATTGTCATTTTTCCTATTTTTATTTAATTTTTTGATTTTATTTTACAAGCTTGTTAAAAATGGAAAAAAATGGATTTTTTTTTGAAAATAAGGTAACATTCATCACATAAATAGTGAGTATGAATAATTTGGTGTGCATGAATTTAGTTTCAAAACATGTCATTTTTCCTATTTTTTTTAATTTTTTGATTTTATTCTACAAACTAGTTAAAAATGGGGAAAAAATAAAAAATGAATTTTTTTGAAAATAAGATAACATTGATCACACAAATAGTGAGTATGACTACTTTGGTATGTATGAATTTAGTTTCAAAAATTGGCATTTTTTCCAATTTTTGTTTAATTTTTTTATTTATGTTACAAACTAATTAAAAATGGAGAAAAATTTAAAAAAATGGATAATTAGTGAAAATAAGGTAACATTCATCACACAAATAGTGAGTATTACTACTTTGGTGTGTATAAATTTATTTTCAAAAATTGTCATTTTTCCTATTTTTATTTAATTTTTATTTATTTTACAAACTAGTTAAAAATTGTATAGGTATACCTATAGCGTCGCCCTTTTAAGGGGCGACGCTATAGGCTACACCAATAGGGTCGCCCTTAAAAGGGCGACGCTATAAACTACACTTATAGCGTCTTATAGCGTCGCCCGCTATAATGTCGATGCTATAGTTATGTTCTATAGCGTCGCCCCTCAAACGGGCGACGCTATAGGCTATACCTATAGCGTCGGTTGATGCAAACAACCGACGCCATAGCTTCTGACAGAAGTCAATAAGCGTCGGTTAATGCAAACAACCTACGCAATAGGTAAAGTGGCGACGCTATAGGTCAATAACCGACGCTATAGGTGGCGACACAATAGGTCCAGTTTGTACTACTGTGCTATGTAATTCTGTATAAGTGAAGTGGTGATCAACGGATGAAGTTTCTATGTCAACGGATATGTTATTCTCAACCTGTCGATCCATGTCTACATCAATGGATAAAATGCTTCAACCAATAATGTCTTGGGGTTAGAGGTTGATGGTGACTTGACATGCCTGACAGATCACATGGGTTGATAAACTTAAAAGAGGTATGGAAACTAGTATTGGACACGAAGAAGAAAAAGAAACATTCCTTATTCTCACAAACAATCTAGCTGGTAAATCTAGTGCATATCCGTCCAAGACAACAAGACAAATTGTATCACATGGAGATAAAGGAGTGGCAACAACCCTGCAGAATACTTTGACTTGTAAGATTCGTTTATTTTGTAGGGATTGTAAACTTGGAGTATTTATATATTTCAAGTGTAGCATAGCTAAGTAAGAAGAGAAACACTGAGCTAAGAAGCAAAAAGCATTAGGTTCTCTTATAATAGTTTAGCTTTGTATTCGCAGATGTGTACTCATTTACACAGAGAAGTTTTCTTCAATACAACCCTCAGGTGGAGTCGAGAAAAACCCCACCTGAAATTTTAAGTGTGTTGTATGTTTGTTCGCTTCTTCTTTACGTTTTAGTTTTGAATTTATCCATCTATCTCCATTGAAGTTTAACTGTTGTCTTGTTTTAAATCGAAAGAAATTTACAAGATTGTATTCACCCCCCCCTTCTACAATCTTAAGTGTGCAACTGGGAAATAACAATATATTTTATAAATTAAATTTAAACTCACTAATACAAAGCTTAATTAACAAATGCACTGTGTTTGTTTATGCCTCAACCTAAAAATCTTCTAATCATATTCTGTTTATACTTGCTTTTATGAATAAATACGTGTATAGTTGTTAGTTAATTATATCTTATTATATAATAAAATTAAGAGAAATATTTTAAAAAAAAGTAATAACATAGATCAAGAGCTAATCAATAATACGTTAAATCAATAATATATTAACTTTATACCATCTATACTAAGAGAGTGACTTTCTGAAATCATCTTATGTTATGTAAGTAGCTATGTAGTTAGTTAGTCTTTTTTTTTCTAGTAAGCTTCTCCCCTGTGTATTCCTTTATTTTTTTCTCTTCTTCTTCCTTTTCTTTTTTTTTTTGTTCCTCTGTATAATCTTTAATTCTGATCCTTTACCCATCCAATTTCTAAAAAAAAAAAAATCATCTGTTCAGGGATATTAAAAGAAAAAAAGAAACTGAGGCAATCTTTCCGAATTTGCTCCGCCTTATTTTGAGAGAGTTGAAAAAGCACTATCTCGGAACTTCTCACCGAAGGAGACAGTAGGAATGAAGACTCGACTTGTTAGATATTACGGAGGTTCAGTGAGCGAATGAGACTTTTTGGTAGTACCGGTGAATCAGATGGCCGCGGCGGTGGAATCTGGGACTGGATCTGGCATCAATAGCTGATCATGTCTTATATATATATATATATATATATATATATATATATATATGTTGATGGAGGATTTTGTAATCAACGTGATTTTCGGAGGCCCACTGGAATTTACAAGTGTAACACATGTAATTGGCTGTTTTTGGTGATTTGGGTGTGATTTGATGGTGGGGGTGAGCTGAGCTTGAGAGGTTACGAGAATCATCGCAGGTTCCATTAGCGAGATCTGTGGCCGTTCTCCCAAGGTGCCTACGTACCCTTGTTTATATAGGGATCAAGCTCACGTAGTTCTAATGCGAAGCTGATTCTGCTTGACCAGCTGTATTCGGTTGTCTAATCCGTGTAGGACTCAGGTTCCTTTAGAGCCTTTCACGAACTAGTTGGCTAAGTAGAGTAGAACTCGAGTTCGTACCCTACTATAATTCTCATGTCTATTAGAGGCATTCTAGGATCAACTGCGCCCTAGAATTACACTCCAATAATAATTCGGTCTCTTTCTGATTGGCTACGCTCAGGAACCTGGTGCTCAGGAACCTATGTCTCAGGAACCTGTTTCTCAGGAACCTCCTTATTTCGGGACATATTGCTTAGGGACCTCATTATAGGTACTTGTACCTGCACAAATAACAAATATATTAGTTTGGGGAGCCTCTTTGTGGTTCCCATATGCTCTTGCTGTCTTTACTACTGCTGCTAGGTTGTCTTGAACTCTTCTGCAGGGAGGAACCTGGTCCATTCGTAATCTACTCAGCTTCCGGTTCATCAGGAACCTCATAATACTTGTAGCTTCTTGACTGTCTACTCAGCGAGTGCTCATTTCTTCATGTCTAATCTTCATATCTTGTAATGGATCTATTTTCTGGTTCGTATGGATTGGACCCTATAGCTTATTGGGCCTAAATCTAGCCCATGGAGATTTTGGGCACAACAAGTACCCCCCGGTTCCTTGAAGTCATGCAATGCGAAAGGAACCTGTTCAACTTTCTAATCTGGGGTCCAATGCTTAATCACTTTCCTTAAAATGTATTACTCCAACAACACGTATCCAAGCTTACATGAGCTAACTCGGCGTAAGAAACAGGACACATAATGTTCTAGTAAACATAGTATTGATCAGCTTCTTTCTTGGTGAGGAACATGTTCTATTCTTCTTCTTCGAAACTCATTCTTCTGATAAATCTTCACTCTTAAACTGCTAGTCATTCTCTGTACATTCTTCTAATAACTTTGCAAAATCTCTCCAAGAACACTTCTGAGGTTTCGGGATATTATCATACTTCTACTTACTCTTGTATCTTCTTAGGTGATCTTTGTCTTCAATGTCTTCACATGTCTTTTGTATATCTAGAAGTCTTGAAAAGTGAGTGGCACCTCAACCGCTTCCAATCAAGAGGTTCAACCTTTATTTACTCCTTTTGGAAAAATGCATAATTTTCACATCGTGCATCCAAGCTTACATGAGCTAACTCGGCGTAAGAAACAGGATACACTACGCTTCTGTATGCAAATTCCAAATTAAATCCTCAAATCAAAAATCAAAGAATTCTGCTGAAAACTAACCTGGAAACTTTTCTGAAGCCGTCTTCTCGTAGATCATTATCATCAGACTGCAAAACTCGTCGGAAATACTCTCTAATTGTTCAAGCAATACTTCTTTCTTTTTTTTCTAACTGGCTTGTACGAACTGATCTCTCATCCAATGCTTTCATAGAATACGTTGGCAGTTTGCTTATAATCCAAGGAATCTCCATTATTCGTAGGGTGAAACAACCCTGGAACCTCTTGAACCATCTAAATAGCTTCTTAGCAAACCTTGGCTGCTTGCTCTACTTGGAACTTTCAAACCTTTGTAAACTTAGAACCTCTTGTCTTCATACTTCGAGTACTATTTTCAGAACCATAATCTAAACCATAATCTTTCTTGATAACTTCTTAACTTTTCATTGCTGAATAACTAGACCAGGTTCCTTGTGAATAGCTGTTGATGACTACTAATCCTGCAAAGCAAAGAACATAAAACAGAAACCAGTTAATGTTAGTAAAATTTTTCTTGTTCAATTCGGGTCAACTCTTGGAAAGGTTGCCTGCTTGGCTCCCAATCCTAATCTCTAGGTCCCAACATGCCTCGAGGCATGTTGGTTCCTTTTTGTGCCTCGAGGCGATTCTAGGAACCTGTGTGCCGTTCTGGGAGTCCACACAGATTCCTCTTCTCCATGTGTCAGGCTAGACATCTTATGAAGGTAAATGCTAAGGATTTTATCCCTTCTTCCCATGTGCCAAAGACGGTTCCACATGAGGGAGAGCTTATTAGGCTTCTCTTTAAGGTGCCTTTTGTCAGGACTTTAGATGCCTTTTGTCAGGACTTTAGGTGCCTTTTGTCAGGACTTTAGGTGCCTTTTGTCAGGACTTTAATTCACATGCTCAAGAAACTTGAGGCTTTTGGCAACAATGCCGTGCTCAGTCAACTGAGGCTTTTCAATCACATTTGCTCAGGAAGCTACCTGAGGCTTTTCTCGTGCCCAGGAAGCTACCTGGGACTTTTCTCGATGCCCAGGAAGCTACCTGGGACTTTTCTCGATGCCCAGGAAGCTACCTGGGACTTTGCTCAATGCCCAGGAAACTACCTGGGACTTTTCTCGATGCATGCTTGGGAAGCTACCCAAGGCTTAATTCATGCTCAGGAAGCTGCCTGAGACTTAACTCTTGCTCAGGAAGCTGCCTGAGGCTTAATTCAATGCTTGCTCGGGAAGCTGCCCGAGGCTTAATATTTGCTCAGGAAGCTGCCTGAGACTTAACTCTTGCTCAGGAAGCTGCCTGAGGCTTAATTCAATGCTTGCTCGGGAAGCTGCCCGAGGCTTAATATTTTTCTCAACACAATCTGTCTACAAGCTAATTCTGATCAATCAATCGCAGTCTGCACATTCTGTCAATTCATACTCATACTTCGTGAATACTGTCAATGCTACAGGAACCTGTCAGCTCAGGTAACCTGCAAATACTGTCAATACTATAGGAACCTGTTAGTCAAGGTAACCTGTTCCATAATACAAGTACTAAAACAAGCACTTAAAATTTTTCAAATTGGCATATGAAATAGCTTAATCAATCATGCACAATACTGTCTAAGTAGGAATACTACCCCCCAGTTCTTTTGGGTAATTACTGTTACGTAAAAGAACAATAAGGAAGCTATAATCATCATCGTCATTCTCAGAATAAGGAAGACTAACCTCATCATAAGCAGAATAGATATTCTTCTAATATCATCAATGCTTGCATAAAAGAAATGTCATGCTGTCTAATCAGAATGCTAACCTGGTAAAGACTTACGTGAATCCAATTGGATATTATGTGATCCTTTATGGATAGAAAGCTCTCGCGGTATGTGCACCGGAATCTCTTCATATGAACCTGTTGGCTACAGGTAAACCTGGAAGTTATTGCTGTGAGCTTCGGAAAAATACAATTGTACCTGAAATTACAGGTGAACAACATAAAACCTGTTAACTACAGATACATAAAATCTTTGCAGCAACACACACTTTCTTCTACTCAAGTATCGACTGGCTAAAAACTTCTAGCAGGAAGTTGCTAATCAAAAGCTGTCTTCAACTGGCTTCTAACAAACATCAATGATCCTGAAAGCTGTCACATAAAAGCTTCAGGTATATATGAATGAACCTGTAACATGTCGGTTACAAGAAAATAGTGAATAATCTACTAGATGTTGGTAAAATAGCTATACTTGGAAGCTATTACCAGAATCTCCATATGAGTAACGTAGAACCTGTTAGCTACAGGTAAATATAAATGAACCTGGAAGCTACAGGTATATTTCAAGGAACTCGCGATCTGCACGTAATCATTAAGGAAACTGCGAGGTGCAAGTAAATAGCAAGGAATCTACTAAATGTAGGTAAATATCAAGGAACCTGCGAGCTGCAGGTAAATGTTCATTCTAACATCTAGAAACATAATCAAGACATAGTCATAGCTTTATCTCATGTAAGATCTCAACAGCATAGATGCTTATGCATGCTTTATGTATAGCAAGAGTTTGTTGCGCGTACCTGGGAGGTTTCTACGAATATGTAAGCATAAATGGAGAGGTATCACCTGAATCTTTCTCTAGATTGATCTGCCGTGAAGTTGAAGCCTCCGTTAAGTTTTGAAAACTCATTGACGTGTTCATGATGCAAGCATGTTGCTCTTCAAGGTACTAGACCACTCAATCCGCAAGGTTTCTGAACCAAATCTGAGCTATGAGGTTTCCGAACCTGATCGTGAGGTTCCTTAACCTGAATTCTCTTACAATTTTGAAATCCTTGATTTTTGCAATAGTAATTATACTACCCCCCAGTTCTTCAGGGAAGCTTGTCTTCGGTGGAGAACTAGATTCTGGAAGCTCTATAATTCTTCATTAACCTTGAGGCAGAGTGCTCAATTTCTCTCGTCATAACAAATATCAATTTCTCTGGTCTTGCTAAAATCACTTTTGATCGTCATGTCAACTGCTCTCTAACAAGTTGCTGAATATTCATCTGTGAAGTTTAGTAATTTGTGCTTCACTTCTTTTCCTTTTCAAGAGGTTCCCTTATATCTATTGGGGGACCTAAACTGTTCAACTTTATCAAAGCTACTCTTGTCAGAATCAGATTCTTGCATCTACTCTTCATCAAAATCTTTAACTATATCTGATCTCTTCTTCAAACCATGCTAAATCTTCTTCAACGCTTCGATCGATACTGTGACTTCTTTGTTCCATTCTTGCTTATAGCTTCAACTTTTCCTCTAATTTCTTCTTTTTCATATGACTTCATGAGTGAGGTATATTCTTCTTGAGATCTCATCTATCTACTCATCTGCAAAATTCTTGCATGCGGGGGAAGACCTCTGGTTGCGGGAACATCCTTCCAGTAGGTCTTTTTTTATTCTTATTTCCATTCTGAATCATCTGCATTGACATCTTTCTCTCGATCTTCTTTAACCTCTTACAACATACGCTGAGAGCGAATCTCTATATCAAATACAAATATCTCAATACAACACCTCTAAGCTTACGCGAGCTAACTCATTGTAAGAAACAAGAGATGTTGAGAGAGACTATTTGCAAAATATTTCCAGCAGCTCACTGATTTGAATGAAGCTCCTCACTTTAGTTTTGTAATGTTTAGCGAGCAATCCTGCATAATATCTCAATTTTGCAAGCATATATACAATGCAACAATATATATTCATGACATGATTATTGCACATTAATGAATAAGTTATGATAACTAGGACACATAATATGCAAATGCATTTTATTATGTATTTCTCATGCAAATATTTGCTTTAGGTCATATATGCAGAATATTAAATCTAATTTCTTTTTAATGACTTTCTTATTTATTGGCATGCTAGTCAATAAATTCTCTTACTATGCTGTTTTGGGGATCTATTGCTAAACACAATTCATCATTTCTATTTCTAACTTCTGTCTCTCAAGGATGCATGCTATTTCTAACTTCTGTCTCTCAAGGATGCATGCTAGTCATTAAATATGTCTGGTGTATATTTCTAGCATGAATATTCTAAAATTCAATTAAATACTTTAATACATGCACGGCATAAAATGTATACCTATTTGCATAATTAAATAATAAAACAAAGAATAGAAAACTTAGCTCAAAGTGCTGCTCCTGATTGAACGTGTATTCCACTTTCTGTACTATCATGTTTTGACTTCGTAAATTCTTCTTTTTCGTTGCCATAACTAGCTGCTTCATTGATTGCCACTAATCATTCTTGATTGTTTTCTTTTTACTTCTTCGATTTTGAAAACAAGTCCAAATGATGATCTCCTGCTTCAATTTCTCTTTTAATAGACGGTGATGAGAACCAATCAGCGGCTTCATGACTTCTGTTGCTATTATGATTGAACAGCTTCAACACTTTTGTACTATTCCTTGTACAAGCCAAGATTCTTTTTTCCACAGATTCATCAGATACATAAACAGCATGCCTCACTTTCTCTTCTCTGCACACATCTATGTGTAATTTGCTCAATTTCTTTCAATCAACTGCCTTCATTCCGCTTTCTCTATGCGTGAATTCTTTTTTCACAATTTGTGATGCTTGTTATCAACTTTTAGAAGTCTTCCTTTTCCTATGCAACTCATCATCTCATACATCCTGGCAATTATGTAAACTAGCTGGCCAACATTGACACCAAACCTCGCAACTTGGAAACGTATCATTCTGGACAACTTGACTACTCTTCACTAATTATGGCATAACTTCCTTCCAGATCAAAGCAGTTTATTCTGCAAAGTTGGCTCAGAATCTGCAGTCTCAGAATGGTGGTTTTCTGCGTTGAACTCCTTTTCTCATGTAAACAACCCATCTATAGATTCCTTGTCTTCACAAACACCAGCATACTGGTGTATTGTCCAAGCTTATTCAGCTCTTATTATTATTATTTTAGCTTGTATCCTTCGTCTATATCCGCATATACGCCAGTAGATCATTCATAGTTGTGCATATTTTCGTTTACCTTTGGAATGCATCCATGATGCTTCGGGTTTTACGCACTCAACCATACAAATTTACTTCCAACCTTATACCACCAGTGATGCAGTAAGTACCAGTTGCGTGATAATCCAAGCAGTTAATTTCCTTTTAACTGACTAAAATGCATGCAACTCTGCCAGAAATATAGTTTCCTGAATCAAAGCTTCACTGCTGCGTTTCGCGAACTTCCTTGGCTCCATTGTCACAGGTACTCGACTAGTACTGCTTCCTTATCACTTTCATATTCTCTGACTGACCATATTTTTCTTCGTTTTCTTCTAAGCGAGCCCAGCCTCCGTTTCTTTTCCTAGTCAGGCTTTTAGCAACGGCTCTTGCATCATCCAAGCTTTTCAAACCTTTTGTCATCAATTTAATCTCTGAGTGTCGTATAACTAAACCATATCCCACATGCTTTATATTGACTCAACCTTCAGCTTCAGTTTAATGCTTAATATATCATCCTTTCGCTCCGTCATTAGTCTTCTCCGGTAAGCACAACTGTCACCGTTTATGTCCTGGTGTCTCCTGGTTGTATGATTGCCCGAAGAATTGACGGAAACTCCATCTCTGAATCTCTATATTCTGATCTTGTACACACATATAAGTATTTATTTGTAGGTACATCGACATTGCTTCCTTAGTATTTCCTGTAGGTTTATCTGCTATTTTGTGTTTCTTTGGTTCTTGGTTACCATTGTCATGAGGGTTTTAAATATCTAAGGAAGCTCCTGACAGCCACTACAATAATCTGAACCTTTGACGTCTCCTTGCTAGTCATTGTCTTCTTTGCACCATGTTCTACGATCGAGGTGGTTATTGGATGCCAACATAGTACTATTGAGAGTCACCGAGTCGATGTCCAGATCCCTCCATTGTTGCTATTTTAAAGATGAACCTTTCTTTGTCACCTAATTTCCGCATTAATGCATAGCGTGAACACACACATATATATAAACACCACTTCTCAATTCTTCACCTCTGATTAACTACATATTAACATGTGCACGGATCTTTTGACTAACACCTTATGGCCATACCCTGCATCTTCTTCTTCCTTAGTGAGTTGAATTGTCAACTCCTATACCCATATGGTTGAACCAACGGTCAGCCTATGTTCTGATGTCGTCTTCAACGTTGTTCCACCGCCCTTTGTTTAGAATCAGACGTGACTGCTGATTTATGTGAATTATCATTCAAATATGGTGTGTAATTAAATCATATACATGTCCTGGTCTGCTGTGAAACAATTAAATAGCACCACATCTGTTCTCTCTGAAACTGTTTTGTTCTGAGTTCTGACACCATCATGATTTGTCGATTTACGATTACCAGTCTGCTGTTATACACCGCTGCTACTATCGATATTATTACCTCTGGACCTGGTACATAATTAAATAATTTTTTCGTCCAAGTTGGATTCAACAGCAACAACAATCACCATCATATTTGCCCATGTCATCTCGTGTCATCCATATCCAGTACTATATCCTTGTTTCCAGGTGTTTGTAAAACTAATTGTATATAAGCTTTTAATATCACCGAGACATGGCCGTAAGTGTCTCCTTGGTTTGATACAACAGGAACCCATCATCCAAGTCTCCCACCAATGCTTAGTTTGTTTGTATATATCATGTATCCTGCAACTAACCTTCACGTTGCCTGCCTGAAACATGTAAACCTTTGTGAACCTGTGATCCCATGTTGGCTACCTTCAACTCAATGCTTGGTTTATTACGTAGTATACGGGTCTCTCGTTCATCATCTTTGCTTCATCACCATCTTTAACAAGACTAGGAGCCTGCCTTATCACGATATCACTCCGGTATCGCATTCACCTCCATGTTTCTCGCCAATCATCACTACCACAGCATCACTGTCTCTACCACGTGAGTTACAGCTTGTTGACAGCCATGGCTGTGACTTCCTGCCAAACCTAAGCTTCCCTTCTTTATTCTCATATATACCCAGCTGTCAAACAAAGTTGGTGCCGTTATTGTGAAGCTCATCCCTTGACTGCCTCGTTCTTGTTTCTATGCCTCTTCCTATCGCTGCTTCATCCATCCCTAGTTGTGTGGACGTATGAGGTTGTAGGAGACACGTCCTGAACAGTTTTATTACCCGTAAGAGGAAACCCTTGTTTCAAAGAGTTGTAAAACTATCATTGGCCCTATCCAGTACCATCTCCCGGTTTCTAGGAGTTAATAAACTAGCTACACACGTGAGCCTTTAATATCACTGAGATACAATCATAGGTGTGCCTGTGTGTACCAGTTTCTTGTAATACGGTCCCTTTATATCTATCATCTCTATCTCTTCCGATGGTTACTTTTGTTCCTGTCTAAACTCATCGCCAATGATACGCACGAAGATCATTCAAAACCGGTATCTTCCTTGACGTTGCAAAATATCCAATACGACCACTATATGTCACTGTCCTTCGTTTAAGACCAGATATAACTGCTGATTAGCGGGTGTGGATTACCACCCAAAAACTTGGTCACGTGCGTACTTTGCATATACATATATCACCGTAAGATTCTTGGACTGTTGCAGATAATTTACTGGCTTGTATCCTGCAATCGTCTCTGTCATCACACATGGTACATAATTAAACCATCTGTCCTGGTTTTATGCAGCAGCCACGATAGGTACCGCAATATATGTCCATTCGATTTCGTTTTGACGCGAGTTTTCAGTGACAACAGCCATGAACGTCTCTCTCAATAGTAACCCTAAACCATGAGTGACCCACCTGTTTTTGTTTTAAATCTCGTTTGTCCTCCCCAAACGAACAAGGAAGCCCCTCCTTCTAGCGCCAATGTTGATGGAGGATTTTGTAATCAACGTGATTTTCGGAGGCCCACTGGAATTTACAAGTGTAACACATGTAATTGGCTGTTTTTGGTGATTTGGGTGTGATTTGATGGTGGGGGTGAGCTGAGCTTGAGAGGTTACGAGAATCATCGCAGGTTCCATTAGCGAGATCTGTGGCCGTTCTCCCAAGGTGCCTACGTACCCTTGTTTATATAGGGATCAAGCTCACGTAGTTCTAATGCGAAGCTGATTCTGCTTGACCAGCTGTATTCGGTTGTCTAATTCGTGTAGGACTCAGGTTCCTTTAGAGCCTTTCACGAACTAGTTGGCTAAGTAGAGTAGAACTCGAGTTCGTACCCTACTATAATTCTCATGTCTATTAGAGGCATTCTAGGATCAACTGCGCCCTAGAATTATACTCCAATAATAATTCGGTCTCTTTCTGATTGGCTACGCTCAGGAACCTGGTGCTCAGGAACCTATGTCTCAGGAACCTGTTTCTCAGGAACCTCCTTATTTCGGGACATATTGCTTAGGGACCTCATTATAGGTACTTGTACCTGCACAAATAACAAATATATTAGTTTGGGGAGCCTCTTTGTGGTTCCCATATGCTCTTGCTGTCTTTACTACTGCTGCTAGGTTGTCTTGAACTCTTCTGCAGGGAGGAACCTGGTCCATTCGTAATCTACTCAGCTTCCGGTTCATCAGGAACCTCATAATACTTGTAGCTTCTTGACTGTCTACTCAGCGAGTGCTCATTTCTTCATGTCTAATCTTCATATCTTGTAATGGATCTATTTTCTGGTTCGTATGGATTGGACCCTATAGCTTATTGGGCCTAGATCTAGCCCATGGAGATTTTGGGCACAACAATATATATATAGGGGGCTGCTCAAATGAGACCCCTCTTATAATGAGACGCTCTCTTATAATGAGTACCCCTCATATTTCTTTTATTTTAAAGGACCCCGCCAGGGGCACCCAATATGAAAAATGCTTATAATTATATCCTCTATCCATTCATCAAAAAAAATTAATTTTTTAAAAAAAAAAATTGGGTGCCACGTCATCATTTTTTTTTTGAAAAAAAAATTTAATTTTTTTTGATGAATGAATAGAGAGTAGAATTATAAGACTTTTTCGTATTAGGTGCCCCTGGCGGGGCCCTTTAAAATAGATGAAATATGAGGGAGGACTCATTATAATAGAGAGTCTCATTATAAGAGGGGTCTCATTTGAGTACCTCCCTATATATATATATATATATATATATATATATATATATATATATATATATATATATATATATATATGTATATATATAATATTATTATATGAAAGCCGAAACATTGAAAGTTTGGTTGGTCGGTACGGTGCTTGTTGGTTTTACTTATTTACCCTTACTTAATTACAGATAAAATCCATTCTACTAACTACTAATTTTTTTTTTAAAATTACAGATAAAATTCATTCTACTAACTAATTAATTTTCTTTTCCTGATTAAACATATTACCTTTTCTATTTTTCACTAACTAATTAATTTTCCTTTTCAGGTAAAACACAATATCTTTTATATTGTATCTAACTAAAATTTCTCCTTTCTTATAAACACTATGAGCAATTTTATTTAATAAAATAACATAATTATATTACAATTACTATTAACTAATCAATTACCTTTTTCAGCCAAAACATGTTACTTTTTATCTATTCTGTAACTAAAATATCTCTTTTTCCAATTATATCATGGGTGGTTCTATTTAATAAAATAATAATATTATAATACTAATAATTACCGATTACCTTTTTCAGCTAAACGTATCATCTTTTCCATATTTCATTATTAAAATTCCTTTTTTCTAGAAATATCACGGGCAACATTAATTTTTCACTATCTAGAGATACTATGAGCAATTTAATTTAGTAAAATAACATAAATTAAATTGTAATTACTATAAACTAATCAATTACCTTTTTCACCTAAAACATGTCACCTTTTTAATTTTCACATTATCTTTTCTATTTTCTCTAACTAAAATCTGTCTTTTTTTCAATTATATCACAGGCGGTTCTATTTAATAAAATAACAATATTATTATATTAATAATTTACCGATTAAATTTTTCATCTAAAATGTATCATCTTTTCTATATTTTCTAACTAAAATCCCTTTTTCTAAAAATATCACGGGCAACATTAATTTTTCCTTTTCTTAAAATAGTAGGAGCAATTTTAGTTAGTAAAATAACGTAATTGAATTATAATTACAATAAACTAATCAATTACCTTTTTCACCTAAAACATGTTTTCTTTTCAATTTTCTCTAACTAGGACCTTTCTTCTTCCAGTTAAATCACGTCATTCTATTTAACAAAATTAAATAATAATTTTTATAAGTACTTACTATTATATAAAAGCCGAAACATTAAAAGTTTGGTTGGTCGGTACGGTACCTGTTGATTTTACTTATTTAACCTAACTTTATTACAAATAAAATCCATCATACTTACTAATTAATTTTCTTTTTCAGATTAAATATATTACCTTTTCTATTTTTCACTAACTAATTGATTTTACTTTTCAGATAAAAAATAATATCTTTTATATTGTATCTAACTAAAATTTCTCCCTTCTTATCTATACTAATATATTAAAGCCGAAACATTAAAAGTTTTGGTTTTCGGTTTGGTTATCCTATTTATTAAAATAAATATTTTGATTTTCGATTTGGTTATCCTATTTATTAAAATAAATAATAACGTAATATAATTAATGGTAATTAATCGATTGTCTTTTTCACATTTACTTTTAGTTGAATATATTACCTTTTTATATAAACACCTAAAAACATCAATCGTATCATATCTTCCAATCATTAATTTTTTCTTTCTAATTAAAACACATTACCTTTTTGATTAAAACTAATATTACAATCATTAATATATATCCAAAAATATCACACCATATTTTCTAATTATTAATAAAATATATAAAAATTCGTATACGTTGTTTATAATAAGAAAATATTAGTATAATCAGTAAACATGAGTATATTAAATTATATAATAAAAAAAAGGGAAATTACCCCATATACTATCTTTTTAAAACTATTTTCAAAAATACTACCACTTTAAAAGTTATTTACAAAAATACTATCTTTAAATTTTATTTTCAAAAATATGATTTGCAACCTTTTGTATATATGGGCGGCGCCACCCGCAACTTTAATTTTTGGTTGCAAAGGTTGGAAAGGTTATAAATGAATTTCCGATTGCAAGTTCTAGTTTTCAGTTGTCATTTTCGACCAGTTTTTTGAAATATATATATATATATATATATACATATATATATATATATATATATATATATATTTATATATATAATAGATTTCAAAATACTTGTCGAAAATGATAACTGAAAATTGGAACTTGGACTTCCAGTTTTCGGATTTCGGTTGCATATATAGGGGAGCAGACGAATTTCCAACATTTGCAACTTTTGCAACCTCCAGTTTTCAGTTGCAACCTTTGCAACCTCATTTGCAACTCACACGGCTGCGCCGCCCGAAGTTATAAATGAGATTGCAAAGGTTGCACAGGTTGCAAACCATATTTTAAAAAAAAGAATTTTAAAGAAATGTATTTTTATAAATAGTTTTAAAAGTGGTAGTATTTTTTAAAAAATAATTTGAAGGATGGGTATTTATGAAAAAACCCCTAAAAGAAGCCCGTGCATTGCACGGGCATTGAAATTTTGTCGGTTCGGATTTGGCACGGTCATCTTAATTATTAAAATAAATAATAAAATAATATAATTAATGATAATTAGCCGATTGCATTTTTAATTAAAAGATGTTTACTTTAAATTGATGATATTACCTTTCATAAACACCAAAAATTAACTTTTAATTTAAAACATAATCTTGAAATAATTAATATATACCTAAAAATATCACACCACATCTTCTAATCACTAACAAAATATAAAAATTATTTAAAATAATTAAAATTTATATTAAATCAAATATTAAATTTATATTAATAAATAATAATAATTTATGACAACCTGTGCTTTGCACGGGTTATAGGCTAGTATATATATATAGGTAAATGATCAAATAGAAACCAAAATTAATATAAAAACTAGGAACCAAGTCCCAGCCCAATCTCAGCCTAGCAGAAATCACTAAAATCTAAAAAAGTAATCATTAACATTTTAATTAATTTATACAACTGTCTTTTCCACCAACAACCCAGACCCCCCACGCCCACTGCCTTCTCCACTAACAACCCCGACCCCCAGCCCCACCCCTCACAACCACCACCATGCCACTACCCACCATCGTCCCATCGCCGGCACCCCATCACTACCACTTTCCGACGAGCTCGAATCATCACCATCTTCTACGGAAACAATCCGACGAGCCTCTCTTGCCACCACCTCCTTCCTTTCTGACCTCTGGCCCCGCAGGGGACACTATCGAGCTCCGACGATCTGCTAATACACACCATCAATTTATTACTTTTTGCTTGGTGTATGAGTCTGAGATTAAATGTATAGATATATATATAGGTGTATGTATAATTGTATGTGTCTATTCAAGTACAATCTGAAATGACGATTGTCGCACAGTGCTTAACTTGTTTTGTATTCGAGGAGGCAATGGTAGTGTGGGGAGGTAGGGTGATGGAAGTGTTAGTGTAGGTGCCCTAGAGGCAATACATTGTTTCTTAAATAAACCTTATGTCATTTGATTATTAAATAAATGTATTTATTATGACTTTAATTACTGCGATATATTTGTTAGCATAATAAATGTCCTTAGAATAATGATACACATTATATAGTTTAAGTATGTATAACTTGAACTTTAGATTATATAATATATCATATTCTTAAAGGTCCCTAGTCGAGTATTATTATATAGGACAATAATAATACATAATTAGACTAGTATGTTGTTTGACTGATAACCACATCTCATTGGTTATAAGTATGGAGATACTAAAGTCAAAACAAAGGTACATGTAGGGTACATGGTACTGGACAGACCCAACGTGAGATTCTTCATGTTAATTAAGTCATAAGAAAGACTCACAGTGGTAATGGTGTAATGATCCTTTGACTTGAGATCATTATATTTCTATACGAGGATTAATATACTTTGACTACATTAAAAGTTACCTTTGACCAGGTGATGATAAAAGTGGACATCGGGTATATTATGAGTCGTATGAGAAATATGAATGATAGATAAAGGATTTAACCCTCCTATAATTAGGAGAGATATTATTGGCCTCTTGATTGAGTGAGACTATAAAATGCATGGCCGTGCTCAAATAATGATTTGTTTTAATAGTCTACTCATGGATCAAGTAAACCCGGATTAAATTATGAAGAGGATGACAATAAACATGCCTCGAGTTTAATCTATAATATTTGGTTAAAGGGATTATATTACACGGGAACATTAATCACAAAAGGTTTATCGAATCACGATTTAATTATTATTTAATTGGGTAGCAATGATGTATTACTAGATACCGCTCATTGTTTATAATTTTATTGGAGAATAAAATTATTGCCAAAATAAATAATAACCTACAGGGTCACACACATAGAACATTTTAAAGGAAGAATTAATTTAAATTATGAATTTAAATTAATTAATAATGAGTTGGATTTTATTATATTAATTAAGTGTGACTTAATTAAGCTATAATAAAATACAAAGATATATGAGATATGATTTTAATAATTAAGTTTGACTTAATTATTTATTTGAATAATAAATAAGATTTTATTATTTAATTAAATCATATTTGGGCTAGGTTATGACATGGGCTTTTTGGCTTTACACTATCCTATATATAAAGATATGGGGTGAAGTTTTAACGTGTGAGAAATAGAAGAAGCCGCACAAAATCCTAACCCTAAACCTATTTTCATTAGAGGCTAGTACCTCTCTTCCGGACAAGATCGTGAGACGTTCTTGAAGGTGTTCGTGTGGATACCGTAGAGGAGGTTTCGAAGAGGAACACTCGGTGATCGTGGGAGGTTTTCATCATCATAATTCTACAATCATAAAGCTATAATAAGGTAAACATTCTTACTACCATGATTATCGGTAATATTATACATGGATCCGGGTTGGTTTCGATTTTATTTTCTACTGTTTTCGCTGCGTGTATGCGATCGGAACCATCAGGAAGAAGAAATGAGTTTTGTTCTGAAGTTTCTACTGTACTAGTCGGTGATTTCCACTATATAATTTAGTGATTTTTGTAATATAAACGGCTGATTTCTATAGTATAATTTAGTGATTTCTCAGGGGGCTAGGTCTGGTTTCTAGTTTCTATTTTGAATTGGTTTCTAGTGGAGTAGGACTATATATATATATATATATATATATATATATATATATATATATATATATATATATAGAGGCTTACTCAAGTGAGACCCTCTTATAATGAGAATTGCACACTGGGCCAACATAAAAGCCCAAGAAAAAACAAGTACGCAAATACATATCACACGTGGCAAAATTTAATTCACCATCTCCCTTCCGTACTCACTTTCTCAACCACTGATCATCAGATCCCTTGTTCCACCAATAATTGTCCTCAATTACATCTACGTCGACTCGCCATGTCCTCTTCCGGAGACTCACTCCAACTCGATTCACGGTTCAATAACTCACTTTGAACTCAGTACCCAAACTTATAATAGTTAAATACACATACATATATTATATAACACCAGCACCTTGTTGTACATCCACCTCCATTACTTCTTTATCACCACCTCTATCAAAACATCATTGGTGCTATCGTCACAACTATAACATGGGTCCCATCACCACCACCATTAAAACACAGTCACCACACACCCATCACCGTAACAATGACCAAATCCAAACCACAATCTATAAATATAAACTGAAATCATCAAAATTTATACATCCACAAAGTAACCACCACCTATAACTACGAAATCATCAAATTCAAACATAAATGACCAAACTTTCAACACGAATCACCAAAATTTCAACACGAATCACCAAAATATCAACACAAATCACTAAAATATCAACGTAAATCACTAAATTTATTGAAAGAAAATCACAATTAATCTGCAATCATCACATCACAACCACAATCACCAAATATTTTTCAGAATAACCAAAATTAAAAACCCAATAACACCACCACTTATAGAATCACCCACCCTCAACCTCAACCTCTGTCACCACCATCTCCATTAATTCCGACGACCTCTCTCTCTAACCTCTGACCGCCGACATCTCCATTAATCCCGATGACCTCTCTCCCTCTTTCTCTCTCTGACCGCCGCCATCTTCATGAATCCCGGCGACACTACACCATAGATTGGCTATGGCAACCAAACTTGTTAAAAACCGTTGCTATTGCTTGACAAGTTTTTACAAAATTAGATATATTGTAATGCTTTTCAAAACCGTTACAATTGAAGTGAAAAATCGTTACATATTGTAAAATTTGCTATCTATTGCAATGGTTTTTAAAGCGTTGCTGTAGACATCATTTTTGGGCCCAAAAATTGAGCGGGCTTTTGAAAATTTCGTAAAAAAATGGGCGGGCTTCTAAATTTTTTTACCGGACTTATGAAAAATAATAAAACAAAAGAAAACAAAAATAGACACAAACACACACAGACACTAACAAAGACACAATCGAAGGAAGAACAACACCCTGAAGAAAATCAAAGCTCGAAGAACACTACAGAATACTGAACAGTGAAGCTCGAAAAAGGTAAATGTTCTTCTCAAATCGAGTATGTATGTTCTGTGTATATGTTTAATCAAGTATGTATGTTTTGTGTATATGTTTAATCGAGTGTGTATGTTCTATATATTGAGCTTTTACTTGAGTTTATGAAAGTATATACGTTAGTTTCAAATTTTTTTTGTTGGTTTGTGAATTTGGGATTTTGTTAAGAATAATGATTTCATAATTGAGATTTTATCGATGTTTATGATGTTTTAATTAGTGTAATTAGAGTTTTTGTGTTTATGATGTTTTATTTATTGTGTTTTATAGTGGTTATAAGTATCTGCTATCGAGGGTTCTGAATCTACATCAAGAGCAGACTTTGCATCTACTGGTACTCCGGCAAATACTTTGGAAAATGGGTAGAGGACTTGAACCATCAAAACTATAAACTGTCTCTTTATCAGCCAATGATACTTACAAGTCAATTCTGATAATCTCAGTTATTAGCAGAATTTTTTTAGAAGAGTTGGAATTTTCAGCCTCTTGGCATCTGATTGGGTGATTCGGCGTTGGTGGTTAGAAAGTGTTAAACGGAGGAAGAGCGCTTATATTGGTGCTGCAGTCCCAGGGGAACATAGAAAAGCACAAGCAGACGTACATCAAAGAAGAAGACCAGTGAACAAATCTTGGTAATCCTACACACAGAACACACCGGATCAAACAAGAAAGTAAAATAGAGGTCCCTGTCTATAAGGATCCTTTAGCAAGTTCAGTATAAGTTGATAAAAGATATCAAAACCATGAATCAAAAAGTTCTGACATCATAGGTAATAAACTTACTGTTAGGTCCGATAAGATTGTAGAAGGGGGGGGGTTGAATACAATCTATACCAATTTATCGAAATTTGTGCTTTAAATAAAATTTAGTTTAGACAAATTTGTGCGAAATAAATTGAAACAAATTTCAAGTTGAATATAACAATATATTAACTTGATGGGTGTTACAATTTCAGTACAGATTATTATCAAGTAATTAATAACTAATTAGAAAAATTCAACATGAACTTTTCTAATTTAGTTAATAAAAATCAAGATAGGAACTAAGAAACTTAATTCGCTAGTAGTACAAGAATCACAAATAAACAAGTTCCACCGGATAAAATATTACAAAGGGGATGAAATTGATTTTCTGGGAATTTTTGTTCTTGAGAGAAAATGAGAGAGAAAGGCTGCTGGGTGTTTAAGATGAAATGTTATGTTTTGTCCCGTGTTTTTGTTCACTGCCTCTTCTTGTTTATATACTTAAACCAACAAAACAAACACACCTCCTGTCTTTTAAATTGTCGGGGATAGTATAGGTTGTGTAGGGATAGTATAACTCAAAACCATGTAATAGTATAGAATGATGGGTAATAGTATGGCTTGTGAGTAATAGTATGGATGGCTGGAAATAGTATAGCTGAAATATCTTGGTAATAGTATGAAGAAGCCTCTAGAAATAGTATAACATATCTCCAGAAATAGTATACCAGAAATAGTATGCTGAAGCCTCCAGAAATAGTATGGCTTCCAGAAATAGTATAACATAGCTCCAGAAATAGTATACCAGAAATAGTATGCTGAAGCCTCTAGAAATAGTATGGCTTCCAGAAATAGTATAACATAGCTCCAGAAATAGTATAACTTCCAGAAATAGTATAGCTTCCAGAAATAGTATAACCTCCAGAAATAGTATAACCTTAATTCCAGAAATAGTACAACATACTGGCCATTTCGACAAAGCAAAAGAACCTGCCATTTTTTTTCTTTTCAATTCGTGGACTTGCTTTGTTTTATTAGGACGGGTTCCGTAGAAATGCTTTTTAACCCACACAACTTATAATCTTTAATTAATAAATAATTAATTTAATTCAGAAATTATAAAAATAAATATCTAATATTATTAGATATTTATAAATATAATTTTCTAATTAAATAAAATATTTATTAATATAAATAAATCCTTAAGCTCTAAGCTGCGGTTACCTGAGCGTCTGGAGCCGGACTCCTTTTGCTTAGCAAAAAATACAACAATTCTAACCGGAGTTTCAGCATTAGAAATATATCACTTTGCATTTCTTTGTGATAAATCTTTTTCCTCACAGCCAGTCCACTTGATAGTAAAATCCTTGTGGTTAATTAATTTAGCACTTCTGTTGCTTGCGCAATGATTTTCTCTCATACAGGTCTTGATATCTTGAACCACTGAAGTTAATGACGAACAACCACTGTTTAATGTTGACACTCGATGTACTGTCTGGTTCATGAGTGACTAACCGCAATGACTGTTCTTCATATATTGACTTTAAAATCTGGTTCCTTTTGTTTGCTTCTCTCTCTCTCTTTAATTCTCTGTACTGTCTCTGTCACCTTGAAATCTCTGTTACTTTAAACGAATCCAGTTCTTCACGAATACTCTACTGAGGCTTGATCAGATGTCTGAACTTCTTTCATTGTAGTAATTCCTCAAGTATGTAGATTGACCTTGATCTTTTTCTTCTGATAGATAATACAATCTGAGATTCCTTGTGACAGCCTATATACTATTTACTAATACAATCTTGTTTAAGTTGAGTTGTATCCTCGAAATACAAATAGGCTACATCATATGTCTTTCAATCTCCCCCTATTTGTTTGTTAGACAATAACAATCAAATACCTAGAGGATAACTCAACTAACTCACTTAAACAAGAAAAAGATTAAGCATTTAAGAGCTTAGTAAACAATACATTAAAAAAATTTCTCTGGTTTGAATTTAACAATTCCAGAATCCTCAGTTGATGAAATGATAGATGATTGTTCCTCTGGCACTGAATTGATCTTCAATAGATAACTCATCTTCATTTCTGATTCTTCAAATCTCTGACTGATAATCCTTCACATCTTATTTTGGTGATTATCAGCAGTTCTTGATTTACAATCACTTCAATTTTCTGACACAGTTTTTTTCACTGAAAAAAAACAACTGTTCCTACTATGTAGACAATGGTGAATCAATACCATTTCTGTAACTTCTGGGAAATCTACTACTCTTCCACTTAGCCTTTATACATAGTACATTGAAAGACTGATAGAATAGTATTGTGATATACTCATCCTTATATCTCCACTTTCATCTCAACTGAAAGTTCCCTTACTTTTCCATCTAAATCTCCCCCTTAGTAACTTGACTTGCTTATCCTCCTAAGCACAATCTGTAAATGCTCCCCCTTTCTAACCTACTCTCCTTTTTCTTGTACCCCTTACTTCTCCCCCTTAGTTGAGGAATCCTCCAATCAACTAGTTGATAAAGTAGTTATACCAATTATATAGAGTTCTTTGTTAGAAAGGAAGTTTTACTTTCTTCCTCACTGTGAGTGTGTGATAGTGTTTAGTGTACCTCACAAATGTTTCACTCTTCTCTCCACTCATTTGTGTTGAGTGTCTCACTTCTCTCTGTGTTTACACTCTTGCTCACTAGTGTATCACTCATATCACTCATAGCTCAAACATCCATTAGTGTACCTGCAAGGAAAAATCACCCTAGCCCCTTCAGGAGAGGTCAGTGATGGTGCAATGGGAGTTCGCAAATCCCAAATCCTCGTTGGACTCGTCAGACGAATCTGAGTCATAATCTACAAGTTGCTAGTTTTCCCTTTTTAGGGTTTTCAGATTTGAATTCTGAGAAGGTAAACAATGATCTATAAATTTAGCATTGAGACCAAGGTTCCCTTCTAATGTCTGTGAAGACATCACCTTGTTAAACTCATCATGTAAAATCTGAATCATAATTCACAAGTTGCAAATCCGTACTTATGTCGGACTCGTTACCGCAGGATCCAGAGATGTTCCCTCTGGGGAGTTAGATAATGATCTTGTTGAATTTTGCATTGAGATCAATACCTTCTCTCGAGGTCTGTGAAGACTCTTGATTCATTAAAGAACCTTTAACTTATAATCCTAACCGTAAAATGGTTGGATTACAGGTTTCCGTCAATTCATCCTTAGTGTGTGCAATCTCACTTTGTGCATATGAAATATTTTGAATAATGTATAAGATAGTGACTCTCCAACTGAATATCCCACACATCCTTATTTGCTGCATCAAGTGCAGTTACTCCCTGGTGACCTTTTGTCTAACAGGTTACTTCCTTTTAGGGGGTAAACATGATAAAAATGAAACAAAACAAAACAAAAAAATTAACAATACCTATAGCGTACAAAGGAGACAAAGAATGTGAAAAACATGCTGCAATTTCATGAACTTCAGAAAATGGTTGAATTTCAAATTTATGTCTCGGAATAGTGGCAACAGGTATGGGTAAATTTAGTATCCTGGTGAATGTTGTGAAAACAACAACCTTGTCAGAAGATACAGGCCTCATGCGTCCTAATGGTTCTCTCACTATCAAGTTTTCAATCTCATAAGAATTTCCTTCAAAAATAGTATTACCAATTGCATTCCAAACAACTGGATACATGAAAGCAAGTACATGATAGTTCTGTACAAATTAACATATAACAAAGATTCAGTACAGAAACACTAAAAATCAAAAAAAAGTAGTGGTGTATTGTAATAATTTGTAATACTTTACCTCAGAGTCCAGCAATATGAGATTAAAACCTAAAAAATGTTGATTATTTCCAAAAGAAGGCCACATGCGAGTGATCCGAACACGTATAATCCAATCTGTTCTGGAGTTATTCAGTAATGCGAGGTTCTCCTCCATGTCAATAATATATTAAATTGATTATAAGCATAAAGGAGGAATAAAGACTGGTAAAAAATTGATAAAGGACATACTGTGAAACATGTAATCTACATATACGTGTTGATAAGTTTAGGTTAGAATAAGATTAGAACATGATTTACGTTAACATTATCGTTATTATAATATAAAGATTGCAATTATCTTATAGTTTGTTAGGATTTCACACAAAAAATGATAATGGGATATCTCATGATTGATTATATAGAATAGTCTGGTAATTAGTTGTATTACAGCATTGCCAAATATAAATTATTATGCTCTATCACTGATTAAATCAAATGACTAAGATAAATTAGTATGCTTTGTCACAATTTGTTCTTACAATTTATCCGGCATAATTTTTGATTGTACGAATATTTTAGATAACCATTTATAGCACTTACATAACAAAACAAAAAATTGTGTAACATAATAAATTATTGCTCATTTTTTCATACAATATTAAAAGGAACAGACATAAAATTTTCTTAGTTATCACTTCCAAATAAACAAAAACATTGTATGTAAATATGTACATTATTTACATTACATCTTCCTCCCAATTTGGAAGTTTGTATACAATGTGGAAAAAACACTATATAGTAAATAAATATAATGCTTAATCCAAACTTGGAAGGTTGTAGAAAACCTCCTCAAACACTACATTAGATGTAATGTTTGTGGTGGAACCGGTATCATCTACAATTAATATATGGAATCCTCCTGGAGAAGTTACACGTAAAATAGCAACATAAAGTTGACCATGGCTGAAAACGGATCTCGGAAGATATAATCCAACGATATCAAGAGACTGACCTTGACTCTTGTTCACAGTCATCGCAAAACATAATTGAATTGGAAATTGAGTCCTCTTGAAGTCAAAAGGCCACTTTGTGTTAGTTGGAATCATATCAATCCTAGGTATTAGATGTTTAGAACCAACATGAGCACCACATAGAATCTGGCACTCTATACTATTTTTTCGGCATCCAATCACTATCATCCTGGTGCCATTGCACAAACCCATGATCTGGTTCAAATTCCTCATTAACATTACCACAACACCAATCTTGACTTTCAACTCATTCTTAGGAAGATATGGCATATTAATAGAATTCAAATATTCAACTGAGAAAGATGCATCAAATTCATTATCCTCTCCACCATTATCGTCTATGGAATCCTGACTTAGATAAGTATGCATCCTTCCTGGAATCTTGTTGATGTGTTAAATTATGTCTAACCGCAAGCGCACGGTGTCTATTGCTAGTACAGATGGCAAGCGGGTCGAATCCACAAGGAGACAGGTTCTACTAATTCCTTTTCAGTTATCGCTAATTGTTTCAAGGGTCAGACGAATATGTGAAATTATTAATTAACTAATTAAACTAAATTAACACTAATTAAACAGATGATAAACAAATTATTTAAAACCTAGGGCAATCAGGTCCACCATGCTTACACAATTGGCTCTTAAGCTAAAGCAATCAATGTGATCATATAACTAGAGTTTGTTAATCTCTTTCAAGCATTAACACTCTCGAAACATTCAACACAATTAACCACTTTTAGTAATTCAATCAATCAGGTAATTAGAGTCAAGTTAATTTCTTTCAAGAATTAACTCTCTCAGAAATCCAATGATGCTTTCGCACTCAAATTCAATTCTGCTAATCGTATGTGTGCCTCTAGTAAGTAAATCTCTCGATCCATACCCCTATTTGCATATAATTAATCCATGATATCGGCCGATTACACAAATTAATGATTAAAACATATCAATCAGAATTAACCATAACCAATCAAACCACTATGAAAATCATGTCAATATTAGTGCAAACATGGCTTCCCTTTAAGCCCTAGAAATAACTACTCGCTAATAATTAAACAAGTAAAACAACTAGTAAAACAAGAAAACATAATTAAACTAATAAGAACAAAGAAAAGATTAAGAGAACAAAACCTTCAAACTTCAATGTTGTCACCCAAAAGAAGAGTCATGGTGTTTCTCTACATCTCCAACTAATAATAATAATAATCTACTCTAAACTATATTATCTGATCTAATATTACATCCCTCTTCTCCCTCTAAAATAATACCCTAGATGTGTTTATATAGGCTCTAAAAGTCTTGCCCAATAAAAGTATTTTAATACTCTAAATAAATTACAAGTAGGATTCCATAACTGAATAGGATTCCTTAATTAAAATTCGTCACTTCTTTTTCTCCGCTGTTTCTGGGCTCTTCCAGTTGGATTTTGCTTATTGGACCACCTCTGAATTAAAGATAATTCCCTAAGCTTCGCGTGGACAGTAAGATCGTCAAATTCTGACTTCTGGAACTCAAGATATGGCCCAAACAGTGCAGGCAGCCCGTATAGCCCAATATTACGAATTTTCTCCTATTTTATCTCCAAAATAGCTCTTTTTGCTCCAAATCCTTCCAAGTCATGAATTCTTTATTTCCTACAATAAAACAATAAAATCTATTAAATAAAAATCCAAATCAATGCAAAACACAATAAATATGAGAATAAAATCATCTAAAATATATATAAAAATATACTCTATCAAACATCCCCACACTTAGCATTTGCACGTCCTCGGGCAAATAAGTGAAATAAAAACTAAGTCATAACAAACATCACTTTCGTAGATGACACGATTGCATTGAGCATATGCAACAAGCCGTTAAACCCCTAGGCAGCCCTAGTAGGACGAGTGTTGTCTCGTGAGGGTTTATAGTGAATGTACCCACAAAATTCATCTAACCATTCAAAAGATCAATGCTAACACAACACCACACACACAAGTCCTCTCATGCCACATCAACTTAAGAATCAAAGCAAACATACGATGTCTTGGTGTCGAAAGTGCAAGTATTCACGTAGTCTACTCAACCAACATGCAAAAGGTCATAAAAATTCATGTCAAGTGTAAAAATCGTTGGTAATCATGCTAAGCCCACAAGAAATACATCTTTAAGTCTAAACCTGGGATCTCCTATGCCAAAACAAGTAATAACTCACCTTTCACTCAAAAACGAATATTCACTCAAGAACAAGGTTAAGTGTATCACTCAATTCCAACAAAATCATAAACACAACTTGACACTCGCAATCAATCTCACTCTTAACACAACATACATCACTGATGACAATCAAAAGGTCTTTATTCGGGTTGTAGCGTGGGCTAGGGACCAGGTATGTCAAGTAAAGCTAAAACAGGTTAAATGTCAAAAGCTAGTACCCAACAATATAATTCATTCCATTCCCTTTCTACTAAAACCACAAATACTTCCCCACACTTGGATTTTTCAATAACCCTTACATAATAACTTGACTAGTCGAATGAAGAAGGATCATAAAAGATAAGTATGCTCTCATATTTATTTTTTTCTATTTTTTTTTCTTTTTTTTTTCTTTTTTTTTTCTTTTTTTTTTCTGAGAGCTAAGGAATAAGCACAATGATCCATAGATATTATTATGAATTTCGACTAGCAAGCATCAACCCAAGATCAATATTCCCCAAAAGTATGATCATCAATAACCCCCCTTTTATGAACACCTTATTACTCCATTAAGCACGATACTAGCCTTTGACAATTTAGGTTCAAATTCAATGTAAGGCCAATAGAATAAAAAGGATAATGGCAAGTAATGTGGTGTGTCACCGAAAGAATAGTATTAAGCTCAACGGGTTAACTAATTGATCATGTATAAATGGTGTGGAAATATGGGAAATAAGAGGTTATACCTAAGTGCCTTTATCATCTCATCATCAAGTAATGTCATGCATTTCAAGAAAGATCTCAAATAAGTGCTAGCAATGTAAACAACATGTGGACACTCAAGCAAACGAAAAATCATGCAAAAGATATGCATATAGGCTCAAAACTCACTTGGTATGACAAAACATAATCAATCCCAGGTAACAAGACTCTCTAACGCACCTACTTGTACTCAAAGCATGTAAACCAAGTCATCTTGCACATATTCATGTCATTCTAATCACTTACAACATCCAATTAAGTCTACCAGCTTCAACTTGCTAGTGTAAGTGTGTGCACAAGAACAAAGCACGTCACTTCTCATACAAAAGCGTCAAGAACACAAGAATTCTACGTATGCATGGGTGTATCAAGCAAAATACAACAACTAATCAAATTGCATGGCTAGAATTATTTTTGGTATTTTGATTTTTTTTTTTTTTTAACATTGAGAACCCTTCCCCACACTTAAGCAGTTCATTGTCCCCAATGAACTAATGAACAAGATACAAAACTACAACTAAAAACAAAATAAAACTACACTAAAAAGAAAAGAAAGAAAACTCCCCTGAAATCCATGTAACCTCCGCCTATAAATTCAACCTCCGCCGTTGGAGACGAAAATTGCACAACACTAGAATCACCTCTCCCACGAAGCTCCACCAATAATTTCCAAGCAATATCACACCAAAAATAGCCCAAATTCCAAGAATAATACAAAATCCCAATTTACAAGAACACAAATTCGTTATAAAAATAATATTAGAGAAAGAGATTTACCAAATACGAATCAAAGAGGTGAACTTGCAATTAATTCCTCTTTAGAATTGAATTTTTAAAGAAGTAGAAAAGGAATTGGATTTGTATGTATAGGTGGGTATATATATTTGGGGGAAAAAAAAAATAAAAAAAAATAAAAATAAGAATAAAATAAATAAAATAAAATATGAAATAGGATATGGATTGGGAATAATTTGGAATTAATATGGGGCTAGAATTAGGATTTTAGGTGGAGAGAATAATTAGAAAAGGGGTTGGAATTGATTTAGGAGATGAATTGAATTTAATATAAAAACACATTAACACACGTCTTTGACTAAACTAGTACTATATATTAACTAAACTAGTACTACTATATACTATTAACTAATATTTAATATATACATATAACACATACATTCACGTTATAAGAATAAGACAACAAATATGGCAAAGAAACTTACCTGGTCTGGCGCCGGACGCACGGAATGGCGCGTGATGCGCGGAGAGTTTCTGCTCAACTGGCGCAGGTGCAGTGCTAGGCGCTTCATGCGCGAGTTCCTCCTGCGTGTTGTGGCGCACTTGCGCTGTGCTAGCGCATCATGCGCTGGCGAGTACTGTTCTGAATATATTTTTTTTTTTTGAAAGATTAAGAGAACAGATTTTTTTTTTTCACAATACTACTAATCTCTCTCTTTTTTTTTCACTACACTCGTTTTTTTTTTTTTTTTCATACAACACTCAATTTTTTTTTTCTTCCTACACTAATGCATGGGTTGCCTCCCACGAAGCGCTTCTTTAACGTCAATAGCTTGACCTCCTCAAAAATACTCCGGTAAAGGCGTAATATCCACTTTCTCGATCATAAACTCGCCACCACAAAAAGTATCAAGAGTGTTAGTGGTTGTCTTTATCCTGCAGAAAGTCTCCAAACAAGCATCAGTAAAATAAAATATGTCATTAAAAAGCAATAGAGAGAGTGCTTGTGCAGTTTTGGAAAACTTTGTGATAAAACAGCGATAAAATTCAACACCACGAAAATATTGAACTCCCTTGACATAAGGTAGAGGTTCTGGTGGTGGCTTTTCTTCACTCCTCACTTTCACTGGAGTCATTCGGACATCTTGGCTTATCACATCATTGGCTAATAAGACACTTCCATCTTCTCCCTCTTCTCGAGCTTGAAACGTATGAGCCACTTTGTATGGATCCTCAACCAGAATTTGAGAAATATCATCTTGGACAATATTTGTTATCACATCAACCTTGAAATAAGTAGTCTTGAGCAAAGAAGCCTTGTAAGTAGAGGCTAGATCGAGAGCAAATTTATCAATACATGGTAGCTGAGGCACAGGTTGTGGAAGAGAAACAACAACCATCTCTGTATTGCTTTCCTTTGTAGCCTCATCATCAGTCACATTGTTCTCAGTAGCAACAACATCATTGATCTCGTCATCAGTGGCATGCTCCTTCTCTTTATCAATGGCCTCATCATCAACATACATGGAGAAACTATCATATTCCTGATCGCTTGTGAGATTGATAGCAATCAGGTCCTCTTCGGATAGGATAGATGATGATGGTAAATAGTCAAGCTGCCCTGTAGTAGAAGAGTTAGCCAACTCTACAATTTGAGATTCAATCGCCAAACTTTGAGTTTCTAATCCTTTGATCTTCTCGGCTTGTTCTTCAGAACTCTTTAGTAGTTTATTCAAGATATCCCACATCTCGTTTGTCTGATCAGCTTGCACATCTACACTGGATTGAGAAACATGTAGATCTTCTTGTAGAGGAGGATATTGATATTCTTGCTGTGGAGGCTGCTCATATGACTGATAATATTGTTGCTCAAACTGTTGCTGATTATGATATGAAAAATTTTGAGCACCATTGTCCTGGTAGTAGAAATCTGGTTGATTCACGCATTCTTGATCAAAAGTGTTTGAATACTGATTGTACCCATATCCTTCTTCAAAAGAATTCATTTGTCCCAACTGAGCACTCTGAGAATTATAGACATTGTAAGAGCATTCAAAACCATAGTGACCCTGCACACCGCAAATTTGACAGAAGTTGTAAGTTTTAGGGGCCACTTGTGACATCTCATTGATACTCATTGGACGGATAATGGGCTCTGTAGGGTTGAATGAGGCAATTTCTTGAGTGCGTGCCTCCAACATGGAAGAGAGTAGTGCAAAAGTATCAACTTCACCCATTGCAAACCTGTAGACACTCAACAAAGCCAAGAAAACGTAGTAAAATCTGCCTCAATTGGAACAAAAGTTCCAATGAGACAATGGAAACAATCTAAACAACTAAATTAAAATCAATAGAAACTCGTTGTCTCCCCGGCAGCGGCGCCAAAAACTTGATGTGTTAAATTATGTCTAACCGCAAGCGCAACGTGTCTATTGCTAGTACAGATGGCAAGCGGGTCGAATCCACAAGGAGACAGGTTCTACTAATTCCTTTTCAGTTATCGCTAATTGTTTCAAGGGTCAGACGAATATGTGAAATTATTAATTAACTAATTAAACTAAATTAACACTAATTAAACAGATGATAAACAAATTATTTAAAACCTAGGGCAATCAGGTCCACCATGCTTACACAATTGGCTCTTAAGCTAAAGCAATCAATGTGATCCTATAACTAGAGTTTGTTAATCTCTTTCAAGCATTAACACTCTCGAAACATTCAACACAATTAACCACTTTTAGTAATTCAATCAATCAGGTAATTAGAGTCAAGTTAATCTCTTTCAAGAATTAACTCTCTCAGAAATCCAATGATGCTTTCGCACTCAAATTCAATTCTGCTAATCGTATGTGTGCCTCTAGTAAGTAAATCTCTCGATCCATACCCCTATTTGCATATAATTAATCCATGATATCGGCCGATTACACAAATTAATGATTAAAACATATCAATTAGAATTAACCATAACCAATCAAACCACTATGAAAATCATGTCAATATTAGTGCAAACATGGCTTCCCTTTAAGCCCTAGAAATAACTACTCGCTAATAATTAAATAAGTAAAACAACTAGTAAAACAAGAAAACATAATTAAACTAATAAGAACAAAGAAAAGATTAAGAGAACAAAACCTTCAAACTTCAATGTTGTCACCCAAAAGAAGAGTCATGGTGTTTCTCTACATCTCCAACTAATAATAATAATAATCTACTCTAAACTATATTATCTGATCTAATATTACATCCCTCTTCTCCCTCTAAAATAATACCCTAGATGTGTTTATATAGGCTCTAAAAGTCTTGCCCAATAAAAGTATTTTAATACTCTAAATAAATTACAAGTAGGATTCCATAACTGAATAGGATTCCTTAATTAAAATTCGTCACTTCTTTTTCTCCGCTGTTTCTGGGCTCTTCCAGTTGGATTTTTCTTATTGGACCACCTCTGAATTAAAGATAATTCCCTAAGCTTCGCGTGGACAGTAAGATCGTCAAATTCTGACTTCTGGAACTCAAGATATGGCCCAAACAGTGCAGGCAGCCCGTATAGCCCAATATTACGAATTTTCTCCTATTTTATCTCCAAAATAGCTCTTTTTGCTCCAAACCCTTCCAAGTCATGAATTCTTTATTTCCTACAATAAAACAATAAAATCTATTAAATAAAAATCCAAATCAATGCAAAACACAATAAATATGAGAATAAAATCATCTAAAATATATATAAAAATATACTCTATCACTTGTCAAGAATTTGAGAATTAATATCATCGACCACGACATTAGTTGGAGTCAGAATTGCTCTTGATCTCAAGTAGTTAGGACAATGCATGTTTTTTAAGAAATCTGGATAGATGATATCAATGAGATTCTTTGTAGGATCTTTTTCACTTGTAACAACATATTGAGGCGGAACAACAAATTCAGGATAACCATTAACATCTGGAGGATTAATAGAATCAATCTTGCCATCACCAATTTTGAGTTGCCACTCACTAAATTCAGCTATAATTTTTTGTTAGGAATAATTCATAAGTTGTGATGTTAAGAATAGAATTTACACATTATACTTCTTGTAATCCTGATCTTATAAAGGATTTAGCACTGTATATAGGATTTATGTGTAAGACAGTTATCTGTATAGTTTAGTCAGGAATGAACAGTGTATCGGAGACTACATGTCAGGAACAGAGAGCAAATCCTGATGATGGTCCAATACTGATGGTTGATCAGATACTGATGCAGTGTACAGATCCTGATATCAGTCGTGTTACTGATGATGTCATTATGGATGCTACAGAAACTGGCAAGTGCTATAAAACAGGATCGTTGTTTGAAGAACAAGCAAGAAGATATTATGAAGGAAAGAGTTTTTCTATTGAAGGAAACTATCGACTAGAAGGCAGAACATTGTCATGTATAGATTATATCTTTCTGTTATTAGTTGATAGGTAGCATTATAAATACTCTCTCAATATCATTGTAAAGAGTGACGAAGTTGTGAGTCGAACTAGTGAATGTGCGTAGCTCTGTATAAGGTTTGTATTCGAGAGTTCGAAACAAACAGAAAGAGAGAGATTTGTATTGTCAGCAGCTGCTAAAGGTATTGTACACCTTTGGTAGAGTTTGTATTTGATCTTATTAATGAAAACAAGAGTTTGATTCATTCGTTTATTCTTGTTCATATAATCAAGCAAAAATCAGACACGATTATATAACTTGTATTCAACCCCCCCCTTCTACAAGTTATTCGCGTTAACAATTGGTATCAGAGCGGGTTGATTTCGAGTAATCATAAAGATCTGCAATCATGTCTGGTTACAAGGATGGGAATACTAAAATTCCTATGCTCAAGAGAAACGAATATACTCTATGGGAAGTAAAGATGTTGCATCATCTGGAAGCAACAGATCCTGATTATCTTGACAGAATCAGAGATGGACCTTTTGTTCCAACAAAGGTCGTTGGACAAGCAACTGTTGATGGTGTGATTGTTCCAGAACATACAGCAGAGAAGCCAAAATCTGAATGGTCAGATAAGGACAAGGAGAATGTTCTCAAAGATGCTAAAGTGAGAAACATATTATTCAACAGTCTTGATTCTGTTCTCACTAACTATGTTCTCTCTTGTAAAACTGCTAAGGATATATGGGACAATCTTAAGGTTCACTGTGAAGGAACTAAGCCTGTCAGGAAGAATATGAGGACATTACTTATACAACAGTATGAGTACTTTGAATCCAAGTCTGGTGAGTCACTTACTGATACCTTTGATAGGTTTACAAAACTCATCAATGAGATGGCCATGCATGGTAAATATTATGACTTGGAGGATATGAATACAAAGTTCATGAAAGCTTTGCCTGATTTCTACAATGAGAAGATATCTGCGATCGAGGAAGCTAATGATCTGGATGAGATTTCATTAGAGGCAGTATATGGAAAATTGAGAGCTTATGAACTTGACAAGCAGCAGAAGAAGAGCAGGAGTGAAGGAAAGATGAAGACTATTGCACTTACTGCTCAATCTGAAGTTAAGAAGCTTCCTGAAGAACAGCATGAAGAGATTGCTGTAAAGAATTCAAGGAAGAAGAAAAGCAAAGAAAGTTCTGATTCAGAGACTACTGATATGGACTCTGACAACAATGATTCTGAATCTGATATGCAAGAACTCTTTGCTATGTTTGCTAAAGCTTTCAAGAAAGGAAGATTCAACAGGAGAAGATTTAGCAAAGGACCTTTTCAAAAGAATGAGGAGAAGAAGAGTGACAAAAGCAAAAGTACAATTGTCAAGCTTGATAAGGCCAAGATCAAGTGCTTTAACTGCAGCGAGCTTGGACATTTTGCTAGTGAGTGTAAGAAGCCTAGGAATTCAGGAAAGGGTAATGCACTTATGGTCACACAGAAGGATTGGGCTGATTCCAGTGACTCTGAAGATGAATTGGATTTTGACAACATTGCATTGATGGCCAATAGTTCAGACAAACCTGGATCTCCAAAGAAAACTTCTCCATCCTCTGTTAAGGTATCACTTCACTCTCTTGATTCATTTGATAGCTTAAATTCTGATGAAATTAGATCTATCCATGCTGAGTTTAAGAATCTTATGACTAATTTTAGAATTCTTACTTGTGAAAGAGATGAACTTAAGGTTAAGAATGATAAATTAGTTGATAGAAATAATTTTCTTGAATCTGAATTAATTCAAATGGAAGAATACAAGTTAAGTTCTGATAAAGCTAAGCATGATTATAGTGTTATTCTTGAAGCTTATGACTATGTCAGAAAAGAACTAGAAGAAGAGAGAGATGTGATTAAGACCATTAACAATTCCAGTAAGAAGACAATAGAAATCTTTGAGAGTGGAATTCGTGGTAAGGTTAATGGTTTAGGTTTTGATAAGGCTAGACAAGAAGAAAAAGTAGCTTTTGTCAATGATGATAGTAAGGTAGAAGCTAACACATCTAAATCTGAAGGTAAGAAAATTGTTTCTGAACCTAATCATGTTAAATTTGTTGATTCAAAAGGTACCCCTGTTGTACACAAAAGGATTAACAATAGTAATTCAGATGAGAAAGTGTTAGAGAAACCTAAGAATGTAAACATAGGGTTTCTGTCTAAGTCTCAGTTGAAACAGAGATTATATGGTCTTTCAGAGTCTAGCAAGATCAAGAGAAATAGGAATGGAAAAGAAGGTATTAACAAAGAGAATAATTACAAGAATGTACCTGATGCACCTAGGAAAAAATGCTATAAGTGTGGAAATCATAATCATTTGGCCCTAGACTGCAATCAAAAACCTTCTTGGAAAACTGAGTCCAGATTCCCCAAGACTCAGAAAATTCAATACCAACCACAAAAAGCTTGTTATCATTGTGGTAGTTTACTTCATTCCATTTACATGTGTAGAGAATATCATGAACTGTATTATGACTATTATTCTTTGAAATCTGAAACTCCTAGTCACAAACAGTTTGTGAGATCAGAGTCTAAAGTTGACTCTGCAACAGGTAAAATAAAAGCAAAATCTTCAAAGTCTGTTGTCTCTAAATCTAGTAAGAAAGGATCCAATCAAAGTTGGGTCCTAAAAAATTCTAACTAGTTACTTTTTGTTTGCAGGGCACAGGAAAGAAGCATTCAATTATCTTGGACAGTGGATGCTCTGGACATATGACTGGAAAGAAGTCCCTGCTTACAAAGTTTGAGAGGAAAGCTGGCCCAGTAATATCTTTTGGAGATGGCAACAAAGGAGAAACTCTGGGATATGGCTCAATTGTTTTGGGGAATGTCATCATAGGAAATGTAGCACTGGTTGAAGGCTTGAAACATACTCTTTTAAGCATAAGTCAACTGGGTGATAAAGGTTACAAATCAATCTTTGACAGAGAAGGATGCAAAATCTTGAATATGCAGAATGGAGACATTGTTCTAACTGGTCAAAGACATGGTAACATATATGAAGCCAGCTTAAGTGATACATCTAAAGGAATTGTTAGATGTCTCTATAGCAAAGCAACAAGTGATGAAAGCTGGAATTGGCACAAGAAGCTCTCACATCTTAATTTCAAGAAGCTTAATCAACTTGTTAAACACAATTTGGTGAGAGGCCTACCACAGGCAAATTTTGTGCAAGATGGACTTTGTGATGCATGTCAGCTTGGAAAGCAAAGAAGAACCACTTTCAAGAGCAAGACTGAAAATTCAATTACTGAACCATTTCACATGCTACATCTTGATCTGTTTGGTCCAGTAAACATTATGTCTATCAGCAAGAAAAGATATGCTCTAGTTATGGTGGATGATTTCACAAGGTTCACATGGGTGTTCTTTCTACACAAGAAGGATGAAGCTCCTCAACAAATCATTGAACTCATCAAGAATATTCATAACAACTCTGAGTACAAAGTCAAAGTACTTAGGAGTGACAATGGTACAGAATTCAAGAATTCTACAATTGAGGGGTTTTGTGTAGACAATGGAATCACTCAACAGTTTTCTGCACCTGGTACACCTCAACAAAATGGTGTAGTAGAAAGAAAGAACAGGACTCTCATAGAGGCAGCAAGAACCATGCTTGCAGATGCAAAACTTCCAACCTACTTTTGGGCAGAAGCTATTAACACTGCATGTTTCACTCAGAACTGTACCTTGGTAAATAGTCATGGAAAAACTCCCTATGAGATGATCAAAGGAAAGAAACCAAGTGTGAAATATTTTCACATCTTTGGATGCAAATGCTATGTCCTAAAAGTTCATCCAGAACAACTTGGAAAATTTGAAGCCAAATCGGATGAAGCAATTTTTCTAGGATATTCAGCATCTAAGGCCTTCAAAGTTTATAATCTCAGAACTCACGTTGTTATGGAATCAATTCATGTTGCATTTGATGATAAGAAATTTGGAATTTTGCAAACTGATGAAAGCCATGACGAATTGGAATTTGAAAATCTGAAGAATTCTGAGATACTCTCAAGTGATGATGAAGGTTCTCCAGAAGGAATTTCTATTACTTCTCAAAAAAATGCTACTGTTGAGGGGGAGCAAATAAATCAAAGAGAACACAGTGATCATCAGGAGCAGACTAGTCTTTCAGAATCTATTCCATCAGGAATTGACGTTTCAGAGTCTACTCCATCAGGAACTGACCTTTCAGAGTCTACTGAGGAAAGATCAGTAACTAGCAGCAATATGGAATCTACTGATTCTATTGATTAAAGGAGAGTTTTTGAAGGTAGAGAGAATTCTTCTACAAGGGATACCACTAACTTAGGGGGAGAGACTAGCAGAGTTAATCTACCACCTATTAGAAAATGGACAAAGGATCATACTGAAGATTTGATAATTGGTGATCCAAATAGTGGTGTTCGAACTAGAAGATCAATTCAAAATGAATGCATGTATAGTTGCTTTCTCTCAAAGAATGAACCTAAGAAGGTTGAAGAAGCCTTACAGGATCCTGATTGGGTAATTGCAATGCAGGAGGAGTTAAATGAGTTTGAGAGAAATAAAGTTTGGAAACTGGTACCAAGACCTAAAGATAGATCTATTGTTGGTGCAAGATGGGTTTTCAGAAACAAGCTAGATGAATCTGGTATGATTGTAAGAAACAAAGCAAGACTGGTGGCCAAGGGTTATTCTCAGGAAGAAGGCATTGATTATGATGAGACCTTTGCACCTGTAGCAAGATTGGAAGCAATCAGAATGTTTCTTGCATTTGCAGCTCATTCAAAATTCAAGGTATACCAGATGGATGTAAAGAGTGCTTTTCTAAATGGCAAACTTGATGAAGAAGTGTATGTAGAACAGCCACCTGGATTTGTTGATCCAAAGTTTCCAAATCATGTCTACAAACTTGACAAGGAGCATCTCAAGAAATCCATCAGGGGATGAAAGCATCGTTTGCTCTTGGATTCCTTGTCTAGGCGACTTGAATGAGAGCAGCTAACTTAAATGAATAGCATCTCCATCAAGATCAACCTCAGACTCTCGGCCAAATTCTTCATCCTCAAGTTTTGAGGAGGTTAGAGGAAGATTGTATCCAACAGATGGATGTTCTAGGAGAAACCTCTGGATATTTTCGAAAACCAATCCATTCATGATTAGTTCGATGAGAAGAGTCATTTGTTCAAAGAGATGATCAAGAATAGGATGTTCATCGATCAAGAAAAATCTGGAAAATGGGTTTAAAGGGATTTTTGGTTTGAGAAGCATTGTTGAGAAGAAAAGAAATTGAAAGGTTTTGGAGAATGGCATAAGGCGTCTGGTTCTTTTAAAGAAAGACGTGAGAAGCTGAACAGTCACTTGGAAGTTTTAATGAAGTCAAATGCTAATTATTGCATGTGACTGTATTTCTTGTTTTCAAGAAATATTGAAAATATCTAACCAATTGATTTTTGTTCAGATTAATTGTTTATTTCTTTTTCAGATAAAAGAAAAATGCCACGTGGAAAACTCCATATTAAGTCTCTGATGATATTGGTCAGGATTTCATGTGTGACCATCAGGATTTGAAAATTATATTTTTAAATCACATTGCATTTTGTGATTATTTTGATGAGAGGTCATCAGGAAAAGGAAGCTGATCAGTATTGCTTATTTATACCCTGATTTATTTCATGAAAATCAATTTTGGATTTTATTTTCCAAAAATCGTGGGTAACCGCATTTTTCAGGGACTGACACCTGTCAATCTACGTGTCAACGTGGGATAGTGGTCTGAAAGATTTGTGAAATATATTTGTTTTGAAACTCTAATCGTGTAATTGCTTTCTCTAATTTTACATTCTCTAAAGCAAAAATCACTCTTGAGTTTTCAAAATCACTAATCCATTTCAAGAATTTTTCAAGTTTCTTTTCAGATCAAAAATGGCAGCTCAGAGAAGATTACCTAAATCAGTAGCCTTCAAGTTTGGTGACTTTGATTTTATGACAAACAATCATGTTGCAGCTATCACCAACAAGGAAGGAGTGTCATCTGATTTTCATCCAATCATGGACTTTCTGGCGAATGGACCATTAAGTTATGCATTGACAGCATCTCCACAGATTAATCAAGTAGCTGTTTCACAAGCTTGGAAGAATGCTGAGGTAATTGATTCTACTCAGAGTCAATCAGGTAAGATTGTTCTACATTTAGGACAAGATTCATTTGACATTACTGAATCTGTTGTTAATTCAGTACTTTGCTTACCTGTTACTGATAGTTATGAGAATGTACCATCTGATGATAATATAAGAACTATGTTGTCTGAATTAGGTTATAGTGGACCTCTAGATAACATGATCCAGTTGAATAGGTCTTTTCTTAGAAAGGAATGGTCTTTTTACTTTGATCAAATTGCTAAATGTTTTACTGGCAAATGTAGTTCTTTTCAGCAAATTACTTCTGTTACATCACATATTGCTTATAGTTTGCTTTATGACAGAGTAATCAACATTGGTCATATTATCTTAAGTCAGATGAGTATTAAACTTGGGTTAAGAGATCAAAACAGGAAAATGGTTTATTATCATAGATTTATGCAAATGTTTGTTAACCATTTCATTCCTGATGTTGAAGCTAGATTTGGTAGAGAACATTGTGTTTCTTCTTATGAACAGCAAAAGAGAATTTTCTCTGATATTACAAAGAAGGACAATGAAAAGAATCTAGATGAAATACCTGCAATTCATTATCCATATCATGTTCAGGTAATTCTTAAAACTCATCTTCCTACTTTCTACAATTCTTCTTTCTTTTGTGGTGAAATGGCTCAGGAATCTCAATTGGAGGAGAACCCACCTGTGTCTACCCAAGTAGCCCAAAACATTATAGTCTCTGAAACAATTCAAGAACCAAATTTTTATCCACAGCCTATTGTTTCAAAGAAACCAACCTCTGGTGTTTCTCAAAAGACATCAGTTGTAAGGAAGAGAAGATTTGTTGTGTCAAGTAGTAGTAGTAATTCTAGTGAAGATGATGATGATTTAACTCTTGCTGAGAGAGCAGAATTGAAGGCTGCAATTCAACTTTCTTTGTTAGCATAAAGAGATGAAAAACCTAGTCACAGCCAGGCTGCAGTCTCTCAAAAGGCTGTAGTTCTTAAAAAGGGAAAACAGTTACTAGATACTGACTCTCAAAAGACTGTGTCTATTGAACAAAGATCTCATCCCAAGATCACTTCTGTGTCTACACCTCTTGAGTCTTCTCAGGATAAATATTTTGCTCACTATATCAGGAGAACAAGGAGAAAGATTCAATTGTCACCTACACACACAGAGTCTAGTCCAACTAATATCATGCAGGTTTCTACAAATCAAGCTACATCTATGTCAGTATTTGACAAGAGAGATCTGGATATTGATTCTTCATGGGAAACTACATTATCATACAGACTGGCTATGGGACTAATTTCTCTCAAAGTGAAGTTGTCAAGGCCTGTTCTAGATTTTCTGGTTGAAAGAGTACCAAAACTGTTATTTCCAGATGAATATGGACTTCTACATCAAAGACTTGACTTAATGAAGATGTATTTCTATGTATCTGTCAGAAGACAATTAGTCAAGAAATTTGGACTCTCAAAGCATGTTGCACTTCAATCACTTCATGCATATTTATTTGACAAGGATGTCATTATTGAAGATGCTTTAGCTCAAGGTGAACAACTGGAGGTAGTAGATAGAGGAAAGCAGTCAACAGAAGATACTATTGCACCAGTGGTGAATAGTAGGAAAGATCAGATCACAGTCACTGTAACACAAGAACCATCTAGTCAGAGGAAGGATGACTCAGGAGCTGTGATAGCTGATGTTGAAAGGTCTTCTGTGATGATTGAGAATGCAAGTGAGATACCCTATGATATGGGAGGAATGACTTTGGTTGATTTTTCTGAAGATCAAACAAATTTTGTTCAGTCAGAGTCTATCCACCTTGAGGGTGTGTCTCAGCAAACAACACTTAAAGACGGTGATGTACTAACTATGGTGTCTAATGAAGTATTACTGAAGACATCAGAGTCTAGTAAAGAACCTGAAAGTGGTATACTGGAGCCTGTAGTTTCTGTAAGGAAAGAAGATGATTGTAAGGGTTCAGAGACTATAGCAGCTCACTCCTTGGAGAAGACCTCAAGCCACATGCCAAATGAGGAACCCTCTCTCCATGTGAGTTCAGGTATAAAAACTTCTTCTAAACTCTATTTTTCTGTAGGTCATGAGAGCACTTATCTAAATTTGAGTGATACACTTGAAAAGATGGACTTAGATCCACAATTTGAGCGGCTGGCTCCTGACCAGGCAAAAGGTGAGGTAGAAAGAGTGTTGACTTTAGTAAGTCAAAGTGAGAATGAGGGTATGGATGATCAACTCCATAGTAAGGGAGAGAAAATTAGGAAACCATCATTTGATTTCTGGGATCAGGTTTTTCCTGAATCTTGGTCTGAAAATTTGGGTATGGATGCTGGTACTTATTCATTCATCAAAATGTATCAGAAGAATGACCTAGCACATCACAATGCAAAGCCAGAAGTTAAAGCTCAGAAGCAAAAGGAGAGGCTTGCAGGAATCATTAACAGAAGAGGTGCCAGGATAAAGAAATCTCTTGATACATATGTACCAGATGAAGATCCTAATGATTCTAGTGTTCCTTTGTATGTACTTCCAATATCAGCTAGAATTGAGACATCAACAGTCTTTGATCACTCTAAGGAGGAGTCAGGATTTGAAGATGTTAGTGCACATAATACTGGTGAAGGAGATGATGATCATGTTTCAGTTCCAGAACAGAAAGATGAAGATGTTGATACTTCTAATCAGGTTTTATTACTTGAATATCATACAACTCAAACAACTTCTTCTACAAGACTTGAAGATACAGTTCTTTCTGATTCTGATACTAGAGATACTAGAAGCACTTCCAACATTGAAGTTCATTCTGATGTTTTGAAAGATATTCAGAATTCTCAAATTGATATTCAAACAAGACTTCAATCACTTGAAGATAACCAAGTCACAATTATGGAAAATCAAGCAGTTCTTATGAATCTCATTTGTTCTGTTTCTGAATCTCTTGGAATTAATGTTGCTGATGTCAAAAAGGGGGAGATAAAGACAATTCAAAGACAACAACAACAACACCACCAGACTGAGGATGATAAAGCTGGGGGAGATAAAGATCAGACAAAGGGTAGTAAAAAGAAGAACCAGGAGTGACAGTGGTGAATCTCAGCTAGGAAGTGGTAAAGGAAGAGCAGCATTAATAGTTAAAATTCTTTCTTCTAAGTACTAGATAAACGTCTACATCTGAGAAGGAGGTACTTAACTTCATAATTCTACATTCATAAATTCTATTCTGGTTGTATTGTTATATGTTTTGACATCCACAACTTAGATTTATGCTTCAGATTTTAAAGCATAAATAGGGGGAGATTGTTAGGAATAATTCATAAGTTGTGATGTTAAGAATAGAATTTACACATTATACTTCTTGTAATCCTGATCTTATAAAGGATTTAGCACTGTATATAGGATTTATGTGTAAGACAGTTATCTGTATAGTTTAGTCAGGAATGAACAGTGTATCGGAGACTACATGTCAGGAACAGAGAGCAAATCCTGATGATGGTCCAATACTGATGGTTGATCAGATACTGATGCAGTGTACAGATCCTGATATCAGTCGTGTTACTGATGATGTCATTATGGATGCTACAGAAACTGGCAAGTGCTATAAAACAGGATCGTTGTTTGAAGAACAAGCAAGAAGATATTATGAAGGAAAGAGTTTTTCTATTGAAGGAAACTATCGACTAGAAGGCAGAACATTGTCATGTATAGATTATATCTTTCTGTTATTAGTTGATAGGTAGCATTATAAATACTCTCTCAATATCATTGTAAAGAGTGACGAAGTTGTGAGTCGAACTAGTGAATGTGCGTAGCTCTGTATAAGGTTTGTATTCGAGAGTTCGAAACAAACAGAGAGAGAGAGATTTGTATTGTCAGCAGCTGCTAAAGGTATTGTACACCTTTGGTAGAGTTTGTATTTGATCTTATTAATGAAAACAAGAGTTTGATTCATTCGTTTATTCTTGTTCATATAATCAAGCAAAAATCAGACACGATTATATAACTTGTATTCAACCCCCCCCCCCTTCTACAAGTTATTCGCGTTAACAGTTTTGAGCTTCCGAATTGCCTGAGTGTAATCGCATATTCTGACGGAGTAGGAAAACCTTACAATGGTTCCACAATTTAGATCTGTTCAATGAAGCACGAACAATATCAGCCCTAGTACCCTTTATTAGAACTGGTAAGATCTGACGAAAATCACCACCAAAGATAATTGTGATTCCACCAAATGGTTTATATTTTCTTGATGGAACAATGGCAGACATTATGTCACGTAATGTACGATCTACACTTTCAAAACCATTCAGCTATATCGGTACAATGCTTTATTCCACAGGTAGAATATTGATCAAGATTAAGAGGAATATGAAATCTTGAATGAGTTTTCCTACCACCTGGAAGCAATGTAGCAGCAATTCCTGAACTTGCTACTGGAAGTACAATCTTACCTTCGGATTATAAACGACAACATAGTGTTTGCCATAAAAAGGTTTTACCACATCCACCACTACCATAAACAAAAAACATTCCTCCATCACCATTAGCGATATTAGAAATAACAGCATCATATACTTCTCTCTGTTCTGCATTAAGTCTCCCGTGATTTCTTTCATGCATAACTCTCATCTCTTCTTTATCATAACCTGTTTCTTCAAGAATAAGGCGATTTAAAGCATTACCGAAGAAATTCTCATCGGGAAATGGAATCATTGGAAAATCTCTTAGGCTCTTGCCAATATCATTCAACAGCTTTTCAATCTCTGAATTTAAAATGAAAAAGTTAATATCAAGATATTATTACTGAGAAAAAACAAACACTTTAATGGAATGTTAAATACCTGCAAGTGCGAAATTTTTAATCTCGTACTCGGACAAATCAAGTTTAGGATTCTCAGACAGTTTATGTCGAATATATAAAATGTCATCTGATAAGATTTGCCAATGTGCATCCCATAGAGAATATGGATCTGATACTGAACAATAAACCAAAATGTTGACAAACAAAGCACGAAGTTGAGAAGGCATACCACAATGTGAATTCTCAACCAATGCTTCATGCCATTAGTGATCATTAGTTAACAGACCAAGAGCATCGCATGCCTCTTTATATGTAGAATGAATAACACCATCTACGTTACGGAGATCGGAAAATGAGGTCGCGCCTCGAATTCGTAACAAAAGCATCCGAAGGTACAATGTATCCCCACTGTGCGTGCACCTCGGCCAACCTTCCAACTACGTCACCTCTTTGGCGTATCTTCCACCTAGATTCCTTGGCCAACCAAGTGAAATGGCTTGGGAATTCAGCATATGTATAATTGCGAGCATGAGGAATATCCCTATTAGCTATGAACCAACCTTCAAGTTTAGAAGTTTTATTTTTGGCTCTGTCACAAACCTTTTTCAAATCAGAAGAATTCTTAAAATTGATATATTTGGCACCAGGAAGATGAACAGGTAAACGATCCACACTTGGCCAACGGCTGTGAATATCAAAACCAAATATTCTCCATGATGCTTCAGAAGCACATACATATCGTCCATCTAGGTAATTTTGAACTTCATCCAAACTTTTGCTCTTGTTCTGCTTATCGTTTGAGGTTGAAGTACCTTTTTTCTTCTTAATCATCATTGTGGCAGTATCATGTCCTTTGAGACAATACTTAAAAAGGTATTTCAATGATCTTGAACTGTTACAAATCTCCAAATTTATATGGCACTGAAACCGAACCAACAAATCTCTATTATACGGTACCACATATTGATTATCAAGATTTACACCTTTTTTTGACAAATCTGCCAGTTCTACGCCTCCTATATACAGGAAAACCACTATCATCAATGAAAGTATTACCATTATATCTGCATTGAAAAAAATAAAATTATCAAAAACTCAAGGCTAAAACATTCATATATGATAAGGACTATAAAAAAATAATAATGTTTACCGCTTTGGAAAATGACGAATACATTTCCCATTAACCATGCAAGGAGAGTAAGAGCAATCAATACCACAGGGACCATGTATCATATAATTCATTACAGCCTGGTATCCTATTGGATCAGAAACTTTATCAGGTATTTCGGCAGATACCAATTGATCAATCTTTTCGATGTTGTTGGGCCTATCATCATGATGTAACCATATCAACATGTGTACACGGGGCAGTCCTCGTTTTTGGAACTCAATTACATGCATAACTGTTGAAGGGATACAATTAACAAAATTTAGCAATATGTACTGATATAATATATTAAAGGAAATAAACGTAAAATTCATTTACCTCCAATGCATTTGCCAAAATAGTTTTTTTTCTTTATCAACCTAATTAACTGGTCCAGTTTTAACTTAAAAACTCTTGCAATGATGTCAGGGGCATCAACAACATCCACATTTGGTAGAATCTCAAGCATTTTATGAATCTCAGGCCATTTTGTATTGCATGTCATGGTGAGAAACAACGAAGGATGACCAATCGCACGACATATGGCCAATGAGTCCTTAAAATATTGAGACATATATCGAGCAGACCCGGTAAATGAAGCCGGAAGTATTACAGCCTTACCAACATAATTCGGATCATGGTCTCCTTTACGTAAAGCATCACGTACAGAATGATATAAATCAGCTCGAATTGTATTCTGATGTGTGGATACCCAATCCAAACGATATTGTTCAATAGCAGTAAAGGCATCAACAATATATTGTTGCCACAAACGGCCAGCAAGATGTAGAGTTAAACCTATAAAATTGGAAAAAAAACAAATTAATAAAAGGGTGGATGTAAACAATTGGAAAAAATTAAATTTACTTTTAAACTTATAATACCCTCAGATGTACGTATCATGACTTTATAGCAATAATACTCCTTCAGAGATACTGTTTCTCTAGATTTTGATTCAGGATCCTGGTCATCGTCATTGTTTTGTATATGTACAGGAGTTTTCACATTCTGCAATGGGATGTGTAAGTGAAAACCTTTCCTTCCATGTGGGAACAACAAAGGATACTGAAATTGCATGAACAATGGATCGGTTTCATATATCCTCTTCAAACCGTTTTGTTTAGTCCTCACAACAGTGTCTCTCGTACCACCACTGTCTGCATCATCACAGACAACGAAAGTAGTAATTTCGTTAGATGGACCAATGGGATTTGGTCTACCACTCGTTGAACTGGATGAAATAAGAACCAACTTAAAGTCATCAAGATCGTTATTCTCAAACCTATCTCGAGCCATACGAAAATGCTGAACCAACTTATTATTTTGATCAAGCATAGCAAGAAGTGATTCTACAATATCAGGATCAACACTATCGTTATCTTCTCCAAGAGGATTAATTCTGTTCTCAACTTCATTCTCCGTATCATAAATATAAAGTTGACAAAATTTAGGCGTACTTCCATCAACAAGAACCAAACTTCCAAGCATATGATAATTTTGTCCTCTTATCTTGAAACAATAAGGACCTCTCCCTCTATTGATACCCTTATCGACTTTACCACCTGTACTGGTGAAAGCAAACATGCAATTGTATACTCTGATATTTTGTTTGAAATGTTTTGATTTATCACCACCATATAGTAGAGAAGCAAGTGGTTCAGGAGGTTGTGGCTCCTTCTCCAGTAGAACATGTCCATTGCGGCAACAAAGTGAAAATGTTGGGTATTTGTGTTTGTAACTTTTGTTGTTACGCTCTTCATTCCACATAGTTGCATTACACTTTTGACATGTTTTATCAGGGCCACCAAGATCCATGTAACCTCTCCATAAATCAGGATTAGGAATGAATTCATCTTCTTCTTCATTAATCATGGGATCTTCGGAATCAGGAGGTACATCCATATAATCATAATTTTGATCTGTAGTGTTCATAGGATAGCATTTTCAAAACTGAAATGAAAACATATCTTGTTTGAATTTTTAAAAAAATATGTATATACCTCGATCAAACGTAATAGATTCTTTATATGGGATCCTATTTCCCATGGTAGATTCACCGTAATTGATTGTTTGTTTTCTGAATCTTTTGTTTTTTTCCAAAATATCTCCATGATCTTTATCGGAATCATTCATAGGATCGACGTGATCAGTAGGAACATTGAAGCAATGGGTCAAGGAATCTGTAGTGTTGTCATATAAAATAGTAAGAGACATTGATATGTAAATAACAAATTATAGCATTGAAAAATTTGTGCAAAACAAACATACCAGCATCATCAAATTCTGCTTGGAGATTCCGTATCCTACTTGAAAAATCAACAGGTAATTTCTTACTTGCATCATTTCCTTTTGGTGGAGCTTCAACATCTCCATCATTTAATTTACATAGCGTCTTTTGATATGTAAGAACAGATTGCATTTGATCAAAAGACTGAGGAGTTTCTTCCATCTTACGTTGGAACTCTTTTTCAATGTTAGGACGACGGACACGACGCTTGACAACTGGTAAAAAACATTGTGGAAAACATAATGAACCATGTAAATACAATCAGAGTTTAACTAATTGTAAATAGAGGAAATACCATCAGTGTTTGAATCTATTGACTGTAGAGGAATTCGATCAACTACAAAAAAATAAAAAAAATAACAATGTAAATTATATTAGTGTTTCAAATAAAGACAATGATTGATAAAGTCAATAATGAGGTTATCTCATATATTGCATCTTATTAACATTAGGTCCACGTGTCTTCTTCTTTTGACCTTGTACTGAATTAAAAGAATGTGTTAATATCAGTAACACAATGGATAAAATATATATGAAACAACATAATGAATTGAAATAATACCAGAACTGTTACTTGAATTACACCCTCCCTCTAATACTGATTAACTAACTGCATTGAAATAATTATCATATTTGTGTAAAACAAAAATAGAATAAACACAGCAAATGACAATAGTTTAATAAGTGAGGTAAAAACAAAACATTACCTGAATTGCCAAAAACTGTTGAATGTGTTAATGGATTACCTAAACAGGGAAAAAGTGAAATTAATCAGTGTTGAAAATATTAATGCTTGACTACAACTTGAATGAAGAACGGATACTACAACATACTAAAGGTCTTATTAACATTAGGTCCACGCATTCTACGCTTTGTTCCTGACATAAAAAAATTGTTAATCAAACCTTTCATATAATGTACAATACATTAATTCATACATTATTTACAAATAAAACAATATTTTCCATAAATGAACGATAAGCAACACAATCATCTAAGAACAAACGTTAGTTTTATGAGGAACAAACCTGTTGAATCATTAGACAACGCGAACGGAGATGGTGCTGATGAATTTATGGATGATTGTTTTGATATGTTGGGATTCTGGTTCGCGACATTATGACGGCTACATGGATTTTACGTGTCGACATCTACTGTGTGATTCTTGACTACTAAGGAATTATCAACAACATGACCAAGATGTGTTCGTTTTGAACCTGTCAACAAACACAACAAAAAGATTCACCATTCACTGACAAATCCATATAGAATGAACATCTGTAAGAATTCAAAATTGAATAATATTACCTGATTGTTGGTTATTAGATGATAAATCCATGTGGTTTAACGATATAAGGATCAAAGACGTCCAAAAGATGCACGACCCAAATTCGATGACCTGGATTGATGATTTCGAATTAGGTTACATGGTTTGTCTCTGTTTTTGAACTGATGATTTTTGGAGAATGATTCCTCTGAGAATTCAAAAAACAAATCTCTTTTATTCAATAATGATTTTGTTACCTTGAACATAGCTGTCAATCTTTACGTTTAAAATTTGAAAAACAGAGAAGTTATGAATATAGTTGTCAATCATTACGTTCAAATTTTAAAAAATTGCTATAGTTATGGAATGTAGTTATTCTATTATATGTTAAATAGGGTAGGTTTTATGGGTGGGTTAAATGGATTATCCATTTAGGAAATGGGTTAAGTATGTGAGAGACTTGGGTAAAATTTTTTACCCATGGGTAAATTCATATGGGTTGCACCACTCATTAAGAATATATAGATAATGTATTTCTATTTTGTAGGGCACTCTTTTTCCTACTTGAGTTTTTTCTCAAAGGGTTTTACTCTTGCGGGGTTTTAACGAGGCCTTCTTTTGTGGGTTATCTTTTCAGACATTAAAGGTATTATTGTCTAAACGTCCGGAAGTACTTGCCTTAATTTCGGTTAGATGATAAACTTTTTCTGAATGAAGGAAACTCTTTTGTAGAACATTGTATTTCGATGTAATTCAGTAATGAAAATGTTACTTTTGTAAAAAAAAAACAATATAAATAACGAAATTGCAGTGTTTGTCCTTATGGTTGTTAGTTGTTACCATACTTGTTTGATTGGAGAGAATGGAATAAAATGAAAATAAATTGAAGGAACATAATGAACACGAAAGGTATGGTTTTAAAAAAATGAATGGGTGCAAATTTTGTATGATAGGATTTGGGAAGAAAATAGGTTGAAGAAAGAATAGATCATTCCTTTTTAAAATGATGTATTTAAACTTTAACTTAGATGATTAAGAATGAAATGATGTCAGGAATGAAATTTTTAAACATTTAACTATATTCTTATTCAAATTACATTCCATTACCTTCAATTTCATTCATCCCAACCATACACAACATTATAGTCATATATCATATGTCCAAATAATGAAACCGTAGCGTTTGGGTTTTTATTTGTGGTTCAACCATTAAAATTTTTTCCTAAAGTAGAATTATTTTAATAAAGAAAAATCATACGATATTTATAAAAATAATCGAATCGAACAAATATAAAATTATATTGCTAATTAAATCAGTTATCATGAAGAGACAACCAAATTATTTGTTAAAGTTAATATATATTCATGTACCCGTTTCGTCACAACTACTTTGAATTATCAATCGTAATTATAATCCCATAAAAATATTTATCACTGAATCAAAATCTTGAAAATTCCGTACATCTAACATCCTGAATATTAAATTACATCAAAATATATCAAGCTATAGAATAAACAAAATTCAAATAAATTGGGAACAAATCTGATTTTTGCTAAAATATAAAGTCATGTATAAGGTATATCAGTTTGATTATTAAAAAATAAAGAAAAAAAATTTGAATATTAAAAAAAATGTTTCTTCAAAGGTTCTTGAAATTAATTGTCTCTTCCTGACAAAAAAATAAAATTTATTTGTGTTTAATTCTTTCCTCAGTAGTATTTGTAAATAAAAATCAAAAGGTAGCATGAGCTTTTTGAAATTGAATTTATGTTTTTATCCCTCTATTCTATTATTTTTAATAATAAAGTGTTTATAAATTTACAAATAAGTATTTGTTTTAATAATTTTCAGGGTGAGCGAAAGTCGAATCCATAACCTGAATCGATAAAGGATATACCTTACAAATTTGAGAAATATTTGTTACACCTTTTTTTTTCTTTATGTATTAGTAAGCTATCTATAGTCAGATGAAAGCAAAATATTATGTACATGCAATATAGTAAAATCTCTATAAATTAATAGTATAGGGACCGACAAATTTTTTTAATTTAACTAGATTATTAATTAATCAAGATTAAATTTACACTATCGCTATTATGTATGGATCAAAAAATTATTTTGAAAATATTAATTTATAGAGGTTTTTTGATAAATAAATTGCTAAAATTAATTTTTTGCAATTTTACTTTTTTTAAGAAAAGTTATTTGCAAATTTACTATATTAATTGCAATTATACCCATTACTTTTTAAAAATTGCAAATATACGGGGATTGATGTTTGTGATTGTTTGTGTTGCCGACACTCTCTGTGAACTACAAAAAGCACCAGTTTCCCCACTATCTACCCTGTACCAATAAATATTCTGTCAGACTATCATTTCCGATTATTAACAGGACGGTGCCGGAGATGATAACACAAGGTACACTGAAAAGATAATGATTGCAAAGAGGCGGCGAATGAAAGTACGCTGAGGATTCCGGCAAAAAGTTAATTCCGGTGAGAAGTTAATTCCGGCGTTTACGTTGTTTTTGAGGAATGTCCGACGATGATGCTGCCGAAATCAGATGGGACAGTAGATCCGGCGATTGCTCCGACCTGTGAGAATATCATCGCCATTAACAGAAGAAAATATATAGATACAAATATTTGTGTATATAAGTTTGACTAAAAATAAATAAGATCAGACGGCCTGCGGCCCCAATCATCGGAGATGGGTGATGGAGATAAGGTGTAGTTTCGCCTGCGGCGCCGGAGTTGACATGGTTGATCGGACGATGGGGGAAGTCGGGTCGGGTTCAATGAAGAGGGAGAAGTACAGTAAATTTGCAAAAAAGATGGAGAACACTGTATAAATGCAAAGATTTCAGGAGAACCGTATTTTTGCAAATAGAAATACAAATGACAGTATATTCAATAAATTCTCTAATTTATAATGGGTTATTAATTATCGAGTATTAATTTATGGAGGTTTTACTGTGTATATTTCATGCACCATTTTGAACTGGGCCTTTTGCTGTAGCTATACATGAAAGTGTCGTAATGGTGACTGGACTTGTTGCAAGTCCTATCAGTGTTTGGGGTTTTAAAGGAGATTAGGACAAACCAACATTCATTTCACATAGCGTTCGTGACTACCCAGTACCTATTATTATCACAAAGCTATTAATTTAGTAAGGAAAAATCCAACAACTAGAGTGGGAAATGGACCTGGACGAAATTGATGGCCTTAGCTAGGGCTGGTAGAGTGGTTGTATTTATTTATGGTCTGCATTTTACTCTACGCATACGTGCATAGTGTACCTAGCTCGATTGTATCACTTGTTCGAGATGAGCAAAAAATTGAAATCGAAACAAAATCGATAAAAATTGATCTGTATATAATCGTTCTTGATTAAATAATAGGCTTATAAGCTTAAATTCTTCTAGTTAAAGTTTTAGCTACTTGAAGTTCTCTAATTTGGGCACTCCTGATTCTAACTAACTCTCACTTCTCTAATTGTTTTTACTGCATGTTCCTCTTGTTTCATGTTCTATTCCAGAAACAAGGAAAACCATAACATTCTTACTGTTTGGAAGGATTACACCATTTGGTTTCCTTGTAGTACATATTTATTGACCTGAATGCATATATTTTTGACATATATTGACTTATATTTAAAAATGTATACTTATTTTGGAAGAACAAATAATATAATTTTAAATTATGCATATTTTCTAATCAAATGAATTTTTTTATTTGAGAACGTAATAGTTAGTTTTGCAATGGAAATTGAACGGAGACAAACCGAATCACAATTTTTAAAATCAAAACTGAATCGATAGTTTGGTTGTGATTTTCGTTTTTTAAAATCGAATACTTATGTTCGGATTTTATCCAAAAAGCGAAATAAATTGAGATTTGATCTTTACTAATCGCTTGTAATGGAATCGGAGTATATAATATGTAACTTTTTTGTATTTATTTATTTTATGTTCATGTTTAGTCAAAGTTAAGTCATTTTAACTTTATAATGTTAAAACATGCTATTTTTTAAACAGAGATAGTAATCGTTAAGTGGTTTAGATGTATAATTTGATGACAATGTGTTGGAAAGTTGCATCCACCATTTTGCAATAAATAAAATTAAGTATATTTGTTGAGAGTCTGATTTTTTGTGTTTTTTTTTTTAACTAATGTTTTAGAACTTGAATTAAATCACTTGTTCTTGGATTAAATGATCCATTATATCATCTGATATTTCACTCAAAATCGCTGAGCGTTTGACTAAGATTAACTCAACATCAACCAAGTCTTGTAAAAAAAAAAGAAAAAAAAAAAGAAGACGACTTTTACAATCAAACCAAAAGTGGATACCATCATAAGGTTGCTCCTGATGGCTTGAACTAAGATCAAACAGTCCACCTCTAACTTCTACAATAACCATTTCATGATCCGACTTGATGCTTCTTTTAACGCAATTTCATGTCGAACTATACCCTCAAAACTGCCTGTTTTAGCCTCTAGAAAGTTGCCAGAATTATCTCACAAAATTGCTCCGAAACCATTTGGATTCTTGATCGAAAATTGCTGCATCAACATTGAGTTTGATCCAATTTTCCCTGGGATTGCTCCATTGCTCTTTACCATCCTCCGGTCTTAAAGACATCAAGGATGAGCCATAAGTTCTAATTTGAACGGACTTCCACTGATCAAAAGAAGAAAAAGTTGTACGCAACACCTCCTCAACCGTACTCCATTTCTGGCTCCAGCTAACCATGAAAATCTTTTCTAATCTGCCCAGTGATAATGTACTGAAACATGATTGTAACCAGTTTGCATAACTATAAGCATTATCAGGACCCCGACAGCTTCACTAAAAATTGCACCCAATCAAAGCGTGTGATATTTGATTATTCTGTTGTTTGACACCATGGACACGAACTATTAAATGCGAGATGCTTACCTTTGTCGGAAAAAAAATTCTTCACTTTCGGTGGAATTTTTAAATCCCACATTTTCCTCCAGAATCCCGAATTTGCACTTGCATCATATGCGTGTAATTTTGATGCGGAGTACAGAAAATATACATCAAATTTCTAATTTTAGTTGGTTCATATTTTCGAACTATATATCTTCATATAAAGAATTACTTTCGTTTCATATAAAGGATGATTATCATTACTTATTAATCGATTAATCGTGGTCGCTTTGATAGGGACTGTGCTGACAAAGGTGATGAAAATGCCTGGCCTGATGCTGATAGATCACAAGAGAGATGTGTAGGCAGCAATTGTAATGAAGTTGAAGTTGGCAGCACTAGCACTGAGGATGGATCTTCTTCAAGCTTTGGAGTTGGTGGAAGTGACAATAAATCATCCTCAATCTTTCTCTTATGTGTTGCGTTCGCCTTGTTTTCTCCTTCCCCTTTCAACATGTAATCTTTCAAGCGCTCCACATCTGAAAGCTTCACTGGCTTTACTAGAAAATCCTCTGCCCCTTCTTCTAGGCATCTATTGACAAAAGCAAGTATTCCCTATTAATAAATAAGTTCCATTCGGAAAAGGAATTTAAACAATCGCATTTACGAAAAAGTTATCCCCCGCTTGGGAGCTGAAAAATGAGCATGAAAGAAACTATAAATGTTCACAAATTAAAAAAAAAAAAAAAACTCATGTAATCATGCCTAAATAACATCAAATTATCAATTCTAGCTGCTCAATTTCAAAGGACTAAACTAATTTACTGTTGTGAAGGCCTTGATCCTTGAGCAAACTAATCAACCATATCATAAAGAAACTCATGTAAGCACTTAATCAACAGAAAAAAAAAAATGGCCCCTTACAAGCATACGATGTATAAACAACAAAAGTAGATCTTAGTTAAACCAAATTACATTCCAAGAAACACACAATAAGCTCTATAAGGTCTTGGGAAACATCAATTCTGGCTTCTCAACTTCAAAAGACAAAACAAATTTACTGCTGCAAAGGCCCTTAATTCCTTAACAAATTTATCAAACTATCAGCCTGTTTGGCTACTCCTACTTTTAGGAGGTTTTGGCTTTCCGGAGTTTTTGAGGTGTTTGGGAACACCGGCTTTAAGCCGGATTTAAGTTAAAAAACTGCTTTAAGTCATAAGTTCCATTTAGGTACTTTTGACTTATGACTTATGGAGTTTTTTTTTTTTCTTTTTCTTTTTTCACAATTCTTGTAAAGTTTAAATATTATGAATTTAAATTTTTTTTAAGTCAAATATCACTTTAAGTCAAAATCATTAAATCCTCATTTAACTTTAAGTAAAATTACCCAAACACATTCATTCAACTTAATGTAAACAACTTTACTTTCTACTTTAAATTAAAAACACCTCCATTAAATCAAAAGTAACTTATTTTAAGCTATGTCAAACACCCTCTATATGAGCAAACATATTTCGGAAACACTTTATTCAGTTTATCAAAAGATGCTTTACAGTTTGAAGCATAAAGTTCAGATATATAAAGTAGTAGTTTTAGTTAGAATTAGTACCTATCGATTCGAGTCATAATGTTCTCAGAAGACATGATCACAACAGGTATATTTCTCAGTGCTGAAGAAGTCTGCTGCAAATAAAACAAGCAGATAAGAACTATGAACATCAATTACAGTGGTCCAAAGATGCAAGAAAATGATTAAAACTTTGACCTAACATTAAGATATTGTAGAACATCGCAACAATAACTATCATTATTTGATTACTACTTATAAAATCGAACTATCATCATTCGATTATTTACAAAATATAACTTAAAACCTATGAAGCATGGGTGCAGGTGCGGGTGCGGGGGTGCGCGATACGGGGATTCGGCAATTCGGCAAATTCAAAAATATTGGGATACGTGGGGATACGGCAAAATAAAAAATTATATATATATCTTGTCCGAAAAAAGAAAATAAAAGATAATATAAAATATAATTTCATAATCTATACAAAAATTATATTCCTTAAGATTGAATAATTTTATATTATCATTCAAATATACAGACTCACTACAGAAAGATAAGGATTCAGATAAAGTCTTATAAGTACAAATATACATCTGAGACTTCAGTTAAGATATACATACATGTATACATATACATACAGCTGTTTTACATTCGTGGTGGTGGAGTTAAGATTACATTCATGAGAAGAGATGTTTGGGAAGATGATGTACTCCGTTCTTTTATTTCGTTTTTTAAAAAACACTGCAAAATGGTCATTTCTGCCCTTCCCGCACCCCCTCCACGCACCCCCACGCACCCCACGAATTTTTTCACCTGAATGCGTGGATACGCCACCTGGCGCACTCCGTGCGCACTCCCGCGCACTCCCACACTGCGCACGCAGTGATACGCGCTTCTTCACCTAAGTGAAGAATCCCTGCTTCATAGCTTAAAACCATTCATCCACATCTAATAAATTTCATTATGCAACAATGAAGTCCAAATTTAGGACCCGTTTGGGAAATCTTATTTTTCAGAAATAAGTTACTTATTCTGGAAAAAAGTTAGGAAATATGTACTTTTTTCTAAAATAAGTAACTTATTTTTGCAAGATTATGAATATTAAACTCCCCATACACATATTTTCTTAAAAAAATGTATGTAAATACAAATTTTTTTCCAAAATAAGTAACTTTGTCAAGAATTGTCAAACGGGCTCTTACTTTGTTGGGAGAGGTTTTCCTTTCCAAACTCAAAAGTGCTTTGGGAATCCCACTAAGTCTAACAGATTCAGTTCTAATTAGTTCACCTTTTTTAGTAATTTAATTTTAAGACATGATTTTCTATGAAACTTGTAACAAACAGTACTTAAAAACAAGAATGGTAAACAAAGTGCCAAAATCTTTAACAAACCTTGAGCTTCTTGAGAAGTTCATATCCAGTCATCCCAGGCATAGAATAGTCAGTTATAATCAGATTCACCTTCAAATCCTGATTACAAAACCATCACAACACACATTTCAACACAAAATATTACTAGTACTACAAAACAACATTAAATATACTGTAAATTCATCACAATGCACAAAAATTTACAAACATCATCAAATCCAACAGAGCTTTTCTCTCCATCCAATCCAAGATACTGTAGAGCACTGCTCCCACTCTCCACAGCCGTTACTGCAATATACAATCCAATGTAAGATATCGTAAACATATTCAACCGTGACGGAACCAGAATTCCAAAACAGACAAAACAAAAATCATTTAAATTTAATTTTCTAAAGTCAGTCGAGGCTCTAACCTTTACATGAAGAAATCTTAAGCAACCTCTCAATGACTTTCCTATCAACAAGACTATCATCAACAGCAAGAACATGCAGCTCTTTAGGCTCCGGCGACTCTTTTCTCACTGCAGTTTTAGCCATTTTGCAGTGTGTATACGTGTATATTTTTGTAAAATAAAGGGAAAGTGAAGTTATGTACGTCTTGCCATAAATGTAAGATTCGGGTATATGTAGTAGCCTAGTACTCGGTAGATATGAAGATGTAGTTTTAGAGATACCTATATACATACTCCCTATGTTTCTTTTTATGTTTCCTTTTTTGATTTTGGACACTATTCATTATAAGCAGTTGACTATTAATTTACGCATAATTTGTAAAAAAAATATAGTCATGAGTGATCTTGTTGGATTCGTATTTATGAGTACTTTAATAAGTGAAGTTTTTATATTTAATATTAATACGAAATTGAAGATATTAACGATTAAAAGTGTGCGTTGGCAAACGTGTCCAGGGAAAAGAGGAAACTTATTATGAGACGGAGGGAGTACTAAAATAGTACTCCTAGATTTTAATATGGGTCCTGGTCCCTGACAATCGTTAGTCAGGGACCGGTTATTTAACAATCGGTTCCACAGTCGTTGGATCATTGATACTAAAAAAAATTTATCCGCGGAAAATTATAGCGGACAGTAAATTTGCGGAAAATTTCCGCGGACAGGCAATCTGCCTATCCGCGGAAAATTATAGCGGACAGTAATTTTTTTTTTAATTCAAGGGGCCGTTGGATCGTTGATCCAACGGCTATGGAACCGATTGTTATATATCCAACAGCTGTGGAACCGATTGTTATATAACCGGTCCCTCACAAATGATTGTCAGGGACCAAAACCTTTTTAATATAATACATGTGAACAGAGGAAATCTACTTTAAGAGTAAAGGAAACAAAGGAGAAAGGAGAGAATACAGAGAAGATCTTAGCATATCAACCTCGCACTATCCGACTTGTACTTTTTACTCACTCACTCCCATTTTCACTACTATTCCTATATATTCGTACCAAATCTTCCCCCTCTTTGGGAAAATTTTAATACTCTCTCCGATTCCAAAAAGATTGACACACTTTTCTTTTTGGCAATTCCCAAAACTAATGAACCTATTATACTTACTATTTTTGAACACTACATTTCACTATTACACCCACTAACTTTACTAAACATATACTATAAACACTATTATACTCATTACTTTACTCCCACTATCTCAAATCCATAATATAAAACAATATCACACCCACTACTTTATTCACACTATCTCAAATCTATTATTAAATATTCATAGGTCCCACAATTTAAACCACTTTCCATCTAACTTTACTCATTTTTTAACAAGTCAATTGTAGCTTTCTTAATCTTCGTGAAAGTCAAAGAAGGTCAAACAAACCGGGACGAAGGGAGTACTAGTAACAAGTTGCTTCACAAGTTAATTTTGGGAAATACTAAATCTAGAGTAATTTTCTTATATCCAGAGCAGCTTGTTGTGAAAAGATAAAAATATCCTTTTTTTTGTGAATGTAGGGGGTAGACTTGGTTTAACATAAGAGCATTTTTATCTTTTCACTACAAACTGTTCTGGATATAAAAAAAGTGTTCTGAATTTATCATTTTCCTTAATTTTTTGTTTTTTCAATTTTATATGTTTGTTGGAGATAACATATATACGTGCAAAATGTTGTGCAACAAATGTACTCCCTCCGTCCCATCCATTTCTTAACATAAATTTTTTACTTGCGTGAGACGCATTTTAAGTCTCTTATAAAGTATAGTTCTATAACCTATTTTTAAAATTTTCTTTTTTGTATAAAAATAAGATTGTTCTATTTTTATACAAAAAAAGAAAATTTCAAAAATAAATTATAGAACTATCCTTAAAATCCACCTTAAAATGAGTGCCGAACCCTCGTGCCCCACTGTTAACTATTGGCTGGGACGAATATGTTATAATGTAGACTGTAGTTATCATGTGCATATCTAGGTGTCTTGTTAGATAATCATGATACATAAATTGTAACGGGTTTTGGTCCATGACAATCATTCGTCAGGGACGGCTTATCTAACAATCGGTTTCTAAACCGTTGGATCGTTGATCCAACAGCCCCCTGGATTACAAAAAAAATTTAATGTCCGCTATAATTTTCCGCAGATAGGCAAATTGCCTGTCCGCGGAAATTTGCCTATCCGCGAAAAATTATTCTGCCTATTCGTGAAAAATTATAGCGGACAGTAAATTTTTTTTTTTAATCTCAGCAGTTGGATCAATGATCCAATGGCTGTGGAACCGATTGTTAAATAACCGATCCCTGACAAACGATTTAAAGACGATTTAAAGAATTATCCGGTCTGACAACAAATTAATCTGATTCACCATTCGTACAATTTGAGAACTTGGAACGTGAAACAAATGAGAATACGGACCGGGATGACAGCAAATGGGATGATTGACGAATGCAGGAAACGCATTCAAATGTCTTGTCTTAGAGGGAGGGGATATCACTCAATTAAAGTAGCTAGCTAGCTAGGTAGATACTCCCTCCGGTTTTTTGATTTTTATCATTTGCTTTTTGCACGGAGACCAAGATAGTGGATGTAATATTGTTAAAATAAATGTAGTAGTAGGTGTAATAGTAATTTTATTTTTAAAATAAGTGAAGTAGTAGGTGTAATAGTGTAAATGGTTGAAAAGATGGAGTGAGGTAGTGGATGTAATAATATATTTTATTGTTAAAAGTTACTATTTTTAGTAATGTAAAGAAATGGAAGGGACGGTCCAAAATAAAAAGTGTAAAGAAATGAAATGGACGAAGGGAGTACTAGTTAGTAGGATCATGTTTGTTCTTTTCTTTCATTGCTCGATAATTGTAGTATGTATAAATAGGTGAACGGTCCCTGGCAAACATTTGGCAGGCAACTGTTACACAACAATTGGTTCCTACACTGTTGGATCGTTGATCCAACGGCTGGGGTTTAAAAAAAAAAATTACACTGTACCGCAGAAATTTTCCGCGGTACGGGGTAATTACAAAAATGCCCCCTGTTTTCACATCAAAAATCTACTGTTCACCGTACCGCAGAAACTTTCTGCGGTACGTGAACAGTAAGGGCATTTTTGTAATTTCTCCGTACCGCGGAAAGTTTCTGCGGTACGGTATAATTTTTTTTTAAAATCAGGACCGTTGGATCAACGATCCAACGGTCCTGGAACCATATGTTGGGAAACAGTTCCCTAGCAAATGTTTGCTAGGGAACGGACCCCGTATAAATATACTACTTTCATCTGCTAAGCGAATGGAAGAGAGGCCAATTATGGCTTAAAGTTGCTTTGAGCATTTACAAAAATTCTCTATTTTAACTCTTAACTTAAAAAATGAGAAGAAGGAATGAAAATAAAAAATAATCGGATAAAAAATCATCTATCTAATACAGTTTGTCATTTAATAAAAAGATACAAAATAGTACCTTAACCAAAATTGATATGATTTAAGAAGGAGGAGAATTGATGTAAAATTTATAAAAATTGTCTAGGTCTAACGGGGGATACAGAATAAGCAGCTTAGATTTCCTGCAATGATTAAATTGATATAATAATTCTATTTTTTAGTTTACAATAATTCTATATTTGAGGTATTTTTATTTTATATAAACTGATTATTAGTTAATCATTAAAATAAAAATTAGTAGTTATTATGTTTAGTTAATTGATATAAAAAATAAAAATCAATTGTTAATGGGTTTAACTTGAATTGAATCTAATTTTGACTGAAACGTAGAATGTAGATCTAATAGAAAAATATTTTACATTAAATTTAATAGTTTCATCAAACATTTTTTGACTTAAAGTCAAAAAAGATTTTAAGTGGAGCTTAAAGCCCGTTGCCAAATGGGCTCAAAGAAAATGTAAGTTTGATTCAAATTTTGAAGGGTGAGACTCGACTGTGCAGTCTAATCAATATAAATTTGATTGTACCTCCAACCTATACTATCCATTCAGATTAGACCCTGCAATTTTCAATACGACACGAAAAAACGATACGAAACGACACAAAAATTTAGTGTTTGGATTTGCATTTTTAGTACACGACACGAAAGTACACGAACACAAAAGTACACGACCGAGATTTAGTGTCGGGTTTGAATTTATCCTTCAAGTACACGACACGACATTCGGTACACAAACATCAAATTGTACAAGTAAATATACGAGTAAATCAAATTGTCAAGGTTCTCCCTCAAACATCTCTCTCAATCTCTCGTCTCTCCCGTATCTCTCTCCCTCCTTATCTCAATCTCAATCTCTCCTCTCTCCCTTATCTCTCTCGTCTCTCAATTAACTGTCTTGTTTTGTTGGTATTAGATATTAGATATTTTAATATTTTTATTAGACATTTAACATTTATATTTGTGATTATACATAAATTTATAATATTATTTATAAATACTATGTAAAAAATACATTTTAATATATATTTGTAAAAATATTATCGAAAATTGCAATATTTTAATATATTTATATATTTATTTTTATTCTTTTTATTAATTAAAATAACACGAAACACGAAACGTACACGAAACGAAAGTACATGAACACGAAATGACACAAACACCTAAACGGGTAGTTTTGGGTTTAGCATTTAGGTACACGAAAGTACACGACACAAACGAATTGCCAGGTCTAATTCAGATGGTACTAGGTACCTGATAATTATGATAATGGAATCGACTTCGAATTAAATTAATTTTATATTAATTTTTGATTAACATATATTTGAATAAAGTTTGGATCGAGTCTAATTTATATTAAAATTGGATGAAATTTTGATTAATACTACCTCCGTCCCTCTGAATCCTTAACATTTGCGGACCAGTGTCTAGCACATATTTTAAGTTACATTTTAAGGATACTTCTATAATTTATTTTTAATATTTTTTTTTTGTATAAAAATAGAACAATTCTATTTTTATACAAAAAAAGAGAAAATATCAAAAATAAGTTATAGAACTATCCTTAAAATGCAACTTAAAATGCGTGTCAGACACGCAGTTTTTCATGTTAAGAAATGAGAGGGACAAATGGAGTATCATATAAAATTCAATTCAGATTAGAGTTGGTTTAGGTCCATTCGGATCATTAATAATTTATTATCTTAAAATTATGAGATTTTAAAAAATACCTTATTATTGAAAATAATATTATTAGTATAAAATTATGTACTAATATGGGCTAAAGTAAGCCCTAAAGATAGATTTAATGATACATTAAATAAACCTAGTTTGGTCCAAATACGAAGCCAATTAATGAGGCCCAAAACCCTAATTCAATATTAATTTCGTAATTAATATTGAGGGTGATTAAAAGCTCAGTAATAAGAGTCAAATAAGGATATTACTCCCACAAGAAGTAGCCTCCAAGGCGCCTAATTCAACATGGAAATAGACTCCTACAAGGCAGAAGTCTAGAACCTTCTTCAAGGAGGCAACTTGTCCATCAAGTCTCCAAACCCTACTCTAAATCTAAGGCTTCTAACGCCTATATAAAGGGCCTGACCCCTCATTCTCAGAACTACGTCTTGGCTTGATTCTCAACTCTGAGATACGCAGGCATCTTGCAAGGACCGTTTAGTCTCGAAACGCAAGAACAACCATTAAATCTCGAAGCTTACTAACCCTAGCATTAAATAAGCACGAACCCTAGCCGCAATCACAAACACTCATTTTTATTCCACAGCATTTGGGGCCGTCTATGGGAAGACAACATCAGCCATGATTCAAACACGAAGGACACCAGTCACAACCGAGGTGGCCACCGTCACCTCTACTCCGCCCGTCGTTACTGAACAAAGGTATGCACCCCCATCAACGGGGATAACCACTCAACCTCATGTTTCTCAACCTATAGGGACGACTCCCCAGGCTGAGAGAACTCTACCCGTGGTTGTCCATCCAAACCAGGAGACCAACCCTCTTCATATGGTGGTCTCTCCCCTTGTCAATCATCCACTACCTCCGGGGGTGCAGATCTCTACTACAGATTTCCCTAGAAGTACGAATCTGGCATACGGGTTGCCTAACTACCCCTCCGAAATCTCAAACACTCATTTTTATTCCACAACATTTGGCGCCGTCTATGGGAAGACAACATCAACCATGATTCAAACACGAAGGACACCAGTCATAACCGAGGCGACCACCGTCACCTCTACTTCGCCTGTCATTACTGAACAAAGGTATGCACCCCCATCAACGGGGACAACCACTCAACCTCAAGTTTCTCAACCTATAGGGACAACTCCACAGGCTGATAGAACCCGTGGATGTCCATCCAAACCAGGAGACCAACCCTCTTCATATAGTGGTCTCTCCCCTTGTCAATCATCCACTACTTCCGGGGGTGCAGATCTCTACTACAGATCTCCCTTGAAGTACGAATCTGGCATACGGGTTGCCCAACTACCCCTCCGAATATTCGAGGTGTTGGGCCAAGTGGCCATACCCTGCAAATACATGAGCTGTATCACCTTCCTTACATAATTAGAGGCTTGGGCTTTGATCAAGGATATTATGACTACTCTGGTCCTTACACTGATGATTCTTCATTTGAGGATGACGATCGTGATCAAGCCCCGAGGAGACAACATCCAAGCAAGGAGCCTATAAGCCGTACTTGATGAATTCATGATGGACCGCTATGATAGCCACTGAGAGAATCAAAGCTTATGAAGCCGAGATCCTGAAGCTGAAGGACGATATAGAAAGGGAGCAGCAAAGAAAAAACCAAAACCGACCCCCTTCGAGGTCAGGAGGAGAGACTCCTTTGTTAATTTGGAGAGACCTTCGAGGAGGGAGAGAAGGACCGAGGTCCCAAGAGGTGGAACTACAAGGGCAGAAGTCCCTAAGGGTGATTCTCGATTTAATGCCATTTGGAGACCCTAACGATCCCACACCCCTGTTCACTGAGGAGGTGATGAATGTTCATGTCTCCAGGAAGTTTAAGATGCCTATGATTAAGGCATATGATGGAACGGGCGATCCCGTAAACCATGAGAGAACGTTCTCAAATGCACTGCTATTGCAGCCTGCTAGTGACGCTCTCAAGTGTAGGTCGTTCCCTCAAACCCTGGCGGGTATAGCTCAAAGATGGTATAGTCGTTTGCCTGCAAACTTGATTGGCACATTCAAGGAATTGAGCACGGCCTTCATCAATCAATTTGTTAGAGGAAGAGTCCATGAGAAGAGCTCTGCATTCCTTATGCAAGTGGTGTAAGGAAAGAATGAGAACCTAAGGGATTACCTCAAGTGCTTCACCAAGGAGACGCTGAACGTCCCTGATCTGGAAAATAAAGTAGCTATGATAGCCTTGGAGAATGGGACAACCAACACCTTTTTTCAGATGTCATTGGAAAAACATTCTCCTGAGAGCATGACCGAGCTCCAAAAAAGGGTGAGCAAATATATAAAGGCTGAGGAAAGCATGAGGAAAACAGAGGTCTCTACCGAAAGTGGTGAAAATGAGAACTCTAAGAAGCGAAAGACAGAGCAGGAGTATGATGCTAGGGACAAATATCCCCGAACTAGCTAGCAAGGACTCCAACTCTGCTCTAGGACCGAGGTTCGCTGATTATGTAAGGTTGAACACTCCTAGGAGTCGAATCCTGTTGGACATTGAGAAGGATAAAGATTTCCGATGACCGAAGCAACTTAGGGGTGATCCCGCAAAGAGAAACAAGAATCAGTATTGCAGATTCCACGAGGATATGGGGCATGACACTGATGATTGCAAGCAACTCAAAGATGAGATCGAATTCTTGATCCTTAGAGGGAAGCTAAGCCACTTCACTAAGGGTGAAGATCGTGGTAATCAGAGAAGAGAGTATGATAGGAGCGACCATGATCCAGAATGTAACCCACAGCCCCGAGGCCCAGTAATCAACATGATCTAAGGAGGCCTAATCGCGGCCGGGACAACAAAAAATTCTCGAAAGGCTTATGCCAGAGAAGTGATGCATATTGTTGGAGAAACGCCTAAATGTGTAAAAACCGAGGTAACAATCAGATTTGATGACTCAGACCTTCAAGGGGTGAAGTTCCTCCATGATGACCCACTGGTCATAACACTCGTGATTAGAAATTCAGAGGTAAACTAGTCTTGATAGACAATGGAGCTTCTGTGGATATCTTGTTTCACGACGCATTTGTGAATATGGGGTATAACGACTCTCAGTTGACCCCCTCCAACATGCCTATATACGGGTTTAATGGAGTAGAATCTAAAGTTGAGGGAACTATTCAGTTGCCCGTCACCATCGGATAGAAGCCAATAGAGGCCACTCAGATGCTGAACTTTTTGGTTATCAAAGCATCTTCCACCTACAATGCCATCCTCGGGAGGACTAGATTCCACGCTTTTAAGGTAGTGGCCTCAACCTATCACATGAAGATCAAGTTTCCAACCAGGAATGGTGTAGGAGAACAAAAAGGTGACCAGAAAATGGCTAGGAGCTGTTATGTAGCCATTAAAGGCTAGCGAAGCTACTAGAGCCAACCTTGGATCAAGAGATTCAAAAATAGCTCAAGAATGAGCCACTGAATCAACATTCCAACATGGTGATTAAAAGGTTCGAAGTAATTCTATTTAAGATCAGGCAAGCATAAAACCCTTGAAAGGAGTTTGAAGCTTCCTCATGGAAGGTCTGAGACCCTTAATAATCAACTAAGGATGTTTGTTTATCAATGTTCAAATATTGATATAGGATGTTTGGATGTTGTTAAGTAAGATTCAAATATCCTAAGGAAGCCCTAAAGACACATTTAATGATACATTAAATGAACCTAGTTTGGTCCAAATAAGAAGCCAATTAATGAGGCCCAAAACCCTAATTCAATATTGATTTTGTAATTAATATTGAGGGTGATTAACAACTCAGCAATAAGAGTCAAATAAGGATATTACCCCTACAAGAAGTAGCCTCCAAGGCACCTAATTCAACATGGAAACAAACTCCTACAAGCCAGAAGTCTAGAACCTTCTTCAAGGAGGCGACTTGTCCATCAAGTCTCCTAACCCTACACTAAATCTAAGGCTTCTAACGCCTATATAAAGGGTCTGACCCTCATTCTCAAAACTACCTCTTGGCTTGATTCTTAACTCTGAGATACGTAGGCATCTTGCAAGGACGTTTAGTCTTGAAATGCAAGAACAACCATTAGAGCTCGAAGCTTACCAACCCTAGCATTAAATAAGCACGAACCCTGGCCGCAATCTTAAACCCTCATTTTTATTCCACGACATGTACTTTTCCAAAAAAAAATGATCAATTAAATATTAATTATGATATATTGACATAGTTTTTTTTAAATATACATTTTACTTATTAATGGTTAAATATTGAATGAAATGAATGTTAATGTATATAGGCTATTCGCTATAACATATCAAAATTATAACTACTTAATTTATCATTTTTCTGATTCGGATCTATATGAGATCAAGTATTTCGACTCATATCCGGTTTTGACAATTTATTATCCGGTTTTGATCGGATCCATGTCTTTATCGGGTCTAGTATTTTGAATTATTTTTGATTGAATTTTTTATTAGGGTATTTTTCAGATCAGATTAAATTGATTTTTGGATAATGACATATAGCCATTTATCCCGCTAGCCCGCGTTCGCCACCTTTTAACCCAGGTGGCGACATATAAAGTCCAAATTTTTGAAAAAAAAATAAATATTACAATTTCAGAAACTTTTTAGTGCATACCAGCAAATACCACATTATGTAATAAGAATCACATTCCATAATAATAGCTAGCCCGAATCTATACACGATATATAATCACGAATGAGATCTAATTAATAAAAAATACTAGATTACTCTACAACAAGTCACTACTAACAACATACTAATCTAATTTCTCTATATGGAGAACATTTTTCTCAAATTTATTGAAGGAACGGATTTCACAGGAGACGGAATTTGTCTTTCCAAAGGTGCAGCATTTTTTACAAACGGGTGCTCCAACAGCTGAGCAGTAGAAGGGCGGTCTGATGGGTTACGCTGCAAACACGATCTTACAAAATCCTTACCATCGTCTGAGAGATGTTTGCAGGAAGCTCCTTGCTATTTCCAATCTTGATCATAGCAGCAACCATTGTTAACTCGAATAACTTGTAGAAGGGGGGGGGTTGAATACAAGTTATATAATCGTGTCTGATTTTTGCTCGAATAAATAAACAAGAACAAACGAATAAACCAAACTGTTTGTATTAATAAGATCAAATACAAACTCTACCAAAGGTGTACAAATAACTTTAGCAGTTGCTCTCAATATAAATCTCTCTCTGTTTATACACTCGTATTCTTACGATTACAAACCTCACGAACACCCACACACTTTTTACAATAATATAGAGAGAGTATTTATATTGCTACCTATCAACTAATAACAGAAAGTTATAATCTATACATGGTAATCTTCTACCATCCAGTTGATAGTTTCTATCAATGCCTTGATTCTTTTCTTCATGCACACTTCTTTCTATCTTCTGAATACAAGATCCTAAAGTATAGCACTTTCCAATTCTGCAGCTTCGATACAGTCAGGATCTGTCATAGTCCCTGAAAACTCATAGTCCGTGACTCCAGTCTCTGATTGAGTACTGTTTACAGTTTCTGCAGATCTTGAAGAACTGATATCTCCTTAATCAAATGCTAAACCCTTTATAAGATCAGGGTATTACAAGAAGTGTAATGATACTCTATTCTACACATCACAACTCATGAATTTATTCCCAACAATCTCCCCCTATGTATGCTTTATAAGTGAAGCATAAATCTGAGTTGTTGATGTCAAAACCTCTAACAATGCAATTAGAATAGAATATACATGACTTTATTATTTGCATGAAGTTAAATCACACAAGTACCTCAATTACTCAATCAGCCTTAATTCTTCTGAACTGTGAATTGTCTCTGAGAAATTCTTCAAGCAAAGCATCTTCAATTTTGGCTAAGACTTCACCAACACTCTGTTTCAGATCTAACATGTCACCATTATCAGTAATGATTTTATAATGCAGAGCTCTTAACTTGTCCGGCCTGTATCTGAAGTGATTAATTTTATCAATAGAAACAGAATCATACTTTCCTTCCATAGCTTGATACAAGACAAATAATCCCCCTTCATTAGAACTGATCTCCAATGATTTATACTCAATTTCTTTGTCTTTACCATCATTATCAACATAATGCAACTTGAAAGGTTGTACTTTCTCCTTCTTTGCTCCATACAATCTCTTTAACAATTTATCAATTTCACCAGTCCAATGCAAAAGTGATGCATTATAATTCTGAGTAACTTCGGCATTTTTGTGTAACAAGAATCGAACATAAGCTAACTCTTCTTCCTTCTTGTGATATAAGAATGTAGCCAAATCCATCCATTTCACTCTACCATCAGATAAGAAGTATACAAGAAAAACTTCTGTTTCTTCTTTATCAACCATTCCTCTTCTTCTTTCATATTCTTGATATTTCTTCACTCTATGAACAAGCTGTGCAGATATCAATTTATTGAGATGTCTTTGAGTCATCTGCTCTCCAAACTTATCCAAAAGTGAATGAGGATCAGCTTTCAGTTTTGCAACATCTGTGGTATTCATCTCACTATGACCAAGTCCAATCCTATCACGAGGAACAAGTGACTGTAAACTTTGATTCAAAGTCCAATAAGATGGTTCCTTTTGTTCTTCAACATCAGAAGTAGTAAATTGAACATTTTGTGATTTTATCACCTCCTTCTGTGTTAATCTTACATTCTTCAAATCAATTGTTGTCCCTGACACTACATCTTTTACACTTTGTTCCTGTAGAAGAATTGATGCAGTATCTGGTACTTGAAGAGTTTTAGCTTTCTTTGTCATAGACTCTAACTGGTTAGAAACTTGCTTTTCTTTAGAAATTGAATGAATAGATCTACCAACTTCAGTGCCTGTACCTAATTTACCTTTTCCTTTCCCAACATTTAAACCACCACTGCCACCATCATCACCTTTATCTCTCCTATCAGTCTTGTCTTTAGTAGCATCAGCCTTGCAAGAATCTCTGATGACTATTCCTATTTGTCTTCTCTTAATTGTTTTTATCTCCCCCTTTTTGGCATCAGCAACACTGCCTCCAAGAGTTTCAGTAAGAGAACAAATAAGATTCATCAAGACAACCTGATTTTCCATGATAGTGACCTGATTATCTTCCAATGCTTGAAGTCTTTGATTAACCAATGTTTGAGATTGTTGAACACCTTCAAGAATTGTCTTGTGCTTATAGAGATGTGTTTCAATGTCGGAATTCATAAACTTCATAGAATCATTGGTAGCTTGAATTGCTATATCAATGCATGCAACTTAAGTAGCAAGAGCTTGAATAGATTGGTTCACAGAAGCAAGATTAGCATCCAAAATTTTATGAGAATCAACAAGAACCTCATTTTGATAACTGAACTCAGCAATGCCCTTAGCATGAGCTAATGTTGTAGGATCTGATACTTCATCTGGATAGATAACATACTTGTTAAAAAATTCCAGTTTGTCCTTGGCTCTAGTTCTCTCAATTTTACCAATGTGTCTGCTAAGTGTAAAAGAATCAGGATCAGAAATGAATGAACCATGAGCAAGTTCAGTAGGAAAATCCTGATCCCAATATGTAAATGTTTCCTTCTCTTCAAAGACAGCATCAGAATCATTTGAAATAGTATCATCAATCTGATTGTGAAAATCTAGACGCAAAGGTGTGGCTTTCTTAAGAGCATGTTCTCTGTCATTAGCTTGAAGCCGTTGAATAAACATGAAATTCATAGAATCAATACCCAAAGCATAAGTATCCACTAAATTAGTAGGCCACGTTTGATCAAAATAACCAAATGAAGGTTCTGTAACCTTTGCAGATGAAGTTGCCTGTGAATCAAGAACTATAGATGTAGAATGATATTCAAGTAAAGGTACTTGAGTAGAATGACTTACAGCTGCAACTAGAATAATCAAGAATCATCTTTTGCTCGAATAAATAAACAAGAACAATCAATAAATCAAACTGTTTGTATTAATAAGATCAAATACAAACTCTACCAAAGGTGTACAAATACCTTTAGCAGTTGCTCTCAATATAAATCTCTCTCTATTTATACACTCGTATTCTTACGATTACAAACCTCACGAACACCCACGCACTTTTTACAATGATATAGGGAGAGTATTTATATTTCTACCTATCAACTAATAACAGAAAGTTATAATCTATACAAGGTAATCTTTTGCATTCTAGTTGATAGTTTCCATCAATGCCTTGATTCTTTTCTTCATGCACACTTCTTTCTATCTTCTGAATACAAGATCCTAAGGTATATCACTTTCCAATTCTGCAGCTTCGATATAGTCAGGATCTATCATAGTCCCTGAAAACTCATAGTCCGTGACTCCAGTCTCTGATTGAGTACTGTTTACAGTTTCTGCAGATATTGAAGAACTGATATCTCCTTAATCAAATGGTAAACCCTTTATAAGATCAGGGTATTACAAGAAGTGTAATGATACTCTATTCTACACATCACAACTCATGAATTTATTCCAAACAATCTCCCCCTATGTATGCTTTATAAGTGAAGCATAAATCTGAGTTGTTGATGTCAAAACCTCTAACAATGCAATTAGAATAGAATATACATGACTTTATTATTTGCATGAAGTTAAATCACACAAGTACCTCAATTACTCAATCAGCCTTAATTCTTCTGAACTGTGAATTGTCTCTGAGAAATTCTTCAAGCAAAGCATCTTCAATTTTGGCTAAGACTTCACCAACACTCTGTTTCAGATCTAACATGTCACCATTATCAGTAATGATTTGATAATGCAGAGCTCTTAACTTGTCCGGCCTGTATCTGAAGTGATTAATTTTATCAATAGAAACAGAATCATACTTTCCTTCCATAGCTTGATACAAGACAAATAATCCCCCTTCATCAGAACTGATCTCCAAAGATTTATACACAATTTCTTTGTCTTTACCATCATCATCAACATAATGCAACTTGAAAGGTGGTACGTTCTCCTTCTTTGCTCCATACAATCTCTTTAACAATTTATCAATTTCACCGGTCCAATGCAAAATGATGCATTATAATTCTGAGTAACTTCGGCATTTTTGTGTAACAAGAATTGAACATAAGCTAACTCTTCTTCCTTCTTGTGATATAAGAATGTAGCTAAATCCATCCATCTCACTCTACCATCAGATAAGAAGTATACAAGAAAAACTTATGTTTCTTCTTTATCAACCATTCCTCTTCTTCTTTCATATTCTTGATATGTCTTCACTTTATGAACAAGCTGTGCAGAAATCAATTTATTTAGATATCTTTGAGTCATCTGCTCTCCAAACTTATCCAAAAGTGAATGAGGATCAGCTTTCAGCTTTGCAACATCTGTGGTATTCATCTCACTATGACCAAGTCCATTCCTATCATGAAGAACAAGTGACTGTAAACTTTGACTCAAAGTCCAATAAGATGGTTCCTTTTGTTCTTCAACATCAGAAGTAGTAGATTGAACATTTGGTGATTTGATCACCTTCTTCTGTGTTAATCTTACATTCTTCAAATCAATTGTTGTCCCTGACACTACATCTTTTACAATTTATTCCTGTAGAAGAATTGATGCAGTCTCTGGTACTTGAAGAGTTTTAGCTTTCTTTGTCACAGACTCTGACTGGTTAGAAACTTGCTTTTCTTTAGACCTTGAATGAATAGATCTACCAGCTTCAGTGCCTGTACCTAATTTACCTTTTCCTTTCCCAACATTTGAACCACCACTGCCACCATCATCACCTTTATCTTTCCTATCAGTCTTGTCTTTAGTAGCATCAACCTTGCAAGAATCTCTGATGACTATTCCTGTTTGTCTTCTCTTAATTGTTTTTATCTCCCTCTTTTTGACATCAGCAACACTGCCTCCAAGAGTTTCAGTAAGAGAACAAATAAGATTCATCAAGATAGCCTGATTTTCCATGATAGTGACCTGATTATCTTCCAATGCTTGAAGTCTTTGATTAACCAATGTTTGAGATTGCTGAACACCTTCAAGAATTGTATTTTGCTTATAGAGATGTGTTTCAATGTCAGAATTCACAAACTTCATAGAATCATTGGTAGCTTGAATTGTTGTATCGATGCATGCAACTTGAGTAGCAAGAGCTTGAATAGACTAGTTCACAGAAGCAAGATCAGCATCCAAAATTTTATGAGAATCAACAACAACCTCATTTCGATAACTGAACTCAGCAATTCCCTTAGCATGAGCTAATGCTGTAGGATCTGATACTTCATCTGGATAGATACCATACTTGTGAAAGAATTCCAGTTTGTCCTTGGCTCTAGTTCTCTCAATTTTACCAATGTGTTTGATAAGTGTAAAAGAATCAGGATAAAAAATGAATGGACCATGAGCAAGTTCAGTAGGAAATGTTAGTGTAGGTGCCCTAGAGGCAATACATTGGTTCTTAAATAAACCTTATGTCATTTGATTATTAAATAAACGTATTTATTATGACTTTAATTAATGCGATATATATTTGTTAGCATAATAAATGTCCTTAGAATAATGATACACATTATATAGTTTAAGTATATAACTTGAATTTGAGATTATATAATATATCATATTCTTAAATGTAATATCCGCGAATTTTCGAATAATTTTTCGTGCTCGATATTTAAATTTTAATTAAGAGCGATACACTAGTATATGTTAATTAGCACATTTTTGGGTAAAATTTCGAAATTTTATATAATCATATGTAAGTAAATATTATATTATATCTATTTGATTATATTTAATTGGTATTTATTAAAATTATGAAATTTAGGAAAAATAAGATTTTAATTTTGAATCGATTTTATTTTAGGGAACGAAATTAGAATCGCATTTTAATTAACCAGCCGAGGAGAAACAAGATTATTATCACTAATTTGTCATTAAGCCCTAAGAGGAGGCAGTTTTCACAAATCAAGGCTTAAATTCCGGAATACTAATTGCCCCATTACATTTTGTTCCCCATGCTTTGTCCCCCATTTTATTTTTTATTCCCACGTTTTTCACTTTTAAGTCATTTAAAACAGAAAGCAAACCGGGGCCTTGCATTCATTATATTACTTATATAACTGAGGCATTATGTTTGATATCTTCAAACCAAAAGCTCGACCATACATACATACATACGAACAAAACAGATCAACCCAGCTAGTTTATTCTTTTATTTTCTGTTAATTTCTTCGTTTTAATTTTCGAATTTGTTTCGGTACTTGTGGGTTCAATTAGTATAGTCAGTTTCTTATATTGTTTGGGGTTGTTAATTGTTGTGAAGAGGTTGTGGTGTGAGCTGTGGTTTGGGGGGGATTGATTGTGGGTGTTGTTGATTGGTGGTTGAAATCGTAGAGGGGGTTCGAGGGAGAGTTCGAAATGGAGACAAGCAGGGAGATTAAAGAGGGAGCATTGTGGTATTATTATCGGAGAGAAGGAGTCGGGGGAAAGGGGGCGAGAGTGAGATCGAGAGACGGGAGGGAGATAGAGATGGGTTATGGTGTTGGTTGGTTTGACCGCGGCGTAGGAGTGTTAAAGAGAGAGATAACGAGAGAGGAGAGGGAGTCGGGAGAGAGAGAGATGTCGGAGAAGGGGGAGATGAGAACAGGGAGATGAGAGAGAAGGCGAGAGAGAGATTGTGAGGTGGGAAGAGAGATTGAGGCGTGAAGAGGGAGAGACAGATTGAGAGAGATGGAACGAGATAGAGATAGAGAGAGAGGGGGGAGAGAGAGAGGGAGAGATAACCGAGAGAGAGAGAGATAGAGCGGGGAGAGAGATGACCGAGAGAGATAGAGTGGGTGGTGGCGCGTGTGCCCACGCGCCGGAGAGGGAAGAAATATCACGGATTTTATTATTGTCTCACTCATATTATTTGGTTTGTTAAAATTGAATATTATTAAAACAGTTGGTATAAATAAATTAATTAAAAAAATGGTATAATTGATTAATTGATTAATTGAGTAATTTAATAATAATTATGGTTTTAAAGGAATTCTTTAATAATTTTGTTGTGAGGTTAATATTAATTAGATTAGGGAATTATAGATAATTTATAAGAGTTAATTTAAATTAGAAGTGTATTTTGATTAATTAATTGTTAGCAGTCATTTAGAAATAATTAGTTAATACTTTGATGTGAATTAGAGATTTAATGATTTGTTGAGGGAATAATCGTGAATAAATAGAATTAATTACGGTATTATTTTAGAAAGCTGATATTTAATATTTGAGGATTTATTTATTTAATTCAAGGATTAATTGTTGTCTTGCAGATTTATTTATTTAATTCGAGGATTAATTGTTGTATTGAGGATTTATTTATGTATTTTGATGATTAATTATTGTCTCGAGGATTTATTTAAATTAAGGATTAATTGTTGTCTCGAAGATTAATTAGTTACTTATGTTTCCTTATAGTGGAATAAGATAACTGTCTGAGGATTATTTATTGATTTAGTTTTTATATAGGATGTCAATGGTAGTATTTTAGAGGATTGATATTTAGCATTTTCGGATTATTTTGATGAACCAAATCGGACCAGATTATTTTAGAATTTAAAAATCGGATTATTATTAAATTATTTGTTAGATTTAAAAATGGAAATGGTTTCGCGTAAAAAGGTTGAGTTTTGGAATTATTCGAGGAACCATTCCGGGGTAGGATTTCGGAGGAGTAGGAGACTCGTTTGGAAAAGCTTAAAGAATGAAAGTTGTAGATGTGCATAAGTATTATATAAAGGTGAATAGAAGTCGATTGAAAGGTGATCAGAAGTTGGGTTAAATAAATGCTGAACTAGGCCCGAGAAGGTGAAATGTCGATAACCAGAGACGTGGAGCAAGTTGGAATATCATACCACAAACCAGGCAAGTTTATTTATGTATACTCTATCGTTCAGAGTATCTGTATTTTTCAATATATGAAATGTGTTGAATAGATTTAAATCCATAATTGCAAGTTTACTAATTCGTACTCCATTTGTTCGGAGTATTTATATTTTAAAATTTATAAATATGCTGATTAAGTTTTCGATTATCAAAATCAAGTATTCTTTCAAGTAATTCATACCAGATTTTTATTCATGCAATTTACATACATATTATTGTTGAGCTGTTATCCAGATATATTATATTATGAGGTGTTCAAACTGATTTCATGAGTTGTTCCATATTGTTGGTACGTTTATTGAGATACTTCATTCGAGTTTATATTTAAGAGTGGGAATATATATATAAGGTAAGTTATGTATACTGATATGGGTCACCTCATTTCGACTCCATAATCAGAACAGTTTTTCATAATATTTTCCTCTACTCATTCGAGAGGGAAACTATATTAATGGTGTCTATTGTTTATTGCTTATGAAAGCAAAAGTGACCGGAGTAACGCACCGGCCCAACTGAGGAGTATTTAGGGTGTGTTCGAGACGTCGGGGCATCCTTCTATCGATAGAAAACGAGTAGTGATAATGGATTGATCATCCATTACTTGAGTAGGCGTTATGAGCAGAAATTTAATCATTGACATCCTATCGGTTAACCGATGCCTGTGTGGTTCTGTTAACTAGGGTGTTGATCTGAGCAGTTGTTATAATATATTATTAATGGAATATTTTGAGAAGTTATTGATTTTTCTTCGAGCAGTATTTTGAGAAGTTATTGATTTATCTTCGAGCAGTATTTTGAGAAGTTATTGATTTATCTTCGAGTAGTATTTTGAGAAGTTATTGATTTATCTTCGAGTAGTATTTTGAGAAGTTATTGATTTATCTTTGAGTAGTATATTGAGAAGTTATTGAGATATATTTATTATTTCATATGAGCAGTATTTTGAGGAGTTATTGAGATATATTTATACTTTCATATGAGTAGTATTTTGAGATTTATAAAAATTTCTGAGTTGCTCTCTTTTCAAAAGTGGATATATTATAGAGTGATACAAAACATATTTTGTCGTATTATATGATATCTATATATACTTGCTGGGCATTCTTTGGCTCATACTTGCTATTTAAATATTATAAAACAGAGGCGAACAGTGCTGGCTCTAGTATGGCGAACTGTGATTAAGGAAAAGAGAAGTCAATTGATTCAGCGTGTTAATTTTATAGTTTCTGAGGAGAGTGCAGTCTGGGAAGGTATTTGTATAATGTTTATTATCTAGCACTTTGGAGTTGTAATAGTATTTTAGAGATTCTGGGAAATGAATTTGAGATGTAATATCATTTGGAATTAGTGAGTGCTTGTTCTAAGGTTATAACCCGTGGAATTGTTACGAATGTTGTTATAGATTTCATTGTGAGCAGGTGATTGAATCTTCCGCAAGAGATGTGACGACCTGGATTCCTGTAGGGAATTTGGGGGCGTTACATTAAAGGTCCCTAGTCGAGTATTATTATACAGGACAATAATAATACATAAATAGACTAGTATGTTTTTGACTGATAACCACATCTCATTGGTTATAAGTATGGAGATACTAAAGTCAATACATAGGTACATGTAGGGGTACATGGTACTGGACAGACCCACCGTGAGATTCTTCATGTTAATTAAGTCATAAGAAAGACTCACAGTGATAATGGTGTAATGATCCTTTGACTTGAGATCATTATATTTCTATACGAGGATAATATACTTTGACTACATTAAAAGTTACCTTTGACCGGGTAATGATAAAAGTGGACATCGGGTATATTGTGAATCGTATGAGAAATATGAATGATAGATAAAGGATTTAACCTTCCTATCAGATAGGAGAAATATTATTGGCCTCTTGATTGAGTGAGACTATAAAATGCATGGCCGTGCTCAAATAATGATTTGTCTTAATAGTCTACTCATGTATCAAGTAAACCCGGATTAAATTATGAAGAGAATGACTAAACACATGCCTCGAGTTTAATCTATAATATTTGGTTAAAGGGATTATATTACACGGGAACATTAATCACAAAAGGTTTATCGAATCACGATTTAATTATTATTTAATTGGGTAGCAATGATGTATTACTAGATACCGCTCATTGTTTATAATTTTATTGGAGAATAAAATTATTGCCAAAATAAATAATAACCTACAGGGTCACACACATAGAACATTTTAAAGGAAGAATTAATTTAAATTATGAATTTAAATTAATTAATGATAAAGATGGATTTTATTATATTAATTAAGTGGGACTTAATTAAGCTATAATAAAATGCAAAGATATATGAGATATGTTTTTATGATTTTAATAATTGAGTGTGACTTAATTATTATTATTTAAATAATAGGATTTTATTCTATTATTTAATTAAATCATATATGGGCTAGGTTTTGACATGGATTTTTGGCTTGACATTATCCTATATATAAAGATATGGGGTAAAGTTTTTGGACGTGGAAAAAACAGAAGAGCCTTAGCCGAATAAAACAAAACCATTAAACAAGATCTCATTTTTTTTTTCATTAGAGGCTAGTACCTCTCTTCCGGACAAGATCGTGAGGCGTTCTTGAAGGTGTTCGTGTGGATACTGTAGAGGGGGCTTCGAAGAGGAGTGCTCAGTAATCGTGGGAGGCTTGCATCTCCATCGTTCTTTAAACGTAAAGCTTCGATAAGGTAATCGTTCTATCTACCATATTATCAATTATTATACATGGATCCGGGGTTTGGTTTCGATTTTTATTTACTGTTTTCGCTGCGTATTGATGATCGTAACCAACAATGGCATCAAAGCTACTTGTGTAATATGATAATCTGGTTAAATATGCAGTGTATGATCTGTTATAGAATTACCCGTTCTGATTTTTATTTCCCCGTGAACCCTAATGCATGACCACTTCGATTTCTATGCTTCGATAAGTCTGGTTTTGCTTGAGTCTTCGATCTGTTGCAACCTGCTGTGTATTAATGAGATTAAAACGTGACTTAAACTTCTGGAAACCAGTCGATGAGATGATTAAGATTCAGTAATCAGTTCATGCATGTGTTTTATACGTAAGTATATATATATATACATACGAGTTCTTGATAATCTGAAAAAACATCATTGATGATCGTTCAAGATCATTGTTATATGTTTGTGTTGTTACTGTAAGAGTAATCGTAGGTCTGTAGAATTAAAATCGCGATCATAATGATGAATACGATCAAACTGGGTCTTCTGAAAACTGTAGGAAAATATGAACGTACAGGCGATACGCATACAGAAGATGCGTATCACCTAGGGTTTCAGTCATACACGCATACGTAGAATGCGTGTCTGATAGAATTAACAGATTTGGTCATTTGCGCATACTGTAGATGCGTATCTGCTGTTTTTTAATAATTAAAAAAAAAATCAGCTAGGTTTTGCATGCTAGATTAAATTATAAATGTTAATGTTTAACTTGGAGTATGCAAAATTTTATTAATTAGTAATTTTGATTACTAAGTTAATATTTAAATTAATTTTATTAATTTTATGATTTGATCATATTTAATTTATGTTGTATAAAATTGTGATTATACAATATGTGATGTTTCTAATTGCTATGTGAGCATGATGCATGGTTATGGCCCCAAGACCTAGTTTTCAATTTATTTTATTAATTTTAATTTATGGTTTGTAATAATTAAATACGACTTGCATGTCGTTTTTCTTTTTGTAATTATTTTATCTCGAATGCAACTCGAGTTCTTTTGTAAAATGTTTCAAGAGGAGCTTGGAGGCAATCAAGGCAGCTTTGGAAGCGAAGCAAGAGATTTTGTAATAATTAGTTATTACCACCATAGATTGACCTTGATTTTTCCATTAGCTTGGAAAAATCGCATAGGATTGGGCCATAACCATAGCATATTATTTTATGTGATGCACTTTACATATGATGTATATGTAGAGTAGCAAATGTATGCATATTTTTAATTAGATTAATGATGTATGCATGTATTAGATACGTCACCCATGCCATGCTTGCCATGCTAAACAAGATAAAATCTGTAACGATTCGAGATTTTAAAATGAACAAACGATCATGAGATTTCTGTGTTTATGAAACACGGAATTAAATACGAATTTTCAATTATTTAGATATGGGGAGATTTTGTCAAAAACGGGTTTTACCTGTAAGGAAGTTGGGTATTAAGTGAGGCCACTAGTGACTCCTCCAACAACCTGGAAATCAAACTATTGATGAATATTGATTTGAAGTATTTAATTCAAGGAAAAATTGGGAATCGCTTTATGATGGGATCATGGTCGTTTTAATTCAAAACCCCTTAACAAAATATTAAGTTTTAATCGGATGCTTTCCAATGAATGAACACTCATTGAATCCTAGATCGATAAGGGGAATGACTGCCAGTGGCAGGGGACTCCTGTCTATCGTGGTGAGATGTGACGAATATAAGCGGTTATATTCGACCGTTGTATCATTGGGTTTAACTTAACTGAGTCGTCATAATAAGGTGAAAGTAAACGGTTATATTCAAATATTATGAACTTAGAAGCATAGAGTTTGGTTCAAAATCTATTAGATAGACAAGAACAATTGTTGTTCACCAAACTATCAAAGAATTATATATGATATAATTGACAACTGTTGTCTACCTAAATAATCATGTTTTAAGGACTACCAGTGGTTGACTTAGGATATGACGAAATATGGATCTTGGCTCACTAGAAAGATTTATGGGATATTCTTTCCGATTTAATAGTAAGGGCTATTAATTTGATAAAAATAGTGGGAGATATATTATGAATATATCATAATCATTTGAACATAATAATAATAACTCAGATAATCTAATGTTTATTTTGTGCTTTTAACATTGTAGATACTGAATAATGACAAACAACACAAACCTCTATCCGTTCGATCAATCCTTGAGAAGGATAGATTGAAGGAGGATCTGAAGAAGAAGAAGAAGAAGGCTCAACAAGCTTCTACTTCAGGAATATATGTTATAGAATTCAATCTGTCTACTTCTACATCTTGGGTATTGGATACTGGATGTGCTTCTCACATTTGTATAAATGTGCAGGAACTGCAGAGAAGTAGGACTTTGGCTAAGGGAGAAGTGGACCTACGAGTAGGCAATGGAGCAAGAATTGCTGCTTTAGCCGTAGGAACTTATTATTTATCTTTGCCCTCAGGGCTTGTTTTAGAACTTAAAGACTGTTTTTACGTGCCTGCGATTCGCAGAAACATTATTTCTGTTTCTTGTTTGGACAAGAAAGGTTTTTCGTTTATAATAAAGAACAATAGTTGCTCTTTTGCTTTGAATGATTTAACCTATGGTGTTGCGCGTTTATTTAATGATTTATATGTTCTTGATTTAGATAATCCTGTCTGTAACATAGAAAACAAACGACTTAAAAGTTAATGACTCAAATCAAACATACCTTTGGCATTGTCGTCTAGGCCATGTAAATGAGAAACGCATATCCAAATTACATAAGGATGGATACTTGGATAAGTTTGATTTTGAATCATACCAAAAATGCGAATCTTGTTTGCTTGGTAAGATGACTAAAGCCCCTTTTACTGGTAAGGGTCAAAGGGCCACTGAACGTTTGGAGCTAATACATAGTGATATATGTGGCCCAATGCGTGTGATGGCTAGAGGAGGCTACTACTACTTCATAACATTTACTGATGACTTCAGTAGATATGGATATGTATATCTTATGAAGAATAAATCCGATTCTTTTGAAAAATTCAAAGAATACAAGGCTGAAGTAGAGAAGCAAATAGGCGGAGGTGCAAGTATTAAAATCTTACGATCCGATCGTGGGGGTGAATACTTAAGAACCGAATTTAAAGAGTATTTAAAGGAGTGTTATATTTTATCACAACTCACTCCGCCAGGTACACCTCAATGGAATGGAGTTTCAGAGAGGAGAAATCGTACTCTGTTGGACATGGTACGATCGATGATGAGTCATGCAGATCTTCCAATAAGTTTTTGGGGTTATGCTCTAGAAACAGCGGCTTTCACACTTAACCGTGTTCCAACCAAGAAGGTTCAAAAGACTCCATATGAAATATGGGAGGAGAAACGGTCAAGCATGAACTTTATGAAAGTTTGGGGATGCAAGGCGTTTGTAAAACGTCAAGTATCTGACAAGCTTGGACCTAAATCCGAAGAGTGCAATTTTGTGGGATACCCTAAAGAAACAAAGGCGTATTATTTTTATAGTCCTTCTGAGCAGAAAGTGTTCATTGCTCGAGATGCTGTCTTTATGGAAAAGGATTTTGTTTCCAAAAGAAATAGTGGGAGAACTATAGATCTCGATGAAGATCGAGAACCACAAAATAGCATTGAACCTGAGGTGGAACAAGAGCAGAATAATGATAATGCTCAAGAAACACAGGTTGTTCGTAGATCTGGTAGAATTCGCCATGAGCCAGAGAGATATGGATTTCTTTTGACTCAATGTGGGGATTTGATGCTCATAGATGAGGATGAGCCTCTCACATACCAAGATGCTATGAACAGTCCAGACTCTAAGAGATGGCTTGAAGCCATGAAATCCGAGATGGATTCCATGTACGAAAACCAAGTTTGGGATTTGGTTGATCCACCTGAAGGGGTAAAACCCGTAGGGTGCAAGTGGGTTTTCAAGAAGAAAACTGACATGGAAGGAAATGTTCAGACCTATAAAGCCAGACTGGTTGCGAAAGGGTTCAAACAAATTCATGGTATTGACTATGATGAAACTTTCTCACCAGTTGCCATGGTCAAGTCCATACGGATTTTGCTTGCAATTGCAGCATTCCATGATTAAGAAATCTGGCAAATGGATGTCAAAACATCTTTCCTTAATGGGAGCCTTGAAGAGGATGTGTACATGACACAACCTGAAGGTTTTGTCGATCCGAGGAATGTTGGCAAGGTATGTAAATTACGTCGATCCATTTATGGATTGAAGCAAGCCTCTAGGAGATGGAATATTCGTTTTGATGAAACAGTCAAGGAGTATGGCTTTATTCAAAACGAGGATGAACCTTGTGTTTACAAGAAGGTTAGTGGGAGCCATGTGGCATTCATAGTACTGTATGTTGATGACATACTACTAATGGGGAATGACATACCTTCTCTAAAGGATGTTAAGACTTGGTTAGGGAGCAATTTCTCTATGAAAGACTTAGGAGAGGCAACCTACATTCTAGGAATGAGGATCTATAGAGATAGATCTAAAAGGATGATCGGTCTAAGTTAGAGTACATACATTGATAAGGTTTCGCATTGTTTTGGTATGCAAAATGCTAAAAGGGGAAATGTCCCTGTGTCTCAAGGTATAACGATTTATAAAGACCAGTGTCTGAAATCATTAGATGAGAAGGACCACATGAATAAAGTTCCATATGCATCAGCAATTGGATCTATCATGTATGCAATGGTATGTACTCGCCCCGATGTTTCGTATGCTTTGAGCATGACGAGCAGATACCAGTCTAATCCAGGTTGTAATAACCCTAACTTTTGCAATGCTACAATGCCTAAATGATTAGTAATTTTGAGGATTTATGGAAATGGTATGTAAGTACCCTAGATTTGAAATGGAAAATGAATAATCAGGAACCATATTGATGTTGTACTATGAAAATGAGTGGCTCAAAATGATAATGGATTTCAGAAATTCCTCAATATGGACTTTAAGGATTTTCGATTTCGATTGAGACTCTATTGAATGTGATATTAAGGAGTATAGAAATGTTAAAGGGTTTATATCTTGAGGAAATAGTGAAATTAGGTTAAACCAAGGAGTGATCAAGTCAAGGAAATGCCAAGGAAATTTAGATTGTTAAACGAGTTTGAGAATGCTTGAGAACCCGAGAGATAACCGGGAGAGCAAATTCTGAGAAAAAGAGAATATACCAAGGATATTGGATCTAATACCTACTTGAGAATATATGATGTGGGAAAGGATAAAATATATTCAAGAGATTTACAAGAGAAAAATCACTAAGACGATCACTGAAATCATTCGATAAATCCAACGACTAGAGAACCTTGGAAAGAGGCCCAAACAATAGACCACTAAACATGGAGAAAGCACAAACTTCAGCCCAATACTAAAAAAAGAGTTGATTTATTGATTTAATTAAGTGGCTTATGGTGAAAGTCAAGGGGCAAGGACAAGAGTGGAAGAATTATGAAAATGCAAGGATAAGGTGGTAAAAACAAACCAAAAACCAAACAAATATCTATCAAACTTCTTGGATACACCTTGCACAAATCCCAAGGATCATACTCAGCCACCCATCTGATCTTATCAACATTATTTGATCAAAACTTAGTTGAACAAGTGAAAGAAAGAAAGGAAAAAACTCTCCATCTCGTTTTCTTCAAAACTGCCAAACCAGAACACAACTCAAAAACAAATTCATATCTCCATTTCTATACATGATAAAATCACCAAATTTGAACCACAACCTCTCCACTCCATGGGTATTATTCGCCCCAAATTTCATGAGAATCCAATTAGTATAGCCTAGTCAAATCCATGCTCAAAGTTGGACAACCCAATCTGTCCAGTTTCTATCCATCGGAGAGATGGAGCTCAAAACCATAGCTAGGAAGCTTTGTTTTTGGTGATCTATAGCTCAAATCAAAGATTATACAGAGGCCAAGATGTGGTAAAAATTTGAGAGCCAAACTCTTATTTTTCGATTTGTTATGATGTTTACAAAAGTGATGATGAATAGTAACCCTTAGAAACTAACTTTGTTTTTATGGTTCCTTTAGTTGATTCAAGCTATTATAAGGTTATGTAAGGATATTCCAAGGATTGTTAAGTGTTGTCAAGGCTTCAAGAAGGTATAAATGTCCTTACCCTTTCTTATTTATGATGGATATTGAGTTGATTAGTGATTTAGTGGTGTAAATGTTAAGATCATGATGTTATATGTGTTTGTAAGTGATTAAAGTTGAATATGGAAGGAGTATGTGCTTGTAACCATGGTTGGTAAGATGACCACATGGTGTAGGTGATGGTGTATAAGGTGGATGATTGATTTGGAGGAGTTTGATTTTGGAAAGTATGAAAATATAGCCGTTATAATGTCCGATTTCCATTAGACCAGGAAACTGTCCTGTTTTTGGACCCTATACCCGTACGGTACCTTACTGTCCAGACCCCTAACTGATCATGAAAGGCTAGAGCTTGGTTCATAGATTGTTTTGATATAAGGTGCGTTAAAATCTGATGAACGGTTTAGGAGAAAAGTCAGTTTTAGTGAAAGGCGTTCGAAAACCGAGAAACCGTAATTGTGTCAACTTTGAGGCTATAATTACCATACCTATCCATTTTTAAAAGTCACGAAATTTTGGGATATGGTAGTAGTGTGGTCAGAGAACTAATTCCAGTTGACCTTACATTAAAATTTGAAATCTATAATTTATAAGAATTTTTACAGTTGAGCATGGTTGTTAAGGGAAATGGTGAAAAACATTGAAACTTTGATTGAGTTTAAAAATGGTTAGGTTCTTGGAACATTTGAGTTATAATAGCATGTTATTCACATAGTGAGCATTAAGGGTGTGGTTATATAAAGGTGAAGTGAGAAAGGAATGTAGTATTCTAACGACAGTCCTTCTTGTGTTTATAGAAACTTCGGGAGAGCCACGAGCCCTACTTCCAGGATACGGAGATCGAGGCAAGATCTTTTCTATCCCTACTTGGAAATTATTATCTTCAAAGAAACTTGATTTTATGGAATATATATATGTGATGCTATTGTTACTATATTGTTAAAAATTTGTTTTCCTTGAATATTGATATTCAAAGGAGAGGTATATGAGTATAATATGAATATGGACATTGATACGAGTATGAGATGGATATGGATATACATAGAGATGTTTATGCATGAAGTGAACATGCCTTATGATTAAGAGTTATATTCAAGGAATGGTATCAGTTGTTATCTAGAGTTATATTCAAGGAATGGTATCAGTTGTTATCTAGAGTTATATTCAAGGAATGGTATCAGTTGTTATCTAGAGTTATATATAAAGGAATGGTATCAGTTGTTATCTAGAGTTATATATAAAGGAATGGTATCAGTTATTATCTAGGGTTATATGACTTATAATATTATGTTAAAAATATTCTTTCCAAATGTTGTGACAGATATTATTGAGTATTATTTAATACTTCTAAAATAAATGGAATACTCTATGTATACAAGAACATATTTGATTTTATTGAATATAGAAGAGATGTCTGAGTTATAATCAAAGTATTATGACATAAATATTTTATAAAGTGATGATAAATGGAAATGGAAATGATATATGTGAATGGAAATGCGAATGGAAACGGAAAAGTTGAAAAATGTGAAATGGTACATGATAATGGTAAAATGATTTGAAAGGGGGATTGTAACAGTAAGCGTAAGAGGCTGTGTGGGAGTGGCACGGTCCAGCATTCAATATTTTCTTACGGCACGAAGATGCCAAGGGAGGATGTAGCAGGTAGCCTTCCTCCAGGGTTGATTACCAGGTAGGGATCATCCCTTCTACTAGTAGTAAACAGAGAGCGGATACGGTCAGGCGACTGATCATCGTCCTACGTATCTGGCGCCAGTAGATATCCCCAAAACTTGAAAGAAAGAATTGAAAATGGTTTTCAGATTTCTATAACTGAAAACAGAAAAGTGATATGAAATGATGGAATTATTGTTACAAACGAAGAGAAACTGATTTTATATTAATTTATATGATTGTTGCATAAGAAGGAAATGAGAAGATTATAGCGAGAGATTTGTTCAAGTTTTTATATTATCTTGAAAGATTACACTGAAATGGTATATTGATGGTTATAGCGTTCAAGAAGAGGAACTGATATTATATGATGTTAGAAGCGCGACTAATGGAATGATACTATATATTTCTTACGTACAAGGATAATTGGAAAGTGTATATACATATTGAATGGAAATAAAATTCTTCCATAATAACTGAAGTTTGCTTTTGTCTATTACATATATATAACAGTTTATTTTCCTTTGATGTTAGTAGATAGAAATTATCTTGCTGAGCTACTATAGCTCACTCTTGCTACTTATTTATATAACAGCTAGGTATGCCGATACTACGCAGAACACCCCGTAAGAGGATAGAGGGAAGATGACCTTTGGAGCGAGCGCTGGCACCGATTCTTGAGGTAGCGTAGAGGCGGACGGGATTCTGGTAGTTTTATGTATAATTAAGTGTGTAAACATGTAAGAACTTTTGGTTGTTAAAATGCTTCATGTCGAAGTATTATTCAACAATGTATTTAAGGATGATTCTGGGTTGTAATAACTGTTAAATTCTAAACTTTTATTATGGTGAATGTTGTTCTCTGGGCATATGACTGGTGTGTGTGTGTGTATTATTGCGGGGTCAATTGCATAAGTATTGATTTTTATAAAAAAAAAAAGACCCAAGAGATATTGATATTGAATGGAAATTGGTCCGTGACGGCCTGGATTCATGACCCCGGATTTGGGGCTATCACACAGGTGAAGGTCACTGGACGACAGTCAAGAATATTCTAAAGTACCTGAAAAGGACTAAAGATTCATTCTTGGTGTATGGAGGAGAGGAGAAACTGGTTGTAAAGGGTTACACCGATGCAAGTTTCCAAACAGACAGGGATGATACTGTATCACAGTCTGGTTTTGTGTTTTGTCTAAATGGAGGTGCTGTAAGCTGGAAGAGTTCAAAGCAAGAAACAGTAGCTGATTCTACAATGGAGGCTGAGTACATTGCAGCTTATGAAGCGGCTAAGGAGGCTGTTTGGATTCGAAAATTCATTTCTGATTTGGAAGTGGTTCCATCGATTGCTAGAGAGCCTAGATCGCACTCCCGATCCAAACATATACTCAGAAGATATCACCTCATACGAGAGATTAATGAAAGGGGTGAAATACATATATGTAAAGTGCATACAAATGATAACATTGCAGACCTACTGACCAAAGGCCTGTCGCAGCAGAAGCACGACGGTCACACTAGTTCCATGGGTATTAGATACATGGGTGATTGGCTCTAGTGCAAGTGGGAGATTGTTAGTGTAGGTGCCCTAGAGGCAATACATTGGTTCTTAAATAAACCTTATGTCATTTGATTATTAAATAAACGTATTTATTATGACTTTAATTACTGCGATATATATTTGTTAGCATAAAAAATGTCCTTAGAATAATGATACACATTATATAGTTTAAGTATATAACTTGAATTTGAGATTATATAATATATCATATTCTTAAAGGTCCCTAGTCGAGTATTATTATACAGGACAATAATAATACATAAATAGACTAGTATGTTTTTGATTGATAACCACATCTCATTGGTTATAAGTATGGAGATACTAAAGTCAATACATAGGTACATGTAGGGGTACATGGTACTGGACATACCCATCGTGAGATTCTTCATGTTAATTAAGTCATAAGAAAGACTCACAGTGATAATGGTGTAATGATCCTTTGACTTGAGATCATTATATTTCTATACGAGGATAATATACTTTGACTACATTAAAAGTTACCTTTGACCGGGTAATGATAAAAGTGGACATCGGGTATATTGTGAATCGTATGAGAAATATGAATGATAGATAAAGGATTTAACCTTCCTATCAGATAGGAGAAATATTATTGGCCTCTTGATTGAGTGAGACTATAAAATGCATGGCCGTGCTCAAATAATGATTTGTCTTAATAGTCTACTCATGTATCAAGTAAACCCGGATTAAATTATGAAGAGGATGACTAAACACATGCCTCGAGTTTAATCTATAATATTTGGTTAAAGGGATTATATTACACGGGAACATTAATCACAAAAGGTTTATCGAATCACGATTTAATTATTATTTAATTGGGTAGCAATGATGTATTACTAGATACCGCTCATTGTTTATAATTTTATTGGAGAATAAAATTATTGCCAAAATAAATAATAACCTACAGGGTCACACACATAGAACATTTTAAAGGAAGAATTAATTTAAATTATGAATTTAAATTAATTAATGATAAAGATGGATTTTATTATATTAATTAAGTGGGACTTAATTAAGCTATAATAAAATGCAAAGATATATGAGATATGTTTTTATGATTTTAATAATTGAGTATGACTTAATTATTATTATTTAAATAATAGGATTTTATTCTATTATTTAATTAAATCATATATGGGCTAGGTTTTGACATGGATTTTTGGCTTGACATTATCATATATATAAAGATATGGGGTAAAGTTTTTGGACGTGGAAAAAACAAAAGAGCCTTAGCCGAATAAAACAAAACCCTAAAACAAGATCTCATTTTTTTTTTCATTAGAGGCTAGTACCTCTCTTCCGGACAAGATCGTGAGGCGTTCTTGAAGGTGTTCGTGTGGATACCGTAGAGGGGGCTTCGAAGAGGAGTGCTCAGTAATCATGGGAGGCTTGCATCTCCATCGTTCTTTAAACGTAAAGCTTCGATAAGGTAATCGTTCTATCTACCATATTATCAATTATTATACATGGATCCGGGGTTTGGTTTCGATTTTTATTTACTGTTTTCGCTGCGTATTGATGATCGAAACCAACAGGAAAATCCTGATCCCAATAAGTAAATGTTTCCTTCTCTTCAGAGTCATCATCAGAATGATTAGAAACAGTATCATCATTCTGATTGTGAAAATCTAGACGCAAAGGTGTGGCTTTCTTAAGAGCATGTTCTCCGTTATTAGCTTGAAGCCGTGGAGTAAACATGAAATTCAGAGAATCAATACCCAAAGCATAAGCATCTACTAAATTAGTAGGCCACATTTGATCAAAATAACCAAATGAAGGTCCTTTAACCTTTGTAGATGAAGTTGCCTGTGAATCAAGAACTACAGATGTAGAATGATATTCAAGTAAAGGTACTTGAGTAGAATGACTTACAGCTGCAACTAGAATATCTGAATCTGAAGTAAAAGGTACGATTGCCAAAGGTCCAATATTACTAATATCCTGACCTTCACCAGTAAAAGATGATTTTTTCCTAGTTTTCTCTCTCTCACTATGGAGTTGATCATCCATACCCTCATTCTCACTTTGACTTACTAAAGCCAACGCTCTTTCTACCTCTCCTTTTGCCTGGTCAGGAGCCAGCCTTTCAGATTGTGGATCAATATCCATCTTTTCAAGTGTATCACTCAAATTTGGATAAGTGCTCTCAAGACCTACAGAAAAATAGGGTTTAGGAGAAGTTGTTATACTTGAACTCACATGAAGAAATGGTTCATCATTTGGCAAGAGGCTTGAGGTTTTCTCCATGGAGTGAGCTGCTATAGTCTCCGAACCCTCACAAACATCAACTGTCTTTTCAGAGACTACAGGCTCCAGTATACCACTTTCAGGGTCTACACTAGACTCTGATGTCTTCAGTAATACTTCATTAGACACCATAGTTAGTATGTCACCGTCTTTAAGTATTGTTTGCTGAGACACACCCTCAAGGTGGATAGACTGACTGAACAATATTTGTTTGATCTTCAGGAAAATCAATCAAAGCCATGCCTCCCATATCATTGGGTGTCTCACTTGCAATTTCAGCCACCACAGAAGACCTTTCAGCATCAGCCATCACAGTTCCTGAGTCATCCAACCTCCGACTAGATGGTTCTTATGTTGCAGTGACTATGATCTGATCTGTCCTACTATTCACCACTTGTGCAATAATATCTCCTGTTGACTGCATTCCACTATCTACTACCTCCTTTTGTTCACCTTTAGCTGGAGCATCTTCAATAAAAAAATCCTTGTGAAACATGTATGTATGAAGTGATTGAAGTGCACCATGCTTAGAAAGTCCAAATGACTTGTGCAATTCTTTTATGATAGATACATAGAAATGAATCTTCATTAAATCAAGTCTTTAATATAGAAGTCCATATTCTTCAGGAAAAGAGAGTTTTGGAACTCTTTCAATCAGAAAATCTAGAACAGCCGTGGAAAGCTTTACTTTGATAGAGATAAGCTTCATAGCCATTCCATATGACAATGTAGTTTCCCATGAAGAATCAAGATTAAGGCCTCTCTTATCACTTGCAGACTCAGATAGAGCTTTTTGTTTAGAGACCTGCACAATATTAGTTGGACTAGACTCTGTGTGTAGGTGACAAATGAATCTTTCTCCTTATACTCCTAGTATAGTGAGCAACAGAATTATCTTGAGAAGACTCAAGAGGTGCAGATTCAGTAGTGATCTTGGGTTGAGATCTTTTTTCAATAGACATAGCCTTTTATGAGACAGCAGCCTGGCTTTGACTAGGTCCTTCACCTCTTTCTCCTAGCTTAGAGAGTTGAATTGCAGCCTTCAATTCTCTTCTCTCAGCAAGAGTTATATTATCATCTTCACTAGTATCACTAGAACTACTTGACACAACAAATCTTCTCTTCCTTATAACTGATGTCTTTTGAAAAACACCAGAGGTTGGTTTCTTTGAAACAACAGGCTGTGGATCAAAACTTGGTTGTAGAATTGTTTAGAGACTGTGGTGTTTTGGGTTACTTGGGTAGACACAGGGGGGTCCTCCTCCAAATGAGGTTCCTGAATCATTTCACCACCAAAGAAAGAAGAATTGTAGAGAGTACGAAGATGAGTTCTTAGAAGTACCTGAACATGACGTGAATAGTGCATAGCAGGTATTTCATCTGAATTCTTTTCACTGTCCTTCTTTGTAATATCAGAGAAAATTCTCTTTTCCTGTATATAAGAAGGAAGACAATGTTGTCAACCAAACCTGGTATTAGCATTAGGAATAAAATGGTTAATGAATAACTGTATAAACCTATGATAATAAACCACATTCCTTCCATTTTTATTTGGACCAAGTTTGATACTCATCTGATTCAATAGAATGTGACCAATGTTAATTACTCTGTTATACAACAAACTATATCCAATGTGAGAAGTAACAACAGTAATTTGTTCAAAAGAACTACATTTACCAGTAAAGCATTTAGCTAATTGATCAAAGAAGAAAGACCATTCTTTCCTAAGAAAAGACCTCCCTAACTGGCTCATGTTGTCTAAAGGTCCACTATAGCCTAGTGAAGATAACATAGTTCTTATATCATCGTCAGATGGTTCACTATCATAAGTCACTTTAACAGGTAAGTGAAGTACTGAATTCACAACAGATTCAGTAATATCATAAGAATCTTGTCCTAGGTGTAGAACAATCTTACCTGGTTGACCCTGAACAGGATCAACTACCTCAGCATTCTCCCAAGCTTGTGAAACAGCAGCTTGATTAATTTCTGGAGATGCTGCCAATGCATAACGCAAAGGTCCAATAGCCATAAAGTCCATTATTGGATGAAAATCAGTTGATACTCCTCTCTTGTTGGTAATCGCAGCAACATGATTGTTTGTCATTAAATCGAAGTCTCCAAACTTGAAAGCAACTGATTTGGGTAGTTTTCTCTGAGCAGCCATTGATTTTGATCAAAAACAACTTAAGAATCCTTGAAAGAAATCAGTTGATTTGAGAGCTTGAAAGTATGTTCTTGCCTTAGAAAATTCGAATGCAAAGAAAGCAATAAACAATCCGAGTCTCAAAATAAAGATATATTCAAAAATTCTTCAGACCCACTAACCCACGTTCACACGTAGAGTAACAGGTGTCAGTCCCTGAAAAAGCGTAATTACCCACGACTTTTGGAAAATAAAATCAAAATTGATTTTAATTTTAATCAGGGTCTATAATGGATTTGAATCGACTTCCAGAGACTAAAATGGAGTTACATACGTGGCACCTCAGATAATACCCTGAAAATAAAACACCAAATTTCCAAGCAAAATATTATAATTAAATTCAAAATATCTTGGAAATATGAGAAGTCTCACACACGCTCGAAGTAATGATATCATAGATGCATTGAACACTTCAAGAGACTGTCAAGCTTCTCACTCTTCTCTATAAAATAACCTGGTGTCATTTTCCTTACTCCATTCTCAAACCACTTAAGCATAATGGCCTTTTTCTCAACCAACTCAATCTTTTAATTTCTCACAGACGATGAACAACTCATTCATGACGACCAAAAGTTCATAGTTTATCTTTTTGAAGAGATGATTTTTCTCATCGTTTCAGACATGATTGGAGTAGATCCACATAATGTCCAGAACAATCTCTTAGAACATCCATCTGTTGGATACAATCTCCCTCTAACCTCCTCAAAACTTGAGGATAAAAACTTTGGTCGAGAGTCTAAGGTTGATCTTGATGGAGATGCTATTCATTCTCCTCAATAAGCATGGAGTCGAGTCAGCTGCTCTCATTCAAGTTGCCCAGACAAGGAATCCTGGAGTAGATCTTCCATGTAACACCCACAGATCCGGGGTTAGGGATTGGGTCGTTACGATCTCATTTTCCATGATTAACACTTTTCTTGAGTTCAAAATAAACAAGTAACATGCTGTGACCCCACAATAATATCCACTCACACACACACAGTTATAGTCCCAGAGATGAAATTGAAATAAGTCTCACATTACGGATTTACGAATAAAAGTTATTACAAGCCAAAAGGAATAACAACATAAGTTTAGAGGTTCTTGCCGTTGATTAGGATTAATTATACATATAATTAAATTGATAACCCAAAAGCTGACTTTCTATGCTACCTCAGCAATGGTGGCAATGATATCAGCGGGGAGTCCTGTGGGTCGGGAAACCTGCTTGCGCCGAGTGCGCCTGACGTGGGCCATCAGTCCTAGCTGTTGTTGTGACATAATAAATAAGCAAGGGTGAGAAATAGCCCACCAACAATAATATAACTGCATGGTGATATATATGACCGTTCAAAAGTATATCTTGAAACCATATGCCATGCATCAACGAAAACAGTGCCAGTTCAATATAAAGGATGAAGTTACAAGGTAACTCAAATGATTCTGTATATTTCGTGTAAGTATCTGCTGTGTCGAGATAAGCAAGATACCATCATTTTCATAAAAGAGGAACTTGCAGAAAATATTGCAATTCCAGTTTCCAACATGTTTCAACACTGCCAACATGGATGGTATTGTAGAAGATTTCAATCTGGGATGATGAACTAATACTGGAGTATTCACCGTGCCCACTGTTCCAATCCTTATGATGATCAATCGCAGATTGTACAACTCAGATTTTTTTTACTACCGGTAGAAGGAAGAACTCACGGATTTACTTGTCTACCACCCTGCTAGATCTCCCCGGCCAACGGTTGGGCCAATGGGATGGACCAGCGCTACTCGGCCTCTTTCACGACTCCTAGTTCGTATAACATCCATAACTCTGAAACATAAAGATCTTCCCCCTTTCCCCAATTGTAATACTTGTTGATAAGACTCCACAAAGTAGTAGTATCTAGTTGGAAAGGAAGATTCACCAATATTTCCCAAGCTGCTGCTTGTTAATGGATATCAACTTGTTCCAACATTCTTACCCCTCGAATGATGAGTGGGTACACAAAGAGTCAATGCATAATAGCAACTAAGTTGCGAGTGAAAAGAATAGTTTCAAATAATTTATGACCGGGAAGTCCACAAGATAATTAACATTTCTCAAGTAAGGTTCCCTTATAATAGAATTGAATGCAGAATGGAATTACTGAGAACCTTCCTTGATAATATGATAATAATAATGATAAGGCTCTGAAATAATCTACATAATATTTGAAGCTCGAAGATGATATTTGGATGAAGTAAATCATTTCGAAAGGAGTTATAAGATTTAATTAAATATTCCAAGGAATATTTCTTCAGTTATAAGAATTAAAAGAATATTGCCGGAAATAATCATCGAATAATGGTCCATAATAATATTCATTGAACGAATAATGAATATTCAAGTTAATAATAATACTTATTTGAAGAAATAATCAGCCAATGGATATTCGAGATAATATTCATTGAACAAATAACGAATATTCAACTTAGTAATATTTATTGAAGAAATGATTATCGAATGAATATTTGAGATAATATTCAATAATTGAATCGAATTTAAATGAATGTTGAAGATAATATTCATTGTCTCAAGGGAATATTTAAAATAATATTCGTCGAATAATTTGAGTTCGAATCAATGTTCAAACTAATATTTATAAAATAAATAGAGTTCGAATGAATAATTGAAATAATATTCATTTAAATAAATGAGGCTCGAATGAATATTAAAAATAATATTCATTAAATAAATAAACTCGAATGAATATTCTTTATAATATCTATTGAGTAAATAAGCTCGAATGAATATTGTTTAAGTAAATAAGTTAAATGAGGGTTCGAAATAATATTCGAATATTAAATCAACCTTAGATGAATATTAAAGATAATATTCATCGAATAAATAAATATCGGATGAATATTCCAAATAATATTCGCTAGAGAATAAATGGAAAATATTTACTTAAATATTTTCCTCTGAAAATAATACCAATATATCAAGGAATAACGACTCCCGGTCTATAATCCAAGAATGAGATTCAACTTCCCTTCGCTAAGGGTCTTAATAATATCCGGCTTATAACTGATATATTAACTATCTAGCTTATAAGCCAACAATAATTTAGGGAACAAGTACAACAATATGACTTTGAAAGTAGGCATGCATGCTATGGCATATGTATAATAGAAAGCATATATATATATATATATATATATATATATATATATATATATATATATATTCACAACAACAGCCTTTTAAAAAGGATTTGAAACTTGCCTGGAAATCGAGTGCGGGTCGAGGTAGTGGTAGCGTGCCCCGGGTCAGCCTGGCGATCTATAAATAGCCAAGGTATTCGGGATTAATCACTTAACACTTTTAAAAAGGTTAAGTATAACTTTACTTAAGTCGAAACACGTTTTCGAATTATTTCGTTATACACCTCTTAGTGTAACTCTTTTTATCACCGATACGATTCGACATTTGTTCGCTATTATGACATGTCATCGTACTTACACTTGGTATATACTCAAGTCATGTAAGTTCTAAGGTCGATCATTTACGAATCAAGATTGTACTACGAGTTTTATCGCCCGTTTTCTAAGTCATTTACCAAAGTCATAACCAATTATGCTTTTAGGGGTTCGTTCGCGCTTAACCTTGATTCGAACATTTTTATAACATCAGAAAACTATCCATTTGACATGTGGTTTTCTCTCACACCTTCCTTTTTACCTCTAATATTTAATTATTAAGATTCGCCACTGATTTCATAATATTAAAGGAATCCAATTTCAGTTACGAACTTTCGTTTACGGTTTCGAACCACTTTTACGAATTTAATCATAACTCCTAAACCGTAAGTCCATTTCATACAAACTTTATATCAAAACGAAGCTTATAACATAATCTAGCTTAAAATGGCAGAAATAGAAGCTAAACAGTGAGTTAAAGCTATTGTCAAATTCATTTTCTTAAGGTTAACGAAATTTCGGCATTACGACGGCTAAAAATCGAACGATCCAAAATTCATATCAATCAACCCAAGCCACACCGGGCATCTAAACAACTTATACACATGATATTCATCTTAACAAGTCCAAGAACATCATGCTTCACCATAATAATCATCATGTTACCAAAGTCACTAAATCACTTAACTAATCATGCTTTAACCTTAACATAACCATAACTAAGCTATATCTATCATAAACATGCTTAAATCTCAAACAAGAGTTAGGGTTTCAAGAGATTATACCTTCCTTAGAGAGTGATATAGCCTTACTAAGCCTTGTATGGTCCTTAAGAGTACTTAAGCTTGCTAGATCAACCAAAAGAAATCAATAAAACAAAGTTAGATCTTGAAGAACACTATTCATGCTCCTCTTGAATGATTTATTTGAAAATGGAAACAAAAGAATTTGAAGCTCAAACTTCTTGGAGATTACTTTTGTGAATTATAGAACTCACCATAAAAATTACAAGATCAAATGATGGTTGGAAGTGGAATTTTGGTCTTGGAATTAGCCAAAAAGGCCGAATGGAAGAGGCAAGAGAGAGTTTGATATGTTCTTGTGGTTTTGCTTGGAATAATGCATAAAGTGGATGACATTATATCTAATCCTTGGTTGAATTATTAAAGTGATGATGCACTAAGTGATGTATTTTGCAAGCCATGTGTTGATCTTTGGTTGATTCCAAGCTAACTAAGTGATTTGTGTGCTAAGTACTTGGTTGCATTCTAATTGATCTAGTTCCTTGCTAGTTACTAGATATTTTCTTATTTGCACATGCATGAACCTTGCCTTCCTGCTTGCTCTTTTGTCCGGTTATTGCTCAATTTGATTGATCTTTCGTAGGAATATCTCAAGGATTTCTAGTTAGGGTTTTACCGGAAACCTTCTTAATAATTATAATACTATTCTCCATCTTTCTTAATACTTCTCGAATTTAAATTCCTTAAATCCTTTAATAAATCCTTAGGTCTTACAGTGTCCAGGGAAATATCAGAGAAAATAAAAGTGCTATTTTTCTGAATCCGATATCGTTTACATACACTTATTTCGCCCCTGGATCATGAATACGAACTCCGAATCCATTCTGAATACTCCTATATAGCGTCGTCAAATAATATTCTTGTTTCACTCGAAAACACTATTCATACTTTATTCTTTCTTTTATTCCTTATATTTATTAAAAATGCCCTGGTCCTCTTTCGGGCGTCCTTAACCCTTTTACGGAACCATTGGACTAATAACAGATATTGATTTGGATGACATAAGAATAATTTTCCTATTTGGAATTAATATAACTTATATCCCTAGGAGATAGATTATTCTTATCTATGCTGTCAACCAAAAGAATTCTTCATGACATATAAATATTTGAATCTAAATCCATCCCATTCATTCAATAAACAGTCGTTACATCGCAGTCATAACCACTATTCACTCCTATAATATTACATAATAAAAGGATTCCGTCCCAGAATCAGTTTGAAAACAAATGGGGGTACTTCTCCATCATTGCGCTTTCTAGCTCCCAGGTTGATTCTTCTACGTTGTGGTTCTGCCACAAAACTCTGACAAGCTTGATGACCTTGTTTCGGAGCACTTGATCTTTTCTGTCTATGATTTCCACAGGTTGCTCTACATAGGTCAAGTCTGGTTGCATGTCCACGTGTTCATATTCCACTATGTGCTTGGCATCCGGATTATATTTCCTCAACATTGAGACATGGAACACATTGTGCACTTGCTGCAGGTTCGGGGGTAATGCCAGTTCATAAGCTAGCTCCCCAATACGTCTTAAGATCTCAAATGGTCCAATATATCTAGGGCTCAGCTTTCCTTTCTTTCCAAACCACATTAAACCCTTCCAAGGAGATACCTTTACGAACTCTAGGTCTCCAACTTCATATTCCTTTCCTTTTCGAGCTAAGTCGGCATATTTCTTTTGTCGATCCTGGGCTGCTACCAGCCGTCCTCTGATTAAATCCACTGCATCTTTTGTCCGTTGGACCATCTCAGGCCCGAGCATCTTTCGCTCTCCAACTTCATCCCAATAAAAGGGGGATCAGCATTTCCTTCCATAAAGGGCCTCGTAAGGCGGGCATCCCTATGCTTGAATGAAAACTATTGTTGCAGGAGAACTCAATCAATGGTAATTAAGTGATCATCCCAATTTCCTTTAAAGTCTATAGCACAGACTCTTAACATATCTTCTAGTGTTTGGATGATCCTTTCACTTTACCCGTCTGTCTGGGGATGGTAAGCTGTACTCATGTTTAGCCTGGTTCCTACACATTCTTGAAAGCTCCTCCAAAACCTGGAGTTAAATCTTGGATCGCGGTCGGATACTATGGCGACTAGGACTCCATGCCGCGCCACTATCTCCTTTAGGTAGATATCTACTAGCCTGTCGACTGTATACCTTTCGTTGATTGGAAGAAAATGAGCTGACTTTGTTAGTCGGTCTATAATCACCCATATGGCATCATGATTAGCTTTGGTCCTTGGTAAACCCACTACAAAGTCCAAAGCTATATGTTCCCATTTCCATTCGGGAATCTCTAAAGGGTGTAGAAGTCCACTGGGCCTCTGGTGCTCTACTTTCACTTTCTGGCAGGTCAAGCATTTACTTACCCACTCTGCAACGTCCTTTTTCATGTTGGGCCACCAGTAGTACTCTTTCAAATCCCTATACATCTTGGTACTACCGGGGTGCACTGAGTACCCGGAGTTGTGGGCCTCATATAAAATTTCATCCTTGAGTTCCTGATCATTTGGGATCCATATCCTCCACATGTATCTCATGATCCCTTCTTCATCTTTTTCACACTTGATTTCTTCCCCAGTCATTAACTCCTCTGTCGAGTTCTTTTCTGCTTTCATCACTCGCTCTTGGCATAGCCTAATCTTTTCCAACAAGAGAGGCTGGATTCAAATTTTCATTAACTTCTCTTAACCTTCTTCAGGTATCTTAATCTCAATTTCCAACTTCTCAAGGTCTTTTATCAATTCTTCCTCCGTAGTTATCATTTTAAGCATCTCTTTCCTACTAAGGGCGTCAGCCACCACATTGGCTTTGCCCGGGTGATAACGAATCTCATAGTCGTAATCCTTGATTAGCTCTAGCCATCTCCTCTGGCGCATGTTAAGCTCTTTCTACGTAAAAATGTACTTGAGGCTCTTATGGTCAGTGTAAATTTCGCACTTCTCTCAATACAAGTAGTGCCTCCAAATCTTTATGGCAAAAACGATTGTTGCCAATTCCAGATCATGGGTGGGGTATCGGATCTCGTAATCCTTCAATTGCCTTGACACATATGCAATTACCTTACCGTGCTACATAAGCACGCAACCCAATCCTTTATACGACGCATCACTGTAAATCATGAAATCTCCTTTTCCATCAGGCAACGCCAATACTGGGGCCGTTACCAAACTCTTCTTTAGCTCTTGGAAACTCTTCTCACATTTTTCAACCCATTCAAATTTCTCAGTTTTACGGGTAAGTCGAGTTAACGGAGCTGCGATCTTTGCAAAATCTTGAACAAATCGTCTATAATATCCGACCAATCCGATGAAACTCCTTACCTCAGTTGGAGTGGTTGGTCATTCCCAATTTGAAACCGCCTCTATCTTGGAGGGGTCAACTAGCACTCCTTCTCTGTTGATTACGTGCCCTAAAAATTGCACATCATTTTTCCAGAACTCACACTTCGAAAATTTGGCAAATAATTGCTCCTTCCGTAGTGTCTCTAAGGTTATCCTCAAATGTTCGGCGTGTTCTTCCTCTGTCTTTGAGTAAATAAGGATATCATCAATGAAAACTATCACGAACTTATCCAAATATTCCTTGAACACTCTGTTCATCAAATCCATGAAAGCTGATGGGGCATTGGTTAATCCAAACGACATCACCAAGAACTCATAATATCCATATCTGGTACGGAATGCAGTCTTTGGGATATCTTCAGGTTTAATCTTCAGTTGGTGATATCCGGTTCTCAAGTCAATCTTGGAGAAATACACAGCTCCTCTTAGCTGGTCAAACAAGTCATCGATTCTGGGTAACGGGTATTTATTCTTTATGGTTAGCTTGTTCAACTCTCGATAGTCGATGCATAACCTCATACTCCTGTCCTTTTTCTTAACAAACAACACTGGTGTGCCCCAAGGTGACACACTGTGTCTTATCATACCCTTATCCAACAATTGCTGCAATTGCTTTGCTAGCTCTTTCATTTCCACTTGTGCTAATGGTACGGGGCCTTTGAAACTGGCGCCGTCCCCGGGGCTAACTCGATGGCAAATTCTGAATACTCCTATATAGCATCGTCTAATAATATTCTTGTTTCACTCGAAAACACTATTCATACTTTATTCTTTCTTTTATTCCTTATATTTATTAAAAACCCTGGTCCTTTTTCGGGCGTTCCTTAACCCTTTTACGGAACCACTAGACTAAGAACAGATATTGATTTGGATGACATAAGAATAATCTTCCTATTTGGAATTAATATAACTTATATCCCTAGGAGATAGATTATTCTTATCTATGCTATCAACCAAAAGCATTCTTCATGACATATAAATATTTGAATCTAAATCCATCCCATTCATTCAATAAACAGTCGTTACATCGCAATCACAACCACTATTCACTCCTATAATATTACATAATAAAAAGTTTTAATTCTATCAAAAATCTGGGTTCTTACATTCCAAGTATCTCTTAAGATGCTCCTTGTCCTGAAGTCGATCTTTGAAGATTAAAGCAGCAACGACTTTAGACAAGAATAGGATTATCAGTAGAAATTAGACAAAAAGATGTTCGTATTTCATTTCCATGTAATGCTTTCAATTAATGAAAATACAAGCTTTCTTATTATCTACTTGCCTATTGTTGTTTATTGACTGATCTGAAAAACAATATAAACTATCACTATGAATGTATTAAAGCTTGCTAACATAGACCTAACACAACTCAGAATTAGACCACTTCACAAAATGAACTTCAGGATTTGAAACAATAAGACACACAAATTTCACAATCCTGATACTGACGATACAATCCTGATGACGTCAGCATAATGATAAAAATCCTGATCCTGATGTATACTAACAAGTCTAACATACTATAATTTATCAAAGTAAAATGTTACAGCTTAAGCATTTAACTATTAAGAGTATATCCTGACAAAAATATCAAGCCTATAAGCTTAAACAACCACTACACCATATTTGGTCTTTGGCAACTCCCAAAAAAAGTGTAAAAATGCTGAAAAATGTTACCATAAGATTTAAGGCAACACTTTCGTCAATTTTGAAGGTGTTGGGAATTTGCATGTGGGCCTAGAGGTTAAGCCAACACATTTTGTCAAAACTATGGCAACATCAACAACATGTTGCCTTAGGCACTTATGCCAACATTTTATGCAAAATAGCAACACTATTTCCGGTGTTGGCATAAAGTCTATGGCAACATTGTCTAATCAACACCAACACCTTTGCAATGTTGCCATATAACCTATTCCAACATCTTTGCCAGCAACATCAGTTGATTTAACAGTTTATATTTTTGCCAACATCCTAACATGTTATAGTAACACTTTTTAGTTAATATTTTTCAAGTTTTAGCAACATCTTTATAGGCTATGGCAACATTTTTGTAAAAAATATTTAACAGCATGCTTCCTAAAATGAACCAACCTAATATAAAACATAATGATGAGCCATTTGACTGATGCCAACTGATCAACATATATAAATTAACTTCCAAACTGATCAACATATATAAATTATCCAAACTCAAGGATTACATAACCAAATCAAAGTCAAACGTAGTTAACAAGTTACTTAGAAAGCAAAAGATTTTGTCAAACATCGTTAACAAGACAGAATTAAGCATCTAAGTTCATAATTTCCAGCTGCACCTAAGTTCATAATGTCTCAAAAGATTTCATAACTACTAGCTAGACAGAAGCATCAAGAAGCTGTGTCGGCTTCACTTGCATCACCGTCGTTAGGTGGTTGTGGCTCCATAGTACTTAACTCGTCAATATCAACCTTCAGTAGCTCCGGACACTTCTCTGCCAGTTTGGACATCACTATCTTAACATTTTCTCGAACCTTCTTCTCCACTTTTTCATCTATCTCTTGCGCAATTTGATCCCGAATCTTTTCAGTCAAACTTGCCAAGTGCTGATCTGAGAGAGTTGAAGTGCTGATCTTTTCAGTTGCAGCTCGTGTTGCCAATTTTCCCTTTGCTTCCTTTTACCGGATAAGTCTCCCAACTAAATAAGATCGGTTGTGCTCTTTGCCACCATAAACAAGCTTATTAGCATCCTCCACATTTCCCCCATCAAGAACTTTCTAAACATCTTCCTGTAAAAAGAAAAGTTAATACAATAAATAATAATGCATAAACAATGCAGAAAAGAACTTTAATTACTATAACAAAACTTACAATCTTTTTTACAACCACATTAGTAGGTAACTTATACTCTCTAGTTTCCTCTCTTTTGCATGTTTTAATGTAAATATCAGCTTCTGATATTGGTGCCAGTGGTTCATCAGGGTTAGCACGCTGCTCCCTCTCAATCACCTTGCATAAAGTAGTAATAGAGTTATAAACATTACCCTAAAATCAAACTCAACATTCGAGCAGTTATTTCGATGTTCAGTACTGATTTTCCTTAAATAAACATGTCAATAGAAAAAGAACAGAGTACAATAGAAAATGAAATGAACGAAAAATGTATAAAATGCAAAAAATGCAGGGGGACAGCAGTTGGGTCCAAACCGCCAAAAGAAAAAGTACAGAATAGCCAAATACTAATCCGGGGACATGACTTAAGAATATGATTTCATAGAGTATTTAACATAAATACTATGACTTAAGAATATCAGAATATGATTTCTGATAATGATTTTCTAATAATCCTGGCCAAAACAAAATTTGCCAATATCATAGAGTATTTAACATAAATCACAGCAGCCAAGTACTAAATTATGAGTGTCCAAATTTCTAACTAAACAGGTCATATTTCTAACTAAACACTTAGTGACCATCTAATTGCATTTTAAACCTCTACAATATTGTGAGTTTATAAAAATGTTCACTTACCATTTTATGGCAGATTTGGGCGAAACTATTAGGCCCAGCAGTATGCGTTTCTGTTATCTTGCTTCGAGCTAGAACATTTTTTCTGGATCTCTCCTACAAAGGACAAAATATAGCAAATGCGTAAACCGGGTGATTGATGCATTGACAGATTTGGTTAATTACCAAACAAATTTATTACCTGCACTTTTTCATCAGCCCAATAGTTTAAAAGGATCTTAAAGTCTGTCAAAGGAATGTTCCTTGGCCTATTTTGCAGCCTCTGCTCATCATTAGGATACTTAGTGTAATGATTACTCTTGATTGTAGCTTTGTGTGTCCTAAACTGATCATGCATCATGAGCATTACATACTGATAACCCTCCTCTTCAATGATGTACTTGTCCTAAAAAAATGCCAACCAATAATTGTCAAATATTTACAGGTAAAGAAAAAATTAGCAAAAGTAATCTCAAATATGGACAAGTAATTAACCACAAAAAAAAATATTTTTGTTACCTTGACATACTGCCATAAGATACCTTTTTCAGGAACCTCAGTCCAACTACGGCATGTTAAAGATACAAAATCCCGTACCACAGTTCCCAAAAAGTTGTTAAACTCACGTAACAAGTTATCATCATCTGATATAGGTTGGCCATCTTCCGATAGCTTGATCTCTGGCTTCTCACCTCTTGTATGGACATTAGACAGTTTTGACTTCCCTCGAACCTTTCTCTTTTTGGCTCCTAGAGGTGCATCTGATGTATAACATCAAATCAAGATTAAAATGACTTAATGCATTCTTTTAGAAAGATCAATTAGAAAGATCAATACTAACTATATCAGTTCGAGATTACCCTGATTCGATTGGGACTACAAATTTTCAGGTTAGGACTGTGATTGTAGGTTCTCTATAAGAACCCAGATTTTTGGTAGAATTAAAACTTTTTATTATGTAACAATACAGGAGTGAATAGTGGTTATGACTGCGAGCACTACACCAAATCAGTCAATAGACATCAGTTCTGGACCGATGTTAAAAGTTTTCAAAACCGATGTCTAACTGTGTGAGGTTAAAAGTCCATGTGTTTTACATCGGTTCTGGGCCGATGTTAAAAATCTCTTATTACATCAGTTCCTAACCGATGTGAATAGTTGTCAACAACATCAGTTTTTAAATCAGAACCGATGTCTCAACCCCTATACTACATAGGTTTCGGTTAGAACCGATGTTGTAAAGTGTATACTACATCAGTTTTGACTAGAAAACTGATGTTGTAAATGGTATACCACATCGGTTTTTAACCGATGTAAAATAGATCCATGAAATTGCCAAAAAAGTGATGTCTGTTCTTTATTTTAACATTGTTTTTTCAATAACAGCGTGATGTGTTATATTTGCATAATTATGTGCCCAAAAATTTACCAAAATCAACATTGCATTCAAATAGATTGATATACCACCAAAGTTAGCAATACAAAACATTCACCCAAAAGCATAATTCATTGACAATCTACTATTATACCAAACTTCATATCCACAACTACCTCAACTACAAATATATATATTCTTAAGTTCACAATAACAAACTGTTAGAATATATATAATTATTATATATTAGTGATAATTAATATTAAGGGTAATTAAGTAATTTAGCTTATAAAGGTTTATTATATAAGTATTGAGCCATGTATTACAAACATTATGTCGATATAATAAAACCCTAGTTACTTTCTTTTATCTCTTTACTTTTATCATGGTATCAAGAGCAAGGTTATGGGATTTGTCTTCTTCGATCTTAATTGATTTTTGATTTGTATCGTTTCCGAATTGGATTCTGTTTTGGTTAGTTATTTGTTCTATATTATCTGAATTTGTTTGCTTGTTCTGGTTATTCGGAGTTATTTGTGTTTTCATCATGGCTTTCGGTAAAGAGGATTCTCTTCAGTCGATTAGTGTTCAGTTGGATGGTACAAATTATTCGTATTGCAGTTATGTCATGAAAAAAAATTTGCGTGGTAAAACTTTGTGGAGTTATGTTCGTGATAAGGATGCTAAGACTAAACCAGTAGCTGATAAGACTCTTGAGTCTCTAACTGCGATTGAGACTTGGGAGGCTGATAATTCGAAAATCATTACATGGATTAACAATTCGGTTACTCACTCTTTTGGCGCTCAGTTAGCAAAGTATGAAACGGCTAAAGAGGTATGAGATCATCTATCCAGATTGTATACACAATCCAATTTTGCTAAACAGTATCAATTAGAGATGGATATTCGTGCACTTCAATAAAATAATATGTCTGTTCAAGAATTTTATTCTTCCATGTCCGCTTTATGGGATCAACTCGCATTAACTGAACCTGCAGAATTAACCGCTGTATCTGCTTATATCAAGAGATGAGAAGAGCAACGTTTGGTTCAGTTTCTAATGGCTCTTCGATCTGATTTTGAACCCTTGCGAGGGTCAATTCTTCATCGCACTCCCTTTCCATCAGTTGATTATGTTGTTAATGAACTTCTAGCGGAGGAGATTCATCTTAAATCTAATAGTGCTAAGGAAAACACATCTTCTGGTACTCCTTCCGTTTTTGTTGTCCCTCCACGACCATCAGATAGTACTCAAACAAGGTTTTTTCGGAATTTTCAAGATGAATGTTCTTATTATAGAGAAAAGGGTCATTGGAAATCTTCTTGTCCTCAACTATTGACTCAACAATAGTGACCACCTCAACAACAACGTTTACCTCAATAGCAACAACGACCTTGGACATCTCGTTCACCTCAACAGCAACAACGTTCTTGGATATCTCGTTCACCACGTGCACCTCAATTCACTTCTTGCTCTACTAATTAGACACCTCGAGCATCATCACCCTCTTCTAATTCAATGGCTGCTCCCTCTTTGGATCCATATCTGTACGAGCAGTTTAAGCAGTTTGTTGCTTCTCAACCACATGCCATGTCTGCATCTCTTTCGCAAGGTTTGTTGTCCTCTACTTCATCAGGTATTTCTTCTTCCATATGGATTCTGGATTCAGGCGCTTCTCATCATATGTCTCCGAATTTATCATCTTTTACTTCATTGTATTCTACTTCGTCTTTATCCATTATGACTACTGATGGTTCTCCTATGTTATTGGAAGGTGTTGGTTTTGTTGCCACACCTATAGTGTCACTTTCTGACGTGTATTATGTTCCTAATCTTAAGTTGAATTTGGTTTCCATGAGTCAGTTATATGCATCTGGATATTTGCTCTCATTTTCTTCTTCTACTTGTTGTGTTCAGGACCCAAGATCTCAGAAAGTGATTGGGACAGGTCGTAGGCAGGGAGGACTCTATGTTTTGGATGAACTGAAAGTATTGGATGTTGGAGCATCTAGTGTTGATTTATCATCTTTTCGTTTGAGTAGTTCTTCATCAGATTTTTATCTTTGGCATTCCCGTTTGGGCCATGTTTCTGCCCCTCGTTTACAGTATTTGGTTTTTACTGGAGTTTTAGGACATTTGAAAACTCATGATATTTCTGATTGTAGTGGTTGTAAACAGGCTAAATTTGCTGCTTTGCCTTTCTATAAAAGTATTTCTTATACAGTTGCTCCTTTTGAAATTATACATTCCGATGTGTGGGGACCATCACCCGTACCCACAAAGGGTGGTTCTCGATATTATGTGTCTTTTATTGATGATTATACTCATTATACTTGGGTTTATATGATGAAATGTAGATCTGATTTTATTGATATATTCAAGGAATTTCGTGCTCTTATACATACCCAACATTCTGCTATTATTAAATGTTTTCGTTGTGATTTGGGGGTGAATACACTTCTAATGAATTTTGCCAGTTACTTGCTTCTGATGGGACTATACGTCAAACCTCATGTATAGACACACCTCAACAAAATGGTGTTGCCGAAAGGAAACATCGTCATATTGTGGAAACAGCCCGTTCATTCTTGTTGTCAGCTCAAGTTCCTAGTGTATTTTGGGGGGAAGCAGTTCTTATTGCTACATATGTGATTAATATGATTCTTACTTCTCATAATTCAGGTTTGTCTCCTTTTCAGAAACTATATGGAGATGTGCCAGATTATTCCTCATTGCGTGTTTTTAGTTCTACTTGTTTTGTTCTTCTCCCTCATGTTGAGCGTACAAAATTATCCCCTAAATATGCTTTGTGTGTTTTCTTGGGTTATGGTGTTAGTCAGAAAGGATATCGTTGTTTTGATCCTGTTAAGCAAAAATTATATGTTTCTTGTCATGTTGTGTTTCTTGAGCATATTCCATATTTTTCTGTCCCTGCTAGTTCCCATAACATGCAACAGGCAGATCTCATTCTTATTGATCCTTTTGACTCGGATATTGAGGAAGCTTCGCCCACAAGTTCCAGTACTTTAGTTCCTGAGACATCTCAAACTCCTTCATCTCCGCCTCCGTCTACGACCACTCAATCCTCTTCAGAGATTTTGGATCCACCTCCTCCCACTCGTCAATCTACTCGTATCCGTAAGTCCACACAACATCCTGATTTTTCATATTCCTCTTATTCTCCTTCCTTTGCTTCATTTGTTACATCTATTCACGGTTTGTCTGAGCCTGTGTCCTATAGAGATGCTGTTCGTGATCCTCTTTGGCAGGCAGCTATGGCTGAGGAACTTACTGCTTTACATCAGACACATACTTGGGATTTGGTTCCTTTATTACCAGGGAAACATGCTATTGGTTGTCATTGGGTCTATAAAATTAAGACCAAATCTGATGGATCTGTTGAGCGTTACAAGGCTCGGCTTGTTGCTAAAGGATATTCTCAGGAGTATGGTTTGGATTATGAGGAGACGTTTGCACCTGTTGCCAAAATGACTACTGTTCGTACTTTGATGGCAGTTACTTCTGTTTCTAAATGGAACATATTTAAGTTAGATGTTAAGAATGCTTTCTTGTATGGTGATCTACATGAGGAAGTTTATATGATGCCTCCTCCTGGTTTTCCTCATCGTCCTGGTTATGTTTGTCGGCTTCGTAAGTCACTTTATGGTCTTCGACAGGCATCCCGTTGTTGGTTTGAGAAGTTCGCCAATGTGCTTATTTCACTTGGATTTCATTCTAGTTATCATGATTCTGCTTTATTTGTCCGTTGTACAAGTGCAGGTCGTATTCTCTTGGCTTTGTATGTCGATGATATGATTATTACTGGTGATGATTGTGCTGGTATTGAATCGTTAAAACGAGAGTTGGCTCATTGTTTTGCTATGAAAGATTTGGGTTTGCTTCGATATTTTCTAGGGATCGAGGTTGCTACGTCGTCCCAAGGTTATCTTTTATCTCAGTCTAAATACATTGCTGATTTGTTTGATCATGCTCGTCTTACTGATAATAAAACTGTTGATACTCCTCTTGAGATGCATGTTCGTTTTTCATTATCTGATGGTGTTCCTCTAGCGGATCCTACTTTATATCGTACTATTGTGGGTAGTCTTGTTTATCTCACTGTTACTCGTCCAGATATTGCGCATGTTGTTCATGTTGTTAGTCAGTTTGTCACTTTTCCTACTACTGTGCATTGGGGTGCTGTACTTCGTATTCTTAGATACCTTCGAGGGACTCAATTTCAAAGTATTTTATTTCCTTCTACTTCATTTTTAGAGTTACGTGCTTATAGTGATGCTGATTGGGCTGGAGATCCTGAAGATCGCAAGTCTACTACTTGTTTTTGTATTTTTCTTGGTGATTCTCTTATTTCATGAAAGAGTAAGAAGCATGATGTTGTTTCTCGATCATCTTCGGAAGCTGAGTATCGTGCAATGGCTTCTATGACTTGTGAAATTGTTTGGTTACGCTGGTTGCTTGCAGATTTGGGTGTTAAGCTTACTCAACCTACTCCGCTATATTGTGATAATAAGAGTACAGTTTATATTGCTCGTAATTCCGTATTTCATGAGCGCACTAAACATATTGAGATTGATTGTCATATCACTCGTCATCATTTGCAGCAGGGTATCATCACCTTACCTTATGTCTCATCTTCACTTCAGATTGCTGATGTTTTCACCAAAGCTCACTCGATTTCGCGCTTCCGATTCTTGTCTGACAAACTCTCAATGCTTAATGCTGCAGCATCGTGAGTTTGAGGGGGGATGTTAGAATATATATAATTATTATATATTAGTGATAATTAATATTAAGGGTAATTTAGTAATTTAGCTTATAAAGGTTTATTATATAAGTATTGAGCCATGTATTACAAACATTATGTCGATATAATAAAACCCTAGTTACTTTCTTTTATCTCTTTACTTTTATCACAAACAAACTCCTCAACTACTAATAATTTGAAACTTAACAATACTATATAAACTTCACACAACTAAAGCTAAAGCTAAAGAAAGGAGACACTTTAACCACCAAAAAGGTTCATCTTCTTCCGCCATTCCCACTCGTGGTTTGGCCTTCACCTCAGACTCCTGCACCACAAACTAGCAAGGCACGAGACCATAAGGTAAATAAATGGCTAATGCATACGAAAAGAAAAGGTTCCGTACTTTAATGAATATGTACATACTTGTGTTGTTGATGTGGATGGATACGTTGGAAAATAGAAAGTAGAATGTCCCAGGCAGAGTGAAATATACGCAAAAAAACTTCGAGCATTAACCTTGTAATAAAAATTTAAAACATGCCTGTTGCAGCACTGTTTGTGTGCTTCCTTGATATTAAGTTGGGGACAATTCTTCCAAGTCTAGTTGAGAGTATCTGTTTCATGCAAATGTGATAAATATATAACTTAAAAACCCGTATATATGGCCTGCTACATTATTATACAGTGAACACAATGATACAATGAAATAAAACATCCAAGAAATTTTCCTACCGTCATCACATATAAGGCACTCAAAGCACCAGACAAAACAATTGACTTTGGATGGCGCATTGCCATAAGCGCTACAATTATGAATATCTCATCTCCAATCTACAAGTAAACCCAACTAAAAACTTAAACAACATATCAATCATGTTTCACCATGCTAATAAGATTCCGTCAAATTCCTTATGTAATTGCATTTCCAGTGAAATAGATAAAAAGATAAGTGAATGATAAGCTAGGTCTTGCTACCAGTAGATTGCTAGTTAGCATATACAGTGTAACAAGTTAGCATATGCAGTTTATCGTATTTAAATTAACCTTGTATTTCAAAAAGTTTAGTATGTAGTATATAATTATTAACTAGACAAAGACATGTGTGTTACAATCTTTAATTAAAATAACTAGCAATTCACTTTAATTAAAATAACTAGCAATTCTTAACATTTGGGGAAACAATTAGTTACCGCAGCAAACATCTTTAATTAGGTTGTTAACCATTACAATCTGTAAAATAACTTATAAGTGACTAGAATAACATAAAAAATAGTGCATTACTCTTTATATAATTTTCACTTCACAACAATAGTAAAGTAAGCACTAGCACAAACCTCACTGACAAGTATCATCGATAAACTTGCAAAGAATGCAAAGAATTGCATGAAATGTGCACACCCCTTCTATTTTTGCCAGGACTCCTGATATGTGTATGGTGTACAATTTTTCTTCATCTGGAAAACCTGATACATTCAACAGATTACATATCTGTTATCTACATATATACCAACAACGATTTTTATGCTAAGATTGTGTAATGTTCAATAGTAGATACAATAGGGTCCGACACTTCAAACCGGATAAACTAGTTCAAGAACCTGTATAGGAAAATTAGAGTAGATTTAACACTTGAAGCTCATAAAAATGACAAATAGAGCTACATTCAATAAATAAGTTGAAAAAGATATTTATTGTTATAGGTAAGAAATAAAAGCCTCAAACCAACCACTATAACGATAAAAGTATAAGAGGAAAACAATTAATGAAGAAATAAATGACATCGGAGGAGTTGGTTAATTTCAGTATGCTGGTGACTTGGTTATACACTGTACACGTTCTGTCTTCCTCATAATAGAATGAAAGAGCATCTCCGGTAGTACTCAGCTAGATTGTTTGCTCCAGCAACGCTATATAGCTAAAGGGTTAGCGATGTGGTAAATTTATTCATATTCATATATTCTCACAAGAGAGAAAGAAGAACAAGAGATGGAGACAAATTTATACTACTGAAGTAGAGAGGTGCAAAAGCTAGCCAAAGTTTGCCTAGCTATGCCATAGTTTAGGAGTTGTTAAATAGCTATATCAGTCTTTACAACTGTTTAAAAAGACATAATGCTAATTGCGCAACTGCAAATTGACAATGCAGTCTGTAATGACAGTTTTCAATTTCAGAAAACAAGAACCAGACTTGGTTAAGACATCGAATTCGTTGATTGTAACTAGGAACAAACATACATTGCTCACAAACATCGTAGAGAGGCTAATTTCATTCAACTACTCCAATCCTCTTCCACAAAATAGACTCCACTAGATTGAGTGAAATCATTACAAGGCATTATTATTTGAAAAGTTAACTGAAATTGGAAAGACGAGCGAAGGCGTATATATACCTCTCATGAAACCACTGTGTTCCATGCCGTACCCTGCAGCCTCGTTACAAAAGAAGCTGGAAATAAATTATTAGAACAGGGAATATACAAACAAAAGCATTACATCTAACCAACCAAATTCATTTAACATATCCATACGGGAGAAAAATATACTAGCAAGCATAACTCAACCAGCAAAGGAGGCAACAAAGAACATTAAATCAACAAAAATTACAAGAAATCAACAAATCTGATAAAAAAAACTTAAATAAAAAACCAAATTTTGAATTTTCAAACAAAAATGAGAAAAATACCTACTAGTTTGAGTGTATTCGAGATAGATAAAGCCTCCTCTATAACCAATTTACAAAAATCAAAAGCTAGGGTTCGATCTAATTGGGATTCGACTAGGGGGTTTGAAATCAAGGGTTTGAATTTGGGGGCTTGTAAGCTAGGGATTGAATTTGGGGGTTGTAAGCTAGGGTTCTTCATTGAGTTTGTGTGTGAATTAGTGTGAGGGTGTGTGAGTTTGAGGAGAGGGTGGGTGGGTTTGAGGAGAGGGAGACAATGTCTGAAGGGGGGAAATGAAATAAAAGAAAGGGGGAAAATGTTTGTAAGTAAATTAAAGAGAAATTGGGTCGCGAAAAGATCCGCGTGTTTTTTTTTTTAAAAAGTGATTGACACATCGGTTTTAATTATGACTGATGTCTAAAACCTATTTTAACATCGGTTCTAGTAAAACTGATGTAAAATAACCACTACACCATATATTGGATATTGCAACGACAGAAAAACGTTGCCTTAAGCCCTATATTCGTTGCAGTAGAGTCTATGGCAACAAATTTGCAAAATTTGAGCGTTGCATCCGGTTGCCTTGCAATAGGTCGATTTCGCAACGATTTTGATACCATACAGCAACATAATTAAATCATTGCAATAACTTTCAGTAGCAACAATTTAGACTCTATAGCAACATTTAAAAACTATTGCAATAGCATAAGAAGGTAGTTCATTGACACTTAAATGCAACATTTTTCAGACCAATTGCAATGATTTTTTATAGATTATTGCAACATATTTTGACCCTATTGTAACAGTTTTTTCCAAAAAAAAAATAGTAGGGTAATGCTGAAAATACACTATATACCAGGCCATTTATAGCCACAATCCAAAGCATCATCAATTTTCATAAACCATGGCAACTTAATGCCAAATATCCAAATGTACCATTACAGGGCTATGACCAACAATTCAAAAGCAGCCCATGTAACGACATGTTCGTACAAACCATTCAAAATGTAAACCAAAATTAAAATGACTAAGGCGCATACAAATAGCGCTACGAAACAGTCATGCGCAAATTTAAACATAAGGTACATAGAGTCTACCAACTGTTAACACATAATTTAAACATAGTGACAGAAACGACTCATTCGTCGCCGTCATCTTCATCTTCATCATCTGCATCATCCCCATTCCCCACATCTGATCCATCCTCCTCATGATCTGATCCATCCTCCTCATCTGATCCATCGCCCTCGTCTGATCCATCGCCCTCATCTGATCCATCGACGTCCGCATCTCCAACTTCCTCTGCATTAACCTCATCAACAGAACTTGCAACACACAAATCTTCCACATTGATGTTTAAAGTGGGATTCATTTCACCCAGTTTTTCAAAGATCTTGCTCAGTTTGTTATTCATCTTTTCCTCCATTTCAGCGGCTAATTCTTCTCTCATCTTGGTTAATTCTGAAGAATCTGTGTTCACATTTTTTGGCAAAGTATTCTTTGTTTTTCTTGTTCTGCCACTTCTACCAACAAGCCAATTTGGCCCATGAGCTGCAAGATCAATCTCAACAATCTGTTCATCCTCATCTAATGGTTCCTGATTTTCACCATTTTGGTTTGCCTACAAATGTTCACAAATGGATTAGTTTGTAAATACTAATGGCATAATCCCAAAAAGGCAAATTGCCAAAAAAAATGGTCAGAAAAGGTAAAAATGCTATTTGTTACCTTATCAAGATGATTCTTGCGGGTTTTTGGGTAAAGCCGAGACTTTGTTTCTTTTGCATCAGCCGACTTAACAATTTTCTACCATGAAATAAAATAATTAAAGTGAGCATTGGTTAAGAAATGAAATAGAGTACGCGTAATAAAATCAAGTTATAAAATAAAAGATCATACCATCTCACTACGAATCTGAGCAAAACTGGTACGACCAGCAGTATGAGTATCAGTCACCTTTTTCCGATTTGCTAGATTTTTTGAAGCTCTCTTCTGGATTGCCTCATCACTCCAGTACTTCATCAACACCTTGAACTGTTCCAATGGAATGGTTGCAGGCTTGTTTCTTATCCTTTCCTCATCATTCTTGTATTTATTATAGTGTTTGCTCTTGACGCGACTTTTGTATACCCGCCAATTATCATCAAGCGTCTTCAATACCCAATCTCTACCTTCCTCAGGAATAATATACTTTGTCTGAACAAGTAAATTAGAATATTCATTACTTAAACTAATTGTGCAAATCCTTAAATAATTGTACAATCAACTAATTAATGTAGTGCTTTTTACCTTAACATATTCCCACCACCCCATTTTTTCCTCTAGTGGAACTCTAGACCAGTTAACGAAATCAAGCGGGATGTATAGCCTAGCTATCGTCCCTAAGAAACTGCTCAATTCAGTAACTACTTTACTATTCATCGCAACAGGCTGGAACTCTTTATTTAAGGCAACCACTGGCCTTTCATCGAGTTTCCTTGTGAAGACATGATTCATCTTTGTAGGTCCTCTGCGCTTTTTACTTTTGGCACTAGTTTCACCTATGAAAGTAGACACAAAACAGTATACGTAACCATTACTTTTACAAAGTAAGTAAAATACCTATACAAATATATGGAAACAAACCTTTTTCAAAAACACTGCCACCTGCAGGTATGTGGCTACTGTCATGAACTGCATAGTTACCCACATCATTGACATGCACCTGTTGCTCTTCCATATTTTTTTTACGCTTTTGCATTTCTATGTATGCCCCCATCGAACCGATTCCTTCATTGGTAGGAGCCCTCAGTATTTGTGTACGATCAACAGGTAGGGGAGGGGGAGGTGGTAGTACTAATGGGGGAGGTGCTGTCTCCCCAGTCACCTTACAAAAAATACAACAAAAAAGCACATACCTTAAAATTATTAGTCGACATAATTATACCATAATAAACACATACATATGAAACTAAGTTAAAATATACCTCAAAATTATTAGTCGACATTATTACCATAATAAACACATACATATAAAAATATACACACCTCTGTTCTTTTTGGAGCATTATTTACTGAACATGATCGGGTTCTTGGTCTGATAACATCCTTGACCTTCACAACTTTCTTTTTGTGCTAAATAAACAAAATTAAAATGATTATATATGCTACAATTTCCAGATCAGATTTTATTTCAACTATTTATTTTTAAATTAGATCATACCTGAGGAACTAAATATACATCTTCTTCTTCACTTAGACTATCATGTCCAGGAACATACTCCCTATCAAACTGCAAAATCGTATCCTCTATAAACACTTTTTTTCTTGGTTTTTTGGATTTTGGAGCAGCATTACTAAGCTCGTCTGCCTTCTCCTTCAGTTTCAGTTTTTCGACTTGCTGCCTGTTTTCTTCCATTCTCTTTCGTCTATTCGCTTCATAATCTGCAATCTTCCCCTAAATTAAAGTGGCAAATAACAAACTTATCAAAAATCTTGCAATAATAAAACACAAATCATACAATATGATAACAACCTTAACAAACTTAAAAAAAAAAAATTACCACGCCACTTGCATTTTCATTCTCTTTTACAGTTGGAATTGTTTTCTCCTTTCGAATGGCATTCTGATCACCAGCATTTTTGTTGGTTTCACTTGCCTTTTTCTTGTTTGTAGCACCACCTGTATCAACAATTGCCGACTTCTTCTTATTGATTTGCTGTTGTTTAAGATCTTGAATTGTCACAAACTTTCGTTTTAGTTGAAAATGAGGACCTACAACATTACGACATAAAAAATTATTACTCAAATTCATTCGCAAACACAAGAAATCTAGTCTACTACATTTTACCTTGAAAGTAATGTGTCCTTGGTCTTACGATAACATAAGGCTGCATCTCATTTGCAGGCTCAATAGCTTTGTCAACTACAGTGTCAATGTAGATATCCACGAAAGAACCGTCTGGTAACCCATCTACAAGACCATTCACATCTGCATCATTAGAGAGTATTTTCCAGCCCCCTCCTCCTTTTTTCACGTAAAGTCCACCAATTTCAGTGTAGCCAACATCATCTTTCACATACTCCATAAGTACCGTATAAGAGAGTTTGTCATTGTCTACGGGTTCACGAATTTTGGTACATGTTCCGCATGAATACTTAGTTTTTTGAAACTCTCCCTTGTGGTAGAACCTGAGAACAAATGCCTTTTCTTCCATATCCTGATAATAATAGAAACATGTAAATTCATTAGGCCGCAGATAACACTAAAGAAGAATGGAATTAAAACAAGTAAGAAACATGAAACACTATCAAATTGAGATCAAGCAAGCAAGCATCCACTGGATCGATTACAAGCAAAAGAAACACTATCTAATGGAATTCATTAAATTACAAGCAAGCAAGAATATAAAATAAGTTACAAGTAGGCCAAGAATCCACTGGATCGATTACAAGCAAAAGAAAAACATGCAATTTGAAATTGACATAATGTAAATAAAACAGCAAGCTCCATTCATTCACAGAGTTCATCATCTTCTTCCTCTCCAGAAGACAAGACAAAAACTTGTTCATTCGGCATGTCATCCCTATACCAACTGACATCATCAGTTTGGTTTTGCAATTCAAAGTGGACTTCTGCATCTTGCATAGTAGGTCCACAAACATCTTCAAGTACAGCAGTCCCCTCAGCTATATCATTGCACTCCATAGGCAGTTTCTTAACAACAAAGTACAAATTATTTTCAGTACAATCTTGAATGTAAAACACTTGTTGTACTTGTGTAGCTACAACAAATGGATCATCCTTTTGACAAGTTTTACTGAAATTGACATGTGTGAGCCCATAACAATCCTTATCCTTTTGGTACCAACAACACTTGAACAAAACTACCATAAGTGCTCCCCAATAATCTAATTCGATAATTTCTTCAATTGCTCCATAATAAGTAACATCCCCAACTTTTGGGTTTTGATCTTTCGAACTCGCGAAACTGGTGGTTAGGGATTGCAACATGACACCGCTATTTTGTGTAGTACACTTGGCATCCCTTTTCTTTGTATGAAATCTGAATCCGTTTACCACATAGCCACTGAATTTTTTAGCTGCTCGTTGAGGCCCTTTTGCCAAACTTAATAATTCTAGTGACGTTTCCCTTCTTTCGACCTCATTCTTAAACCAATTCTGAAATTCTTGTGTACGTGTTTTTTCCGTTTTGTACCTTTTTGACTTGTTCTGATCATTATGAAATAAGGTACGATGTTCTCTGCAAGTTAGACACCATAAAAATGTTATAATTGTTGAATAATACTAGTTTAATCTACTCTGTTTATTTAAAAAAGAATACTAGGAATGATAACTTACTGAATCAGCTTTTCAACTACGGCATTTCCAGAGTTGAATAGTACATAGCGATGAGCATTGATCCAAACTTTTTCTGCCAAGTGTACAGATTTTCCATCTTTGTTTTTTCTCGATCCGATGGGGTATCCCACATTTATATTCTCCTTAGGCTTTGTTTTGTTGGCATCAGTATTTAGAAATCTAGAACAAAATGTCAGGCATTCTTCCGCCAAGTACCCTTCGGCTATGGACCCTTCTGGTTTACTCCTATTACGGACATATGACTTCAATTTACACAGATATCGCTCAATTCCAAACATCCATCTAAGGTGCACTGGTCCTCCAAACTCGACCTCCTTACACAAGTGAACTGGCAGGTGAACCATGATGTCAAAAAATGCCGGTGGAAAGCTAATTTCTAATTGACAGAGTATTTCAATAACTTCTTCTTGCAACTTCTGAACATCTTCTAACGCAATCACTTTTCCGCATATCCCCCTGAAGAATGCACCCAGTCTGACTAAAGGTATTGCAACCTCTGGTTTTAAGGTCTTTACAGCAGCGAATTGTAGTAAATATTGGAGAATAAAGTGTGCATCATGACTTTTATACCCAAATATCTTTCTTTCATCAATTTGCACACAACGACTAATATTAGATGCAGTTCCATGTGGCAGTTTAGCATTCTTGAAAACTGAACAAAAGCTTTCTTTTTCCTTTTTCGTCATGTCAAATTTTGCTGCCCTGATTTCGTACTGATTGGTATCACCAATTTTAACAGGGTGAAGAACCTTCCTAATACCCATTTCTTGCAAATCTTTTCGAGCGTTGAGATTATCTTTCGTCTTCCCACCAATATTCAACAGAGTCCCTAATATTTTATCACAAATGTTTTTCTCTATATGCATGACATCGAGATTGTGCCGAACTAAATTATCCCTCCAATATGGTAATTGAAAAAAAATGGACTTCTTCTTAAACGGACAATCTGTCTCCCTTTTCCTTTTCTTCACATTTCGCTTCCCAAAACAATTCTCATATCCGTGCAATAGTTCTTCAACATCCATTCCAGATAATGGAGTTGGAGGAACACCTGTTTCAACCTTACCATCAAATCTTCTAGTATCGAACCTAAGCTTGTGGTCCTGGGGAAGGAATTTTCTGTGATTCATATAGCAAACTTTTCGACTATGCTTTAGGTATGATGAAGAAGTACAGTAGTGGCAGTTGGGACAAGCTAATTTACCCTTGGTGCTCCAACCCGATAAGACTGCATACCCTGGAAAATCACTGATGGTCCAGAGGAGACTCGCGTGTAACATAAATGTTTTGGCAGAAAAGGCATCGTAGGTTTCTAAACCTACTTCCCATAATTCTTTTAACTCAGCAATAAGTGGCTGCATATATACATCTATGTCGTTACCAGGGTATGCAGGTCCAGGGATTAGGGTTGAAAGAATTAAATTTTCAGGTTTCATAATCAACCAAGGAGGAAGATTATAATTGACTAGGACAACGGGCCAAGTGCTGTGACTTATATTCATTGCTCTGTAAGGATTAAACCCATCTGCCGCTAAGCCTAACCTAACATTTCGAGTTTCTTCTGCAAAAAATGGATGACTAGCATCCATTGACTTCCAAGCTTCTGCATCGGCCGGGTGTCTTAACTTCCCATCTTTTATCCGTCCAACTGCATGCCAGATCATGAGTTCAGAATACTCTTTGCACATGAACAAACGTTGCAGCCTCGGTTTCAATGGAAAGTATCTCAACACTTTTGCAGGAATTTTAGATTTTTCTTGGAAGTTATTAGAAGTAGATGCATTAGTATCTTTTTTGTGAACTTTCCATCTTGAAACTCCACAAAATTTGCACTCGATTTCATTTTTATTTTCAGCCCAATATAACATGCAGTTGTTCGGACAAGCATGTATTTTCTGATAATCAAGGCCTAAATCTCTAATCATGTTTTTGGCAACATTAAAAGAAGAAGGCAGATTTATATTGGGAAATACCTCCTTTAACAACTCTAGAATATCGCTGAAGGCAGACTCGGAAAAACCATGAGTGCACTTCAGTAGGTAAAGTTTGATGATAAAACCTAAACGAGTAGATTTTTCAGACCCGGGATACAGAGGCTGTTTCCCTTCTTCAATAACCTTATGCAAATCTTTTGCATCATTAACTCTACCCTCATTGTTAATCATCTGGTCAAAATCATCACCTAGGCCCATACCCCCCTCGCAGTCCCTGTCATCATTAGGCTTTCTAAACTTCGGGGTCGACACTTCATATATCCAATTACTAAATGATGGACACGGACCATTAGCTATCAGATGATCATACACATATTCTTCAGAGAACCAAAAACGATTACTACAATCTTTGCAGGGGCATTTAAGTTCATCTCCTACGGCAAAATTATCAAATCCGTTTCGAACAAAATCCATCACCCCATTACTATAAGCCTCACTATACTTTGAAAGTGAAACCCACGTCATATTTGTAAGTCACTAACCTATTTTCTACACAGAGAAGCCTACACAGAGAAGTAAAAACAGAACAAAAATAAAGGATATAAGATTTGCATTAAGAGGGCATGTACAAAATTTAATTAATAGAAGAATGAACACTATAAACATAATTACTTTACTGACAGCAAAATGGACAAGCCCCAATTACAAATTTCTTTACAAAAAAAGAAAAATTAGCAAAGAACATACTTAAGAACACAATAAACACTTTAAGAACAAACCTAAATCCAATTACAAGATAAACCATATAAACAAAAAAAATACCCAATTACATAATTCGAATTAACATAAGAAACAAAAAACCCTAATTAAGAACACAAAAAAAGAACAATTAAAGAAGAATAACGAAGATGTGAGCCTTAATCTTCGATTCAAAACTAAACAAAGAACAAGGAGGAACATTTGAGCTTTAATCTTCTACTCTAAAGAACATGCATGCTCGATTTTTCATCAGTTTGAGGGAAGAGGATCGATGGTTTACCTTTGTCGAACCTTAATCTTCTTCGAGCTTGAGTATTGGAGCTTGAATTAATTTCTCTCGATCTTCGAGCTTGAGTATCAGATCTGGGTTTGTATCTGTGTGTTTGTGTCTGTGTTAGTCGTGTGGTCGAGTGGTGTGTGTTATGTAATGTTTCCCTTTTCTTTTTTTCTTTTGTTAATTTTGGAAGCCCGGCAAAAGTTTTAAGGAAATCCCGCTTAGGACACATATTTACAAGCCCGCCAATTTTTTGGCCCAAAACTCAATTTTATTGCAACGATTTAAGAAAATTGTTGCAATAGACGAAATGTTTTTAACTCTCTAAATTTTTTTCAATGCTATTGCAACATTTTTCATAGCCGTTGCAATTTGTGTTATTTGGTTTCTCAATAGCAACGTTTTTTGACAAACCTAAGAAACTATCGTTGCAATAGCCATTATATGGTGTAGTGAACCCTTTAACATCGGTCACCAATGCAACCGATGTTAAATGGGTGATGTCTATTAACTGTTTTGGCGTAGTGATGTAACGACTATCTAATAAATGAATGGAATGGATTTAGATTCAAATATTTATATGTCATGAAGAATGCTTTTGGTTGACAGCATAGATAAGAATGATCTATCTCCTAGGGATATAAGTTATATTATTCCAAGAAAGAATATTATTGTGTCATCCAAATCAGTATCTGTTATTAGTCCAGTGGTTCCGTAAAAAGAGTTAAGGAACGCCCGAAAGAGGACAAGGGCATTTTTATTAAATATTAAGAATAAAAGAAAGAATAAAGTGTGAATAGTAATTTTGGTGGAGATGGAAATATTATTGGACGACGCTATATAAGAGTATTCAGAACGGAAATCTGAGTTCGTATTAATGATCCATGAGGAAATTAAGTGTATGTAAAAGCTGTCGGATTCAGAAAAATAGCACTTTTATTTTCTCCGAGATTTCCCTGGACACTGCCAGACTTAAGGAGTTATTAAAGGGAATTAAGGAATTTAAATTCAAGAAGTATTAAGAAAGATGGAGAATAGTATTATAAATATTAAGAAGGTTTTCGGTAAACACTACACCATAAACAGCATACAGTAACACCAAAAAAATGTTATAGCAGGTACATTATATGTTACCTTAGGCCCAAAAAGTAGCTAAGGTAACATTTTTCTGGTGATAGCTCTCAGCATGTTGCCTTAGGTGTCTAAGGTAACATCTTTGATCCCTAATGTAACATGCAGTTTTATGTTACCGTAGCTTGCTATAGCAACAAAAGTGAGGTCTACGGCAACTTAATATATATGTTACCTTAGAGACCTAATTTTTTTTTAAAAACAATGGGGCCCACAATGTGGACCACTATGGGCCCCACTATTTGAGCCACTTTTGTTAGCTACGGTAACATTTCTATTAGCTAATGTAACATATTTCCTAGATAAAATTTTGAAAAAAATTGCACATAATGTACATATTATGTATTTCAAATTAAATATTTTATTCATCCGAAATTGGTAATCCTCCAATATCATAAGTATCACCCCAATATCATCACATTTGACAAAAATAAATATTTTCTACTACAAAAAGATGGTAAATAAAAATCCTAATGGTCATTTCTTCTTTCCATCTTTGACGACATTTCCGGACTTACCCTGCATAGACACAAAAACATGTTAAAAATTAGCTAAGATACATTAAATATAGGACCCAGTTATGTCCAAGTTTAGAAAAACTGACCTAATTGGAAGTGAACCCATGACTGCACCACTATAGTTCAGCGCTGCTCAAACCTGATCTGATGTTGATGAAGAGTGTGTATTTATAATCACCAATAAATCCTGGTACCTAAGCATACAAGCTGTAGTTCCCAACTCGGACATCTTCGATTAAAAAGTACCCCTCATCATCAATTTTTGTCCAAAATTGGTATCCCTGTATATATGTTGTAGATGAAAATAAACATTAAATTTTTGTATGTAGATTTATCATGATCAGCATGCTATAACAAATGTAATAAGTTAATAACCTTGTTTTCTGTTTTCCATGATCCTACATCTCCACGTGCAGCCAATCCCACATAAGCAGAACCAGCAGTCATTAACTCATTGTTAATGTACCTACAGAAGAATATATCAGTTCTTATATGTTAAATAATCTGATCATCTTTGACACTGTAATCTAGTGGATGCCCCTAGTATCTTGGCAACAAGAGATTTAGTGTGACCATAATAATTTATGCAACTAACAAAGAATATAAATATAGACCAAATACATGTCCTCCATGCCTCACAATTTTACGCCACTAGAGCAGTAAGCTATCTTCTATTATGGTTCTTTTACTACAGTTAATCATACAGAAATTTCACATAAGCTGTACTATAAGAATTAAATGTTTTGTTTCTTTTTTTTTTTGGTTCTATTGTTTAAGGTAAATTTTCTAATTACCCGTCGCGGACTAGTAACCTTCCACTCACGATGCCTCGTTCATGGCTATATGGGTAGTCTTCTGAAACTTTCAGTTTCTATGAGCATCTGAAAATCAAAGTGTTTATATTGTCATACATATAAGGCATTTCTGCACCTCTGCATGTGTGCGACAATAACAAGTATGAAATTGAAGGATTATGTGTTCTTTAGCATCTGCCCATAGTTCAAGCGGACTCTCATCCTCTACAGAGTTTAAATAAATATAAACTTTGCTCTGGCTTTCAAGTAATTACAACATTTGAATATTTGTTCTCCTTTGCGAGTCCATAACCAGTTGCAACAGGAACTACAATATCAATCATCAATTCCTTGCATAGTTTCCAAAGTTACAATTAATGCTTGCAGAAAGTTTTTTTAAAAGCTTGGTAGAAATAATAAACCCCAGGGCTTAATCACTATTTACAAACAGATCGAGCTATAACACATTCTCTGAGAAAAATCTATAGTCTATACATGACACACCACATCCTCAAGTCTTAGACTTGGATGTACTGCATTAAATTGCAGGATCAATATAAATATACATAAGGGTGGTCATGGTTCTAGAATTGATGGTTTGGTTCACTTCAGCAACTTCATGTCATATACTGTATATTATATGCAATTAATATGAACGTGTAAATCTTTGGCATGGGATCATAAAGCGAGACTACATCCACCAAGTAAATGTAAGTATCTTTTAGGAATAGTCTTACATGGTCAACCTACCTGCAATACCAACAGCTGATAGCTTCCTCCACTGTTTGCTTCGCATTTTGAACTTGAGTTTCCACCCACTATCTTTCACTTGTTCCAAATCTGTTACGATATATTCCATGTAAAACAGTCACCATAATTATACTTTCATGTAAAACAGTCACCTTTCCAACTTAATTATACTTCTTAAAGATGTACCTTTATTCCATGATTATTTCAACCCAAGTACAGGAACTTCTAATATATAGATCGATCGATAGGAAGACATGACTAATAAACTTGACAATGTTGTATCACATTTTAATACCATTAATACATAGTCAACTCATTCTTATGAAACAAACACAGTTTCAAATGGGACTCCTTTTTTGTGAAACAAGAGTAATATCTAAGTACATAGTAAAGAATATAAAGAACTACAACATGGTATTAAGCACTGGAGCAAAATTTTTGTCACCTTCTTGTTCATGGTCTTATCACTTATAAGAACATCTACATAATACTCAGCTTCATGAATCTGCTCCTTTAACTATCAAAAGTTACATAGGAGAAAAACACAATAAGATGAACACAACCTGTCAGCATATGCTTGTGATTTCTCAGACACTGAACAAACAATGGCTTCAAGTTCTTGGTGAAAATTTTCCAACTGTAATATCAACGAAGGTTGCTCAGATGATAAGAAAATTAGACTGATAGGACCAGTTATTATCAAAAAATGCTATAAAGTTAATTCTTAATCAATGTTAATAGTACCATTACCGAAAAGTTAATATGAGTCGTAGGTCCCCAATACTTAAGCGCTGCCGAATCATAAGCTCTCGTGGCTTTCTCTTCCATATCATAACCACCTATAGGTACCATACTTGTTAAGTTGTGTAGAAACCAAAGGAATGTGCATTCTTGAATGTTAATTACACTTGAAGAAATTTCAGAAAAAAGCTTACCCAGGTAAACTGTGTTGTTTGCCAGTAAATTAAGATCCCCAACATTAGCAGAGAGGGTGTGTTCTGTATAATGGCAGAGAATGTAAACAACATTTCAAAACCATGATTATGAATGGCACAGAAGCATGCAAGCAGAGCTATTTCCACAAAATCCCAGCTGGTATCATAGTCAATGAGACCTGCATAATCAAAACTAAAAATGAAAAATAGGTGTATTAAAATTCGTAAGGCAGAGAAACAAATGAAATTATAATCATGGTCCTAATATTTGAATAGAAAACAGGGAGCCAACATGAAAATACACATTTATAAAGTTGATGAAGTTAAAAGAAACAAAATAAAACAAACTAATTAGTTAAAAAACATAAAAAAAAGGAACTAACCTGATTAGATTGAGCAAAATTATATTTTACAGACCACCAAGCAGCAGGAAATTTATGTTTTAGTGTTGTTCTACTCCCGACAGATTCTTCAGTTTCTGCAAAGTTATAATTGTCCAAACCAATATTACATTTCATTTAAAATAAACCTTTGGGAATATTAAAATTCTACTTGGCACCAAACTAACATACTTATTAGTCTATGAATTATATGCATGTTAATCACATGGGATTACTAACCTGCTGGATGAAAAACCTAAAACACAATGCCTTGTATCTTAGTATTTCAGCTTATCACTTTGGATACTACCCCATCACCAACAGTTCTACCACCCTCCCTTAAAGCAACCCTTTGTCTTGTGAGAAAACAAGTAATATACATATCAAGACCTCTCTTCATTTTCCATGATTCTCTAAAACAAATTAACAAAAACATATTACGAACATACGCAAAAAGACTAGCAAGTGAAAAGGAATCGATATCTTTTCTCAGCTTCCCAAGTGCGAAAGCCAAAAGGCGTAAATTTATACGCAAATGTATAATGAGAAACATATATAACTCTGTTATATGTTAAACATGGGCAAATTGATGGTGTAAATTTAATTTCAGTGTGGAGAACCTTGGCAATAAGCATCCAAGATCATGTGATACTAGAGACAGAGTCATTCTCTTACGAAATAGGCATAACTTAATCTAAAAGTTCTAACAAATCATCATTTAAGGGTTGTCTAGTGCATAAACTAAGTGTCTCTGAGTGTCTAGAGAAGATGTGGAGCTTAGAATATATAGACATTTTACGTAAGAAGGTTGCGAATTACATGACCCTTAGATAGTATGTAGAAAAGTGAAAACCAATCACTCAGGTACTCTGTAAGAAAATTAACCACTGGAAATTGTCATAAATCACGAGGCTATGTACTGTATAATACCCACATTCTACAATATGTTTGCGAGCGTCACCATTTCAATCAATAACTTATGCTAACACCATTTCAATTAGGCTTTGCACAAGATAATTTACGAACGGATTTTTCATCAGCTCATCAATGCAATCAATAACTTATGCTAACACCATTTCAATTTCTTCACTGGGAATAAACAACTAACACGATTAGAGCAAATATATAAATATTCCAAATTGTGCCGCAAACAAAATCCAAAAACCTCTAAAAAATTAGGAAAAAACCTCTAAAAAATCTACATAAAGCCACATAAAAAATGAAAATAAAAACCAAAAATAAAATATCAAAAAAACAAGTACTACATGCATCCACAGCTCCAAATCATAATTCCATGAACATCCAAAATAAAAAGCGAACGGAAGAGAGGGGGAGAGAGAGATAGAGAGAGGGGGGAGAGAGAGAGAAAAAGAAAAAGAAAGAGAGAGAGATACACATATAACAGTGTTTATTCATATCAAAATGGCATAATACCTTCAAATTGAAACTCGAAATCCAACGAACGATCTCCAAATCCAAAGCCCAAACCGATGAAGCCCTGAAATCGAAAAGAAAGATCAATTAGCTGAAGTTTAAGTAAAGAAATTGAATGGATTGAACTCAAAATGAAGAATCCCCAATTGAAAAAGCCCTAATCTGTAGAAGCCCCAATTTGAAGAAGTCAAAACCTCAAACCGAAGCCCTAATCAATTGAATTGAGAAGCCAAATACGTACAAAGAGTTTAACTGAAGAAAAATAACAAAAAATGAGAGAGATTTAAGGGAGAGAGAGAGCGAGAGAGTGTAGAGTAGAATGAGAGAGTATAAATACTAAATAGTATAATTTGTTTAAGTGTAAGGTTTTTTTTTTGACGAAAGTTTAAGTGTAAGGTGAGAGGCGGGATATTTGGCCGCTAAACAATTTGACCGGGAATCATGCCATTCTCAATTTTCTGTTTTTACAATTTTTTAATTTTGTTTTTTAGAATATTCATTTTATATTTAATAATTAAATGGAGCCTAAAAATAATAATAATTAAATACCTTAATATATAAAAATAAAACTCATTCAATTGGTAAACTCTTACTTTTTTAAAAAACAAATATTATAAAGGTAAATGTGATTTTTGAATAATTAAATAATTTTTTGGTTAAAAAAATTCAAAATTGAGTTTATTAATGATCTAAGGTAACATATCATATATGTTTCTAACATCCAACACTTTAAAGCTAAGGTAACATCACGTTTGTGGCTAAGGTAACATAAATAACAAAATGTTATATTAGATCCAAAGTAACATGCTAAGGTAACATATTCTAGCAACATCCATGAAAAAGATGTAACGATAGCCCATCTATGGCGTAGTGACCCTAACTAGAAACGAATGAGTTATTCCCTCGAACGATCAATGAATTGAGCAATAAACGGACAAAGGATCAAGCAGAGGAAGCATGATGCATGCATGTGCAAGTGATAAATATCTAGTGACTAGCAAGGAACTAGATCAATTGGAATGCAACCAAGTACTTAACACACAAACCACTTGGTTAGCCTTAAACCACCAAAAGATCAACACATGGCTTGCCAAAAACATCATCTAGTGCATCATCACTTTAATAAAGGTGTTTTACATGAGATATTATCTAAAACCATCACTTCATGCATTATTATCAAAAATCAACCAAGCAAAAACACCAATCTCTCTCCTTTTTCTTCACATTCGGCCCAAGCAAAATTCCAAAACAAAAATCCAACTTCCAACCATTGTTTGATCTTGTAATTTTTATGGTGAGTCTTACATTTCATAAAAATGATCTCCTCAAAATCTTAGCTTCAAACTCATCTTTTTCCATTTTCAAATAAATCACCAAAGAGGAGGGTGAATAGTGTTCTTATGAACTAACCTTTGATTTTCATGTTTCTTTTGACTGTTTTAGCAAGCTTAAGCACTCCTAAGGATCATACAAATCTTAGTAAGGCTAGTAAACACTCTCAAGAAGCTATAACAACTTGAAACCCTAGATCTACTTTGAGTTTTATGCATGTTCTTGAGTGATCTAAGTTTAGTTATGTTATTATTAGGTTATAAGCATGATTATAAGCATGATTATGATTGGGTTTTGATAAATGTTAAAAATTGTTTAGATGAATGGAAAGGCATTTCTTGGCCTCAGTTCATGGTTATAAATCATGTATATGTTGTTTGGAGTGGATACAATGATTATGGGAAGGTTTGGAATTTGGAAATATCCGATTTATAGTCGTCATAATGCCGAAATTTCGTTAACCTTAAGAAAACGAATTTGACAGTAGATGTAACTCCCTGCCTAGCTTTGTAATCTGCTATGCGAAGGGTAGTTAAATCTCATTCTTCGATTATAGACCAGGAGTCGATATTCCTTGATATATTGATATTATTTTCAGAGGAAAATATTTAAGTAAATATTTTCCATTTATTATCTGCCAAATATTATTGGAATATTCCTTGAAGATTATTTGATAAATATTATTTGGGATATTCATCCAATATTTATTTAATCGATGAATACTATCTTTAATATTCTTCGTTCAATCCTGTCTCTCAAATAATAAGGGAACCCTACTTGAAAAATGTTAATTATCTTGTGACTGCCCGGTCATAAATTATTCGTTTCACTCGCAACTTGGTTGCTATTATTCATGGAATTTTTAGTATACCCACTCATTATTCGAGGGGTAAGAATGTTGGAACAAGTTGGTATCCATTAACAAGCAGCAGCTTGGGAAATAATGGTGAATTTTCCTTTCCAATTAGATACGACTACTTTATGGAGTCTTATCAACAAGTATTATACTTGGGGAAAGGGGGACAAACTTTACGTTTCAAAGTTATGGATGTGAAATGAACTAGGAGATGCGTAAGTGACCCAGTGGCGCCGGTCCAACAAATGGCCCAACCGTTGGCCGAGGGGGTTCCAGAGGGTGGTAGATAAGTAAATCCGTCGGTGCTTCCTTCTACATGTAGCGAACAAGAGGTGGGGAGCATAACATGCGACTGATCATCGTGTAAATGCTATGTCTCCTGGCGCGTCAAACTCCAGTATTAGTTCATCTCTCTCAATGTTGGAAATTTTATGCAACATCATCATGGTTGGCAGAGTTGAAAAGTATTTGAAAACTAGAATTGCAATATCTTTCTTGCAAGTTCCTATTTTATGAATATGATGCTATCTTGCTTATCTTGACATAGCATGTACTTCCATGAAATACATACGTGTTGAGTTACCTTGTAACTTCATCCTTTATATTGAACTGGCACTATTTTCGCTAATGCATGGCATATGGTTTCAAAATATATCTTTGAACTGTCATATATATCATAGTACAGTTATATTATTGTTGGTGGGCTATTTCTCACCCTTGCTTATTTATTATGTCACAACAACAGCTAGGTCACATGGCCCGCGTCAGGCGCACTCGGCGCAAGCAGGTTACCCGCCCCACAGGACTACCTGTTGATATCATTGTTGCCATTGCTGAGGTAGCATAGATCAGCATCCTTTGGTTTACCAGTTCAATTATATGTATCAATAATTTAATCAATGGCAAAACTCTTAAACTTATGATGTTATCTGTAACATCCCTGTCCCAAAACACCCACATGCATTTTTATTTTTAATAAATAAAATCAATTATGACCATTAAATATTTTTAATGTGTCATTCGTGAATCTTATATATGTAACTATTAAAAGGATTATTGTTTAAATATTTATAAGTGCTTGATTTAGAATACATGTGCATAATAATAATTGATCATTATGTATCAAAATGATATTATTTGGAGAATAATTATAGATTAAATTTATAGAGATCGAGATGTCGATTTTTATTAGGATGGTAAATATTAAAAGTATTCTAGTGAGACCCAATAATTTTTGGTTACGTGTTATGAATGATTTTTAGGATTTATTTCCGGGAAATTTGCAAGTGGACTCGTAATTATTTAAAATACGAGATTCTTGGAGATTTGATGATTTTATTTTATTACGTTAAAGAGTATAATTATTTTGGAAATTTGGGAGATAACTGTTTTAATTAAACAATTATAAGTGGAATGAAAAGGAGATAAATTAATACGTAGTGTTTTAATTGGGGCTGGAATAAATTGTGAGTAGTTAGTATATATGTTTTGGGCCAAGTCCATTTAGACAAAAAAAACACAACACGCGAAAAAACAAACAACGGGGAGAGAGAAAAGAGAATTGGGGGAAAAGAGAGATAATTAGGGTTCTAATAATTTCAATTGGGGGTTTTAGATTGTTAAATCAAGGGGCTAATATATATACATATATGCGTGTGTGTGTGTGTATATATGTGTGAGTGTGTGTAGCGCGAGGGATGGTGGTGTTGTGTGGCAGAGGGGCGACGGAGGAGCCACCACCGAGCGGTGGTGGTGGTGGTAGCAGCGATGTTGTGCAGCGAGGGAAAAAGAGAGAGGGAGAGAAGGAAGAGAAAAGTTAGCTATTGTAAGTGGTATGAATCTAAACTATATCTTTTAATTTTGTATTAATATTTTGAAGTTATATTTCCTGTTTTATATACTTATAACTAGAGGTGTTTGGGCTTGTTGATTGTTGATTTATTGAATGGAGAAATGGGTAGAGAAGAGAGGCTTGCTCGAGGCAGTTTCTGCCCAGCCTCTTCTCTGTTTTGTGCAGTTATTTCGAAGCAGATTAAAGCCTGTTTTTGCCATGGTTTGTAAATTAAAGTTGTTATACTCGGGATCTAGTTTGTGTGGTCGCAAACGGTGCGTAAATCGAATTAACGAGCTAGGAGTTATGGCCGTTTTAGTATAGGTAGTTAATTAAATACCCTCGGGATTGTCTAAAAAATGAGTTTAGGAAAATTATTTCACCTAGTTAAACTCCTTATTTAGTGTTGATGAGTGGATTTTGTAACAACTTGTTGAGAGGTTTACGGGTAGTTGTATAAGCTAGCGATCAATTGTTCTGTGAAAAGGTTTGGGTTGTGTTTGTGGGGGTTGAGCTGTGCTCGAGGGTGTCTCCAATAATCTCAAGTGCCTTTAGAGAGAATTAGAGAACTTAATGCGTCTTACCCCTGAGGTGCCTATGTACCCTTGTATATATAGGGATCAAGCTCACGTAGTTCTAATGGGACTCTGTCTCTTTGCTGGAATAGTAGTATTCGATCACCTAGTTCGTGTAGGACTCAGGTTCCTTTAGAGCCTTCCACGAACTAGTTGGCTAAGTAGAGTAGAACTCGAGTTCGTACCCTACTATGATTCTCTCATTGGTCAGAGTTATTCTAGGATCAGTTGCACCCTAGAATTATACTCAGATACCAATTCGTTTATCTGTTCTAGATGGCTTCTAGAACTTTCTGTTGGCAACTCGTAGGAACCTGGTACTCAGGAACCTATATCTCAGGAGCCTGTTTCTCAGGAACCTCCTTATTTCGGGACATATCACTTAGGGACCTCCCTTTAGGCGTCAGTACCTGCACAAATAACAAACAGGTTAGGCTGGATAACTCTTCTCATGCTTTTATCATCTCTATGGCTGTTGCTATGCTAACTCGAACTCTTCTGCTGGGAGGAACCTGGTCTTCTAATGTTCAGCTCAGCTTCCTAACCATTGGGAACCTCCTGATACTCGTACTGCCTTAGTCATTTCTTCTATCTGATCTTCATAACTCGTACTGGATCAATCTTCTAGCTCGTATAGACCGGACCCTAGGGCCTAATGGGCCTAAATCTAGCCCATGGAGATTTTGGGCACAACAAGTACCCCCCGGTTCCTTGAAATCATGTAATGTGAAAGGAACCTATTCTAATTCTACGATTAAAGGTTCAATGCTAAACCATTCTAGTAACAATACCTTGCTTCAACATTTTATATCCAAGCCTACATGAGCTAACTCGGCGTAGGAAACAGGACATAGAATATTTTCAGCTTAATATAATCTTGAGTAAGCTTCCTTCATACCAAGGAACCTGTTATCTTGCTATTTTCTTCTTCAGATCGCAGCCCTCAAAATCTACTTTATGTTTGCATTCAACTTCCCAGGGAATGCAACTTGTCACTCAACTCCGCGTCTCTTTAAATTTAATAATTTAAGAGGGGATAATGGTTGATTGCAAAAGATAATTCAAAATTTGAATTAAACTTATCACTTACCAAAGTTGTAGATAATGTGTAAGTTCCCAAGGTTCACACGCTTCTCACGCGTGTACCTCTTCACTTTACCGCTCCAGTAATACGCTGCCACGTGTACGGGCTGTTTCCCATTTACCTCGACTATTTAATTATCACTCACCCCCTTCAGGTCTGTTTTTACCTTTACCAAACACTTGCAAAAACTCTTGGAGAGAGAACAAGAGGAGTTCGACAGTCACCCGCTTAATTCATCTTCTCCGTCGCCGTTCAACTCAAATCAAGGTATGATTTCGACTTATTCCTTTCTATTCTTTAATGTCTTTGTTTCGTTTCTCAATCATCTGTTTCCTTGGGCTTTGCATGCCGTCGTTTTCTTTGTATGTATGCGTCTGTATCTGTTCTTCACACTCCATATTTTACACACACGAACGTTCACAATCTCTGGTTTATCAATACTTTAACCGTCGATTCATGGTTGCGTCGTAATGATTTTATCATAATCTTTAGCTGCCTGTCTATTCATATGTTTCTAATTTTGTTGATACATGCCTTCTTCAAGGTTTTCTGTAATATACCCTGCCAATAACTGCACCGTGTCTAAACACTTTAGAACCCTAATCTTTCTCCTAGGTTCCATAAAGACCTGACCCTTCTTCGTCTGTCTTTTTGTAGATGTCTTCCGAGTCTACCCATTCTGACCATCAATCTTCAATTCAACCCTTAATTGCTATGCCGATTGGTGAGAGAACCAGATCCAGGGTTGTGATACCTAATGTAAATGAACCTGAGGATATACTCATTAAACCCACAATATCTCCATTGTCTCAACCTCCTGTCCCTGCATTTGTTGACTTAGGAGATGATTGGCCCTCTGATGATGAGGAGGTGTCAAAACCTAAACTTAAACTTGAATCCCTCTTAGAACCTGATTTTCAGAGTGAGGTGACTGTTGAGAGAGAGTTGTACAAACAAGAAATTGTGCCTTTCTGTGAGAAAGTTGATTCGTCCATGACTTCAGCTAGGTTAGAGAAGTTGTGGGAAGAATGTGTTCGTCCAACCTATCCAATCATTGTTCCAGAACCTGGTGAGAGAGCTCACAGGTTCTATTCTAAAGTTCCTGAACGTGGTATTCCTAATGCAGTGACCTCTACCGCCTTTTTTAGAGTGGGTGTCTACTTCCCCCTACATCCTTTCTTGCAAGAAGTTCTCGACTTTTATAGCTTAGCCCCTCTCCAACTGACTCCCAATTCCTATAGGCTAGCCATGAGCACATATATTCTGTACTCCAGTCTGTTCACCACTCCTTTATCTGCACCTGAGTTAGGCTATTTCTTCAGACTAAAAGATACTGGAAAGGGTTCTGGTTGTTTCTATTTGACTGCGTGGCCTGGTCACCAAGGCCAATGTTTAAAAAGTATTAAGCAAAACTTTGACCAATGGCAAGAGCAGTTCCTGTACTGTTTTGATTGTCCATCCATTCGATTTGAGTTCAATCGTCGTCCGTTGATCCCCAAACAGACTATTCTCTCTGGGGTTTATTTACAAAGAGCTGAAGAGGCCTTAAAACATTCTTCCTCTATAAGAGATTGCATGATTTTGTTGACATCTGACAACCTCATTACCTTAGGTTTTATTCCTGCTTCCCCTGGTAATACTTTATTTTACTTGTCTTCACTGCATTCTTGTAACTATGTTCGCTCATCTTATGCTCTTTACGTATCCTGATTTATTTTCTGACTCTGTATTTACAGGCATGGCTCCCAAGGTTCCCTCTTTCGTAAAAAGATCCAAGAACGTAGAGGAAGTTTTTAAGGTTGAGAATAAGGAGGTTCCGCTTGTTGCAACTCCTATAAGTCAAGTTCCTACCCCAGCATCTACTCAGAACCAGCCATCAAACTCCTCCAAACGCAAGCTTGCTCAAACTACTCTTGATCTTTCTGGAAGTTCTCAGACTCGGTCCATGAAAAAAGGTAAGGCTGTGAAGATTGAATCAACCGTGGCCCAGAATGCCTTTAAAGAATTAATCGATACTCATGTGCTCCCGGAAGCAATTGCTAGTTGGGCCAAGATGGATTCCACTGAAGCTATGCATGCCATGAGGTTTTCTGCTGCACAAAATGCATTCTTTTCCCTCAGGTATTGTGATGATTTTGCTGAGAAGACACAGTATGACCTCCGATTGCAAGGAGAAGTTTCAAAATTGAAAGAGGAGCTAACTGCTATGGAAGGGAAGGTAAACCTAGCTACCACTGCTGTGAGGAAAACCAAAGCTATTGAGACCTCTTTGAAGAATGACAAGGAGAAACTTCAATCTCAAGTCAAGAATCTGAGTGATGAGAAACTGTCGATGCTGGAGAAGGTCAATGAGCTGGAAGCTCAAGTTGATGCTTTAAACACTGCTGCTGCTACTGTCAGATCATCCATGCTCGTCCAGGAGAAAGCTAGATACGATGAAGGTTATAATGAAGGCATCCGAGACTACATGAAGTCTATGTGGGAGAAAATGCCTGAGCTAAACTGGTCTCTCTTGGGCAACGACGTGGTAAGCATGATCCATGACTTTGAAGATGAAGCTGCGATTCCACAGGACCCTGTACCTCCCGTGGCTATGGTTGAGAGGTCTCCAGGTACTATCCTCGAGACTGTAGAGGTTCCTGCTACCGAAGATGCTCAACCTGTCCTTCCAACTCCTCCAGCTATTGAAGATCCAGACAAAACTCCTACTGCTTGAAACTTTATGATTTTTTGAACTCTTAATAACTTTTGATGAGGTCGCGGGCCCCTCGTAGCGCCTCGCATAATGTAAACTTTAAATTTGGTTTCTTATGACCTTCGTGCCTTACAACTCTTTCGCTGGTTTCCTGGGTCCTTGTACCCATAACTATTTTTATGGTTTTTTTTATGGCAATTATCTACTTTTGCTACATATCCATGTCACATGTTTGTACTTATATGCTTCCATCATTGTATCCTACCTTTATTCCCCCTGGTAACTACTTAGTGTCCATACTTGTGCATTCAAGCTTACGTGGGCTAGCCCTTTGTAAGAAACAGAACATACTCGTACTTTCACTTTATAATTTCCTGAAATAAAAGGCAATCAAATCACAACTTACTTGTAAGCTTAAACACGTCTTTTCCTATGCTTCACTCAACATTTTCAGAGTCGCATTCTGAACTAAAAACCCTTTCTGATAACCTTAGATCTTAAATAGTTTGACCAGGTTCCTCGACCATTAAACCTGCAAAATAAACATAAAACAAAAACTAGTAAAGGTTGATTGAATCCTCGTCTATACAGAACTCCATCATAGATTACATACTTGGCTGCATGATACCTCAGCTTCCTGGCATCATCTTGACTGGGAGGTAGCTCCCCTTTATCCAGGTAACGATGTATTGGGGTCATCCAGGAATCTTCAACTGGAAACTCGATGTCCATCACTTCTTCTTTGAAAACACTAGGTTGCTCCTGAATCTGAAGTGGAATTACCCCCAATAATGTGGATTCTCTCTGAGATCCTAGCTTGGCTAATGCATCTGCATTGGTATTTTTTCCTCGAGGTATTTGATCTAGCTTCACCTCTTTGAACTTCGCGATCAACTCCTGGGAGTACCTCAAATACAAGTCTGTTCGTGGACCTCTCGCCTGAAAACCACCACGAATCTGCCAAACTACTAACATCGAATCACTGAACACTCTGATATTCTCAACTTTCATCTCCAAGGCTAGCTTGAGACCTGCAATCAATGCCTCATACTCTGCGTCATTGTTCATGGCTCTAAAAGCAAAATGAATCGAACTATAGAGTTGGTGTCCCTCCGGACTAACTAGCTCTATGCCTGCACCTGCTCCACTACTGTTAGCAGCTCCATCTACATACAGTGTCCACCAGGGTGCACAGTTGTCATTCTCTGTCTGTTCTTCCACCACCTCTTTTGGCCCCTCCTGGCCAGTAACCTCCACATGAGGTGGAAACTCGATTAAGAAATCTGCTAGAGCTTGAGCTTTGATTGCCGTCTTTGGATTGTATTCTATGTCGAACTGTCCTAACTCCACAGCCCACTTTAACATTCTCCCAGAAGTTTCTGGCCTATGCATCACTTGCTTAAGTGGATATGAGGTTCTTACCTCAATCTTGTGAGCTTGGAAGTAAGGTCGCAGCTTCCTGGAAGCCAGAATCAATGCGAAAACCAGCTTCTCCATTCCTATATACCTCGTCTCTGCATCAAGTAACCTTTTACTAACATAGTAGACTGGGCTCTGATGTCCATTCTCTTCTCGAACCAGAACTGCACTAATGGAATACTCTGATACGGCCAAGTAAAGTATCAATGTTTCTCCATCCACAGGTTTGGCTAACAGTGGGGGGCTCCTCAAATGCTCCTTTAACTTTCCAAACGCTATCTCACATTCTGCAGTCCACTAGAATTTGCTTCCTTTCTTTACAACTTTAAAGAACTCCTGACACTTATCAGTGGACTTCGAGATGAATCTATTCAAGGCTGCAACTCTCCCTGTGAGGGACTGAACCTCTCTCACAGTCCTTGGTGATCTCATATCAATCAATGCTTTAATCTTGGCTGGGTTGGCTTCGATACCTCTATGATTCACCATAAAACCAAAAAACTTTCCTGATTCTACTCCGAACACACATTTTTGAGGGTTCAGCTTCATTCTGTACTTTCACAAGATTCCGAACATTTCTTCTAAGTGCTTTACATGGTCAACAGCTTTCTTGGATTTGACTAGCATATCATCCACATATACTTCCATAGTATGGCCAATTTGGTCTTTAAACATCATATTCACTAACCGTTGGTATGTGGCTCCAGCATTAATCAATCCAAATGGCATGCATACATAGCAATAAAGACCTCTATCCGTAATAAAAGAAGTATGCTCTTGATCAAGTTCATACATAGGGATTTGATTGTAACCTGAATATGCGTCCATGAAGCTGAGGAGAGCATGTCCAGCTGTTGCATCCACTAACTGATCAATCCGTGGCAGTGGGAAACTGTCCTTCGGGCATGCTTTGTTGAGATCTGTGAAGTCCACACAAGTTCTCCATTTCCCATTAGGTTTCTTTACCAAAACAGGGTTTGCCAACCATACTGGGTAGAAAGATTCTTTAACCAATCCTGCATCCAATAACCTATCGACCTCTTCTTTCAATGCTTGAGCTCTTTCTCCACTAACTGGCCTTCGCTTCTGTCTCACTCCTTTCTTTTCTGGATCAATATTCAACTTATGACACATGACCCTTGGATCTATCCCTTCCATATCTGCGTGACACCATGCAAACACATCCAGGTTCTTGCCCAAAAAGGTAATGAGGGATTCCTTTAAAGCTGGGTCGAGTTGAGCTCCAATCTTCAACACTTTTGTACCATCTTTGTCATTGATCTTCACATCCAAAGTTTCACCAGCTGGTCCAGCCTTGACCATGGTTTCTGGCATTCGAGGATCTAAGTCTACCTCCATCTCTGTGGTTGAGTCCTCTTGAGGTTCCCGGACTGTTGTCGGTTCTTGAACTTCGTACATGACATTCCTTCTCTTTGATGCTGGCTAACTGTCTTCATTGCTTGCATTATGTTTCAGTTTTCGGGATTTTTCTTCATCCAATCCTTCTGCCATACACACATCACCATCCTTGTCCGTAGGGGGTGCACTTTCTATCAGCAAGTAAGGGGTATCTGGTCCCCGAAAAACTGGAATCTCAGTATGAGGTTCCTCTTCTATGATCTCTTCAATTCTTATAGCTCTACAGGATGCTGGTACAAAACCTTCCAAGGGCGTACTACGCAGATCGAGCGTTATTTTATCTGGGTTCTTTCCTGGAAAATCATCAGGAACCTCGTCCATGGGTTCAGGCAATTTAGCAGCCTTAGCAGCATGTTGCAAAGCTTTGGTGTAGCACTCTCTAGACTCATACTGGCATCCTCGAACTACACCAATTCCATTTGGTGTTGGGAACTTCATAGTTAGATGGTAAATGGAGGTTACCACCCTCATCTCCTTCAAAACAGGTCTTCCCAGAATAGCATTGTAATTCATATTCTCTTCTATAACAATGAATTCTGCCAGCTGTGTAATGCAACATGGTTTATCACCTAGAGTTACTGGCAAATGAATCTTACCTTTGATAGGAACTTGATTATTAGTGAATCCGTACAAGGTATCGTTTGTTGGAGTTAAGTCTTTATCCAGAAAATGCATCTTCTTGAAAGCTGAGTAAGATAACAAGTTTACAGAGCTTCCATTATCAACTAGCACTCGATGAACCTCATAAGACCCGATTCCTACCTTGACCACTAAAGCATCGGTATGGGGATGGTGCACCCAAGAAGCATCTTCTTCAGTGAAAGTAATATCTGCATCCTCTCCTTCAAACAGCCTTGGGGACCTCTGTGACAGATTGTAAATACTGGTTAAAGGACGTTCCTTAGCTTCACGGGTATACCTCTCCATGGCGCTTCTGCTGCTTCCCCCAATGTGGGGACCTCCTATAATTGTGCGTATGCACCCAGCCTTAGGTGGTCCTTCCGTCACAATAGGTTCCTGTGTCTGTGTCTTCTGAGTCTTCTCATCTCTATACTTTTTGCCTTCTTGAGCCACCCATTCACTCAACTGCCCTTGCCTGATTAGAGTTTCAATTAGGTCCCTGAGGTGATGGCAGTCTGCAGTATTATGCCTATTGTTATCATGGAAGTCACAGTATGGGCGCTCATTCTTATTCCCTGGAGGGCCAGTTTTGAAAGGCTTCTTAAACCACGAGGACTTCTCATTCACCACGTAAATGTGATCGATTGGGGCTACCAAAGGGGTGAAAGTTTCATAGACAGGTCTCTCTTGTTTGTTGTTGTTATAGGAAGCTGGTGGCGGGACCTGACTCATGACAGGTCTAGTAGGATTCATAGCTTCAGGCTTCACCTGGGATGTACGACTAACCACCTTTTTATTGTCACGACCATTGGGGCTTCTTTGTCTCGACCTCTTGCTTCCACTTTGCCTTACGAAATCTGGATCCTTCTTTAACTCAGCCAGAGATTCCTCCATAAGACGAAAGGGTTCTGCCTGGGCATAAAAATCTGCCAACGTCTCTGGCTCTTTTCCTTGAAGTGCTTTCCAAAAGTCCGAGCCTCCTTTGACTCCAGCAATTAAGAAATTCTTTATGGTTTCCTCAGATGCTTTCCTAACCTTTGGAACCTCTGCATTGAACCTCTTGAAATATTCTGTCAATGTCTCACTAGGTCTTTGCTTGATATTGGCTAAGGTATTGGTAGGTGGTGCGAATGCAACAGATGCTCTAAATTGAGTAACGAAGAGCTTCCCCATACTCGCCCAAGAACTAATCGAATCAGCAGGTAACCTTTTGAACCATTGATGGGCTCCACCCTGTAGAGTTGCAGCCAGTAACCTGCATCTGGTGGCTTCCTTCACTTGATAGACATCCATCTCTGTGTCGAAACGACTGAGGTATTCAATGGGGTCAGTAGTTCCATCGAATTTCAACTCATTCGAAGGCCTGTAAGACCTAGGCAAAGCCGACTTTCGAACCTTCTTGGTGAAAGGAGAAGCAGTTATATGATTCACAGCAAGATTCTTTTCGTCCTTGAGTTGAGCCAAAATTTTCTTGATATCTTCTGCTGTCACCTCCCCAGTAGCTTCCGCCTTTGTCTTTTTGCTCGTTCCTTCCTCCTCTTGCGACTCCGCAGTGCTTGATTCTTCAGTATCCTCGCCTTTGTCTTTATCTTTCTTCTTTTTTTGTGAGGAACCTCCAGTCTTGGTCTTCTTCTTTCCCTTGGACCCTGTACGGCCCTTGCTAACAGTTTTACTCTTCTCAGGATTCTCTAGTTCTTCATCACCATTATTCTGCTTTGGTTCTTCACCGTTTCCTGGAACCTCCTCTCCATCGTCAGATTCTTCTTCCTCAAAGTTCAACTGTTTCGGAGTAACCTTCGACTTCTTGCCTATCTTTGCCTTCTTTTTCTTCTTTTTGCTTGAAGCCTGCTCCAAAGTCGATAATCGCTCTCCCACAGTCTTTAAGACTTCCATCATAGCTGCTTTGGTAACCTTCGGTGCTCTGGGAGGAGATTTGTTCACATCGTGAATCTGTCCCTCAGAACGGGTTGCTTCGCTATCAGAGTTGCCTGACATCTTTTCCACTCTTAAGATATTAACTAACCCCTCCTTCTAGCGCCAATGTTGATGAGTGGATTTTGTAACAACTTGTTGAGAGGTTTACGGGTAGTTGTATAAGCTAGCGATCAACTGTTCTGTGAAAAGGTTTGGGTTGTGTTTGTGGTGGTTGAGCTATGCTCGAGGGTGTCTCCAATAATCTCAAGTGCCTTTAGAGAGAGAATTAGAGAACTTAATGCGTCTTACCCCTGAGGTGCCTACGTACCCTTGTATATATAGGGATCAAGCTCACGTACTTCTAATGGGACTCTGTCTCTTTGCTGGAATAGTAGTATTCGATCACCTAGTTCGTGTAGGACTCAGGTTCCTTTAGAGCCTTCCACGAACTAGTTGGCTAAGTAGAGTAGAACTCGAGTTCGTACCCTACTATGATTCTCTCATTGGTCAGAGTTATTCTAGGATCAGCTGCGCCCTAGAATTATACTCAGATACCAATTCGTTTATCTGTTCTAGATGGCTTCTAGAACTTTCTGTTGGCAACTCGTAGGAACCTGGTACTTAGGAACCTATATCTCAGGAGCCTGTTTCTCAGGAACCTCCTTATTTCGGGACATATCACTTAGGGACCTCCCTTTAGGCGTCAGTACCTGCACAAATAACAAACAGGTTAGGCTGGATAACTCTTCTCATGCTTTTATCATCTCTATGGCTGTTGCTATGCTAACTCGAACTCTTCTGCTGGGAGGAACCTGGTCTTCTAATGTTCAGCTCAGCTTCCTCACCATTGGGAACCTCCTGATACTCGTACTGCCTTAGTCATTTCTTCTATCTGATCTTCATAACTCGTACTGGATCAATCTTCTAGCTCGTATAGACCGGACCCTAGGGCCTAATGGGCCTAAATCTAGCCCATGGAGATTTTGGGCACAACATTTAGCATTGAAAACAATATTCAAGGTGTATAGATAATTAAGGAAGATGTCTATAAAATTTGGTGATTTATAGAACATATTTGAATTTATTAATATTGTTAAAGTAAAGGGTGCGCAGTAGAGGCAGACTTCACAGATTCACTGTCCTGTTTTGGGATAGTGTTTTGACAGGGTTAGAGGCATTATTTGATAACGACCAAAGAATGAAAGTTGTAGGTATGTGTCTTATCTAAATGGATACAAAATATGGTATCCATCAGAATTATAGAAAATGAGATATTGATGTTTGAACATAACTGATTCCGATAGAAAATACTTGCATGATCTTGAATAGTTAGCGAGGTTCAAGAAGGGCAGTCGTCTGTGGTAATCAACTGGTAAACAACAATAAGAAATATTGCAGAGGCTAAGGTGAGCATTTATCAAAGCTTTGCTTTATATATGTATACTCTATAATAACTTGTGATATTTATGGAATTAAAAGATATAATTAAGAAATGCTCAAGACTTGAATATTTATATATTACAAGAAAGAATTACATGATTTATCCGATTATGTGGGTTTATATGATACGTGATGATTGTGATGTGTTTGATAGACGTAGTCGTTACGTGGACTTTAAATGATTTCATGAGAATGTTATTTGGAAATTATACGGTAACATGAATCCATATATTACTAAATGGATTAAGTTGATTATCTGGGATTATATACTACGTGGCTATATGATTACGTGATGAAAGTACATACACGATGACTATATTATAGTGAAGTGAAGTATCACGTGGCTATAAATGATTGTTATATGATTTTAAATAAGTGCGTGAACAAATAGTGATCATAAAACAATGTGGATACAGAAACATGTTATATGCATACAGTGCAGATATTGTAAAGAAAAGAAAAGGGATATACGGAAAGGATTGTAAGGACCCCGAAAAAGGGCCGTATATACAGAAAGGACAAATATGAATACATGATAAAGGTCATATGTACATGGATGAATATGTAGATAAATGTTTGATATAGTGATACAAAGTATATGTTGTATGCATGTCATTCAGTACATTCAGGTGCATTCGACTAAATAAAGGTGTTGTGACTGTCAATGGTACTTTAGGGAATAAATGACCTAGCTAGCCGGGAAAGTCCTCGAGACTATAAACATGGAACATCCCGGGAATAAAGTAGACTATAAACATCAAGAGCCCTAAGAGGCCGGGATTATATGAAAGTCCTTGAGACTATAAACATGGGATATTTCGAGAAAATATGAAAGTTCTTGAGACTATAAACATGGGACATGGTCCCGGGAAATTCTAAATTTAAGTTGATCAGTCATAACAAAATAAAGAAAATGGAGTCACATGCGTATCTTGCATACATTCATAGTAAATAATTACTTGGCGTTATTGGATGATTGTCTGGAATGAATTATGTGAGTATGTGTGAAACGGTGTTTAAATATATTCTTTGAAAATATGTGGCGATATTATGAATTTCTCCCATATGTGCTGATTGTATATGATTTCTTGAATGATAGTGAAATGATTATCTGAAATTAATTTATGTGAGGATAAGATGACTAGGTGTTCAAAGATATGATTGGATGATATGTACTCCTTATATATGTATAAGTAGCCTACAGGGTTCCAGGTGAATGGCTTAACTAATTATCACAAATATATGGATGACCGTCGAGTCCATAGATGACTTCCGGGTTATATACGAAAAATAGTCAGGTCTTATATATAAAATCGTTTGTAATAATGAATATGTAGATTAGAGTCGTTGAACTGATAACAGGGATAAAACTACGGAAAGATACAAGGAGAGTTGGGTAAATAAAGAGAGCATGAATTACATGTACGTGTATATGACACTACGAGTTTTGACGAGTTACTAGGTATATATAGATATCTTTATAAAACGCAAAATACTGGATTGTCGGTTTAGAAATATGTAAATTCTACCAGAGTATATTATCTGATGATATATGTTCACTGAGTTGTGACTCATAAAAATCGCTCATGTTTTTCAGGTTAAGTTGCGTGGTCGGCCAGTTGGATCTCCAGAGTCCCCCCTCCTTAGCATTTGCATATATAAATATTTTAAGTTTTTATTTCCGCTATTAAGATTGATGGTTGAACTTAGTTGTAATTGTCGTAGTTGTTCACCTGATCGGTTAGGACAGGTTGAACTTTTGGTTGTTTTTCCTAAAAGTTGGATTTGTTATTTGGTGGTTAAATGAAATTTGGTTTGGTTTAAATTACAGGTGGATAGTCCGATTTACGAATACTTCATGCCGAAATTTTCTAAAATTCTCCTGTATCAAAGTCTATTTAATCCAATTAATTCCAGTAATTGAGAGCATGCTTTAACTGCTAAGTGTTATGTGTATAGTGAGTCACATTTTCTAAAGTCTTCAGCTTCCGCATTGCGAAAGCATTTTAGAGGATTAATGTATATTATTTTTAAAAGTAATACTGTTATTCAGGGTTTTATTTATCCCCTAAAATGACACATATATTTAGGGATATTCGAGTATTTTATTATAAAAAGTATATTTTCAATATCGGGAAGTTAGGGTGTGACAGCTTGGTATCAGAGCTAACACCCGGCCGGAAGTGCACTAGCACTGCCCGGGTATGGTTAATTTGTTATGTATGGTTAGTTTGTTATGTTTTCTTAGGGCATATTTGCATACATATACATGTAATACATACAGTTAAATGGTGTTCATCATACATGTGTATGTACGAGAATATGAACATGTAGATATGCATAAGCATGAGCATATTGCATAAAGGAGCGATGGGACAGCTGGCCAAAGTCAAGTCTATAGTGCATCACATGTTTTTAGCATACATGACATACACGGATACGACATAAAGAGTTCAGAACTCTACCGTGGTTAAATGATATGAAGGCATGAGGGACCGAAGATGAAAGTCATAGAGGCATATGGAATTGAAATTTGTCGAGGTAATTCCTTCCTAATATAGTTTAGTTTCTTTTTTTAAAAAAATTATATAGATTGGTGAGTTAGTTAAATGAGAAGAATAACAAAGTTAGTTTTGGTTCTCAAATGTACTCATGTGGGGACTAGTATGATAATAGGTTAACATTGACAATAACATCTAAGTTGTGATTGGAATAAGGTATTAAAGGCTGATTTCTATATGAGGGGGTTGTCGAATAATTTCCCCAATTATAGCAAGGGTAATTAAGTAATTATGAAAGTGGTGTAAATGAATTTTGATAGAGTTTTGGTTTATTGGAATATATTCTTGTGATTGCAGAAGTTTTCGGTAAGAGGTTTAAAATACAATCAAATAATCAATTCATTATTCGGCCACAACACAGTTATATACAGTTGCTTCACAGTTATATACAGTTGCTTCGAGGTATTGAAAATTTGATACATTTTAGGTATGTGAAAAGTAACACCCAGGGATGAGTTTGTCGTAAAACGATAGTGGTAATGTTATAAACTTAAAGTATTTAACAAGTGTTTGGACTTGCTAGAAATAACATTTGAATACGGGGACGGAATCTGTATATTGATTAAATTGATATCGGGAACACCATTGAGAAATTTTAACAGAGGATATAGATAGTTAGTGGTGTGATGAAGTTTACCAATATCGGTAAACTTGAAAATAGAGATAGTCAGTATTAGAGAATTCGAAAGAACTGCAAGTATTTTGAAGTGGTTGTTTTCATGAATAGTTTGAACGTGGAATAGTAGCAGGTTATAATTATTGAATTACGCCAAATTGATTAGATTGTATTGGTAGTATGTGAAATTGATAGCAGTTCTGAAATAAAACCTGATAGCGGTACAAATGTCTTGAATTTTTCTTTATCAAATGGTTATTTGCTTAATACTGAATCGGTTGGTTAGGATAATCCAGAAATACAGAAAGGACGGGTTCTTATAATAAGTTGGCAGGTGTTAATTTTATACCAAATGGAGTTTACCAAAGCTGGGAGATACAGTCGAATAAGTTCTGGAAATAATGTCTCTGTGATAATTCTTAATATTCCGAAAATGGTATGTACTATGATTTTTACAAATCGAGAACTATTGTTTGATATTCCTGAAATCATGATCTATCATGTGGACTTTAGAACCTTTGCTTCCGAAGATATTATATTTTAAAAAAAGGTATTATGACCAGGACAGGAATCCGGGAATACTAGATAAAGGGGGTTGTTGTAATTGTTGCTATAGTTATAAAATCTCAAACGGAGAACTTAGAACTCAGTTTGGAATTTTTGTTTAATAATGGTCGAACATTGATGTAGTATTCTTTTGAAATTGAATTTCAATAGTGATATTCTACCTGATTTCATGATGGTTGAGTTATTATATTGATATGACCTGACGGGGACTGATATTATATTGATATAAATTGACCTCAAGATGGAACTGTCATACAGATACGAATTGAAATGGGTATTGTTATATGAGATTGAATAGATTCTCTATTGATTGATCCGGGTTTTAATGTTATATGAACTATTGTTAAATGAACAGACTAGTTAGGTGATACTCAGAGAATCGAACAGTTGAATAACTGAAATTATATCGGTACCGAGTAAAGAGAAGGAAAATATTTTATGCTGAATTAAGAACTACTCTGATGGGAGGTTGATATTAAAACGACATAAATATGGTTGAATAGTCTTTGACAGAATGACTTGAACCTTACACTCTAACGATAGCATGAGATAAATGATTGCTTTCATCGTATGTGTACTTTTAGAGATGGGTATGAACTATCGCGATCATTTGAGTTCTATCCAAAGGTATAAGAGCGGATGATTTGGAATGAGCTATTACAACAGTTGTGAAAATTTTGTGCTGAACTTGAGTTTGAACCACTTCGATATATTGATTCTAATGTGAAGGGATTGATGAGATTATATAGTTGGGTCTTGTCGCTAGTAACTTTTCAGATTATGATGTTTGTATGGTGAAAATAGTATTCCTTATAAGTCGATTGGTTGAAAGGTAATCCTTTGCCATATGGATATCGAAATATCATCTGACAGATTTCTGATAGTGTAAGTCATATTGTGGAACCAGTAGAAATAGGGGTTATAGATTAAAGGAGTTATAAAAAGAGGAGGTACGGTTGACTAAAGTATTAGAGGTAAGCTTATTAAAGAGAATAATATTAGGAATGCATAAAAGAAACTGATAGGTAAACGTTTACACTTGGTCAACAACACACATAGGAAATTTCGAGGACGAAATTTTTATTAGTAGGGGAGAGTTATAACATCCCTGTCCCAAAACACCCACTTGCATTTTTATTTTTAATAAATAGAATCAATTATGACCATTAAATATTTTTAATGTGTCATTCGTGAATCTTATATATGTAACTGTTAAAAGGACTATTGTTTAAATATTTATAAGTGCTTGATTTAGAATACATGTGCATAATAATAATTGATCAATATGTATCAAAATGATATTATTTGGAGAATAATTATAGATTAAATTTATAGAGATCGAGATGTCGATTTTTATTAGGATGGTAAATATTAAAAGTATTCTAGTGAGACCCGATAATTTTTGGTTACGTGTTATGAATGATTTTTAGGATTTATTTCCGGGAAATTTGCAAGTGGACTCGTAATTACTTAAAATACGAGATTCTTAGAGATTCGATGACTTTATTTTATTACGTTAAAGAGTATAATTATTTTGGAAAATTTGAGAGATTATTGTTTTAATTAGACAATTATAAGTGGAATGAAAAGGAGATAAATTAATACGTAGTGTTTTAATTGAGGCCGGAATAAATTGTGAGTAGTTAGTATATATGTTTTGGGCCAAGCCCATTTAGACAAAAAAAAACACATCACGCGGAAAAACAAACAACGGGGAGAGAGAAAAGAGAATTGGGGGGAAAAGAGAGATAATTAGGGTTCTAATAATTTCAATTGGGGGTTTTAGATTGTTAAATCAAGGGGCTAATATATATACATATATGAGTGTGTGTGTGTGTGTGTGTGTGTGTATGTGTGAGTGTGTGTAGCGCAAGGGATGGTGGTGTTGTGTGGCAGAGGGGTGGTAGAGGGGCGACGGAGGAACCACCACCGAGCGGTGGTGGTGGTAGCAGCGATGTTGTGCAGCGAGGGAAAAAGAGAGAGGGAGAGAAGGAAGAGAAAAGTTAGCTATTGTAAGTGGTATGAATCTAAACTATATCTTTTAATTTTGTATTAATATTTTGAAGTTATATTTGCTGTTTTATATACGTATAACTAGAGGTAGTTTCTGCCCAGCCTCTTCTTTGTTTTGTGCAGTTATTTCGAAGTAGATTAATGCCTGTTTTGGCCATGGTTTGTAAATTAAAGTTGTTGTACTCGGGATCTAGTTTGTGTGGTCGCAAACGGTGCGTAAATCGAATTAACGAGCTAGGAGTTATGGCCGTTTTAGTATAGGTAGTTAAATACCCTCGGGATTGTCTGAAAAATGAGTTTAGGAAAATTATTTCACCTAGTTAAACACCTTATTTAGCCTTGAAAAAAATATGTAAGCTGTATAGATAATTAAGGAAGATGTCTATAAAATTTGGTGATTTATAGAACATTTTTCAATTTATTAAAAATGTTAAAGTAAAGGGTGCGCAGTAGAGGCAGACTTCACAGATTCACTGTCCTGTTTTGGGATAGTGTTTTGACAGGGTTAGAGGCATTATATGATAACGACCAAAGAATTAAAGTTGTAGGTTTGTGTCTTATCTAAGTGGATACAAAATATGGTATCCATCAGAATTATAGAAAATGAGATATAGGGCAGATATTGTAAAGAAAAGAAAGTGATATACGGAAAGGATTGTAAGGACCCCGAAAAAGGGCCGTATATACAGAAAGGACAAATATGAATACATGATAAAGGTCATATGTACATGGATGAATATGTAGATAAATGTTTGATATAGTGATACAAAGTATATGTTGTATGCATGTCATTCAGTACATTCAGGTGCATTCGACTAAATAAAGGTGTTGTGAGTGTCAATGGTACTTTAGGGAATAAATGGCCTAGCTAGCCGGGAAAGTCCTCGAGACTGTAAACATGGAATAACCCGGGAATAAAGTCGACTATAAACATCAAGAGCCCTAAGAGGCCGGGATTATATGAAAGTCCTTGAGACTATAAACATGGGATATTCCGAGAAAAGATGAAAGTTCTTGAGACTATAAACATGGGAGATGGTCCCGGGAAATTCTAAAGTTAAGTTGATCAGTCACAACAAAATAAAGAAAATGGAGTCACATGCGTATGTTGCATACATTCATAGTAAATAATTACTTGGCGTTATTGGATGATTCTCTGGAATGAATTATGTGAGTATGTGTGAAACGATGTTTAAATATATTCTTTGAAAATATGTGGCGATATTATGAATTTCTCCCATATGTGCTGTGATAAGTGGATTTTATATCCACTTGGAATGTCTCCGATCGGCTTAAATTGATTGTTTTGGACTCAAGTTTGTGTAGTTTTGATGTGTTTTGTGTAGTTGTGCAGGTTTGCTAGAATATCTAAGCTTTTGTCATTTTTGGAGATTTAATTGATTAAAATTCGAATTTTCCGGGAAGGTTGTGCAGCTTTTACTGTTTTGGCCATATCTGGAGTTCTAGAAGTCCGTTTTCAGCGATCTTACTGCCCACGCGAAGCTTGAGAGATTTTCTACAACCTGGGATAGATAGCAAGTGCAAGAAATATGCTGAATTAAATCGCGCACGTGATCTTGTTAAAGAAGGCTAGGAATTTACTGTTTTGCCCTTTTTCTAATTCTAATTGTATTCTGGGAAGTTTTGGGTACCTTCTTTAAATCCTAATTGTAATAGAAGGAAATTTCTTGCTAGGCAAGATTTGTAGAGCCTATTTAAACACATCCTACCATTGTAAATCATAACAATTCATAGCTTTTAATCATATCAAGGTACTTTCGATCTTCAATTCTTTCTTCAATATTATGTTTTCATTCATTATCATTATTATTATGTTTTCTTTATTAAATATGCGTAACTAATTCTCTAATCTGAGGATTGGGTAGTATTCCTTGGTATTCATGCATGCTTGATTACGTGATTTTCTGCTTTGCTGATCTGTTAATGAGATCTTAACACAATTAGGGGAGTCATGAACCTTTGATTGTATTCTAGGGATTGTAATAAGCTTGGGAGAGAAGTTGCAATCTTAGTACATGATTTAACAGACATAATTTGAATATTAGATCGGGAGATTAATAGGAGAATTGTGAGACATATAATTCTTGGCACTTAACAGTTTATAGATATACTTTGATTGTATCACGGGAGTGACAATTAGGGTGTAGCTGTAGGCACTATATTGTAACCTGGGAGGGTACAGTATAACTTTAGAAGAATTGTTTTCAGCAAGGTAGGAACACAGATATCACATTAATATTGAGCATGTATTGAGACCAAGTGAAGAACCCCAGTTCTTAGATTGTTTTCCTCATATATTTTATTCTCGATTGATAATTAGTTTAATTTAGTTTATAAACAAACCAAACATTCTTCTACACTTCTAAATTGTGAGAGATAAGAAACTTGAACTTGATATTACATTCAGTCCTTCCCTGCGAACGAACAACAAAAATACTAATAACAAATTGGCGCCGCTGCCGGGGAAGGGAGTAATGTTGAGTTTGGGTTAATTGTTTCTTGTAGTTTGGATTTTATCTTTGTATATATTTTTCTTTTCTTTCTTTTTGTATTTCTTTCTTTGGTGTGTCTACAGGTTCTTTGAGGTAGACAACTTAAACAGGTTTTGAGGAGAGAGACTAGATGGAGTACAACTTTGGTTGGAACAATGCTCAGAATTTCTACAACAATCAGGAACAATATCAAGACTTCAATCCTTATCCACAATTCAATTCCTATGAGGATTGTAATGCATATCAGGTGAATTCGTTCTATTCTGAGAACTCATTTTATGCTCCATATGCCCCTAGCAATGATTATTCATATTCGTTTGAAAATCAATATCATGATGATCTTAATCCATATATGTGTAATGATGTTGATACGAGTTTAACTCAGTCTAATCCTTCTTTACCTGCTGATTGGGAGATTGCGCTCAATAAAATGATTCAAGGAACTCAGTCTAATCATCCCTTACTTTCTTTGGGAGTTTTTGATGAACCAACTTTAGAGATTGCTAGTGACAATGATATTCCATGTGATTCAATAGCTTGGTACGAGGAGAATGCTAAACTAAATAATTTTATTTGGGAAGTTCGAGCAGTGTGGTATGAAGGTTGTTATCGAACTCCCCCTTGTGTCAATTTTCCTCTATGCCATGATTCTTGTTTAGCAATTGATGATAATGTTGTGTCTGATGAGTCTACTTGTGTAGTTGATAATTGTCCCATGCGCATTGATGATAATTTGGATGCAATTGAAATTCTACCAAATCTAGAAAATTTTGAGCTTAATACATTGGTAGACGAGATTAAAATTGATGAGTGTCCAATTATAAAAGAGAAGGAAGTTAAGATTGAGGAAGTTGAAAATCTTGCTTTAGAGTATAAGGATCCGATTTGGGAGGAGTATATGAGTCGTACTTATAATGATTATTCTAACGACTTTTCTAGCTATTTTGATGTTTCCAAGTCTCTTGAGCATGATAGGTTCTTGGAAGTTTTCGTACCTTTCAATGAATGTAAGGTTTATTTGCACAATATGCTTATATTAGAAATTCGTAGATATGTGCATCTGTTTCCCTTTTATCCTCATTGAAGTTTCCAGGTATAATCGGCGTCAAGCTATTGACGTTAAAGAAGCGCTTCGTGGGAGGCAACCCACGCATTAGTGTAGGAAGAAAAAAAATTGAGTGTTGTATTAAAAAAAAAAGCGAAAAAAAAAAAAAACATTCTGCGCGACACAACGCCCAGTACGAGCCAAGTTTCTGTCCAGGAGGTGTAGGAGGTGTTATAAGAGTCGTAGTTTTGTTTTGTAAAAAAAAAAAAAAATTGTCAACAGAATTTTTCACCGCGCCGTAGCGCCCGGTTGATAAGTGGATTTTATATCCACTTGGAACATTCTATATCGGCTTAAATTGATTGTTTTGGACTCAAGTTTGTGTAGCTTTGATGTGTTTTGTGTAGTTGTGCAGGTTTCCAAGAATATCTAAGCTTTTGTCGTTTTTGGAGATTTAATTGATTAAAATTCGGATTTTCCGGGAAGGTTGCGCAGCTTATACTGTTTTGGCCATATCCGGAGTTCTAGAAGTCCGTTTTCAGCGATCTTACTGCCCACGCGAAGCTTGAGAGATTTTCTACAATCTGGGATAGGAAACAAGTGCAAGAAACGTACTGATTAAAGTCGCGCACGTGTTCTTATTAAAGAAGGCTTGGAATTTACCGTTTTGCCCTTTTTCTAATTCTAATTGTATTCTGGGCAGTTTTTGTAATAACCCTAACTTTGGCAATGCTACAGTGATCCTATGAATAGTAAATTTCGAGGATTTAGAGAAATGGTATATAGGTACTTTATAATGGAAACATAAAATGAATAAACAGAAACCATATTAATATTGTACAATGGAAATAAGTGACTCGAAATGACGTTAGATTTCAGAAATTCCTGAAGCATGAAATTTTGATGATTTTGATTTCGAATAAGCTTCTATTGGACACTAAGGAGCATGGAAACATTATAAGAATTATATATTGAGGGATTAGTGAATTTAGAATTGAGCCAGGGGATTTTTAAGTTAAGAGAATACCAATGGAATTTGGATTGTTAAATGATCTCAAAACCACTGAGATAATGAGGTACATTCGTAACGAACCACAATTAGACGAATATGGAGATTAAGCAACCAAGATTAGTAATATAACAAGGATACATACCACATTATTTATCAATGTACTTAGCATTTTACTTAGAAAATCTAGAAAACAAGAGATGAGATCATTAAGATTACATCATCTTCCACTAAACCAAATTAAGGGTAGATTAGTCTTTTAACACCTAGATTTTTTTACCAAGCTTCCAAGACAAGCTACACAAACAAGTAATTAGTAAGATTAAGATGAGATAGAACAAAACACAACAAAAAAATCTCTCCCCCATTTCCTTTACAACTTTCGGCCACTTTCAAGAAAAACAAGAAAAATCAAAATCAAAACCCTAGCTCTCTTCAACTACAAATCTAAGGAAAATTCATGGGTGTTCTTGGAGGTTAGGAAGGATCATCTACAAAATTTCAAGGCAAACCAACATCATTTGCATAGGTAATAAAATCATTGAAGTGGATGATGAATAGTGATGAATAGTAGTTTTCAAGAAACTAACTTGATTTTCATGGTTCTTTTAGTTGATTTAAGCTAATACAAGGTGACTTAAGGTGTATCCAAGGATTGTTAAGTGTTGTAAAGCTTCAAGAAGGTATAAACACTCTTGCCCCTTTTTATATTATGATGAATATTGTTGGTTTAAGTGATTAAGTGGTGTAAAGATTAAGATTATGATGTTATAAGTGTTTGTAAGTGATTAAAGTTGATTTTGGAAGGGGTTTGGGATGGTAACCATGGCTGGTAATGAAGACCACATGGTGTAGGTGATGATTATGGTGTTTGATGATTGATTTGGAGGAGTTTGATTTTGGAAAGTATGAAATTACAGCAGTTATAATGTCCGATTTTCGTTAGGACAGGAATTACCCTGTTTTTAGCCACTGTAACCATACGGTACCTTACTGTTTGGACCCCTAAGTGACCATGAAATGATAGAGCTTAGCTCATAGATCGTTTTGATATAAGGTGCGTTAAAATCTGATGAACGGTTTAGGAGAAAAGTCAGTTTTAGTGAAAGACGTTCGATAACCGAGAAAACGTAATTGTATCAACTTTGAGGTTACATTTACCATAGTTAGATAGTCTTACAAGCCACGAAATTTTGGGATAGTGTAGTGGGGTAGTCAGAGGACCCTTGACAGTTGACGTTACATTAAAATTCGAAATCCATATTTTCTGAGAATTTTTACAGTTAAGTGTGGTCGTTAGGGAAAATGGTGAAAACCCCTGAAACTTCAATTGAGCTTATAAATGGTTAAGTCCTTGAACCTTTGGGGTAATAATAATACGTTAAACATACATTGAAGTGTAAAGGGTGTTGTTATACGAGAGGGTAGTGAGTAAGAGATGTGATATTCTAATGACGGTCCTTTTGTGTTTATAGAAATTCCGGAGGAGGAACCAGCCCTACTGTCAGGATACAGAAATCGAGGCAAGATCCTTCTATCCCTACTTTAAAAATTATTTATCTTTGGAATAATAATGATATCATGACATATATTTATGTATATGTGATGCTTTTGTTGCTATATTGCAAAGAATATATTTTCTTGATTGTGGGAAGTTAAAGAGAGATGAATATGTTTTCTGAAATATGAATATAGAGATGATTATGAATGGAGCGAATATGCTCTAGGGTAAAAGAGATATGAAAGAGAATGGTATCAGTTGTTATCTAGGGTTATATGGTTTATAATGCTATATTATAAACATTCTTTTTAGTGTATGTTATATACATATATTTTATAGAAGTAATGTGCGAGAATGGAAATGAGATAAGTGAATGACATATGGAAATGTGAAATGGTGTTGATAAATTGAATAATGATCTTATAAAAAGGGGGATAGCAATAAAAATAAGCGTAAGAGGCTGTGTGCTGCACAGTCCAGCAATCAATCAATAAAAAGCGTAAGAGGCTGTGTGCTGCACAGTCCAGCAATCAATATTTTAATTCGGCCCAAGAGTTGCCGAAGGAGGATGTAGTGGTAGACCTTCCTCCAGGGGGATGTAGTGGTAGACCTTCCTCCTTCTACCGGTAGTAAAAAGAGACGGATACGGTCAGGCGACTGATCATCGTCCTACGTATCTGGCGCCAGTATATATCCCCAAAACTTGAAAGAAAGAATTGAAAATGGTTTTCAGATTTCTATAACTGAAAACAGAAAAGTGATATGAAACGATGAAATTATTGATATAGATGAAGAGAAACTGATTTTATATTAATTTATAAAAATTACTGTACAGGAGGGAAATGAGAAGATGATAGTGAGAGATTTACTCAAGTATTTATGTTATTTTAAGATATTACACTAAAAGGGTATATTGGTTGTTATAATATTTAAGAAGAGAAACTGATACTGTATTACCTTAGATTTCTTTCTTATAATAGTAAGTGGATGATGTATTATTAAATAAGAGTTTTATACTTCCTTAAAGTTTATAAATTGGTTACTGCTTACATATGTATATACATGTATACTTGGTTACATTTTAAATTCTAGTTTTCAATATTATCTTGCTGAGCTATTATAGCTCACTCTTGCTACTTATCTATATACAGCTAGGTATGCCCATACTACGCAGAACGCCCCGCAAGAGGGTAAGGGAAAGGTGACCTTCTGAGAGCTCGTTAGCATCAATCCCCGAGGTAGATGACCATCGCAAGGGGTTTAGTGGGCTTATGTATATTAAGTGTGTAAGTTTGAAAGATTGTAATAAATTTGGTTGTTGAAATGCTTCTTGTAGAAGCATCACTCAGCAATGTACTGAAGTATGATTCTGGGTTGTAATAACTTTTTAAATTCTAAACTCTTATTATGGTGAATGTTGTTCTCTGAGCATATGACTGGTGTGTGTGTGTGTGTATTACTGTGGGGTCAATTGCATAAATATTAATTATAAAAAAAAAAAAAACCCAAGAGATATTGAATTTGAATGGAAGTTGGTTCATGATGGCCCAAATTCATGACCCCGGATTTGGGGCTGTCACAGTTGGTATCAGAGCTAAGAGTCATAATGCTCAAGAACAAGAGTAATAATAATAATTGTATCAATAATAATAAAAATTGTGAACTCCCATCGAGTTCAAGGGTGGTATATCGCAGGTAGTTTTATTTTTAAGCATTGATTATAATTTTATAAACTATTACTAATATAGTTTATGTTTACCTTATAGGGAGAGGAGATGGGAGAGCCCAGTCATGTTCGTGAGATTGGAGAGCCGGGTCAGGACCCCCAGTGGCTAGGACTACCTGAGCAGGAGATTAGAGACTTGTTGCTGGTAGGTGTAGAGGTTCCAGAGTATGCTATCACTGACCTCAGGAGGAGAGTTCGCGCAGAGGCCATGGAGAGACACCAGATCAGGATGAGATTTGAGGAGGCAGAGGAGCGCAGACAGAGGGATGCTGTGGCCATAGTGCCATACACTGGTAGACCATATGTAGGACCTGATGGGGCCGGTCCTTCCCGAGTGCGGTCGGATATTCCTGAGGAGGAGATGCCCTTGCGTAAGAGGCCTAGGTTATCTGTTATACCTGAGGAGCCGATTGAGTGGAGGGACATTCACGTGACTCCTACTCCTGCCCCACCTGTCCCAGTGCCATCACCAGTTCCATCTCCTCTACCCAGCCCCGACCCTTTTGAGGATCCAGCTGAGCAGTTCACTCCACCGGGACACTTTATCATGTCAGAGGATGAGTTGGAGGATGACCCTTCCGAGGATGCGGACACAGAGCCTATTCCTCCATCTCCACAGGCAGTTCCATCCCCACCATTTGCACCACCACCACCTCCACCAGTGGATGCACCCCCACTTGTAGATGTACCTCCCCCAGATGCTATGCCACCTCAGGAGGCACCTATGTTTCCAGCTGGCCAGTTGCCAGCTATTTTCTTGTCAGAGTACTTTGCCCTTCAGGGACAGCTGGATGAGTCCCGTCGGACTATAGATACGCTTATACAGAGGTTAGACAGGACGAGAGGAGGAGGAGGTGTGATACCAGATGGGTTGAATTTGAGCATAGTCAGTATCGAGCTACGGGCACTCGGTGATATTAGGACGATGTTGGGAGACAGAGGGGATCCAGTATGGAGGGCTCAGATAGTTGATACAGTCACCACTATGGTAGCGCAGATCAGGGACGTTATCAGGGCGTCGTTACCATGATTAGGAGTAGTAGTTTTGGATACTAATCAGACTAGTCATCTTGTGGATGTCATTTTGGGGATTAGGTTAGTTGTTTACTGTCTTAATCCCAGTCTGATTAGAGGACAGCTAGTAGTGCTTTTGTTATAGCGAGTTAGTATGTACTGTTATGCTTTTGGGGTTTCGAACCTTGTACCTTATGATGTATGATATTAGTAGTAAAAGACGTTGTACCCAAGTTGTAAAATATTTATGTAAATTAATGAAGTTTATGTACTTTGCCTAATTTTATCGTATTTTGATATTAAATGTTGAGATTCAGAAATATTGATATATATGAGGTGATTGACTTAAATGAAAAGGTTATTGTGCTAAAAGTACTAAGCTTATCTGTCAAAGTTGTATTATGATTAAATATTACTTGTGTGAATTTAAAATACTGGGACGCATAAATAAGATTAACTAGTGATATAGTTGTGCATATATGGAAATGATGTATATTGTACCCTAAATTTGGGTGATTAATGAAGAATATTATTATATACAGAATCATGCCGCCTAAGCGTAATAATAGAATGAATGCAAGGGAAAATGAGAGAGAGGAAGCAAGTCAGAATAGGCAGGGTGAAAACGCTCATAATGAACAAGATCATGAAGAAGAAGAAGATGAATCAACTGGCCAACAAGGAAATCAGGGTGGTAACCCTTTTAACCAATTTATGGAACTATTGAGGCAGAATTTAGTTAATCCACAGAATCCACCACAACCACCTGTTCTTCCCAACCAGGCAGCTAACTCTTTTCGTGCTTTTAAGTCACTAAAACCCCCAGAATTCGAGGGAACCACTAACCCAGTAGCAGCCAGGGCATGGCTGAAAGAAATGGAGAAGGCTTTTGAGATACTGAGGGTAGAGGAAGATCAGAAGACAGTCTTTGCAGCCTATCTCCTAAAGGGAGAAGCAAATTATTGGTGGGAAGCTAAGAAAAATCTTGAGGGAGCGGGAGTGATAACTTGGGAGCGTTTCACTAGGGTGTTTCTAGACAAATATTCCCCTAGGTACTTGGAGAACCAGATGGAAATAAAATTTTTGGAGCTAAAGCAGGAAAACCTATCAGTGGCAGAGTATGAAACTAAGTTTACAGAATTGTCTAGGTTTGTTCCAGAATTCGTGCGTACTGAAGAGCAACGAGCGAAAAGGTTCCAACAAGGATTGAAACCATGGCTACGTACTAGAGTGGCACCATTTGAGTTGACCGAGTATGCTGCGGTAGTTCATAAGGCATCCATTATCGAAGCTGAGAGTGAACAGACTCAAATAGGACGAGAAAGTAAGAAAAGAAAATTTGAAGGTCAGAAGGGAGGTTCAAGTGAGGGAAGCTATTTTAACAAATTTTGTAAAGGACAAAAACCCCAGTTTGGAGGAAAGTCAGGGAATAATAAGACTACCAGTGAGACTGTGAATCAGGGGGGTAGATCCACAGGAACCTTCCAGTCTAATCAATCGCGACCACCATTGCCAGATTGCAACACGTGTGGTAAGAAGCATATCGGAGAGTGTAAGATGTTAGAAGTAACTTGCTTTAATTGTGGACAGAAAGGACATTATCGGGACAGGTGTCCATCAGCTGAAAAGAAGTGTTATCAATGTGGAAGATTAGGACATTTTGCTAGGGATTGTCGTTTTGGTGGGTCGTCTGCGTCAGGACAGAGTGTGACTGCTTCAAACAGGCCTACTGCTAGAGTGTATAACATGACTTTAGGAGAGGCATTGAGAAGGCCGGATACAGATGCAGGTGAACATTTTTCTAGTATTTAAATTTTTAGTGTAAACGTTTGGTTAAGAATCAATGTGGTCAATGAATGGTATAGGTAGGTTGATAATCTAGATAAGGAAAATCAGTATCTGTTAGGGGTTAGAAATTCTATGAAAAGGAGAATAATAGTATTTTGGGGGTAAACCACAGACTTGTTTATATACGAACAGGAAATATATATTATAGGTAATATTTTCTTACAATTGTTTCAAAGAATCTTATTCTAGTCGGATTTCTGGAAGATTTTACAGAGCCAAGATATAATAAGAGCGAAATATGTATATTTTATGTCATGATAGAGATCAATATAGGGATAAACCATAAGTGAGATACACTACCAGTCAGGAGAGGCCAATGTGGTGGCCAATACCCATAATTAAAAGAGGAATGTTGATGAATGACAAGCAAGTTTATGTTGGTGTATTTGGTGCAAACAAGATAGAGATATTATGAAGGAAAAAGGATGGAGAAAGTGATATAGAAGTTATAAGGTGTAGATGAAAAGGGTATCTATGACATTTCTGACGTGATTCCGGGACGGAATCCTTTTAAGGAGGGAAGGATGTAATAACCCTAACTTTGGCAATGCTACAGTGATCCTATGAATAGTAAATTTCGAGGATTTAGAGAAATGGTATATAGGTACTTTATAATGGAAACATAAAATGAATAAACAGAAACCATATTAATATTGTACAATGGAAATAAGTGACTCGAAATGACGTTAGATTTCAGAAATTCCTGAAGCATGAAATTTTGAGGATTTTGATTTCGAATAAGCTTCTATTGGACACTAAGGAGCATGGAAACATTATAAGAATTATATATTGAGGGATTAGTGAATTTAGAATTGAGCCAGGGGATTTTTAAGTTAAGAGAATACCAATGGAATTTGGATTGTTAAATGATCTCAAAACCACTGAGATAATGAGGTACATTCGTAACGAACCACAATTAGACGAATATCGAGATTAAGCAACCAAGATTAGTAATATAACAAGGATACATACCACATTATTTATCAATGTACTTAGCATTTTACTTAGAAAATCTAGAAAACAAGAGATGAGATCATTAAGATTACATCATCTTCCACTAAACCAAATTAAGGGTAGATTAGTCTTTTAACACCTAGATTTTTTTTACCAAGCTTCCAAGACAAGCTACACAAACAAGTAATTAGTAAGATTAAGATGAGATAGAACAAAACACAACAAAAAAATCTCTCCCCCATTTCCTTTACAACTTTCGGCCACTTTCAAGAAAAACAAGAAAAATCAAAATCAAAACCCTAGCTCTCTTCAACTACAAATCTAAGGAAAATTCATGGGTGTTCTTGGAGGTTAGGAAGGATCATCTACAAAATTTCAAGGCAAACCAACATCATTTGCATAGGTAATAAAATCATTGAAGTGGATGATGAATAGTGATGAATAGTAGTTTTCAAGAAACTAACTTGATTTTCATGGTTCTTTTAGTTGATTTAAGCTAATACAAGGTGACTTAAGGTGTATCCAAGGATTGTTAAGTGTTGTAAAGCTTCAAGAAGGTATAAACACTCTTGCCCCTTTTTATATTATGATGAATATTGTTGGTTTAAGTGATTAAGTGGTGTAAAGATTAAGATTATGATGTTATAAGTGTTTGTAAGTGATTAAAGTTGATTTTGGAAGGAGTTTGGGATGGTAACCATGGCTGGTAATGAAGACCACATGGTGTAGGTGATGATTATGGTGTTTGATGATTGATTTGGAGGAGTTTGATTTTGGAAAGTATGAAATTACAGCAGTTATAATGTCCGATTTTCGTTAGGACAGGAATTACCCTGTTTTTAGCCACTGTAACCATACGGTACCTTACTGTTTGGACCCCTAAGTGACCATGAAATGATAGAGCTTAGCTCATAGATCGTTTTGATATAAGGTGCGTTAAAATCTGATGAACGGTTTAGGAGAAAAGTCAGTTTTAGTGAAAGACGTTCGATAACCGAGAAAACGTAATTGTATCAACTTTGAGGTTACATTTACCATAGTTAGATAGTCTTACAAGCCACGAAATTTTGGGATAGTGTAGTGGGGTAGTCAGAGGACCCTTGACAGTTGACGTTACATTAAAATTCGAAATCCATATTTTCTGAGAATTTTTACAGTTAAGTGTGGTCGTTAGGGAAAATGGTGAAAACCCCTGAAACTTCAATTGAGCTTATAAATGGTTAAGTCCTTGAACCTTTGGGGTAATAATAATACGTTAAACATACATTGAAGTGTAAAGGGTGTTGTTATACGAGAGGGTAGTGAGTAAGAGATGTGATATTCTAATGACGGTCCTTTTGTGTTTATAGAAATTCCGGAGGAGGAACCAGCCCTACTGTCAGGATACAGAAATCGAGGCAAGATCCTTCTATCCCTACTTTAAAAATTATTTATCTTTGGAATAATAATGATATCATGACATATATTTATGTATATGTGATGCTTTTGTTGCTATATTGCAAAGAATATATTTTCTTGATTGTGGGAAGTTAAAGAGAGATGAATATGTTTTCTGAAATATGAATATAGAGATGATTATGAATGGAGCGAATATGCTCTAGGGTAAAAGAGATATGAAAGAGAATGGTATCAGTTGTTATCTAGGGTTATATGGTTTATAATGCTATATTATAAACATTCTTTTTAGTGTATGTTATATACATATATTTTATAGAAGTAATGTGCGAGAATGGAAATGAGATAAGTGAATGACATATGGAAATGTGAAATGGTGTTGATAAATTGAATAATGATCTTATAAAAAGGGGGATAGCAATAAAAATAAGCGTAAGAGGCTGTGTGCTGCACAGTCCAGCAATCAATCAATAAAAAGCGTAAGAGGCTGTGTGCTGCACAGTCCAGCAATCAATATTTTAATTCGGCCCAAGAGTTGCCGAAGGAGGATGTAGTGGTAGACCTTCCTCCAGGGGGATGTAGTGGTAGACCTTCCTCCTTCTACCGGTAGTAAAAAGAGACGGATACGGTCAGGCGACTGATCATCGTCCTACGTATCTGGCGCCAGTATATATCCCCAAAACTTGAAAGAAAGAATTGAAAATGGTTTTCAGATTTCTATAACTGAAAACAGAAAAGTGATATGAAACGATGAAATTATTGATATAGATGAAGAGAAACTGATTTTATATTAATTTATAAAAATTACTGTACAGGAGGGAAATGAGAAGATGATAGTGAGAGATTTACTCAAGTATTTATGTTATTTTAAGATATTACACTAAAAGGGTATATTGGTTGTTATAATATTTAAGAAGAGAAACTGATACTGTATTACCTTAGATTTCTTTCTTATAATAGTAAGTGGATGATGTATTATTAAATAAGAGTTTTATACTTCCTTAAAGTTTATAAATTGGTTACTGCTTACATATGTATATACATGTATACTTGGTTACATTTTAAATTCTAGTTTTCAATATTATCTTGCTGAGCTATTATAGCTCACTCTTGCTACTTATCTATATACAGCTAGGTATGCCCATACTACGCAGAACGCCCCGCAAGAGGGTAAGGGAAAGGCGACCTTCTGAGAGCTCGTTAGCATTAATCCCCGAGGTAGATGACCATCGCAAGGGGTTTAGTGGGCTTATGTATATTAAGTGTGTAAGTTTGAAAGATTGTAATAAATTTGGTTGTTGAAATGCTTCTTGTAGAAGCATCACTCAGCAATGTACTGAAGTATGATTCTGGGTTGTAATAACTTTTTAAATTCTAAACTCTTATTATGGTGAATGTTGTTCTCTGAGCATATGACTGGTGTGTGTGTGTGTGTATTACTGTGGGGTCAACTGCATAAATATTAATTATAAAAAAAAAAAAAAAACCCAAGAGATATTGAATTTGAATGGAAGTTGGTTCATGATGGCCCAAATTCATGACCCCGGATTTGGGGCTGTCACAGTTTTGGGTACCTTCTTTAAATCCTAATTGTAATAGAAGGCAATATCTTGCTGGGCAAGAATTGTAGAGCTTATATAAACACATCATACCATTGTAAATCATAAGAATGGATAGCTTGTAATCGTATCAAGGTACTTTCGATTTTCAATTCTTCAATATTATGTTTTCATTCATTATCATTATTATTTTGTTTTCTTCTTTAATTATGTGTAACTAAATCTTTAATCTGAGGATTGGGTAGTATTCCTTGGTATTCATGTGTGTTTAATTATCTGTGATTTTCTTGCTTTGCTGATCTGTTATTGAGGGCTTAACACAATTAGAAGAGTAGCTAACTTTTGATTGTATTCTAGGGATTGTAATAACTTGGAAGAGGAGTTGCAATTTTAGTACATGATTTAACAGACATAACTCGAATATTTGATTGGAAGATTAATAGGAGAGTTGTGAGACTTATAATTCTTGGAGCTTAATAGTTTATGATTGTCTTTGATTGTATCACGGAAGTGACAATTAGGGTATAGTTGTAGACATTATATTGTATCTTGGAAGAGAACATTATAACCTTAGAAGAATTGTTTTCAGCAGAGTAAGAACGTAGACATCACATAGATATTGAATGTGCATTGAAACCAAGTGAAGAACCCCAGTTCTTGGATTGTTTTCCTCATATATTTTATTCTCGATTGATAATTAGTTTAATTTTGTTTAGTTTAATTTAGTTTATAAACACACCAAACATTCTTCTACACTTCTAAATTGTGAGAGATAAAAACTTGAACTTGATATTACAATTCAGTCCTTCCCTGAGAACGAACACAAAAATACTACTAACAAATTGGCGCCGCTGCCGGGGAAGGCAGTATAGTTGAGTTTAGGTTAATTGTTTCTTGTAGTTTGGATTTTATCTTTGTATATATTTTTCTTTTCTTTCTTTTTGTATTTCTTTCTTTGGTTTTGAGGAGAGAGATTAGATGGAGTACAACTTTGGTTGGAACAACGCTCAGAATTTCTACAACAGTGAGGAACAATATCAAGACTTCAATCCTTACCCACAATTCAATTCTTATGAGGATTGTAATGCATATCAGGTGAATTCGTTCTATTCTGAGAACTCATTTTATGCTGCATATGCCCCTAGCAATGATTATTCATATTCGTTTGAAAATCAATATCATGATGATGTTTATCCATATATGTGTAATGATGTTGATACGAGTTTAACTCAGTCTAATCCTTCTTTACTTGCTGATTGGGAGATTGCGCTCAATAAAATGATTCAAGGAACTCAATCTAATCCTCCTTTACTTTCTTTGGGAGTTTTTGATGAACCAACTTTAGAGATTGCTAGTGACAATGATATTCCATGTGATTCAATAGCTTGGTACGAGGAGAATGCTAAACTAAATAATTTTATTTGGGAAGTTCGAGCAGTGTGGTATGAAGGATGTTATAGAACTCCCCCTTATGTCAATTTTCCTCTATGCCATGATTCTTGTTTAGCAATTGATGATAATGTTGTGTCTGATGAGTCTACTTGTGTAGTTGATAATTGTCACATGCGCATTAATGATAATTTGGATGCAATTGAAATTCTACCAAATCTAAAAAATTTTGAGCTTAATACATTGGTAGACGAGATTAAAATTGATGAGTGTCCAATTATAGAAGAGAAGGAAGTTAAGATTGATGAAGTTGAAAATCTTGTTTTAGAGTATAAGGATCCGATTTGGGAGGAGTATATGAGTCGTACTTATAATGATTATTCTGACGACTTTTCTAGCTATTTTGATGCTTCCAAGTCTCTTGAGCATGATAGGTTCTTGAAAGTTTTCGTACCTTTCAATGAATCTAAGGTTTATTTGCACAATATGCCTATATTAGAAATTCGTAGATATGTGCATCTGTTTGCTTTTTCTGTTCATTGAAGTTTGCAGGTAGAAATACGTCAAGCTATTGACGTTAAAGAAGCGCTTCTTGGGAGGCAACCCAAGCATTTTTGTACCTTGGTGTAGTATAGGATTTTTATTTCTTTCTTTAAAAAAAAAAAAAAATAGTCAGAACAGTGCTGCGCCAACAGCCCCACAGCGCAGTCAGCGCCCTATAACGCAGGGAAGGACTGCGCCAACAGCCTTCCAGCGCTGTCAGCGCCGAGTAACGCAGGTATGTCCTGCGCCAAGAGCTTCAGCGCGCTCCCAGCACCCTAACACGCAGCTTAAAACGGCGCAACAGGCCTTCCAAAGCTGTTAGCGCCCTATTCTCCTGGAATGTGCGATTTTTGACCCTTTAACCTCAATTTTCTTCACTTCTTTTATTCATTCTCATATCCTATTTCTATTTTATACCCATATCTTCAACCTATCATCTTCAATTCCTATCCTAACCTAAATTCAAATCCTAAACACACCCAAATCCTATTCTACATCTAAATTCATCTCAATTTTTTTTTCCTATCCATACAAATCCAATTCCTCTTCTATTTTTTTAAAAAAAATCTCTAAAAATTCAATTCTAAAGAGGAATTAATTGCAAGTTCATCTCTTTTATTCGTATTGGGTAAATCTTTTTCTCTAATTTTATTTTTATTACGAATTTGTGTTCTTGTAAATTGGGAATTTTGTATTATTCTTGGAATTTGGGCTATTTGTGGTGTGATATTGCTTGGTAATTATTGGTGGAGCTTCTTGTGAGTTGGGGATTGATTCTTTTGGCTCTTAGCGTGGATGAGGTGGTGTAAGGCGCATTGCAGGTATGTTTTCTACTATCCCTTGTAATTACTTCCATTCAATGCGGACATTGAATATTTTAAGTTTGGGGGTGGTTTGAGGGATTAGTAAGTTGTTGTTGTATTATTTGTTCATGTAGGATTCCATGCTTTGCATATTAGTAGTAGTAAATTATGCATTTATGTTTGTGTTATCTACGTTTGTTTCATATAGGACATTCTGTTTTTATGTTCGTATATCATGTGAGTTCATAATAGTTTGCATTTGCACCCATGCTTGTTAGGAATTTTGTGTTGTTGACGCTTTTGATTGAGAAGTGATATGCTTTGTTCTTGTGCACACACATACACTAGTAAGTTGAAGCTAGTAGACTTATTGAATGTTGTAAGTAATTAGAAGGACATGAATATGTGCAAGATGATTTAGTTTGCATGCTTTGAATACAAGTTGGTGCGTTAGAGAGATGTTTGCTTGGGATTGAGTATGTTTTTCCACCAAGTGAGTTTTTGAGCCATATTGCATATTTTTTGAAATTTATTCGTTTGCTTGAGTGTCCACGGATTGTTTGCATTGCTAGCAGTTGTTTGAGGTCTTTCTTGAAACGCATGACATTATTTGACGATTAAAATGATAAAGGCATTTAGGAATAACCGCATATTTTCCCATATTACCACACCATGTTTACATGATCAATTAGTTAACCCGTTGAGCTTAATCCTATTTTTCGGTGACATACCACATTACTTGCCTAGACCTTTTTCTTGTATTGGCCTTACAGTAATTTGAACCCACATTGTCAAAGGCTAGTAAAGTGCTTAAGGGAGTAATAAGGTATGCAAGGAGGGGTTTATTGTTGGTCATACTTTTGGGGAAAATATTGAGATTGGGTTTGGTTGTTTACTTGATAGTCGGCATATGTACTAAATGGTGGGATCATTGTTATTGTTTATATTATTGTTTTATTTAGCTCTCGAAAAAAAAAAAAAAAAAAGAAGAAAAAAAAATATTATGAAAGCATGTTTGTGTTTGTTGTGATCCTACTTTAGTCGACTAGTCGAGCATTTTTTGTTGGAAGATGAAGAGTAGAAATTATGTGGGGGGAAATAGGGTGTTGTGAATGGTTCAGTATGGTACTTATTAGCTTTTGACACTTCACCTGTTTTGGCTTATTTGACATACCTTGTCCCTAGCCCACGTTACAACCCAATTAAAGACCTTTTGATTATCGTCATTGATGTATGTTGTGTTAAGAGTTAGATTGATACCAAATGTCAAGCATGCTTATGATTTTGTTGGAATTGAGTGATACACTTACCCTTGATCTTGAGTGAATATTCTTTTGTGAGTGGATTGTGAGTGTTTGCTTGTTTTTGCGTATGAGATCCCGAGTTTTGTCTCAAAGATGTGCTCTTGTAGGCTTAGCATGTTTACTAACTTATTCTTACACTTGACATGGGCTTGTGAGAACTTATGCATGTTCATTGAGTAGACTATGTGAATACTTGCACTTTCGACACCAAGACATTGCGTATTTACTTTGATTCTTAAGTTGATATGGCATGAGAGGATTTGAAGGTATGGTAGGTTAGATTAATTGCAATTTGCATATTAGTTGCATTCATTCATTGCATTGCATTAGGTTAAATGGATTTTGTGGGTACATTCGCTATAGGCCCTCACGAGACCTTACTCGTCCACTAGGGCTGCCTAGGGGTTTAAAGGGCTTGTTGCATATGCCAAATGCAACCGTGATCACCTACGGAAGTGGTACTAATTAGGTAGTTGTAATTGTTTATGCTTGAGGACAAGCATCGGTTTAAGTTTGGGGGTGTTTGATAAGTGGATTTTATATCCACTTGGAACATTCTATATCGGCTTAAATTGATTGTTTTGGACTCAAGTTTGTGTAGTTTTGATGTGTTTTGTGTAGTTGTGCAGGTTCCCAAGAATATCTAAGCTTTTGTCGTTTTTGGAGATTTAATTGATTAAAATTCGGATTTTCCGGGAAGGTTGCGCAGCTTATACTGTTTTGGCCATATCCGGAGTTCTAGAAGTCCATTTTCAGCGATCTTACTGCCCACGCGAAGCTTGAGAGATTTTCTACAACCTAGGATAGGAAACAAGTGCAAGAAACGTACTGATTAAAGTCAAGCACGTGTTCTTATTAAAGAAGGCTTGGAATTTACCGTTTTGCCCTTTTTCTAATTCTAATTGTATTCTGGGCAGTTTTGGGTACCTTCTTTAAATCCTAATTGTAATAGAAGGCAATATCTTGCTGGGCAAGAATTGTAGAGCTTATATAAACACATCATACCATTGTAAATCATAAGAATGGATAGCTTGTAATCGTATCAAGGTACTTTCGATTTTCAATTCTTCAATATTATGTTTTCATTCATTATCATTATTATTTTGTTTTCTTCTTTAATTATGTGTAACTGAATCTTTAATCTGAGGATTGGGTAGTATTCCTTGGTATTCATGTGTGTTTAATTATCTGTGATTTTCTTGCTTTGCTGATCTGTTATTGAGGGCTTAACACAATTAGAAGAGTAGCTAACTTTTGATTGTATTCTAGGGATTGTAATAACTTGGAAGAGGAGTTGCAATTTTAGTACATGATTTAACAGACATAACTCGAATATTTGATTGGAAGATTAATAGGAGAGTTGTGAGACTTATAATTCTTGGAGCTTAATAGTTTATGATTGTCTTTGATTGTATCACGGAAGTGACAATTAGGGTATAGTTGTAGACATTATATTTTATCTTGGAAGAGAACATTATAACCTTAGAAGAATTGTTTTCAGCAGAGTAAGAACGTAGACATCACATAGATATTGAATGTGCATTGAAACCAAGTGAAGAACCCCAGTTCTTGGATTGTTTTCCTCATATATTTTATTCTCGATTGATAATTAGTTTAATTTTGTTTAGTTTAATTTAGTTTATAAACACACCAAACATTCTTCTACACTTCTAAATTGTGAGAGATAAAAACTTGAACTTGATATTACAATTCAGTCCTTCCCTGAGAACGAACACAAAAATACTACTAACACCGGTCTGCGCCGCATCCTACAATAGTTTCTGTCCAGGAGAGTTGTGTCCATGTATATGTATGTGTTAACACATATTTGAAGAAAAAAAAAAAAGTCGGACAAAGTTTCAACAGCCAAGCCACGCGCCACACCTCACGCCAGACACACAAATCCTACCCCATTCCAATCAATTTCAAGGCTTCAAGATTCAAGTTTGGGAGATTTTTAATTGCAAGCTTCACCTCTCCGGTTCGTATTTGGGTGTTGGGAAATTTTCATTTCCGACTGCGGAGGTTGAATTTAATCGGTTGTTGTTGAGGCCAATTGCTACAAAAAGGGGATTTTTGCCAAACAAGCATGTTGAGTTGCGATGGGGAAGGATATGTAAGGCGTCTTGTAGGTATGTTTTATGTTATCCCTTGTATTTACTTCCATTCTATGAGGGCATTGAATATTTTAAGTTTTGGGGTGATTTGGGGGATTAGTAGTTGTATGTATTTTTGTATTTTGTGTTCATATAGGATATCATGTTTGCATAGTAGTGATAGTTCATGCATGATTGTTATGTTCGTATTATCTACGTGTGTTTATATAGGACATTTTGTTTTATTTTCGTATACCATGTGAGTCATATTAGTTGCATTTTCATGGCATGCATATTTCATGATCCTTTAGGACGAGCTGATTCTGATTGATATGTGGATGTTGATTTGGGTGTGATGATGATGAATAGATGGCTGATTTATAGTTTTTATGAAATTGACTTGCATGTTACGGGAACAAAATTTATTTCACAGTCTCATTGGAGTGCTTTTGGGCTAGGTTAAGGTCATGCCTGTTGGATGTTTTGAGATTTAATCACTTGTTTATATTTAGAATTTTCGTTATTCCCTTTATAGCGTAGGAACATTAAAGTCTAAGTTTGGGGGAAAACAGGAATTTCATGCTAAGTTGTTAATAAAGGCTAGGTGTCAAATGGCTAGTAGCCGGCTCATATTTATATGAGTAGTCTAGGGTTGGAAATGAGAAAGGCTCATTCCAGATTGCGGAAAAAAAAAAGAAAAAAGAAAAAAAAAAGAAGAAAAAAAAAAGTCATTAGTTTGTTGTTTTGTATGCAAAATTAACCAGAGTGAGCTCTTTAATACTCGAGTAATTAAGTCTGAGGGGACTTAGTCCTAGTAACCTAAAGCCCTTCTGGTTTGGGATTGCTGACCTAACACTCGCTACATGGGTATTATTGTATAAGCCTTTTGGGGTCTCATTCATTGCACGGTTAAATAAGCATGTGTATTGTATATAGTATTATGTGTCGTAGTAATAAAGCATGAGTTTCTGTCTACCTTGGATAAGGGTGGAGGTGTTCCTAGGTTATGAAGTGTCTACAGTCTATTCTGTTTATAAACCTGTGATTGTCTTGGCGGAAAGCATGTATGATTTTTGACCTAGTTTTGGGAGTAATTCTGATGAGCATTGCACACACGCACGTTTCTGTTCATGTATTTGTTAGTATACGGGAACTTAGTCGAGCTCTGCTTGGATTTGTTACATTCATTAAGATATTTGCTTGTTAGTTGGTGTTGGTGAGTTTCAAGGGGATCTTTGCATTTTTCATATTAGCTGCATTCATGCATTGCATTGCATTAGGTTAAATGAATTTTGTGGGTACATTCGCTATAGGCCCTCACGAGACCTTACTCGTCCACTAGGGCTGCCTAGGGGTTTAAAGGGCTTGTTGCATATGCCAAATGCAACCGTGATCACCTACGGAAGTGGTACTAATTAGGTAGTTGTAATTGTTTATGCTTGAGGACAAGCATCAGTTTAAGTTTGGGGGTTTGATAAGTGGATTTTATATACACTTGGAATGTCTCCGATCGGCTTAAATTGATTGTTTTGGACTCAAGTTTGTGTAGTTTTGATGTGTTTTGTGTAGTTGTGCAGGTTTGCAAGAATATCTAAGCTTTTGTCGTTTTTGGAGATTTAATTGATTAAAATTCGGATTTTCCGGGAAGGTTGCGCAGCTTATACTGTTTTGGCCATATCTGGAGTTCTAGAAGTCCGTTTTCAGCGATCTTACTGCCCACGCGAAGCTTGAGAGATTTTCTACAACCTAGGATAGATATCAAGTGCAAGAAATATGCTGAATTAAATCGCGCACGTGATCTTGTTAAAGAAGGCTGGGAATTTACTGTTTTGCCCTTTTTCTAATTCTAATTGTATTCTGGGCAGTTTTGGGTACCTTCTTTAAATCCTAATTGTAATAGAAGGAAATTTCTTGCTAGGCAAGATTTGTAGAGCCTATTTAAACACATCCTACCATTGTAAATCATAACAATTCATAGCTTTTAATCATATCAAGGTACTTTCGATCTTCAATTCTTTCTTCAATATTATGTTTTCATTCATTATCATTATTATTATGTTTTCTTTATTAAATATGCGTAACTAATTCTCTAATCTGAGGATTGGGTAGTATTCCTTGGTATTCATGCATGCTAGATTACGTGATTTTCTGCTTTGCTGATCTATTAATGAGATCTTAACACAATTAGGGGAGTCATGAACCTTTGATTGTATTCTAGGGATTGTAATAAGCTTGGGAGAGAAGTTGCAATCTTAGTACATGATTTAACAGACATAATTTGAATATTAGATCGGGAGATTAATAGGAGAATTGTGAGACATATAATTCTTGGCACTTAACAGTTTATAGATATACTTTGATTGTATCACGGGAGTGACAATTAGGGTGTAGCTGTAGGCACTATATTGTAACCTGGGAGGGTACAGTATAACTTTAGAAGAATTGTTTTCAGCAAGGTAGGAACACAGATATCACATTAATATTGAGCATGTATTGAGACCAAGTGAAGAACCCCAGTTCTTAGATTGTTTTCCTCATATATTTTATTCTCGATTGATAATTAGTTTAATTTAGTTTATAAACAAACCAAACATTCTTCTACACTTCTAAATTGTGAGAGATAAGAAACTTGAACTTGATATTACATTCAGTCCTTCCCTGCGAACGAACAACAAAAATACTACTAACATGCTGATTGTATATGATTTCTTGAATGATAGTGAAATGATTATCTGAAATTAATTTATGTGAGGATAAGATGACTAGGTGTTCAAAGATATGATTGGATGATATGTACTCGTTATATATGTATAATTAGCCTACAGGGTTCCAGGTCAATGGCTTAACTAATTATCACAAATATACGGATGACCGTCGAGTCCATAGATGACTTCTGGGTTATATACGGAAAATAGTCAGGTCTTATATATAAAATCGTTTGTAATAATGAATATGTAGATTAGAGTCGTTTAACTGATAACAGGGATAAAACTACGGAAAGATACAAGGAGAGTTGGGTAAATAAAGAGAGCATGAATTACAGGTACGTGTATATGATACTACGAGTTTCGACGAGTTAACATGTATATACAGATATCTTTATAAAACGCAAAATACTGGATTGTCGGTTTAGAAATATGTAAATTCTACCAGAGTATATTATCTGATGATATATGTTCACTGAGTTGTGACTCATAAAAATCGCTCATGTTTTTCAGGTTAAGTTGCATGGTCGGCCAGCTGGATCTCCAGAGTCCCCCCTCATCAGCATTTGCATATATAAATATTTTAAGTTTTTATTTTCGCTATTAAGATTGATGGTTGAACTTAGTTGTAATTGTCGTAGTTGTTCACCTGATCGGTTAGGACAGGTTGAACTTGTGGTTGTTTTTCTTAAAAGTTGGATTTGTTATTTGGTGCTTAAATGGAATTTGGTTTGGTTTAAATTACAGGTGGATAGTCCGATTTACGAATACTTCATGCCGAAATTTTCTAAAATTCCCCTGTATCAAAGTCTATTTAATCCAATTAATTCCAATAATTGAGAGCATGCTTTAACTACTAAGTGTTATGTGTATAGTGAGTCACATTTTCTAAAGTCTTCAACTTCCGCATTGCGAAAGCATTTTAGAGGATTAATGTATATTATTTTTAAAAGTAATACTGTTATTCAGGGTTTTATTTATCCCCTAAAATGACACATATATATAGGGATATTCGAGTATTTTATTATAAAAAGTATATTTTCAATATCGGGAAGTCAGGGTGTGACATTATCCTTTGGTCTGTAATACCTTATGTTCGTGGATTCGTAATATGAGACTTGTTTCAATTTCATCTCTGGGACTATAACTGTGTGTGTGTGAGTGGATATTATTATGGGGTCATAGCATGTGATTTATTTATTGTGGACTCAAGTAAAGTATCAATCATGGAAAATAAGACCGTGAGGACCCGATCCCGGACCCCGGATCTGGGGATGTTACAGAAATGGTATCAGAACGAGAGTTATATATCCCAAGAGATGATGCGACGTTATATAATAATAAATTCACTAATATAATAAGAACTCTTGCCAAGTTCACCTAAAACCCTTATGGGAACTTTTAAGTATCATGATAGTAATATAGTTCGTCTTGTGTAGGCGAGCGACATGGCTGCCCAGGAGGCATCTGCTAGACAACATGACGAGGATTTGTTCCGGACCAGAGACCCGTATTTTGAGCACTTGCCTGCTGATGAGGAGGAGGGGGACCCTGAGGAGGTCCATGCTGATTCTGATACTGAGGTGATTGAGTTAGAGGAGGAGGACCCTGAGGAGGTCCGGGTTGATGATGATACTGATATTGTTGAGTCAGAGGAGGAGGTCCAGCTTGTTCATGATGTTAGAATGATGGAGGAGGATATCGACATGACCACAGAGCAGGTGATGGTTGTTGTTTTAGCACAGGATGGAGATGAGGGTATTGAGGGTGATGTAGATGAGCCAGTGGATGATGCTGTAGGGAGTTCCGGACTTTATGTGCCACCCCTCACTAATGAGAGAGCCCCTACCCCGCCACCACTACCTGTGAGCCCATTATCCGATGAGTTTGAGGAGTTGACCCCAGAGCCACAGCAGACTGAGGCCGCACAGCCGGCAGATCCCTCTACTCCACCCCATATTCCACTTGAGGGGATACCCGTAGCTGTGCATCATTATATGATGAGCTGACTGACTACAGATCTGGCCATAGCTGAGGCCCGGTTTGCAGAGTCCCGCAGAGAGTTAGCTAATGAGAGAGCTGCCCGGATGGGGCATCATAGTGGGGGACGTGCCAAAGCTAGGGAGATGTATGAAGCAGTGACCCGCATAGAGCTGAGGGCTCGTGTGAGGGTGCGTCAGTTACCCAGTGATGGGCATGGTATGGTCTCCAGGGTGGATGCAGATGAGGTTTTTCGCATTGCTATGAAGAGGGTTCAGTATACGGCATAGTAGCACCGATTTTGGGTGGGATAGTTTCAGTATGTAGTTCCCTGTTACAGACTAAACAGATAGACAACTTATTTCACTTTTGACTAGTTGTTATTCAGATGGTTGTACTTTTTAAAACTGTTGTTGTATGTTGGATATTGTACCGTTTGGTACCTTGTATATATTTATTTCCCTTTCAGTCATTTTAGTCTCTCTACGATGCAATCACTAGTTTGTTATATTATATCTGCATATACTACTTTCGATTAAAAATTACCATGATATATAGAACTGTGGGATCCTAAATCCAATTATGCATCGATATTGTGAAAAGAAACCCTCTAAAATAGGTAAATAAACCTAATGTATATTGTCCAATTTTCAGTAAAATGCCTCCGAGAAGGATGGGTACTAGGGCTAACCCCCATGAGTCTACTGACCAAGAAAGTCACAATCAACCTGAGGAAAACCTTGAGTATAATGAAGAATAGGATCAGGATTACAATGAACAGGAGGATTCCCAGTATGTGATAGGGGATGAAACCTTCTATACTGCGGATTTCGATGAAGAAGTAGAAGAAGGGGAAACGGAAGTCGAACATCAGGGGGAGAACCAGGGTGAAAACCCTATAGGGCGATTCATGGATCTGCTCAGGTAGAATTTGAACCAATATCCCCATGCACCTCAAGAAAACAATACCAATATGGCCACTTCTTTCCGAGCATTCAAGTCCCTCAAACCCCTAGAGTTTCACTGATCGACTGATCCCGTTGAGGCAAGGTCCTGGGTTAAGGAAATGGAGAAATCATTCAAGATTCTGAGTATTGATGAGGCCCAAAAGACTATCTTTGCTACCTACTTACTAAAAGGAGAGGCAAATTATTGGTGGGAAGCCAAGAAGAATATGTAAACCGATGCTATTGTAACCTTGGATAGGTTTAAACAGTTGTTTTTAGAGAAGTACTTCCCGAGGTTCATGAAAACCCAGATGGAGCTCAAGTTTTTGGAGCTAAAGCAGAATAACTTATCGGTGGCTGACTATGAAGCCAAGTTTACCGAACTTTCAAGATTTGTACTGGAATTTGTGGACACTGAAGAAAAGAAAGCTAACAGGTTTCAGCAAGGGCTGAAACAGTGGATTCAGAACAGAGTGGCAGTTTTAGAGATTTCTGATTATGCCACCTTGGTGCAAAAGGCAACCATTGTGGAAGTAGGTATTGATCAGGCACAGAGAGAGAGAGAAAAAGGGGGAGTAAAAAGGAAGCATGTCAGCATGGGCGGAGGTTCCACGGGAGGAAAACCCCCAAATAAGTTTAGCCGAGGAGAAGTGTCCCTACCTGGGAGGAATGTAGGATTTAGACCCTCAATGAGTGCAAGTGTGAGCCAGGGCGGCCAACAATCAGCAATGTTCCGTTCCCACCCTTCATGACCTTCTGTGCCAGAGTGCATAACTTGTGGGAAGAGACACTCGGGAGTATGCAATCAGAAGCAGTCCGCCTGTTATAGGTGTGGGTGAGTGGGTCACTACTCCAACAAGTGTACCGCGGTTAATCCTACTGCCAGTAAGAGCAATACCTGTTTTCAGTGCGGACGTCTAGGGCACATGAGGAAGGATTGCCCAATGAACAAACCAGCGGCTTCAGGGGCAAGCAAAGCTGCCTCTAACCGACCACCAACTGCTAGGACCTTTAACATGATAGTACAAGATGCCGTGAGGGACACGGATGTGATAGCAGGTACATGTAAATGTTTTGTTTGATTCTAGAGCAACTAAGTCTTTTATATCTAGAGATTTTGCGCGTAAATTGAAACTTAAAACCCAACCGCTAAGGGAGTCTTTGCAAGTAGAGATAGCTAATCAAGAAGTCATTCCCGTTAATCAGATTCACCCCGCTTGCAAAATAGAAATAGGAGGACGATCCTTCTATGTTGATTTGATCCTTTTTAAGCTAGGGGAATTCGACGTTATTTTAGGAATGGATTGGTTGTCTTGCAATAATGCGCAAATAGATTGTAAAGGGAAAAAGGTTATGTTGAAAACCCCAGGAAAGAAGGAAATAGTGTTTAAAGGGATGCGACAGACCCAGACCATTCTAACCATGGCGCAGACCAAGAGACTGTTACGAAAAGGGAACGAGGCTTATTTAGCTTACGTTATAGACACCCAGAAAGAGGCGCCCAAGATACAAGACATTCCGGTAGTTAACGAATTTGAAGATGTGTTTCCTCAAGATCTTCCCAGACTACCACCGGATAGAGTGATTGAGTTCGCTATCGAGTTAACCCTGGGGACGGTGCTAGTTTCGAAGGCCCCGTACCGACTAGCACCAGTAGAAATGAAAGAGCTAGCTAAGCAACTACAGGAATTGTTGGATAAGGGTATGATAAGACCCAGTGTGTCACCTTGGGGTGCACCAGTGTTGTTTGTTAAGAAAAAGGACGGGAGTATGAGGTTATACATCGACTATCGAGAGTTGAATAAGCTAACCATAAAGAACAAGTACCCGTTACCCAGAATAGATGACTTGTTTGACAATTTAAAAGGTGCTGAGTATTTCTCCAAAATTGATCTAAGGTCTGGGTATCACCAATTAAAGATCAAACCTGAAGATATCCCAAAGACCGCCTTCCATACTAGGTATGGGCATTATGAGTTCTTAGTGATGTCGTTTGGATTGACCAACGCCCAGCAGCTTTCATGGATTTAATGAATAGAGTGTTCAAGAAATATTTGGACCAGTTTGTTATAGTCTTTATTGATGATATTCTGATCTACTCAAAGACAGAGGAAGAACACACTGAACATTTGAGGATAGCTTTAGGAATACTCAGGAAAGAACAGCTGTACGCTAAATTCTCGAAATGCGAGTTCTAGAAAAATGAGGTGCAATTCTTAGGGTACGTGGTCAATAGGGAAAGAGTGTTAGTTGACCCCTCCAAGATAGAGGAAGTTTCAAATTGGGAGCGACCAACCATGTAAGAACCCAGATTTTTGATAGAATTAAAACTTTTATTATGTAATAATATAGGAGTGAATAGTGGTTATGACTGCGATGTAACGACTGTCTATTGAATGAATGAGATGGATTTAGATTCAAATATTTATATGTCATGAAGAATTCTGTTTGTTGACAGCATAGATAAGAATGATATATCTCCTAGGGATATAAGTTATATTATTCCAAGTAGGAAGATTATTCTTATGTCATCCGAATCAATATCTGTTATTAGTCCAGTGGTTCCGTAAAAGGGTTAAGGAACACCCGAAAGAGGACCAGGGCATTTTATTATTTATGAAGAATAAAAGATAGAATAAGGTATGAATAGTGTTTTTGAGTAAAACAAGAATATTATTAGACGACGCTATATAGGAGTATTCAGAATGGATTTCTGAGTCCGTATTCATGATCCCGGGGCAAGATAAGTGTATGTAAACGATATCGGATTCAGAAAAATAGCACTTTTATTTTCTCCGAGATTTCCCTGGACACTGCAAGACTTAAGGGTTTATTAAAGGGATTGAAGGAATTTAAATTTGAGAAATATTAAGTAAGATGGAGAATGATATTATAATTAGTAAGGAGATTTCCGGTAAAACCTTAACTAAAAATATTTAAGATATTCCTTCGAACGATCAATGAAATGGAGTAATAACCGGACAAAGAAATGAATAATCAACCAAGAGACAAACATGTGTAATTGGTGGAAAAAGAAGAAACCAAAGTGACATACTTGAAAGTCAACTACAACTAGGATGGCTCTTTAGCACTTAACCAAAAATGGACTTGCTTAATGTGAAGCCAACACTTGGTTCAATAAGAAAGCAACAAGTGGCACCAATAGATGATTGACAACACAAAAGGAAGAGATGCATTCAAGTTATATACATAGAAATACATGCATTAAGCCATTTTACACAACAAAACACAAACAAAAAAACCACCATCTCTCTCTTGTAACTCTTGGCCAAGAAAAGGAAAAAAGGGGGGAGACTTGCCACCATCCAACCACTTCAACCTATAGCTTACAATAAAGCTTGAGACTAGGAGAAGGTAAATCCAAAACCTTAGCATCATCCTTTAAGGTTTCCATTTTCAAAAGATTTATGAAAGTGATGATGAATAGTAACTAACATGTTTGTTTTGCTTTTGATCTTTGGTTTATGGCTTCCAAAGGATAGTATAAGCAAGGTATAAGAGTTTTAAGAGTATAATAGCACTACCAAGCTTCAAACCAATATATAACACTTGAAACCTTTGGTTAAATCTTAAGTTTTTATGGAGTTTAGTAGTTATATGTATGTTTAAGACCTTAAGATTATGATTGGGCTTTGTTATATGTTAAAATAGTTTAGATGAACGGAAAGGCATTGCTTGGCCTCAGTTCATAGTTAAATAACATGTATGTGTTGTTTGGAGTGAAAACCATGATCATTGGATGGTTTGAATTTTGGAAAACGTGTAAACATAGCCGTCGTAATGCTGAAATTTCGTTAACCCTTGAATTCCGTGCATAGAAGTAGCCTTAACTCACTTTTAATCTTTGTTTTCTGCCATTGTAAGCTATATTATGTTATAAGCTTCGTTTTGATATAAAGTTCGTATAAAACGGATATACGGTTTAGGAGATATGGCTGATTTAATAAAAGTAGTTAGAAACCGTAAACGAAAGTTCGTAACTGAAATTGGATTCCTTTAATATTACGAAATCAGTGGCGAATCTTGATAATTAAATATTAGAGGTAAAAATGTAAGCGTGGGAGAAAACCACATGTCGAATGGATCGTTTTCCGATTTTATATAAATGTTCGAATCAAGGTTAAACGCGAGCGAACCCCTAAAAGCATGCTTGGTTATGACTTTGGTAAATAACTTAGAAAACGGGCGATAAAAACTCATAGTACAATCTTGATTCGTAATTGATCGACCTTAAAACTTACATGGCTTAAGTATGTATCAAGTGTGGGTATGATGACATGTCATATTAGCGAATAAATGTCGAATCGCATCGGTGATAAAAAGGGTCGAGATAATTCGAAAACGTGTTTCGACTTAAGTAAGAGTTTATACTTAACCTTTGTAAAGTGTTAAGTGGTTAATACCGAATACCTTGGCTATTTATAGATCGCCAGGCTGACCCGGGGCACGCTACCACTACCTCGACCCGCACTCGATTTCCAGGCAAGTTTCAAATCCTTTTGAAAGGCTGTTGTTGTGAATATATATATATATATATATATATATATATATATATATATATATATATATATATATATATATATATATATATATATATATATGCTTTTCTGTTATACATATGCCATAGCATGCATGCCTACTTTTAAATTCATATTGATATACTTGTTCCTGAAATTATTGTTGGCTTATAAGCTAGATAGTTAATATATCAGTTATAAGTCGGATATCACTAAGACCCTTAAGCGAAGGGCAGTTAAATCTCATTCTTTGATTATAGACCGGGAGTCGATATTCCTTAATATACTGATATTTTTTTCAGAGGAAAATATTTAAGTAAATATTTTCCATTTATTATCTGGCGAATATTATTGGAATATTCCTTGAAGATTATTTGATAAATATTATTTGGGATATTCATCCAATATTTATTTATTCGCTGAATACTATCTTTAATATTCCTCCAAGGTTGATTTAATATTCGAATATTATTTTGAACCCTCATTTAAGTTATTTACTTAAAGAATATTCATTCGAGCCTCTTTACTCAATAAATATTATTTGAATATTCATTCGAGAGTATTTATTTAATGAATATTATTTTATTATTCATTCGAGCCTTATCTATTCAAATGAATATTATTTCGAATATTCATTCAGACTCCAGCTATTCTATAAATATTAGCTGAACATTGATTCGAACTCAAGTTATTCGATAAATATTATTTTAAATATTCCCTTGAGACAATGAATATTATCTTCAAACATTCATTCAAAGTCGATTCAATTATTGAATATTATTTCAAATATTCATTCGATAATTATTTCTTCAAGAAATATTATTAAGTTGAATATTCATTATTTATTCAATGAATATTGTCTAAAATATTCATGAGATAATTATTTCATCAATAAGTATCATTCTTAAGTTGAATATTCATTATTGATTCAATGAATATTATCTCAAATATCCATTTGGTGATTATTTCATCAATAAATATTATTATTAACTCAAATATTCATTATTCGTTCAATGAATATTATTCTGAATATTTATTCAAAGATTATTTCGAGCAATACTCTTCCAATGTCTGTGACTTAATAAATATTCTTGGAAAATTTATTTAATTCTTCGAACTCGTTTCAAAATGAGTTACTTCAATCACATAGTATCTTGGACCTTCGAGTATTATATAAATTATTTCAGAGTCGTATGATTATTATTATATTATCAAGGAAGGTTCTCAGTAATTCCATTCTGCATTCGATTCTATTATAAGGGAACCTTACTTGAGAAATGTTATTTATCTTGTAGACTTCCCGGTCATAAATTCTTGGAAACTATTCTTTCCACTCGCAACTTGGTTGCTATTATGCATGGAATCTTTGTGTACCCACTCATCATTCGAGGGGTAAGAATGTTGGGACAAGTTGATATCCATTAACAAGCAGCAGCTTGGGAAATATTGGTGAATCTTCCTTTCCAACTAGATACGACTACTTTGTGGAGTCTTATCAACAAGTATTACACTTGGGGAAAGGGGGAAGATCTTTACATTTCAGAGTTATGGATGTTATGCGAACTAGGAGTCATGTAAGAGGCCGAGTAGCGCCGGTCCATCCCATTGGCCCAACCATTGGCCGGGGAGATCTAGCAGGGCGGTAGACAAGTAAATCCATCAGTTCTTCCTTCTACAGGTAGTAAAACTAATTTGAGCTGTACAATCTGCGACTGATCATCGAAAGGATTGGAACAGCGGGCGCGGTGAATACTCCAATATTAGTTCATCATCCAAGATTGGAATCTTCTGCACATTATCATTGTTGGCAGGGTTGAAAATTATTTGAAATGGGAATTGCAATATCTTTCTTGCAAGTTTCTCTTTTATGAAAATGATGCTATCTTGCTTATCTTGACATAGCAGATATTTCCACGGAAAATATATAGGTTTTGAGTTACCTTGTAACTTCATCCTTTATATTGATCTGGCACTCTTTTCGTTAATGCATGGCATATGGTTTCAAAATATACTTGTGGACTATTATAAATATCACTATGCAGTTATATTATTGATGGTGGGCTATTGCTCACCCTTGCTTATTTATTATGTCACAACAATAGCTAGGACTGATGGCCCGCGTAGGGCGCACTCGGCGCAAGCAGGTTACCCGACCCACAGGACTCCCCGCTGATGTTGTTGGTGCCATTGCTGAGGTAGCATCAAATAGTCAACTTTTACTTCCAGTTTAATTATATGTATCAATAATATTAATCAACGGCAAGAACTTTAAACTTATGTTGTTCCCCCCTTGGGATTGTAATAACTTTTATTCGTAAACCTTCTATGTAAGACTTATTTCAATTTCACCTCTGGGACTATAACTCTGTGTGTGTGAATGGATATTATTGTGGGGTCACAGCATGTTACTTGTTTATTTTGAACTCAAGAAAAGTGTTAATAATGGAAAATGAGACCGTAACGACCCGGTCCTTGACCCCGGACCTGGGGGTGTTACAAACCACTCTAACAGAGGTAAGGAGTTTCATCGGGTTGGCATGATACTATAGACGATTTGTTCAAGATTTTGCAAAGATTGCAGCCCCATTAACTAGACTTACCCGTAAAACTGAAAAATTTGAATGGACTAAAAAATGCGAGAAGAGTTTTCAAGAGCTGAAGAAGAGGTTGGTAACGGCCCCAGTGTTGGCGTTGCCTGATGGAAAAGGATATTTCGTGATTTACAGTGATGCTTCGCATAAAGGATTGGGATGCGTGCTTATGCAGCACGATAAGGTGATAGCATATGCGTCAAGGCAATTGAAGGATTACGAGATCCGATACCCCACCCATGACCTGGAATTAGCAGCAATTATTTTTGCCTTAAATATTTGGAGGCACTAATTGCATGGAGAGAAGTGTGAGATTTACACTGACCATAAGAACCTTAAGTACATTTTCACGCAGAAAGAGCTTAACATGCGCCAGAGAAGATGGCTAAAGCTAATCAAGGATTACGATTGTGAGATTAATTAGCACCCGGGTAAGGCCAATGTGGTGGCTGATGCCCTTAGTAGGAAAGAAAAGCTCAAGATGATAACTATGGAGGAAGAATTGATAAAAGACTTTGAGAAGTTGGAAATTGAGGTAAAGATGCCAGAGGATGGTCAAGAGAAGTTAACGGAAATTCGAATCCAGCCTCTATTGTTGGAAAAGATTAGGCTATGCCAAGAGCGAGTGATGGAAGCAGAAAAGAACTCGACAGAGGAGTTAATGACTGGAGAAGAAATCAAGTATGAAAAAGATAAAGAAGGGATCATGAGATACATGTGGAGGTTATGGATCCCAAATGATCAGGAACTCAAGGATGAAATTTTATACGAGGCCCACAACTCCAGGTACTCAGTGCACCCCGGTAGTACCAAGATGTATAGGTATTTGAAAGAGTACTACTGGTGGCCCAACATGAAAAAGGACGTTGTAGAGTGGGTAAGTAAATGTTTGACCTGCCAGAAAGTGAAAGCAGAGCACCAGAGGCCCAGTGGACTTCTACACCCCTTAGAGATTCCCGAATGGAAATGGGAACATATAGCCATGGACTTCGTAGTAGGTTTACCAAGGACCAAAGCAAATCATGACGCCATATGGGTGATTATAGACCGACTAACGAAGTCAGCTCACTTTCTTCCGATCAATGAAAAGTATACGGTCGACAGGCTGGTAGATATCTACCTCAAAGAGATAGTGGCGCGACATGGAGTTCCAGTCGCCATAGTATCCGACAGAGATCCTAGATTTAACTCCAGGTTTTGGAGGAGCTTTCAAGAATGTGTGGGAACCAGCCTAAACATGAGTACAGCTTACCATCCCCAGACAAACGGGCAAAGTGAAAGGACCATCCAGACACTAGAAGATATGTTGAAAGTCTGTGCTATAGACTTTAAGGGAAATTGGGATGATCACTTGCCATTGATCGAGTTCTCCTACAATAATAGCTTTCATTCAAGCATAGGAATGCCGCCTTACGAGGCCCTTTATGGAAGGAAATGCCGATCTCCCCTATATTGGGATGAAGTTGGAGAGCGAAAGATGCTCGGGCCTGAAATGGTTCAACGGAAAAAAGATGCAGTGGATCTTATTAAAGGACGACTGGTAGCAGCACAGGATCGACAAAAGAAATATGCCGACTTAGCCCGGAAAGGAAAAGAATATGAAGTGGGACATCTAGTGTTCCTGAAGGTATCTCCTTGGAAAGGTTTAATGAGATTTGGAAAGAAAGGAAAGCTGAGCCCTAGATATATTGGACCATTTGAGATCTTAAGACGTATTGGGGAGCTAGCTTATGAACTGGCATTATCCCCGAACCTGCAGCAAGTGCACAATGTGTTCCATGTCTCAATGCTGAGGAAATATAATCCGGATGCCAAGTACATAGTGGAATATGAGCATGTGGATATACAGCCAGACCTGACCTATGTAGAGCAACCAGTGGAAATCATAGATAGAAAAGATCAAGAGCTCCGAAACAAGGTCATCAAGCTTGTCAGAGTTTTGTGGCATAACCACAACATAGAAGAATCAACCTGGGAGCTAGAAAGCGCAATGATGGAGAAGTACCCCCATTTGTTTTCAAACTGATTCCGGGACGGAATCCTTTTAAGGAGGGGAGACTGTAAGAACCCAGATTTTTGGTAGAATTAAAACTTTTTATTATGTAATAATACAGGAGTGAATAGTGGTTATGACTGCGATGTAACGACTGTCTAATGAATGAATGGGATGGATTTAGATTCAAATATTTATATGTCATGAAGAATGCTTTTGGTTGACAGCATAGATAAGAATGATCTATCTCCTAGGGATATAAGTTATATTATTCCAAGAAAGATTATTCTTGTGTCATCCAAATCAGTATCTGTTATTAGTCCAGTGGTTCCGTAAAAAGAGTTAAGGAACGCCCGAAAGAGGACCAAAGCATTTTTATTAAATAAAAGGAATAAAAGAAAGAATAAAGTGTGAATAGTAATTTTGGTGGAGATGGGAATATTATTGGACGACGATATATAAGAGTATTCAGAACGGAAATCTGAGTTCGTATTAATGATCCAGGAGGAAATTAAGTGTATGTAAAAGCTGTCGGATTCAGAAAAATAGCACTTTTCTTTTCTCCGAGATTTCCCTGGACACTGCCAGACTTAAGGAGTTATTAAAGGGAATTAAGGAATTTAAATTCGAGAAGTATTAAGAAAGATGGAGAATAGTGTTTGCACTAAATCACGCAAGCGTACGTGGTAACAAGTAATACAGATATAAGTCAAGTTCGTTCCCACAGAGATCTGGTTATGGTTTTAATTCAGTAAACGCACCTATGCAACAGTGTATGGTTATTATGCACTGCTAAGACAAATAACAAATATGGGTTTTAACTATCTAAATTAACTAAAAAGCAAATTAACAAAACTACAAATTAACTAACTAGAAAGAATTGAAATCTAATTACTTCTGCAAGAAAAACCATGGAATCCTAACTTCATTAAATACTTCGCTTAGATCTGACGCCTTTAATCACTATATGCAATGGTTATGATATCTGATCGAATAACACGAAACAAGTATACGCTACTTCTCAGTATACGAATACCAAACTAAACATACATCCATAAAAGAGATAGAAGATGAATAGACACCAATTATGCTTAGACCCTATATCTCTATAGAATTTGAAAACATAACGGTTGAAGAACAAGTTATCCACATTGATCACATAGGGTAGCATATTATCTCTAATCATGCCACAAATCATGATGTTAAAACATCAACCTATCCTATGCTAGCATGGCAAGTTCTAAATCTTAAGATCCACTCTCGTTTAGCAAGAGATTAACAAATTAGATGTTAATGACGCATCTAAACACATGAATCACAACCATACGAGGATATCAAGATATACATCATACACAGATCTTTTAAAGCATCAAGATACTAAACTCCATAAATAAATCCGTTAGAATCCCATGACAACGATTAGTTCATAATTGAACCTCTCGTCATCATGGGATCAAGTGAAACCATGATAAAAACAAAGTATGAAAAGATACAAATAAAACTAAGTAATTGATATGTAATTGTTCTACTCCTAATGATGATGATAAATTACAAGGGTTGGATGTGTTTATATAGGCTCTAGACATCTTGCCCAACAAGAAAATACCAAATCAGAATTATAATAGAAGTACGTTTCCTAAACTGATTCTGATTTAAAGGGAAATTCGCAGCTGTCTTTTCTTCAGTAATTCTGGAACGTTCCAGCTGCAATTGGGCCTCTGGACCACTTTAGAATGATAGAAAATCTCGTTATCTTCGCGTGGACAGTAAGATCGCCCAAAACTGACTTCTAGAACTCAAGATATGGCCCAAACAGTGAATCTCACGCGTGCAGCCCAATAAATCCGAATTTTAATAAATTAAATCTCCAAAAACGACAAAAACATCCACCATAATCAACATCCTTGTAAATCTGCACAACTAAACAAAACACATCAAAACTACAAGAAACTTGAGCCCAAGACAATCAATTTAAGCCGATTTAGAATGCTCCAAGTGGATATAAAATCCACTTATCAAATAGTATTATAAATATTGAGAAGGTTTTCGGTAAAACCCTAACTAGAAACGAATGAGTTATTCCCTCGAACGATCAATGAATTGAGCAATAAACTGACAAAGGATCAAACAGAGGAAGCAAGATGCATGCATGTGCAAGTGATAAATATCTAGTGACTAGCAGGGAACTAGATCAATTAGAATGCAACCAAGTACTTAGCACACAAACCACTTGGTTAGCCTTAAACCACCAAAAGATCAACACATGGCTTGCTAAAAACATCATCTAGTGCATCATCACTTTAATAAAGGTGCTTTACAAGAGATATTATCTAAAAACATCACTTTATGCATTATTATCAAAAATCAACCAAGCAAAAACACCAATCTCTCTCCTTTTTCTTCACATTCGGCCCAAGCAAAATTCCAAAACAAAAATCCAACTTCCAACCATTGTTTGATCTTGTAATTTTTTTGGTGAGTCTTACATTTCATAAAAATGATCTCCTCAAAATCTTAGCTTCAAACTCATCTTTTTCCAGGTCAAATAAATCACCAAAGAGGAGGGTGAATAGTGTTCTTATAAACTAACCTTTGATTTTCATGTTTCTTTTGATTGTTTTAGCAAGCTTAAGCACTCCTAAGGATCATACAAAGATTAGTACGGATAGAAAACACTCTCAAGAAGGTATAACAACTTGAAACCCTAGATCTACTTTGAGTTTTATGCATGTTCTTGAGTGATCTAAGTTTAGTTATGTTATTAGTAGGTTATAAGCATAATTATAAGCATGATTATGATTGGGTTTTGATAAATGTTAAAAATAGTTTAGATGAACGGAAAGGCATTTCTTGGCCTCAGTTCATGGTTATAAATCATGTATATGTTGTTTGGAGTGGATACAATGATTATGGGAAGGTTTGGAATTTGAAAATATTGGATTTATAGCCGTCGTAATGCCAAAATTTCATTAACCTTAAGAAAACGAATTTGACAGTAAATGTAAATCACTGCCTAGCTTTTTAATCTGCCATGTTAAGATAGACTATGTTATGAGCTTCGTTTTGATATAAAGATCGCATGAAACGGACTTACGGTTTAGGAGTTATGATTGAATTCGTAAAAGTGGTTCGAAACCGTACGCGGAAATTCGTAACTGAAATTGGACTCCTTTAATATTAAGAAATCAGTGGCTAATCTTGATAATTAAATAATAGAGATAAAAAGGAAGGTGTGGGAGAAGACCACATGTTAAAAGGATCGTTTTCCGATTTTATATAAATGTTCGAATCAAGGTTAAAAGCGAACGAACCCCTAAAAGCATACTTGATTATGACTTTGGTAAATAACTTAGAAAACGGGCGATAACACTCGTACTACAATCTTGGTTCGCAAATGATTGACTTTAGAACTTACATTGCTTAAGCATGTATCAAGTGTGGGTATGATGACATGTCATAATAGCGAACATATGTTGAATCGCGTCGGTGATAAAAAGAGTTACACTAAGAGGTGTATAACGAGATAATTCGAAAACGTGTTTCGACTTAAGTAGAGTTTATATTTAACCCTTTGTAAAGTGTTAAGTGGTTAATCCCGAATACCTTGGCTATTTATAGATCGCCAGGCTGACCCAGGGCACGCTACCACTACCTCGACCCGCACTCGATTCCCGGGCAAGTTTCAAATCCTTTTAAAAAGGCTGTTGTTGTGAATATATATATGCTTTCTGTTATACATATGCCATAGCATGCATGCCTAATTTTAAAGTCATATTGATATACTTGTTCCTGGAATTATTGTTGGCTTATAAGCTAGATAGTTAATATATCAGTTATAAGCCGGATATCACTAAGACCCTTAAGCGAAGGGTAGTTAAATCCCATTCTTCGATTATAGACCGGGAGTCGATATTCCTTGATATTTTGATATTATTTTCAGAGGAAAATATTTAAGTAAATATTTTCCATTTATTATCTGGCAAATATTATTGGAATATTCCTTGAAGATTATTTGATAAATATTATTTGGGATATTCATCCAATATTTATTTATTCGATGAATACTATCTTTAATATTCCTCCAAGGTTGATTTAATATTCGAATATTATTTCGAACCCTCATTTAAGTTATTTACTTAAAGAATATTCATTCGAGCTTATTTACTCAATAAATATTATTTGAATATTCATTCGAGAGTATTTATTTAATGAATAGTATTTTATTATTCATTCGAGCCTTATCTATTCAAATGAGTATTATTTCGAATATTCATTCAGACTCCAGCTATTCTATAAATATTAGTTGAACATTGATTCGAACTCAAGTTATTCGATAAATATTATTTTAAATATTCCCTTGAGACAATGAATATTATCTTCAACATTCATTCAAAGTCGATTCAATTATTGAATATTATTTCAAATATTCATTCGATAATCATTTCTTCCGTAAATATTATTAAGTTGAATATTCATTAGTTGTTCAATGAATATTATCTCAAATACCCATTTGATGATTATGTCATCAATAAATATTTTTACTCACTCGAATATTCATTATTCGTTCAAATGAATATTATTATGAATATTTATTCACAGATCATTTCGAGCAATGCTCTTCCAATAATTATGACTTAATAAATATTCTTGGAATATTTATTTAATTCTTCTAATTCGATTCAAAGACGATTACTTCACTCACATGGTATCATTGACCTTCGAACATTATATAAATTAATTTAGAATCTTATTATTATTATTATTATTATTATTATTATTATTATTATTATTATTATATCAAGGAAGGTTCTCAAACTCTTTTCTTCGTTCAATCCTATCTCTCAAATAATAAGGGAACCCTACTTGAAAAATGTTAATTATCTTGTGACTACCCGGTCATAAATTATTCGTTTCACTCGCAACTTGATTGCTATTATTCATGGAATTGTGTATACCCACTCATTATTCGAGGGGTAAGAATGTTGGAACAAGTTGATATCCATTAACAAGCAGCAGCTTAGGAAATATTGGTGAATTTTCCTTTCCAATTAGATACGACTACTTTGTGGAGTCTTCTCAACAAGTATTATACTTGGGGAAAGGGGTACGAACTTTACATTTCAAAGTTATGGATGTGAAATGAACTAGGAGATGTGTAAGTGGCCCAGTGGCGCCGGTCCAGCAAATGGCCCAACCGTTGGCCGAGGGGGTTCCAGAGGGCGGTAGACAAGTAAATCCGTCGGTGCTTCCTTCTACATGTAGAGAACAAGAGGTGGGGAGCATAACATACGACTGATCATCGTGTGAATGCTATGTCTCCTGGCGTGTCAAACTCCAGTATTAGTTCATCTCTCTCAATGTTGGAAATTTTCTGCAGCATCATCATGGTTGGCAGAGTTGAAAAGTATTTGAAAACTGGAATTGCAATATCTTTCTTGCAAGTTCCTATTTTATGAATATGATGTTATCTTGCTTATCTTGACATAGCATATACTTCCACGAAATACATACGTGTTGAGTTACCTTGTAACTTCATCCTTTATATTGAACTGGCACTATTTTCGCTAATGCATGGCATATGGTTTCAAAATATATATTTGAACTGTCATATATATCACTGTACAGTTATATTATTGTTGGTAGGCTATTGCTCGCCCTTGCTTATTTATTATGTCACAACAACAGCTAGGTCACATGGCCCGCGTCAGGCGCACTCGGCGCAAGCAGATTACCCGCCCCACAGGACTACCCGTTGATATCATTGCTGCCATTGCTGAGGTAGCATAGATCAGCAGCCTTTGGTTTACCAGTTCAATTATATGTATCAATAATGTTAATCAATGGCAAAACTCTTAAACTTATGATGTTATCCTTTGGTCTGTAATAACTCATGTTCGTGGATTCGTAATATGAGGCTTATTTCAATTTCATCTCTGGGACTATAACTGTGTGTGTGTGAGTGGATATTATTGTGGGGTCACAGCATGTGATTTATTTATTGTGGACTTAAGTAAAGTATCAATCATGGAAAATAAGACCGTAACGACCCGATCCCGGACCCCGGATCTGGGGATGTTACATTCTCCATTTCAGCCTGCTTTTCACGCTCACGTAACTCCAAGTATGCAGCCATTGAACCAGGAGCATTGTTTTTGAGTAACTTCAGCTTCTCAACTGTAGGAACTTCTGATGCATCATTTGCCTACAAAATGAAATGGATAATAAGCCATAGTAGGAGAAAGTGGTAAACAAATTAACCAATAGTACCAAATTTACAGACCTCAGCATCAACTGTGTTCACTTGCTTATCAAATGGAAGTGACATTTTAGATGCTCGGGAACGAGTTCTTGGGCCATCAGTCTCCACCACAACTCTCTTGTCTTTTTTCTTCTGCTAAAACAATGTATACATGTCAACAGTAAATAACTACTAATTAATCTAATCAGACTTGGTTATATTCAAATTTTTATGTTATCATGTGTTGACATTAGAAATTCAATATAATTTACCTTTGACGAAACAATATCCTCTTCAGCATTACTTTCTCGGTCTTCTTCATTTTCCCTGGCTAAATCAAGTTCCCTTAGTTTTTTTTATTTTCCTCAACTCTCCTGTTTCCACTCATTTCATACTCATTTACGCCACCTTCCAGAACTTCACCACCTCCTTCCACCAAGTTCTCATTTTCAGCAGGCTTCTTCTCGAATCTTTTAATATATTCCCCCAATCCCATTTTTCCATCATTTGAATTTTCAGCAGGCTTCTCCAACTCCGTCGAAGGCAATTTCGAAAATTCAACAACCCCCTTTGCAGGACTTGCAACATTAGAACTAGGTTGCATTTTCTTCTGTGAGTTGATCATCTTTCGTTGCTTCTCCTGATTGATATCTTTTAGAGTCACAAACTGACGCTTTTTTGGATTACTCTCTTTGGCTTGAACAGGGCTTTTTTTGGGCCTTACAATAACGTGAGGTTACATTTGTCGCATTGGCTCTATCGTGCGGTCAACATTGCAGTCAATGAACAAGTTCAAATCATCAGTCTCGCTTGTTATAATAGCCTCATTCATATCAGCATCATTTGTCACCGAAACCCAACCATCGTTCTCGTTTCTCACATAAACTCCACCAATCTCTTTATAGCCAAGGTCTTTGACCCACTCCATAAATTCTGAAAACGAGAACCTGTCAAGCTCCATGTCCTCGTAAGTCTGTACTAAGCCACCAAGGTACTTGTCTTTGCTGAACTCCCCATTATGGTGCACCCGGAAAGTCATATTGTTGCCTGCCATCTTGTAATTACAAGATTGAAAAAACAATTACTTCATATTACATAAAAAAAGGTACTCTAATATTTAAAGGCACTACGAATGCAGCTGTAAAGAGAAGATAGTACGAATATGTATATTTAAAGGCAGAACAATTCAAAATAAATAAAAATGAACACTGAGTTAAATATTAACAGTGAGGACATCTTTAACACAAAAAACACAAGTCATTAATTTAAAATCTTTTACATAATTATATAAGCTAATTACTCACTATCGTATGTCTTCAATGGGGCATAGTTTTGTAGGAACATCATCTCTAAACCAGTTAACTTCATGATCTTGATTTTTTATTAATGAATGAAAGCTCGTGTCATGTGTAAACTACCCATTTATGTCATCTTCGGGTGAATTGTTCTCATTGTGTGGATCAGAGAACTCTGCCAACAGCCTCTTGATAGGATAATGATAATGGTTTTCAATAGGATCTTGAATGTAAAAAACTTGCTGGACTTGTGTTGACATAACAAAACTATCATTCTTTTGACACACCCTGTTAAAGTTGACTCGAGTAAAACCTAATGAATTCTTATCATCAACATACCAGGTAGATCTAAACAAAACAAATTTAAAAGACCCCCAATAGTCAAGTTCAATTATTTCTTCAATAGAACCATAATAACTAACAGGCCCAACTATTGGGTTTTGGTCCTTCGAACTAGCGAAACTAGTGGTTAAGGCTTTTAAATAAACACCACTATTTTGTGTGGTACACTTATTATCTTTATTTTTCGTATGGAACCTATACCCATTTACTACATAACCACTAAACTGCTTAGCTGATCGAGTAGGCCCCCTTGCTAATGATGCTACTTCCCTTGACACATCCTCTTCTTTCTGAATTTCATTCTTAAACCACTCGCATATTTCATCAGTGTGGTTTCTTTCTCTTTTAAACTTTCTGCACTTTGCATTTTTGTCGAATAATGCACGATGTTTCCTACAATTAGAGACAATTATAATATGTCAATTTACTTAGGTTAACAAAATATGTAATTTACTAAATAGACAGGTTATAAACTAGGAATCTAGGACTTACTGAATTAGCTCTTCTACTTTCTTGTCATCGTAATTAAATAGGATGCGTCAATGAGCTTTTTTCCACGTATCTTCAGCCAAATAAATAGATTTCCCTTTTTTGTTCTTCCCTGAACCAATAGGATATCCACCAGTTTCTACATTTGTCACTGCAGATTCATTCGACCACGTATTTTCGTTACCACCTAGGAATCTTGCACAAAATGTTAGACATTCATCTGCCAAGTAGCCCTCTGCTATAGACCCTTCTGGCTTACTCTTATTGTAAGAACCCAGATTTTTGGGTAGAATTAAAACTTTTATTATGCATTGATGTAAGAGTGGACAGTGGTTACAACTACATTGTAATACTGGTTTAAAGAATGAATAATGAAAGGATATATATATTCCAAGGTTATATGGCCTGAAGAATGCTATTGGGTGATAACTTAGATTAGAATAATCTATCTCCTAGAAAGTTAAGATAAGATTCCCTAGAGAGAAATAGATACCCTCATGTCATCCAAATCAATATCTATTATAAGCCCAGCGGTTCCGTAAAAAGGTTAAGGAACACTCGAGGGTGAACCAGGTTCATTTTCCTAATTATAGGAATTAAATAAAAATAAGTGATGAATAGTGATTTTGGTGGAATTTGGAATATTATTATAATAATGTTATACCCGGTATTCGGAACGGATTTCTGAGTTCGTATTAGTGATCCAGGAGGAAAATAAGTGTATGTAATTGCGATAAGATTTCAGAAAATCCGAACTTTATTTTTATGGAAAATTTGACCGAGCAGGGAAGAGTATATCAATGCAATCAAGACAAGAGAATTAAAATGCCAAGGATTCAAGGATTTTATTTAAATTATGATTTGAGGATTTAGGATGAAAATATTCGAGTTAGAATAGTAAGCGTTCTAGAAATCGCTAGAACTTTATAACGAGATTAAGCGATAAAGCGAACACGAAATGAATTACGGATTAAATATATAATGAGATGAGAAACACCACATGATCATCTAGGGTTTACTAATATTAGATTGGTGGAAAAGAAATGAGAAAAGAAAAGAAAAAGCAAGAATGAGGTGTATGTTCAAGGATGTGACAACAAGGCTCTTTGTCATCTTATTTCCTACAAACCACAAGTGATTAACACATGGATTAGAGAGTGACATAGCTGCTATACAACACCAAATATCATACAAACACTTTCCAACAACTAGTCAAACAAGAAAGAAAGAGAGAAAAGCAAGAACAACCAAGAAAACACCAAACTGCCCAGCAGAAACCAAAGCCAAAGAAAAATTCATATCTCCATTTATATCCATGATAAAATCACCAAATTTTAACCACAACCTCTCCACTCCATGGGCAATATTCGTTCAAAATTTCATGGCATTCTAATGAGTGTAGCCTAGTCAAATATCCTCCCCAAGTGAAGAACACCAAACTCTCCACAAAACTTCCATTCGGCTTTCTTGAAATTCAAGAATCAAAAACCAACTTCCACTCCTTTTTTTATCTTGTAATTTTTATGGTGAGTTCTATAATTCACAAAAGTAATCTCCAAGAAATCTTAGCTTCAAACTCCTTTGTTTCCATTTTCAAATAAATCCTCCAAGAGTAGGATGAATAGTGTTTTCATGAAACTAACTTTGATTTCTTGTTTTGTTTAGATGATCTAAGGTTTGTTAAGGCTAGACAAGGACCATTCAAGGCTTAGTAAGGCTAGATCACACTTCAAGGAAGGTATAAGTCTTGAGAACCCTAGATCTTGTTTTGAGTTTAAGCATGTTCTTGATGATCTTAGTGTAGTTATGATTATGGTGATGTTATAAGCATGTTTAGTTAGTGGTTTAGTGATTTATGTAATATGATGCATATGGTAGTAAGGCATGGTGTTCCTGGACTTTTTGAGATAATAACCATGTGTATAAGTGTTATGGATGCCCGGTGTGGCTTGGTTGTTGCGTAACGAATTTTAGAACACTCGATTCGTAGCCGTCGTAATGCCCGATTTTCATTAACACTAAGAACCCGAACTGGACAGTAGCCATAACTCTCTGTTCTTGGCAAGATAATGAACCCTACTGCTAGATGTTTGAACATAGATCACTTTGGCGAAAGAATCGAAGCATTTCAATTTACGGTTTAGGAGTTATGATTAAATTCGTAAAAGTGGTTCGAAACCGTAAACGAAAGTTCGTAACTGAAATTGATTCCCTTAGATATCGTTTAATCAGTGGCGAATCTTATTAATTAAATATTAGAGGTAAAAAGGAAGGTGTGGGAGAAAACCACATGTCGAATGGATCGTTTTCCGATTTTATAAAAAATGTTTGAATCGAGGTTAAACGCGAACGAACCCCTTAAAGGTATGACTTTGGTTATAACTTAGAAAACGGGCGATAACACTCGAGGTATAATCTTGATTCGTAAACGACCAACCTTAGAACTTATACGACTTAAGTATATACCAAGTATAAGCATGATGACATGTCTTGATAACGAATGAATGTCGGATCGTATCGGTGATAAAAAGAGTTACACTAAAAGAGACGTAACGAGATAACTCGAAAGCACATTTCGATTTAAGTAGAGTTTATACTTAGCCTTTTAAGAAGCGTTAAGTGATTAATCTTAAATATTCTGATTGTTTATAGATCATCGAGCTGACCCGGGACACGTTACCCCTACCTGCACTCGATTCTCAGGCAAGTTTCCAATACTTGGAACTGTTGTTGTGATAATATATATGATGATTGTTTTATACATATGCCATAGCATGCATGCCTACTTTCAAGTTAAGATTGAATTACTTGTTCCCTGAATTGATATCGGCTTTTAGACTATATATGAAATATCAGTTATAAGCCGGATTGTTTCGTTAAGACCCTTAGCGAAGGGCGTATGATATTCATACTTCAAATATAGACCGGGAGTCGATATTTTGTAATATATAAATAGTCGTGGAAACCCGGAGGGATCCCAGCGACAAATTTATTATTTCGAGGATTTTTATTCGATTACGAATCTTTCGAGGAACGTTATTTGAGTATTACCTCAGTGAAGGAATATTTAATGAATATTATTTTAATATTCATTTAGAATGTCATTTATTTAATGAATATTATTTTGAATATTCATTAGAGTTATTTGGTTGACGAATATCATTCCCAAATATTCATTTGGCTTACTTATTATTATTTGGAATATTCATTTGATCTTTATTTATTTAATGAAGAGTACTTTCGAATATTCATTTAAGGTTTGATTTACTTAATGAATATTATTTTAAAATATTCATTGGAAGTACAATTTACTCAATGAATATTACTTCGAATATTCCTTTAAAGTTTTGATTACTAAATGAATATTATTCGGATATTCATTTAGAATATTATTTGTTAAATGATTATTATTTTGGATATTCATTTAGAATATTATTTGTTAAATGAATATTATTTTGGATATTCATTTAGAATATTATTTGTTTAATGAATATTATTTGGATATTCATTTGGAATATTATTTGTTAAATGAATATTATTTTCAAATATTCATTTAAGATTTGATTTATTCAGTAAATATTATTTTAAATATTTATTTAGGTTTATTTATTTAATGAATATTATTTTAAATATTCATTTAAGAAGAGATTTATTTAATAAATAATTATATATATTCATTCGAGGATTACTTACGAGCAATATTATGATTTAATAATATTCCGTAATTATTATTGACTTAATAAATATTTTTGGAATATTTAATTAAATTCTTTTGAATTCTTTTTGTAATGATTTATATCATACAAAGATTATCTTTTACCTTCAGATATGGTGTAAAATATTTCGGAATATCTTATGACTATTTATATCAAGGGGAGGTTCCTAAACTTTAATTTCATTTAAATCTATCTTAAAGAAGATTTAAATACTCGCTCAACTTCCAAACGTATATAAGGGGACTTCACTTGAGCGATGTTATTTATTGGACTGCCCGGTCCTATACTTGCTAAAACTATCTTGTCACTCACATCTTGATTCTTTCAAGCATCGATATGAGTCTTTTGGTTACCTCCTCAACGCTCGAGAGGTATGATTGATGTAACAAGTTTATATCCATTAACAAGCATCAGCTTGGGAAATATTGGTGAATTTTCCTTTCCAATTAGATACGACTACTTTGTGGAGTCCTATCAACAAGTGTTACACTTGGGGAAAAGGGGAACGAACTTTACGTTTCAGAGTCATGGATGATATTCGAACTAGGAGACGCGTAAGTGGCTGAGTGGCGCCGGTCCAGCAATAGCCCAACCGTTGGCTGAGGAGTTCCAGAGGGCGTTAGATAAGTAATGCCGTCGGAGCTACCTTCTACATGTAGAGAACGACTGATGAGATGCATGACATACGACTGATCATCGTAAACGTCAGGGCATCTGGCGCGGCAATGCTCCCGTATTAGTTCATCTTCTAAAAGTGAGAAATTTCTGCAACACTGTTGGTGTGGGCAAGGTGAAAAAGTGTTGAAACCGGAATTGCAATATTTTCCTGCAAGTTCCTCTTTTATGATAATTGAGAATATCTTGCTTATCTTTTGCATAGCAGATATTTATTCAAAACAAATATATTTTTGAGTTACCTTGTAACTTCATCTCATACCTTATATTGGTACTACATCGTTAATGCATGGCATGTGGTTTCAAAGATATTTTGGACTGTTATATATTATCACTGTTCAATTATATTTTTAGTGGGCTATTGCTCACCCTTGCTTTATTTATTTATATCACAACAACAGCTAGATCAGATGGCCGCGCAAGGCGCACCCAGCGTAAGCAGGTGTCAACCGTCAGAGGTTTACCGTTAAGGTCTTGGCTACCTTTGTTGAGGATGCAACTACTGGTAGGCTAGTTGTTAGCAATTGAGCCTCAAATGTATTTATATTATGGTATCTATTAATGGATGGCAAAGAGTATGTAATTGTACAATTGTAATTCTTTGGGTTGTAAGAACTCAAACTTGTGATTAATAATATTGTTGGTTACTCTGATTTCATCTCTGGGACTATAACGGGTGTGTTTTATGTTGTTGTTTTGGGTCACAAGGTTGTAATTTAAATTATGTTGGTTTTGTGGTTGGATATTGAGACCGTAACGACCAGATCCCTGACCCTGGATCTGGGGGTGTTACAGAAATGGTATCAGAGAGAGCGTTATAAATCCCAGAGATGACGTGACGTTAAAACAATAAATTCATTAAGATAATAAGAACTCTTGCCAAGTTCATAGTCAGACTACATAATGTAGTATTGACATATAAAACCCTTATGGGAACCCTAAAGTATCATGATAGTAACTTAGCTCGTTCTTGTATCGACTAGTAAGGCGACAGACCTTGGGGATTACGAGCAGTATCATAATGATGCTTGTTTTGATGTTGAAGATCGGATGAGGGATTCGATAGAGCACCCTACTGAGGGCCCGGTTGAGGTCCCAGCAGAAGAAGGAAATATTGATAAGTATAAGGAGTTTACACTTCAGGAATGAGGGCTACAGCCAGAGAGACTGTAAGAGTTAAGGTATAGTGCTCATAAAAGTGAGCATAAAGAGCTGAGATATTATTAAGAGAATTAAAGATGCGTATTGGATTTATAGCGGGACTGCTAGATGAAGTACCAGCAGGTAAGATGGATTTGAGGAATTACTTGAGATCTTATATGGGGATAGATAAAAACCAAAATCCTTAGAGACCTACAGATTAATGAGAAAAGAGTTAGAGTGGCACATGGTTATCAAAGACACAGATAGAGGACGGGGAGCAGAGTCCCTGGGAACTGTTAAGACATAGGTGGCAAGTGCCATATCTTCAGATAAATGAATTAGTGTGAATGTGGTTAAGGATAATTCGCCATGAGAAGGCAGATTTCATAAGTGATAATTTGTAAAGTCAATTCAGATTGATGAGGTGGTTTATCCAGTGAGATGTCCATTTTATGAATGGATTAGCTAAGAAAGTAAAGATAGTGGAAAGCAATGGCCTGAATGGATAAAGTTACATAAGGAAGTAGTAAGCGAGACAATGATCTCGGAACCTACAAGACTAAAAGACCAGTGAGTCTATGATAAACTAGTAATGAGGCTATCGACAAGAAACCAAGTATAAGTTTAGTTCAATCCAGTGGAAGGATGGACCAGAAACATTAGAAGCATGTGATTCAAAGGAATATTAAATTCCTTCTTTGCCTTGAACGGATTATGTTAGTTACCTTAAGTTTATTTTGACACCGAATCATAAATGGATTAGGCAAGGCGAGCAGTGGTCGAGATGTAATTGAGAATGCTTCTAGGTGCAACCTGATAGAACAAGTGTAGGACATGTTCTCGAAATAAGAGTTTTGGCAAAAGGAAGTCCAGCAATAGGACACATGATCAATAAGAGTAGTGTTGGTCGGCCCTACCAAGTTAAAGACAGTTTCAAATGAAGATTGGCCAACCACACCGGCAAAGGTGAGAAATTTCGTAAGATTCACAAGGTATTATCAAAGATTTGCTCAGGACTTTACAGAAAGTGTAGTCCCGTAACCCGACTTATTATAAGAATAAAAGTTTGAATGGACAAGATAAACGTGAGAAGATCTTCCTGGAGCTAAAGGTAAAGTTGGTGATGACCAGGGTTGGCGTTGCCTAATGGAAGAAGGAAACTTTGGGAGATATTATGATGCAACTCATACAGGCATAGGTCTGCGCTTATGCAGCACGACAGCGTAATTTCGAATACATTTGGACAACACGGTTCACCAGATTCGGATGACCTTGGTAGTGCCAATTCTGGGAAGCGACTGACCCCGATGGTAGTGTTCCTTCTGAGACTAGTTGTTAAGTAGACTGGTATTCGGTAGTATCGACTATTAGGACAAGCAAGTATCGGGGAGGTATGGCATGTTTAGTTTAAAACTTTTGATTTCCCTTCTAAGGACGATGTATACTTGGTTTCCTTCTAATGATTAAACTCCCAGCGTTATGGCAATCATTTCGCTACTGTAACTGTTTATGGTTCGACCAGCTCGGATGCTCATAGAAATATTCTTTGGGTATCGAAATGGATTTTCTTAATGTAACCAGTGGGTGGATAGATTGATTGAAGTTTCCCTAATCCTGGAAAGGAATTAGACAAAATTTTGAAGTTGAGATTGGACGGAAAAAGGGAAATGTAATTAAGAAACAAGCCGGACTAAAAAAAAAAAAAGTTCGGGATTGACTTAAATGAAAAGGTTGTTATGCTAGAAGTGTTAAGCTTATGTGGTACGTGAGATTGATAAGAGAAGTTGAAATGATAAAAATAAAGGAAAGGTGACCGGAGACGGTACCGAGAAGTCAAGTGAGACTTATATGGAGTAAAATTTTGAAAAGATCAAAAGGTATCAAAGTAGAAGGCACTATGCCAGCAATTGCTAGAAAAGTAATGCTATTAGCCGACCCCTAACTCACATGTTTTAGTATGGCAAGTTGAGGCCAAGTCAAAAAGGATTAACAATTAACTAGACCAGCAATGAAAGGATATATCGGGGTTGCTTCTAATCAAGCGCCAACCGCAAGGACTTTTGATATAAAATGTTATCTGAAACTTAGTGTCCTCAAGAGGAGCATTAGGCATTAAGAGATTCACGTTGAACACGACCAATATCTTCCAGAACATCCTTGCTACCATTACCAAGTTCTGTAAGAAAGAGCAGATAGACATGTACTGTCTTTTGGAAGGTCATATAGACTAACATTCATTTGAAAGAAGAGGTTAGCATTAGTCTACCTATAGACTATCAAGATGAGAATGATTAAAAGAGACCCTTATTAAGGATATATGATTGAATTGCCAAGTACAGGATATAAGTATTCCTTGAAACTATAAGTGAGCATAGAATGTCCATATATTAGGACGAACCCTGGGGGATGCACAAAGGATAGCATCACCCCTTACAATAGGCACTATGAAATCAGATGATATAAGTTGAATCGACCAAGGTATCAGTAACCTATAAGGATTTGTGGAAAGGAGTCTCGAAAAGTACATAGACAGAATCGTTATAGAATTGGTTAATGATGTTTGATATGCCCTGTATCCAGAAGATATAGGATGAATGATGAGGATGACCTAAGGAACCCTATAAGGGAAGAGGTAATGTTCTGAACTTCAGAAAGGGAAGTTTGGTAAGGAATGTATGACATAGTAACAATAAGGCCAGAGGAAGTATGTGTGAAACCATGAGAAAGTATGGATTGAACCAATAAGGTTGAGATTATCCTAAAACAAGAAGGGATTTAAGTAAGGAAATATCCTAGGTTTGATTGGGAGTACGGGTAGTAAAGTTCACACTAGAAAGGTGGAAGCAATGACTTTTGGAAAAGACTGATAGATGTTTTCTCTCATTCAGCAGAATTTAAGGGGGAATGCTTCCACCCTGAGTTGGAATAGATCCAGAAAACATGGATCTCAAGAAATTATTATAATCAGGAAAGGCCAACGAGGTGGCCGACACTTTAAGTATAGGGGAGTAAGTATAAATGCTCATACCAAAGAAATAGAATGATAATGTAAGGACCTCGATGGTCATAATGTGGTAGAGGAAGTTACATCCCGTCTAATGATTGTGTCAGGATCAACTATAAGAATAGTTTAAGTAAAGATTCGATTCCTGATGTTGCCAGTAGCACATCATCGACATTAGGAGGCTCTACGACAGGCCAGACCAAATTCCCCAAGAGACTCGCCTTTCCTTTGGAATGAGTGGGGGAAAGTTAAGTAACAAGGAATTGGTAGCAGATGACCAAAAACAGAGATGGTACAAATACTGATAAGCCAAATGGCACGATGATGAATGACAAGCAAGTTTATGTTGGTGTATTTCTGTGCAAACAAGATAGAGAATTATGAGATTGGCAAGCGATTAATCAAACCGCTAAGCTTTTAGTCTTCTACCGGAGGTATATGATTAATAATCTCACCAGCCTGTTCCAGCTGCGATGCTGGAAGCTTTCCTGCAATTTTATCTGCTTCATGTAATATCTACGTCAAGTTCAGGAAGCATTCCCTATGGATAGGGAATAGTGATTATTTTGTTTTCCTAGAGGATCTTGAATTGACTCCTTTTAAGTTTGGAAAATCCGAGGAAATATGGAATAGTTTGATTGAGTAATAAAAGAGACTCATGGAATGAGAAAGTGAAATCTAGATGGTTGAACAAAGGAAAGTTTGACCACAAACGTGCCACGTATATTGAATAAAGGTAACATGCGTTTCCCTAATAAGGTGACGGTGGAGTTCAATAACATAAGTGAATGAGAACTAGATGATAAGATGGATGTGATTGATAAAGAAAAGAATGGGAAATAATTATGGAATGTGAAGCAAGAAATGTTATGAATGGATTGATGAATGGGTTTTTCCTAACGAGCACTCGGAATGACAACCTGATAGTGTTAGAATTATGAGTATGAAAGAGCCAGTGTCGGGGCGTGAAATGTGAGTAATAATAATGTCAAGCGGGAAAATCCAAGATTTAACCTGAGAGGTTGAAGGATTTTCCAAAAAGTAAGTGGTGCTAATATCAAGCAAGAGTATAGGTCCATAGAATGATGGACAGAATAGCAGGGACATGTGATATGTGAGATTAAGAAAAAGTGGAATTTGATACGAATATGATTATTTCTCTTCTCTAATAAACCTCTATAGTTCAGAGGTAAATTCTAAGTATGATATTTTGACAATCATGAAAACTTTCATATATGATTCTTTGAAATTCGTTCTTTTCTTCTCCCTTATTCATCTTCTTCTAAATTGAGAAGAACAACCCTTTAAGGAGGGGAGGTAATGCTACGTGACTCTCTGTCTGTGTGATAGGAGTCTAAGTGGAATGCCATTAATTGTTTAATTGCTTGTCAAGTACTAAAGGCTGGCCCCCTTCTGTACTAGCTATGCAATATAACAAATGTTCATTGATCACAGTGATCTCTCGATAATTTTTTCCACCTAAATATATATACATCGAGATTGCGAAGATTAAAGCGATTAGGAATTGCAAAATTACGAGTAAGGTTATCTCCGGACTTCGTAGCGCGTTAGTGATACCGAAGTCACTGCACGTACCAATAAGGTCAATAGTATAAGATCGGACAAGAGCGTATACCAGATGATGTGTTATGCGAAAGTATCAAAGAACTGGTAGAACGGATAAAGGGTGTGTTGTAACACCAGTATGATGTGCTTTAGAAAGATTGGAATGTGTAAGGATCACCAGAGAATTGGAAAGCGAAATGACCAACAAGTACCCCATTTGTCTTCTACCTGATTCCGGGACGGAATCCTTTTAAGGAGGGGAGACTGTAAGAACCCAGATTTTTGGGTAGAATTAAAACTTTTATTATGCATTGATGTAAGAGTGGACAGTGGTTACAACTACATTGTAATACTGGTTTAAAGAATGAATAATGAAAGGATATATATATTCCAAGGTTATATGGCCTGAAGGATGCTATTGGGTGATAACTTAGATTAGAATAATCTATCTCCTAGAAAGTTAAGATAAGATTCCCTAGAGAGAAATAGATACCCTCATGTCATCCAAATCAATATCTATTATAAGCCCAGCGGTTCCGTAAAAAGGTTAAGGAACACTCGAGGGTGAACCAGGTTCATTTTCCTAATTATAGGAATTAAATAAAAATAAGTGATGAATAGTGATTTTGGTGGAATTTGGAATATTATTATAATAATGTTATACCCGGTATTCGGAACGGATTTCTGAGTTCGTATTAGTGATCCAGGAGGAAAATAAGTGTATGTAATTGCGATAAGATTTCAGAAAATCCGAACTTTATTTTTATGGAAAATTTGACCGAGCAGGGAAGAGTATATCAATGCAATCAAGACAAGAGAATTAAAATGCCAAGGATTCAAGGATTTTATTTAAATTATGATTTGAGGATTTAGGATGAAAATATTCGAGTTAGAATAGTAAGCGTTCTAGAAATCGCTAGAACTTTATAACGAGATTAAGCGATAAAGCGAACACGAAATGAATTACGGATTAAATATATAATGAGATGAGAAACACCACATGATCATCTAGGGTTTACTAATATTAGATTGGTGGAAAAGAAATGAGAAAAGAAAAGAAAAAGCAAGAATGAGGTGTATGTTCAAGGATGTGACAACAAGGCTCTTTGTCATCTTATTTCCTACAAACCACAAGTGATTAACACATGGATTAGAGAGTGACATAGCTGCTATACAACACCAAATATCATACAAACACTTTCCAACAACTAGTCAAACAAGAAAGAAAGAGAGAAAAGCAAGAACAACCAAGAAAACACCAAACTGCCCAGCAGAAACCAAAGCCAAAGAAAAATTCATATCTCCATTTATATCCATGATAAAATCACCAAATTTTAACCACAACCTCTACACTCCATGGGCAATATTCGTTCAAAATTTCATGGCATTCTAATGAGTGTAGCCTAGTCAAATATCCTCCCCAAGTGAAGAACACCAAACTCTCCACAAAACTTCCATTCGGCTTTCTTGAAATTCAAGAATCAAAAACCAACTTCCACTCCTTTTTTGATCTTGTAATTTTTATGGTGAGTTCTATAATTCACAAAAGTAATCTCCAAGAAATCTTAGCTTCAAACTCCTTTGTTTCCATTTTCAAATAAATCCTCCAAGAGTAGGATGAATAGTGTTTTCATGAAACTAACTTTGATTTCTTGTTTTGTTTAGATGATCTAAGGTTTGTTAAGGCTAGACAAGGACCATTCAAGGCTTAGTAAGGCTAGATCACACTTCAAGGAAGGTATAAGTCTTGAGAACCCTAGATCTTGTTTTGAGTTTAAGCATGTTCTTGATGATCTTAGTGTAGTTATGATTATGGTGATGTTATAAGCATGTTTAGTTAGTGGTTTAGTGATTTATGTAATATGATGCATATGGTAGTAAGGCATGGTGTTCCTGGACTTTTTGAGATAATAACCATGTGTATAAGTGTTATGGATGCACGGTGTGGCTTGGTTGTTGCGTAACGAATTTTAGAACACTCGATTCGTAGCCGTCGTAATGCCCGATTTTCATTAACACTAAGAACCCGAACTGGACAGTAGCCATAACTCTCTGTTCTTGGCAAGATAATGAACCCTACTGCTAGATTTTTGAACATAGATCACTTTGGCGAAAGAATCGAAGCATTTCAATTTACGGTTTAGGAGTTATGATTAAATTCGTAAAAGTGGTTCGAAACCGTAAACGAAAGTTCGTAACTGAAATTGATTCCCTTAGATATCGTTTAATCAGTGGCGAATCTTATTAATTAAATATTAGAGGTAAAAAGGAAGGTGTGGGAGAAAACCACATGTCGAATGGATCGTTTTCCGATTTTATAAAAAATGTTTGAATCGAGGTTAAACGCGAACGAACCCCTTAAAGGTATGACTTTGGTTATAACTTAGAAAACGGGCGATAACACTCGAGGTATAATCTTGATTCGTAAACGACCAACCTTAGAACTTATACGACTTAAGTATATACCAAGTATAAGCATGATGACATGTCTTGATAACGAATGAATGTCGGATCGTATCGGTGATAAAAAGAGTTACACTAAAAGAGACGTAACGAGATAACTCGAAAGCACATTTCGATTTAAGTAGAGTTTATACTTAGCCTTTTAAGAAGCGTTAAGTGATTAATCTTAAATATTCTGATTGTTTATAGATCGTCGAGCTGACCCGGGACACGTTACCCCTACCTGCACTCGATTCTCAGGCAAGTTTCCAATACTTGGAACTGTTGTTGTGATAATATATATGATGATTGTTTTATACATAGGCCATAGCATGCATGCCTACTTTCAAGTTAAGATTGAATTACTTGTTCCCTGAATTGATATCGGCTTTTAGACTATATATGAAATATCAGTTATAAGCCGGATTGTTTCGTTAAGACCCTTAGCGAAGGGCGTATGATATTCATACTTCAAATATAGACCGGGAGTCGATATTTTGTAATATATAAATAGTCGTGGAAACCCGGAGGGATCCCAGCGAAAAATTTATTATTTCGAGGATTTTTATTCGATTACGAATCTTTCGAGGAACGTTATTTGAGTATTACCTCAGTGAAGGAATATTTAATGAATATTATTTTAATATTCATTTAGAATGTCATTTATTTAATGAATATTATTTTGAATATTCATTAGAGTTATTTGGTTGACGAATATCATTCCCAAATATTCATTTGGCTTACTTATTATTATTTGGAATATTCATTTGATCTTTATTTATTTAATGAATTGTACTTTCGAATATTCATTTAAGGTTTGATTTACTTAATGAATATTATTTTAAAATATTCATTGGAAGTACAATTTACTCAATGAATATTACTTCGAATATTCCTTTAAAGTTTTGATTACTAAATGAATATTATTCGGATATTCATTTAGAATATTATTTGTTAAATGATTATTATTTTGGATATTCATTTAGAATATTATTTGTTAAATGAATATTATTTTGGATATTCATTTAGAATATTATTTGTTTAATGAATATTATTTGGATATTCATTTGGAATATTATTTGTTAAATGAATATTATTTTCAAATATTCATTTAAGATTTGATTTATTCAGTAAATATTATTTTAAATATTTATTTAGGTTTATTTATTTAATGAATATTATTTTAAATATTCATTTAAGAAGAGATTTATTTAATAAATAATTATATATATTCATTCGAGGATTACTTACGAGCAATATTATGATTTAATAATATTCCGTAATTATTATTGACTTAATAAATATTTTTGGAATATTTAATTAAATTCTTTTGAATTCTTTTTGTAATGATTTATATCATACAAAGATTATCTTTTACCTTCAGATATGGTGTAAAATATTTCGGAATATCTTATGACTATTTATATCAAGGGGAGGTTCCTAAACTTTAATTTCATTTAAATCTATCTTAAAAAAGATTTAAATACTCGCTCAACTTCCAAACGTATATAAGGGGACTTCACTTGAGCGATGTTATTTATTGGACTGCCCGGTCCTATACTTGCTAAAACTATCTTGTCACTCACATCTTGATTCTTTCAAGCATCGATATGAGTCTTTTGGTTACCTCCTCAACGCTCGAGAGGTATGATTGATGTAACAAGTTTATATCCATTAACAAGCATCAGCTTGGGAAATATTGGTGAATTTTCCTTTCCAATTAGATACGACTACTTTGTGGAGTCCTATCAACAAGTGTTACACTTGGGGAAAAGGGGAACGAACTTTACGTTTCAGAGTCATGGATGATATTCGAACTAGGAGACGCGTAAGTGGCTGAGTGGCGCCGGTCCAGCAATAGCCCAACCGTTGGCTGAGGAGTTCCAGAGGGCGTTAGATAAGTAATGCCGTCGGAGCTACCTTCTACATGTAGAGAACGACTGATGAGATGCATGACATACGACTGATCATCGTAAACGTCAGGGCATTTGGCGCGGCAATGCTCCCGTATTAGTTCATCTTCTAAAAGTGAGAAATTTCTGCAACACTGTTGGTGTGGGCAAGGTGAAAAAGTGTTGAAACCGGAATTGCAATATTTTCCTGCAAGTTCCTCTTTTATGATAATTGAGAATATCTTGCTTATCTTTTGCATAGCAGATATTTATTCAAAACAAATATATTTTTGAGTTACCTTGTAACTTCATCTCATACCTTATATTGGTACTACATCGTTAATGCATGGCATGTGGTTTCAAAGATATTTTGGACTGTTATATATTATCACTGTTCAATTATATTTCTAGTGGGCTATTGCTCACCCTTGCTTTATTTATTTATATCACAACAACAGCTAGATCAGATGGCCGCGCAAGGCGCACCCAGCGTAAGCAGGTGTCAACCGTCAGAGGTTTACCGCTAAGGTCTTGGCTACCTTTGTTGAGGATGCAACTACTGGTAGGCTAGTTGTTAGCAATTGAGCCTCAAATGTATTTATATTATGGTATCTATTAATGGATGGCAAAGAGTATGTAATTGTACAATTGTAATTCTTTGGGTTGTAAGAACTCAAACTTGTGATTAATAATATTGTTGGTTACTCTGATTTCATCTCTGGGACTATAACGGGTGTGTTTTATGTTGTTGTTTTGGGTCACAAGGTTGTAATTTAAATTATGTTGGTTTTGTGGTTGGATATTGAGACCGTAACGACCAGATCCCTGACCCTGGATCTGGGGGTGTTACACTTATTACGGACATATCTTTTTAATTTACCTAGGTACCGCTCAATTGAGTACATCCATCTTTGGTGGACTTGTCCGCCAATTTCAATTTAATTGCACAAATGTACTGGTAAGTGAACCATGATATCAAAGAATGCTTGTGTAAAAATCATTTCAAATTGGCAGAGTATTTCAATAATTTCCTGCTGCAACTTTGGTATATCCTCCTTCTCAATTACCAAGGAGCATATACTTCTAAGAAATTCACCAAGTCTTATTAACGGGACTGCAACCTCGGGCTTCAATGATTTTTTTACAGCAATTTGTAACAGGTACTGCATAATAATATGCACATCATGACTCTTGTACCCCATAACTTTCCTATCTTGGACACATCTGCTAATATTGGAAGCAAATCCATATGGTAATTTGGCATTTTGTAATACGGAACAAAATATATCTTTTTCTTTGTTCGTTATGTCAAAGTTTGCCGCCATGATTTCAAGGTGCTTTCCATCACTGGAGGGGATAGGATGAAGGACCTTCCTAATACCCAATTCTTGCAAATTTAATCGAGCATTAACATGATCTTTTGTCTTGCCACTAATATTTAACAAAGTGCCAAGAATACTATCACATATATTCTTTTCTATATGCATGACGTCAAGGTTATGCCGTATTAAATTTTCACTCCAATATGGTAAGTCAAAAAATATTGACTTCTTATTCCAAGGGTTGACATCGCAACTAACTTTCCACTTTCCTATCCTTTTACCAAAATTATTTTTATAACCCTCTAATAAATTTTTGATCATGCTCCCTGATAAAATTGCCGGGGCCTGGCCAAACTCAACTTGACCATTAAATCTTTTTTTATCTGATCTCCACTTATGATTGGGATCTAGGAATCGTCGATGGTTCATATAGCACACATTCCTACTATGTTTTAGATACATTGACGATGTCTCGTAATTGCAGATAGGGCAAGCTAGGTACCCTTTGGTACTCCAACCCGACAACATTGCATAACCGGGAAAATCACTTATCATCCACAAAACCCCTGCCCGTAAAATAAAATTTTCATTCGTCGAAGCATCATAAGTTTCAACTCCTACATCCCATACCTCTTTCAACTCCTCAATCAAAGGCTGCATGTAGACACCAATGTTGTTTCCAGGATCATTTGGACCTGGTATGAGTGTGGACAGCATCAAATTTTCCGGTTTCATATTTAGCCAGGGAGGTAGGTTGTAGTTGACCACTATAATTGGCCATGTGCTATGACTACCACTCATTGTTCGAAATGGATTGAACCCATCCGAAGCTATACCCAATCTAATATTTCGATTTTCTGACAAAAATAATGGATACTTGGCATCCATCGTCTTCCAAGCTAAGGCATTAGCCGGATGCCTTAACTTTCTGTCTTTTTTTTATCTACTGCATGCCAGGTCATTAGCTTTGACAAATCTTTGCACATATACATTCGTTACAGCCTTGGTCTTAAAGGAAAATATCTCATTACTTTCGCCGTAATTTTGCTTTTGTTGTCTACTTCCTTCGTAACTCTCCACCTTGAGACGCCACAAGTTTTGCAGGAAACTTCATTCTTATTTTGACCCCAATATAACATGCAGTCATTAGGACATGCATGTATTTTTCGTGGCCAAGGCCTAAATCCTTAATGACGTTTTTAGCGGAATTAAAAGAAATAGGTACTTCAACATACGGAAATGCCTCTTTTAATATTTGTAATATTTCACCGAACGCGGACTCGGTTACTCCATTAAGGCATTTCCAATGGTAAAGTCTGACAAGAAAACTTAGCCTAGGAAATTTTTTAGAACTAGGATACAAGGGCTTTTTTCCGTTTTCAAGAACGTGAAAAAATTTACTTGCATCTTCATTCGGCCCCCTATCTGCGTAAGTAACATTCAACATCTGGTCCAGATTATCTTCCAACCCGATATTTTCTTCACAGTCCATTACATTAGCATCACCCTTCAAATTCGAGACATCATAAATCCAGCTTGCAACTTCCAGGTAAGGACCCTTGCAAATAAGGTGATTATAAACATCTTCTGGGCCCCACCACAACTTACTTTTACATCGACTACAAGGACATTTTAATTCATTTTCGACGGAAAAATTAAGCATGGCATTTTTGACAAACTCTTTGACCCCTTTCATAAACTCTTCAATGGATCTTGGAAGATTTATCCACATCTGGCCTTTATGATTCATAGCTACAGTTAAAACATTGCGAAAACGATTATTACCTTTAGTTCTTTTTAATTCTATACCTAACATATATATATATATATATATATATATGCGCTCAAATATATAGTACGTCCAGCCTAATTCCTAAAACTTAACTTATGAGTGTTTATGTTTGTGTGTATTGAATTTTAAACAATGGAATTATTACGATTCGACCTGCTAGATATCGGAAATGCTTATGTCTATAGAACAAGTTTAGACTTGCTAAATACCTGAATTTTAATTGAATCTCTTGACCACGTTCTTATTAGTTAGTAGCTTAAATTATGTTACGGACTTTTATTAAATAGCTTAGTCACTTAAACGTGTTTGCTACACACTTGGCAGAACTAGACAACTCTAATTTGTATGTTGTTAGCATCTCTATAGAGGTTCAGCTGCAAACTTCAGGCTCAATATCATTTCACCATAAACAACTTCAACACAAACTATCAATTATCAAGTTCTACATATATACACAAACATAGCATCTATATACATCACATAAACCCTAGAAACCAAAATTAAACATCAATTCAAACAAACATATTTCACAATCAGCTAAAAAGCATACTTATATTGCGATAAACATGTCACGCAAAAAACATATCATGTCACATATATTACAAACTGGAAAGTAATTTATAGCTAATTGGTATTTGCGACATACCTTATATTTACTGCTTTGCTACTACAGAGTATTGTTCAAAAAATCTTCACCCTCCATGTAAGATCCTCACTTCCAACAAGAACCTCACCTATAGAAACAAAACAAACAGAATAAAGATACTGTTGAAGATAGTCACTGTATTCAGTATAAAATCACTCATTTTACGCACAAACACTTCAAGAATTTAACAAACCCCCAAAATAATTAAAATTCACAGTAAAAGTAGAATCTACAACCGAAAATACTACATCTGTACAATTAATAAGCTCAACTAAACAACAAGAAATGAGTCCTAATTAAAGCCCACAAGTTAAAAATATTTTTGCCAACTGCAAATAAACTGCTGTTACTGCAAAATCTTACTTTGTCAATTCAATTACTAACAAAAAACACAATCAAGAATACAGAACTACTAACTTAATCAAGTCAACTTCAATAACTATCTTCAATAACTACATAGCAATTAGCCAAGTACCTAAGAAAACACAATCAAGAACTTCCAGACCCACCTCAAGCATAAACTAAACTTATCAAATATCAATACATCAAGTAAGCTTCATGAACAAATTTTAATAGGTGCCTCGAGGTCCAAAATAGTGGGTTGTTTCAAGAACAAATCTATAGAACACAAACACTTCAAGAATTCAAAAAAACCCCAAAAACAGTCTCAATTTGAAAACCCCCCAAAATTAGGGTTTGTAAACCCCCAAAATTAACAAAATAAAACCCCCAAAAAATTAGGGTTTGTAAACTCTAAAGAATGGAGGTAATTCAAAGTAAAAACTTAGGGCTTGCAACTTTACCAAAACAAAAACCCCAAAAATTAGGGCACGAATCAATTGAGGTAATTAGAAACATACCACGCACGAATTGAGAGAGAGAGAGAGAGAGATTGCCGAGATGAGCACCAGAGATGAGAGATGGACACCGGAGAAGAACACCGGAGAGATGGACAGCGGAGATGAGAGATGAGAGGGAGAGAAGAGAGTGAGAGAGATGAGAGTTGTGAGAGAGCGAGAGAGAGGAGATGAGAGTGAGCTGTGAGAGTGAGCTTTCTTATTTTGTTTCTTTTGTTTTATTTTGTTTTCTTTTGTTTTATTTTATTTTGATGAGAATGAGCGGGCAATTTAACTTAAGACTGAAAATTTTAGCGGGTCTCTTATTTCAGTAATAGCGGCAAAATTTTTAACAATTTTTCAGGTGTCTAAGGCAACACCAATTCATGTGTTGGCATTGAGGAATAAAATTGCATCTAAGCCAACATGAAGGGCAACATCCGATTATGATGTTGGCTTATATCTAATTTATTCAATTTTTAGCATCTAAGGCAACATTTAACATGGCAACATCGATTTTCAGTGTTGGCAAAGACCATTTGTGGTGTAGTGAACATACCTTGCTACTTTTGCAGATGTTAAAGATCTAGAAATTTAACATTCCTAACTCACTTACCAACCTAACGAATGTAGCCTCATCAAGTGGTTTAGTTAGAATATCTACAAGCTGTTTGTCAGTAGGAACAAAATGAAGTTCCACAGTACCATTCTCAATATGTTCTCTAATAAAATGATACCTGACATCAATGTGCTTAGTCCTTGAATGTTGAACTGGATTTTCTAAAATTTTGATAGCACTAGTATTATCACAAAACATAGGAATATTAATTAGTGTCATACCATAATCCATCAACTGATTTCTTATCCAAAGGAGCTGTGCACAACAACTGTCTGCTGCAATGTACTCAGCTTCTGCAGTTGAGGTTGAGACAGATTGTTGCTTCTTGCTTGCCCAAGAAATCAATCTGTTTCCCAAGAATTGATATGTACCTGTAGTGCTTTTCCTGTCTATTTTACACCGTGCATAATCAGAGTCTGAATAGCCAATTAGGGAGAAATCAGATTCTCTAGGATACCACAAACCAAGATTTGGAGTTCCTTTTAGATATCTAAAAATTCTCTTTACAACAATTAAATGAGATTCCTTAGGATCACTTTGGAATCTAGCACATAAACAGGTAGAAAACATTATATCTAGTCTACTTGCAGTTAGATACAACAATGAGCCTATCATGCCTCTATAACTAGTATTATGCACACTCTTTCCCTTAGGATCAGAGTCTAGTTTAGTGGCTGTTGCCATGGGTGTTTTTGCAACTGCACATTCTTGAAAGTCAAACCTTTTTAAAATATCTTTGATGTACTTTGACTGATTAATGAAAATACCAGTCTCAGTTTGTTTAACCTGCAAGCCTAAAAAATAATTTAACTCACCTATCATGCTCATTTGATATTTAGACTGCATAAGCTTGATAAACTTAGCACACAACTTTTCATTAGTAGAACCAAATATGATGTCATCAACATAAACTTGAACTAAAAGCAATTCACTCTTTACCTTTCTAAAGAATAGAGTTTTGTCAATAGTACCTCTTGTGAAGCCATTCTCAAGAAGGAATCTAGACAAAGTCTCATACCATGCTCTTGGTGCTTGCTTTAGTCCATAGAGTGCCTTGTCAAGTTTGTAGACATGATTTGGAAACTTTGGATCAACAAAAACAGGTGGTTGCTCCACATACACTTCCTCATCAAGCTTTCCGTTTAGAAAAGCACTCTTAACATCCATCTGGTATACCTTAAATTTTAAATGAGCTGCAAATGCAAGAAACATTCTAATTGCTTTTAATCTTGCTACTGGTGCAAAGGTTTCGTCATAGTCAATTCCTTCCTCCTGAGAGTATCCTTTAGCCATCAGTCTTGCTTTGTTTCTTACGTTCATACCAAATTCTTCTAACTTGTTTCTGAAAACCCATTTTGCACCAACAATAGATCTATCTTTAGGTCTTGGTACTAATTTCCAGACATTGTTTCTCTCAAACTCATTTAACTCTTCCTGCATTGCAATTACCCAATCAGGATCCTGTAAGGCTTCTTCAACCTTCTTAGGCTCATTCTTTGAGAGAAAAAAACTATACAAGCATTCATTTTGAATTGATCTTCTAGTTCGAACACCACTATTTGGATCACCAATTATCAAATCTTTAGTATGATCCTTTGTCCATTTTCTAACAGGTGGTAGATTTCTCCTGCTAGACTCTCCCCCTGCATTAGTGGTATCTCTTGTAGAAGAGTGTTCATTTCCTTCAAAAGCTCCCCCTTGATCAGTAGAGTCTGTAGACTTCATACTGCTGCTAGTTCCTGATCTTCCTTCAATAGTCTCTGAAGGATCAGTTCCTGATGGAGTAGACTCTGAATAACTAGTCTGCTCCTGATGAACACTATGTTCTCCTTGATTGAATTGCTCCCCCTCAACAGTAGCATTCCTTTGAGTAGCAATAGAAATTTCTTATAGAGAACCTTTATCATCACTGGAGAGCATCTCAGATTCCTTAAGATTTTCAAATTCCAATTTGTCATGGCTTTCATCAGTTTGTAGAATTCTAAATTTCTTGTCATTAAATGCAACATGAATTGATTCCATAACAATGTGAGTTCTGAGATTATAAATTTTGAAGGCCTTTGATGCAGAATACCCTAGAAAGATTGCTTCATCCGATTTAGCTTCAAATTTTCCAAGTTGTTCTGGATGAACTTTCAGGACATAGCATTTGCATCCAAAGATGTGAAAGTATTTCACACTTGGCTTCTTTCCTTTGATCATCTCATAGGGAGTCTTTCCATGACTATTTATTAATGTACAGTTTTGAGTGAAACATGCAGTGTTGATAGCCTCTGCCCAGAAATAGGTGGAAGCTTTGCATCTGCAAGCATGGTTCTTGCTACCTCTATGAGAGTTCTGTTCTTTCTTTCTACTACACCATTCTGCTGAGGTGTTCCAGGTGTAGAAAACTGTTGAGTGATTCCATTATTTGCACAATACTCCTCCATTGTAGAATTCTTGAATTCTGTTCCATTGTCACTTCTAAGTACTTTGACTTTGTACCCAGAACTATTTTGTATATTCTTGACAAGATCAATGATTTGCTGAGGAGCTTCATCTTTCTTGTGTAGAAAGAATACCCATGTGAACCTTGTGTAATCATCCTCTATAACTAGAGCATATCTTTTCTAGCTGATAGACATAATGTTTACTGGACCAAATAAATCAAGATGCAGCATGTGAAATGGTTCAATAATTGAATTTTTTGTCTTGCTCTTGAAAGTGGTTCTTCTTTGTTTTCCAAGCTGATAAGCATCACAAAGTCCATCTTGCACAAAATTCACCTGAGGTAGGCCTCTCACCAGATTGTGCTTAACAAGTTGATTAAGCTTCTTAAAGTTGATATGTGAGAGCTTCTTGTTCCAATTCCAGCTTTCATCATTTGTTGCTTTGCTGTAGGGACATCTAACAATCCCTTTAGATGTATCACTCAAGCTGGCTTCATAGATGTTACCATGTCTCTGACCAGTTAGAATAATGTCTCCATTCTTCATATTCAAGATTTTGCATCCTTCTTTGTCAAAGATTGATTGGTAACCTTTATCACCCAGTTGACTTATGCTTAAAAGTGTGTGTTTCAAGCCTTCAACCAGTACTACATTTTCAATGATGACATTCCCCAAAATAATTGAGCCATATCCCAGAGTTTCTCCTTTGTTGCCATCTCCAAAAGATATTACTGGGCCAGCTTTTCTCTCAAACTTTGTAAGCAGGGACTTATTTCCAGTTATATGTCTAGAGCATCCACTGTCCAAGATAATTGAATGCTTCTTTCCTGTGCCCTGCAAACAAAAAGTAACTAGTTAGAAATTTTTGGGACCCAACCTAGATTGGATCCTTTCTTACTAGTTTTAGAAACAACAGGCTTTAAAGATTTTGCTTTTACTTTACCTGTTGCAGAGTCAACCTTAGACTCTGATTTCACAAACTATTTGTGACTAGGAGTTTCAGATTTCAGAGAATAATAGTCATAATACAGTTCATGATATTCTCTACATATGTAAATGGAATGAAGTAAACTACCACAATGATAACAAGCTTTTTTTGGTTGGTATTGAATTTTCTGAGTCATAGGGAATCTAGACTCAGTTTTCCAAGAAGGTTTTTGATTGCAGTCTAGAGCCAAATGATTATTATTTCCACACTTATAGCATTTCTTTCTGGGTGCATCAGGTACATTCTTGTAATTATTCTCTTTGTTAATACCTTCTTTTCCATTCCTGTTCCTTTTGATTTTGCTAGACTCTGAAAGACCATCTAGTCTCTGTTTCAACTGAGACTTAGACAGAAAACCTATATTGACATTCTTAGGTTTCTCTAACACTATCTCATCTGAATTACTGTTGTTAATTCTTTAATGTACAACAGGGGTACCTTTTGAATCAACGAATTTAACATGTTTAGTTTCAGAAACTATCTTCTTACCTTCAGATTCAGATGTGCTAGCTTCTAGTTTACTATTATCATTGACAATAGCTACCGTCTCTTCTTTTCTAGCCTTATTAAACCCTAAACCTTTAACTTTACCAAGAATTCCACTTTCAAAGATTTCTTGAGTCTTTTTACTAGAATTGTTAATGGTTTTAATCATATCTCTCTCTTCTTCTAGTTCTTTTCTAACATAGTCATAAGCCTCAAGAATAACACTATAATCATGCTTAGCTTTATCAGAACTTAACCTATATTCTTCCATTTGAATTAACTCAGATTCAAGAAAATTATTTCTATCAACTAACTTATCATTCTTAACCTTAAGATCATCTCTTTCACTAGTAAGAATTCTGAAATTAGTCATAAGATTCTTAAACTCAACTTGGATAGATTTAATATCATCAGAATCTAAGCTATCAAATGAATCAAGAGAGTGAAGTGATACCTTAACAGAAGATGGAGAAGTTTTCTTTGGAGATCCAGGTTTGTCTGAAGAATTTACCATCAAAGCAATGTTGTCATAATCCAATTCATCTTCAAAATCACTTGAATCTGCCCAATCCTTCTGTGTGACCATGAGTACATTACCCTTCCCTCAATTTCTAGGCTTCTTACACTCACTGGCAAAGTGTCCAAGCTCGCTGCAGTTGAAGCACTTGATCTTTGCCTTATCAAGCTTGACAATTGTGTTTTTGCCCTTGTCACTCTTCTTCTCATCTTTCTTTTGAAAAGGTCTTTTGCTAAATCTTTTCCTGTTGAATCTTCCTTTCTTGAAAGCTTTAGCAAACATAGCAAAGAGTTCCTGCATCTCTGATTCAGAATCACTTTTGTCAGAGTCTATATCTGTAGTCTCTGATTCAAAACTTTCTTTGCTTTTCTTCTTCCTTTAGTCTTTTACAGTAGACTCAACATCCTGTTCTTCTGGAAGCTTCTTAGATTCAGGTTGAGTAGTAAGTGCAACAGTTTTCATCTTTCCCTCACTCCTGCTCTTCTTCTGATGCATGTCAACTTCATAAGCCCTTAGTTTTCCATAAACTGCCTCTACTGATATTTCATCCAGATCATTAGCTTCCTCAATTGTAGATATCTTCTCATTGTAGAAATCAGGCAAGGCTTTCATGAACTTAGTATTCATATCCTCCAAGTCATAATATTTACCATGCATGGCCATCTCATTGATGAGTTTTGTAAACCTATCAAAGTTATCAGTAAGTGACTCACCAGACTTGGATTCAAAGTACTCATACTGTTGTATAAGTAGTGCCCTCATATTCTTCCTGACAGGTTTTGTACCTTCACAGTGAACCTTAAGATTGTCCCATATCTCCTTAGCAGTCTTACAAGAAAGAACATAGTTAGTGAGAACAAAATCAAGACTATTGAATAATAAATTTCTCACTTTAGCATCCTTAAGAACATTCTCCTTGTCCTTATCTGACCATTCAGATCTAGGCTTCTCTCCTGTATGTTCTGGTACAACCTTACCATCGACAGTTGCTTGAGGAATTACTTTTGTTGGAACAAACGGTCCATCTCTTATTCTGTCAAGATAAGCAGGGTCTATTGCCTCCAGGTGATGCAACATCTTCACTTCCCACAGAGTATACTCGTTTCTCTTGAGCATAGGGATCTTAGTATTACACATCCTTGTAACCAGACATGATTGCAGATCTTTTTGATTATTCAAAATCAACCTGCTCTGATACCAATTGTTAACTCGAATAACTTGTAGAAGGGGGGGGTTGAATACAAGTTATATAATCGTGTCTGATTTTTGCTCGAATAAATAAACAAGAACAAACGAATAAACCAAACTATTTGTATTAATAAGATCAAATACAAACTATACCAAAGGTGTACAAATACCTTTAGTAGCTGCTCTCAATATAAATCTCTCTCTGCTTGTACACTCGTATTCTTACGATTACAAACCTCACGAACACCCACGCACTTTTTACAATGATATAGAGAGAGTATTTATATTGCTACCTATCAACTAATAACAGAAAGTTATAATCTATACATGGTAATCTTCTGCCGTCCAGTTGATAGTTTCCATCAATGCCTTGATTCTTTTCTTCATGCACACTTCTTTCTATCTTCTGAATACAAGATCCTAAAGTATAGCACTTTCCAATTCTGCAGCTTCGATACAATCAGGATTTGTCATAGTCCCTAAAAATTCATAGTCCGTGACTCCAGGCCCCTGATTGAGTACTGTTTACAATTTCTGTAGATCTTGAAGAACTGATATCTCCTTAATCAAATGCTAAACCCTTTATAAGATCAGGGTATTACAAGAAGTGTAATGATACTCTATTCTACACATCACAACTCATGAATTTATTCCTAACAACCATAGGACAATACAAATAAATGATGTCAAGAAGGGAAAAGATCAAGTAAAGCCACTGGTTTAGCATAAAAATCACATAAACACCAGCTAGTGACTTAGTAAATAATGTGAGGTGATACATATTGTGCAGTTCCACAATACTGTCTACTTCATAAAAACCTAATTATGAAAATTTATATATTTCCTATCCAACAACCTATCACTCAAGTGAAACTCGAAAGTTAAGTTTTTGTTATAAGAGCAACGAACAAAATCATAATTTCACTTTGAATTCAAAACAAAATACCCTTGTTAAAATCTTTCCATTGAACTTCCAAAATTACACTACAAACCAAATACAGAAATACTTCTTACGTTTTGTTTAAAAAATAAGAAAATTTATTATTGTGATCTGTGTACACTAATTAAGCTAAAGGGAAATTATATAAAGACTGAAGCAAATTTATTTACAAGGCAGTTAACTGGGAGGAAGAGTACATCTTACAGAGCATACTTAATAAACAGTGTTGGCATGTCAAGAAACAGTGCTGAAGGTTGGATCAGAAGCCTAATTCAAAAATTATGATAAGTTAAGCATGTACACCTTTTTTACTGTTGTCAGGAGAATCAAGACATGACAAAAACTCATTTTAAAACAAAAATAAGCAAAACAAGATGGTTTTCAAGTGCGGATATGTGGGATAGACAATTTTTAATCAGTGATAGAGTGACTAGATAAGCTATTAAGAGGACATTCATTCTTCGTAAAGTAAAAGATGTATAAATTTTAAACATTACACTAGTGCATTCAAACGCAGAAAGTAGAAGCAACATATATATGTACAAAATTAACTAATCAAGCCTCTCTGTCCGTGCGTGCATGATTGTGGGTGTGTGTAAATGTGTCTGTGTGTCTGACTGAGAGGAAGACAAACCTACTGCATGATAATAATTTTAGATCTCTAGAACGATTCATCACCACCCCATCCGGATCCAAGCATGAAAGGTTTCTAGCATGTCCAAAACCCTGCAGCAACATGATGAATAGTTGAGAGCAAACCCAAAGCCAAATGCAAAATATGAAAGCTTTGCACTATATGAGTAAACACACACCTCCTCCCTCTTAGCTTCACAAGAAAGCACTACTAAAAATCTGTTAATAGACATCACCATTTTTAACATCGATTAAAATAAAACCGATGTTAAAAATTAAATTAACATCGATCGTTTTAAAACCGATGTCTTTTAAATATTCAGACATCACTTCATTCATCAACCGATGTCTAAACGTTTTCTTAAAAATATTTAGACATCACTTCATTTATGAACCGATGTCTAAATGTCTACTTAAAAAAATAAACGCACGCGACCCTCTGAATTATTCCCCCTTAGTTTTATTTTCCCCCTTTTAAGTTTCATTTGCCCGCTACTTGCCAAATCTGTTCCCCAAAAAAATTTCCCCCTTCAACAATGTTCCCCCCTTTACCAATTTTTAGTTCCCACATTTTTTTGAACTCCTCTTTTAGACAAAAATCAAAAACTAAAAACAAACAAAAACAAAAACAAATTCAACGAAACCTCACCCCTCTCTTTCTCTCGACCTCACCCCCTGTCTCTCTCGACATCACCTCCCTTAAGAACCCTAATTTTGAGCTCTCTTTCACTCTCAACCGAAGCTACGCGCTATCTCCTTCATACTCGAACCCCCGAAGAGATAACTCTCATAGTTGAATCCCCAAAACTCTCTCTCACCTCAAATCGAAATCGATTTGTTCGAAGGTCAAAGCTCAAAGGTTCAAGCCTCGAATTAGTTTGATTTGTCAGTGGGTAAGCCTAAGTTTGATATGTTCAAACTTACAAGTTTGATTAATTCGAGTTTATTACAAATTGGGGGTTTAAAATTGAAACCCTAAGTTTTAATTTGGGGTTAATTTAATTTATATATAATTTATGTATATATGTATGTGTATTAATTATTATATCTATAGTTTATGTGCTCCTTGTAGGTTCCATCCTGGATGGGTGAAAATGACTACTACACAAGCAAAGCAGTTAAGTAACCATCTGTGTGATGATTGTTCTGCTGAACAAGATGGGAAGGACTCTCCTGGCCAGGTCAGAGAACTCTTTGTCTATTTTACATCTTATTGTTACTTTGATGTGCCTCTTTTTTCACTTCTTCGCTGGGTAATCTAGTTTCTGTTCTTTATATTATATATTTCACACAACATAGTATCATGATTCTATTAATACGTGTTTGAGATATAACTTTAAGGATGAGAAAATTTGAAAAGTGGCAAACTATTCTTTTGTGCAAAACTTGTTGCAGTACCCATGTCGATATTCATCCAGTTCGTGGTTTTTTTCTCCATGTCCACAACTTCACATTATATTTTCTGTCTGTAGTTTTTTCTTAATCATAGTAGGTACTCTAATAAGCTATCACCTATAGGTTGTAGTTCTTTTTATCATAATAGGTGTAACCTAATAAGGCTGTTATGTAGTTCAACCTGTTTGACTGACTTGTAGAAGAGAAGAAAAGGAAGCCAGTTCCGGGTGTTAGCAGTGACGAGTCTCTAGCAAAGTGGCAGAAGGGAACCACACAGAATCTAAACCTGAAGAAATCCCACAATGTTGATAATAATCAACTGAAAACTTCAGATCTGAGCAATGAAAAGGAACATTATGAAGGGCCAAGTAGGTAAGTTTTCTGGTATTTGTATTTTTGTATTTTAGTTTATATTGTGTATGGTGCATTTCATTTATGATTAAGTGGATGCATTTTATTTGTTCGAAGGCTATTTGTGTGTTTAGTGTTCACCAAGAAACCATAGTACATTCATTGACAATATACGCCTGGCCATACTTGCAATCTTATAGTACTCTGACTGTTTGACACTAGTTGAAATGATGAAACAGCTTTCCTTCATTTAGATATAATGCATAAAGTGTAAAAACCCGAATTTTCAAAATAAAAATATTATTATTATTTTGCGTCGATCGATAGGTGTGATGATAGAAGAGAATAGTTAAATATTATTTTATAATGTTTATTTGATTATGGAGCATTTATGTGATTAAATGTTGTTTGTGTGTGAATGAGTGGAAAATTGATTTGTTTTAAATTTTGTGAATTAAGTCAGTTTGACTTAACTGCCTAAGTGATTATGTGAGTTATCTGAATTAAGTTGATATGTCTATGTGACTTATATGTGAACTTGTATGATTAAATGAGCTTGTATGAATTTTTAATGCATTTAAAATGATATTTCTAAGTGTTGTTTGATTTTTCTAAAATTCTTGAAGCATCAAAAAAATCATGAAATCTTTTTCATAATGTTTCTACCTGATTTAGAGACCTTTTAAAAATGCAAGTTTATTTTATTTGGGCTCCAATAAATTTTTTAGAGATTTTAAAGCATGAATTTCTTTTTAGTTAAATTATCTTGTAAAATCTCTAGTTTAATAATTACAAGTCATAAAAATATATTTTTGGTACGTATGTGTTCCTGATTTTATACTCTTGATTATAAAAATAAGAGTTTGATTCATTTTAGGCTTTATGAATTTTTAAATGAGTTTATCAAGAATATTTCTTTATAGAGACCACTTCTTGTAAAATCCATATCTTCTTAAATAATGACTTCAAAAATATTTTCAAAATACCTTGAGGAATGTGATGTTGTGTTTTAAATACATGTACAAATATTTTTTTTTATTTTCGACACAATCTATTCATTAATTTGGATTTTAGAATGAGTTTACAAAGCATATTTCATTTTAAAGCCTACTTCTTGTTAATACCGTAATTAAAGAATTTCTTGTCCCAAAAATATTATTTTTAAAAGATTTGAGTTATTAAAATAATTCGTAAAATTATTTATTAAATTATTTTAGGTTTTTTAAAAATATAATAGATTTATTGGTTCGTTAGTTAATTAATTAACGAACGGAATTTGGTTCGTAGTCGATACATTTTAGGGGGAGTATAAAAAGAAAAAGATAGGGTTTTGTCCTCATTTTAGAGCAGCCCCCATCTCTTCTTTCTCTCCTTTCTCTCTCATCTCTTTCATCTCTCTCATTTTCTCTCACTTGTTCTTCAAGATCAAACCATATTTTCTTATGATTTTGATTCCCAAACGATGACATATATATACTCAAATCGAACCTCTTTTCACCCTCTACACATCTATGTCTTCAAATTTCAGATCCAAACACTTTTATTTTCGGGTGTATGTATGTATTGATCCTAGAGGGCTTGAAACTTACATGCAAGTGTTATTAAGTGTTTAATTGTTCTTAATTGGTGATGGGTTGCTAATTAAATCGAGTTTGGAGGTGTGTTTGATTGAGGTACCGAGTTTGAGGCCACCACCGAACCATCACCACCATCGGAGATGGTCTCCATGAGATCCGGTGGGTTGGATTCTTGTATTTAAATGCTTATTTGTGTTAGTTGTGATACTAATTAGTGAATTTTGCTAAGAATTTTACATGCATGTCATTTTTGAAAAGAGGGCTTTTAGTTCTAAACTTGTAAATCATAAGTTTGAAGTGGGTTAGAGTTAAAATGATGTTATTGATGATTTTTGTGAGTAATTGGGATTGCATGTTATTTTTGATTAAGGGTTTTGAGTTTTCAAATCTTATAAATCATGATTTTAGATTGGTTAGCCTTGGGTTAATGTTCTTGGTGATTTTTGTGAAAGATTTTGAGATGTATGTTGATTTTTCTAGTTGGATGTTGGTTTCTTTGATTTTTAATCCAAGTTACAAGGATTTTGTGTGTTAAGTTAGTTGTCCAGAAATTTTCCAGCAACTGTCCTGTTTTACTCTGTTTATTCGAGACTGTTAAATCCTGTTCTGGGCAGTAGTCTCTTGATCAAAATTGTTCTATTTGGAATCTAGTTTGTGTAGGAGAAAACGGTGCATCATTTGAGTTAACGAGCTAGGAGAAAATGTTGTTTTAGTAAAACCTGCGCAAAATAGAGTAATCTCCCGGGTTACTGATTTTGGAGTTGTATTTCACCCACTTAACCTTTCTGTTTTAAGCTGAAATTTTTATGGTTACTAGAGGGATGGTTCAGGGTGATCCCATAAAATTTTCATGTTAAAATCTTGATTTTTCAATTTACTAAAAATGTTTGAGTGTGAGTTTTACTAAACCAACAGCTCTGTTTTTAAACTAACTTTGGGTCTATACCTAGCTTGGACAAACTGATATTTTCAATTCAAAGTTTTTTATGTTAGAAATGTATAAGGTTCAGGTTTTGTAATAAAAGAGGTTTTGTGTTCAAATGATAGTTTTCCAATTTATGATAATTGTTAGAGTGCAAGTTGCGCAGAATTTACAAAACTGTTTTCTATTAAGTTTGGGTTGGTACTTGACCTAGTTAAAATGATTATTTCGAACTAAAACTTTTACATTAGGTAGATATAACATTCGAGAAGATGTCAGAAAAAGGTTTCATGTTAAAGTGTTGATTTGTTTAATTTATTAAATATTGTTAAAGCATGAAATTCTATTTGAGTGTTTTGTTTAAGTATGCAATATGGACTTGAGTTTTTGGTCATTAACATCTTATATGTTCAAATGTGATGATTTATGTTATCAAAGAATTTGAGTGCAAAGGTTTCTAATTGTGATTGAAATTGTGATTTAAGATTGTCGGGCAAAGAGCCCTTATTTTGTTAAAGATATTAAGTGTATATTGATGGTTGTTTTGAGGTGTTGTATACACCGTGAAGTGCTTTATAGTAATATTTGTGATTAAGTTAAATGTGCTAGAGTGTGTGTAATATCGTCGGTAGACCGTATGTTTAATCCGAGGATTGAAGTATTGTCTTGTGTTAACTATAGAATCGACGTGTGGACTCGATCGGGGTGAATCAGACTCGTGGAAATCGCAAGTGCATCGAATCAAGGAAGGATCAAATCAGAGGATTGGACACGTGGAACAAACGAAGGAATATTCTCTCTGAATCGTCAAACGTACTTATTAGCTAGGACCTAAGGCAAGTCTACTAACTGTACTCTTTCGTTCAGAGTATGCATGTTTTAAAATATTTATACTGTATGTTCAAGTAAAATATTATGCTTTCTTAAAAATGAAAATTCTGCAAAATGCCTTATTTAAACTTGTAAATTCGCGAGAAATCGCTCAAGTCATTTAACCAGTTTTATAACTGCTTTCAACTTATCGCAAGCATGTGATTTTATCCATTGTTATGAAAGTTTACAATTGCTCTTATTCCCTACAAGAACTGTTTTACATTTCTTTCATGATTATGACACGCTTTAATATTTATTGGAAATGTGAATCCCTTTCATTTGAATATCCTTATCATATTGGAACGCCCTTTTTGACCGAGGCGCCGGTCCCCCCTTTCATATTTATATTAAGGCCTGTGTGTGCCTAAGGATCCTTCACATTTGATGAACACCGTATTGGATATACGGGTTCGGAGCTCTGACGTGGGCTGATCACCCAGCTTTGCTCGTAGCGTCTTATCGTAGTTCCAATCTTTGATGGTTATTCCTTGTGAAATTCATATTTCATTGTTGAGAATCAAATGTCGAATCTTTTTATTGAATTGTTCTATATTAATTCGAGATTCAGATTGTCGCTGGAGCATTTGTTGCACAGTGACGGTTAAAATCGAGAATGAGTTGAGATCTTCTTTGTGAATTTCTTAAATGTTGTCTCTTAGTAGCTGAAGCATCTGTTGCTCAGTTATTCAAAGTTTTTATCGAAAGTCGCTATAAAAATTGTTGAGATAAATATCAAAAATCCTTTTATAAAGCTGTCGAGGTGAATTTCTTATTGAATGTTGTAAATCTCTTTCCTGGTTAGAAAATCTTCGTCATAAATGTTTCAAATGATATCATCCACAAGTCGGATTTTAAAACCTTCAAAGTTTTTCTAAAAGTATTTTAGTATACTCTATTATATACTTGCTGAGCGCTTCTTTCGCTCATTCTTGCTTTTGTTTTAAATCTTATTTTACAGAGATAGATAGTTGATGCGGTTGACTTAGTTTAGCTCGGAGCAGGGCAAGTCATGGATCGAGTTGATGTTTGGCTCAGAGCAATTCTGTCCTCCGGAATAGTCTACGAGTTTTATAGTTAGACTAGTAATGTAGTTATACTTGTGTTGTAATATTTGTTGTATACCTTATATCGAGGTGATACCAACAACATAAGATTGTATAAGAGATTGTTTTAATAAGAGTTGTGAGTTAGTAAAGGAGTTATTATTATGTTTTGGATTTCTTGTTTCCAAGTCTATAACCTGAAAAGATTCTTGGTAGTTTGGGGTCGGATGTCAAGTTTTAGATATAAAATATTGGCAGGTGATTGTTTGATTATTAAGGTTTTCCGCAGTAGCGACCCATATCCCTGACCCCGGATTTGGGGGCGTTACAGTTTGGTATCAGAGCTAAGGTTATAGAAACTAGAAACAAGAGAGAGCGTAGGATTATATATATAGTTATGTGAGGGTGTCTGAACTCACATAGAGTTTGTAGAGTTTATGTTGGACTATCGGATATAGTTCCAATGAGTAAGTCGAGATTAGGATTCTACCTTAGGATGATGGTTCCTTGTCGAGTAGAATTCCTTGTGATTGGAGATAGTGGTAGTAGAGTCTTTAGAGACTATTGTGAGTTATTATCGGCGTAGAGTATCGTGTATCTTAAGACGTTGCAAAGAGAGTTTAGAATTGATCGATCGTTCGTCGGAGGAGCCGACAGAGGATGCATCTGTGGAGATCGGGGCAATATTCTTTTTCATCTATAATTTATTTGATACTCCTTCACTGGAGGATTGTGTTAGAAGATATATTCCGTCTTCTATGTTATAGTTCTTTTCAACTTTGTGTTCACTCGAATGTTGGGTTTCGATTGTGTCAAAGGTCGTCATGATACCTATTTTTCAGGTTTTTCTGAGGCCCTGATAAGTTTGTTCAAATTGAACTTCCGCCCTAATTTTTCTAGTGGTGGATAAAATTTATTCGTGGTACAGCACTACCTGCTCGTCATTTGCTAGTATCCTCTTCCGTTAAATTTTTCTTTCGGGATTAATACCTTTGTAATTTGCTTAGTTTTGTCCAAGGTGTGCGTTGGAAAGTTTCTTGTTGTAAGATGATTTTCATTTCTTTAATCAGAAAATTTCTTTTCAAAACTCCTTACTCTAACTGAGACAAACAACCCTATTATATAGGGGACACAAGGACTAACTGTCTGTGTGATAGAAGTTGGATGGGACGCCATCACTTGTGTGTTGTGCAATACAAGAAGGCTAATTACCTTTAGTAATGTCTTACCGAAGACACGCAACGTTGAGTTTCTTAAGATCATATTGATCTCTCAGTAATTCTTTTGTAACCTTTAATGGTTGCCTAAAGCTTTTTAATCATGATCACATTGTGTGACATTCAGATTGATAAGGAATCTCTTTTATTCAAAGATTCCATCATTTCAGTTGTTTCCATTATTCTTTTGTGTCTTAACGAATGGCGACATGGTGTTCGTGTTCTAGCGTTGTTGCTCGGTAAACAGTTGAATAAGAAATAAATCGAGATCTTTTGATTGTTAGGTTCCTCGATCGACATTGTACGTTGAAAGTGGAATCGTGGCGATTCGGGACTTCTCGATATTCTTTTCATAAGTTTAACCTGAAGCACTATGGATATGAAGAACTGAAGATGTGTGTACCAAATCGTCTGAGTCACGAGATAGCGAAGTTGCGGGGATTTCCGTAGGCCTTGGGAATTTCAGTCGGAGGGAAGCGGTGCGTCTTAGAACCCCGTTCTTTCTTCTGCGGATTCCGGGGACGGAATCCTGTTAAGGAGGGAAGATTGTAAAAACCCGAATTTTCAAAATAAAAATATTATTATTATTTTGCGTCGATCGATAGGTGTGATGATAGAAGAGAATAGTTAAATATTATTTTATAATGTTTATTTGATTGTGGAGCATTTATGTGATTAAATGTTGTTTGTGTGTGAATGAGTGGAAAATTGATTTGTTTTAAATTTTGTGAATTAAGTCAGTTTGACTTAACTGCCTAAGTGATTATGTGAGTTATCTGAATTAAGTTGATATGTCTATGTGACTTATATGTGAACTTGTATGATTAAATGAGCTTGTATGAATTTTTAATGCATTTAAAATGATATTTCTAAGTGTTGTTTGATTTTTCTAAAATTCTTGAAGCATCAAAAAAATCATGAAATCTTTTTCATAATGTTTCTACCTGATTTAGAGACCTTTTAAAAATGCAAGTTTATTTTATTTGGGCTCCAATAAATTTTTTAGAGATTTTAAAGCATGAATTTCTTTTTAGTTAAATTATCTTGTAAAATCTCTAGTTTAATAATTACAAGTCATAAAAATATATTTTTGGTACGTATGTGTTCCTGATTTTATACTCTTGATTATAAAAATAAGAGTTTGATTCATTTTAGGCTTTATGAATTTTTAAATGAGTTTATCAAGAATATTTCTTTATAGAGACCACTTCTTGTAAAATCCATATCTTCTTAAATAATGACTTCAAAAATATTTTCAAAATACCTTGAGGAATGTGATGTTGTGTTTTAAATACATGTGCAAATATTTTTTTTATTTTCGACACAATCTATTCATTAATTTGGATTTTAGAATGAGTTTACAAAGCATATTTCATTTTAAAGCCTACTTCTTGTTAATACCGTAATTAAAGAATTTCTTGTCCCAAAAATATTATTTTTAAAAGATTTGAGTTATTAAAATAATTCGTAAAATTATTTATTAAATTATTTTAGGTTTTTTAAAAATATAATAGATTTATTGGTTCGTTAGTTAATTAATTAACGAACGGAATTTGGTTCGTAGTCGATACATTTTAGGGGGAGTATAAAAAGAAAAAGATAGGGTTTTCTCCTCATTTTAGAGCAGCCCCCATCTCTTCTTTCTCTCCTTTCTCTCTCATCTCTTTCATCTCTCTCATTTTCTCTCACTTGTTCTTCAAGATCAAACCATATTTTCTTATGATTTTGATTCCCAAACGATGACATATATATACTCAAATCGAACCTCTCTTCACCCTCTACACATCTATGTCTTCAAATTTTAGATCCAAACACTTTTATTTTCGGGTGTATGTATGTATTGATCCTAGAGGGCTTGAAACTTACATGCAAGTGTTATTAAGTGTTTAATTGTTCTTAATTGGTGATGGGTTGCTAATTAAATCGAGTTTGGAGGTGTGTTTGATTGAGGTACCGAGTTTGAGGCCACCACCGAACCATCACCACCATCGGAGATGGTCTCCATGAGATCCGGTGGGTTGGATTCTTGTATTTAAATGCTTATTTGTGTTAGTTGTGATACTAATTAGTGAATTTTGCTAAGAATTTTACATGCATGTCATTTTTGAAAAGAGGGCTTTTAGTTCTAAACTTGTAAATCATAAGTTTGAAGTGGGTTAGAGTTAAAATGATGTTATTGATGATTTTTGTGAGTAATTGGGATTGCATGTTATTTTTGATTAAGGGTTTTGAGTTTTCAAATCTTATAAATCATGATTTTAGATTGGTTAGCCTTGGGTTAATGTTCTTGGTGATTTTTGTGAAAGATTTTGAGATGTATGTTGATTTTTCTAGTTGGATGTTGGTTTCTTTGATTTTTAATCCAAGTTACAAGGATTTTGTGTGTTAAGTTAGTTGTCCAGAAATTTTCCAGCAACTGTCCTGTTTTACTCTGTTTATTCGAGACTGTTAAATCCTTTTCTGGGCAGTAGTCTCTTGATGAAAATTGTTCTATTTGGAATCTAGTTTGTGTAGGAGAAAACGGTGCATCATTTGAGTTAACGAGCTAGGAGAAAATGTTGTTTTAGTAAAACCTGCGCAAAATAGAGTAATCTCCCGGGTTACTGATTTTGGAGTTGTATTTCACCCACTTAACCTTTCTGTTTTAAGCTGAAATTTTTATGGTTACTAGAGGGATGGTTCAGGGTGATCCCATAAAATTTTCATGTTAAAATCTTGATTTTTCAATTTACTAAAAATGTTTGAGTGTGAGTTTTACTAAACCAACAGCTCTGTTTTTAAACTAACTTTGGGTCTATACCTAGCTTGGACAAACTGATATTTTCAATTCAAAGTTTTTTATGTTAGAAATGTATAAGGTTCAGGTTTTGTAATAAAAGAGGTTTTGTGTTCAAATGATAGTTTTCCAATTTATGATAATTGTTAGAGTGCAAGTTGCGCAGAATTTACAAAACTGTTTTCTATTAAGTTTGGGTTGGTACTTGACCTAGTTAAAATGATCATTTCGAACTAAAACTTTTACATTAGGTAGATATAACATTTGAGATGATGTCAGAAAAAGGTTTCATGTTAAAGTGTTGATTTGTTTAATTTATTAAATATTGTTAAAGCATGAAATTCTATTTGAGTGTTTTGTTTAAGTATGCAATATGGACTTGAGTTTTTGGTCATTAACATCTTATATGTTCAAATGTGATGATTTATGTTATCAAAGAATTTGAGTGCAAAGGTTTCTAATTGTGATTGAAATTGTGATTTAAGATTGTCGGGCAAAGAGCCCTTATTTTGTTAAAGATATTAAGTGTATATTGATGGTTGTTTTGAGGTGTTGTATACACCGTGAAGTGCTTTATAGTAATATTTGTGATTAAGTTAAATGTGATAGAGTGTGTGTAATATCGTCGGTAGACCGTATGTTTAATCCGAGGATTGAAGTATCGTCTTGTGTTAACTATAGAATCGACGTGTGGACTCGATCGGGGTGAATCAGACTCGTGGAAATCGCAAGTGCATCGAATCAAGGAAGGATCAAATCAGAGGATTGGACACGCGGAACAAACGAAGGAATATTCTCTCTGAATCGTCAAACGTACTTATTAGCTAGGACCTAAGGCAAGTCTACTAACTGTACTCTTTCGTTCAGAGTATGCATGTTTTAAAATATTTATACTGTATGCTCAAGTAAAATATTATGCTTTCTTAAAAATGAAAATTCTGCAAAATGCCTTATTTAAACTTGTAAATTCGCGAGAAATCGCTCAAGTCATTTAACCAGTTTTATAACTGCTTTCAACTTATCGCAAGCATGTGATTTTATCCATTGTTATGAAAGTTTACAATTGCTCTTATTCCCTACAAGAACTGTTTTACATTTCTTTCATGATTATGACACGCTTTAATATTTATTGGAAATGTGAATCCCTTTCATTTGAATATCCTTATCATATTGGAACGCCCTTTTTGACCGAGGCGCCGGTCCCCCCTTTCATATTTATATTAAGGCCTGTGTGTGCCTAAGGATCCTTCACATTTGATGAACACCGTATTGGATATACGGGTTCGGAGCTCTGACGTGGGTTGATCACCCAGCTTTGCTCGTAGCGTCTTATCGTAGTTCCAATCTTTGATGGTTATTCCTTGTGAAATTCATATTTCATTGTTGAGAATCAAATGTCGAATCTTTTTATTGAATTGTTCTATATTAATTCGAGATTCAGATTGTCGCTGGAGCATTTGTTGCACAGTGACGGTTAAAATCGAGAATGAGTTGAGATCTTCTTTGTGAATTTCTTAAATGTTGTCTCTTAGTAGCTGAAGCATCTGTTGCTCAGTTATTCAAAGTTTTTATCGAAAGTCGCTATAAAAATTGTTGAGATAAATATCAAAAATCCTTTTATAAAGCTGTCGAGGTGAATTTCTTATTGAATGTTGTAAATCTCTTTCCTGGTTAGAAAATCTTCGTTATAAATGTTTCAAATGATATCATCCACAAGTCGGATTTTAAAACCTTCAAAGTTTTTCTAAAAGTATTTTAGTATACTCTATTATATACTTGCTGAGCGCTTCTTTCGCTCATTCTTGCTTTTGTTTTAAATCTTATTTTACAGAGATAGATAGTTGATGTGGTTGACTTAGTTTAGCTCGGAGCAGGGCAAGTCATGGATCGAGTTGATGTTTGGCTCAGAGCAATTCTATCCTCCGGAATAGTCTACGAGTTTTATAGTTAGACTAGTAATGTATTTATACTTGTGTTGTAATATTTGTTGTATACCTTATATCGAGGTGATACCAACAACATAAGATTGTATAAGAGATTGTTTTAATAAGAGTTGTGAGTTAGTAAATGAGTTATTATTATGTTTTGGATTTCTTGTTTCCAAGTCTATAACCTGAAAAGATTCTTGGTAGTTTGGGGTCGGATGTTAAGTTTTAGATATAAAATATTGGCAGGTGATTGTTTGATTATTAAGGTTTTCCGCAGTAGCGACCCATATCCCTGACCCCGGATTTGGGGGCGTTACATAAAGGACCAGATATAATAATGGCGGGGTGCGAATATTGAAGGACAAGTTCACTGGAAATTCAAGGGTAAGTCTGTTTTGATTTATGGTTCTTTTACTCTTAACTCTGTTTCTAATTTGAGACTTGGAACCATATTTATAAGACCAGATATGTAATAACCCTAACTTTAGCAATGCTACAGTGACCACATGAATAGTAAATTTTGAGGATTTATGAAAATGGTGTGTAGGTATTCTATAAGTGAAACAGAAAATGAGTAAACAGAAACCATATTAGTGATGTACTATGAAAATAAGTGACTCGAAACGATGACGGATTTCAGAAATTCCTGAGTGTGGATTTTAAGGATTTTCGATTTCAATTGAGACTCTATGGAATGTGATATTAAGGAGTATGGAAATATTAAAGGAATTATATATTGAGGAATTAGTGAATTAGGGTAAACTAAAGGATTACTAAGTTAAGGAAATACCAAAGGAATTTGGATTGTTAAATGATTTCAGAACCACTGAGATAATGAGGTATATTTGAAATAAATCACAATTAGACGAGTATGGAAACCAAACAACCAAGATTTATAAATTAACAAGGATACCTACCATATTATTAATTACCAAGAGAATTAGCATAATACTTAGAAGAAAAAAAAAACAAGAAAAGAGATTAAGAGATCATCAATGACATCACTTTCCACTAACACCTTTTTAAGGGGTAACTTAGTCATTAACCAAGTTAATTATCCACATAACTCTACAAGACTCTAAAATTTACAAGAGAAAGCCAAGATAAGATCAACCAAACACAAAAATCTTCCCCCCCTCCATTTCTTGCAAATTCGGCCAAAACAACAGCAGATCAGTAAAACGAGCATAACTCCTTCGTTTCTCAGCCGAATTTTGCGTTCTATAGCTTTTTAGAAAGCCCATGAGATAATCTACAACTCTTATTTCACAAGGTTTGTCCAGAAAAGCAAGGTAAGGGCCTCGTTTTTCATGTTCTTTGAGCTGGGTTATAGAACTCCGAAAATCTCTAAACATGTTCTTGATGTTTCTTGTTAGATTAAGCTTGTATAAAGTTGATTAAGCATATCCTAAGGCTTGATAAGGGTTGTTAAAGCTTCAAGAAGGTATAAATCTCAAGATCCTTTAGTATTAGTTTGAATATATGATGGATTATAGAAAGTTTAGTGATTAAGGTTATGATAAGTGATTATTCATGATGATATATGTGTTTGTAAGTGGTTTAAGTTAAATATGGTAGTGGGTTGTGATTGTAACCATGGTTGGTATGATGACCACATGGTGTAGGGTTGATATATGTGATTGGTGAATGGATTTGGAGGAGTTGAATTTTGGGAAGTGTGAAAATATAGCCGTTATAATGCACGATTTTCGTTAAACCAAATAGATGCCCTGTTTTTGGCACACATATTCACATGGTAAGTTCCTGTCCAGAGGACCAACTGATCATGAAAGGCTAGAGCTTGTTTCATAGATTGTTTCGATATAAGGTGCGTTAAAATCTGATGAACGGTTTAGGAGAAAAGTCAGTTTTAGTGAAAGACGTTCGAAAACCGAGAAACCGTAATTGTGTCAACTTGAGGCTATAATTACCATTCCTATACATTTTTAAATGTTACGAAATTTTGGGATATTGTAGTAGGGTGGTCAGAGAACTATTTCCAGTTGACCTTACATTAAAATTCGAAATCTATAATTTATAAGAATTTTTACAGTTGAGCATGGTTGTTAAGGGAAATGGTGAACAAACATAGAAAACCTTGATTTAACCTAAAATGGTTAGATTCTTGGAACACTTGGTTTATAAATAACATGTTATTCACATAGTAAGCATTAAGGGTGTAGTTATATAAAAGGTGAAGTGAGAAAGTGGTGTAGTATGCTAACGACGGTCCTTTTCGTGTTTATAGAAACTCAGGACGAACGTCGGGTCATACCTCTGCGCTATGGAGATCGAGGCAAGATGTCTTCTATCTTTACTTTGAAAATTTATTTATCATCAAAGAAAAATGATTTCATGGAATAGATATGTGATTCTATTATTATTATATTGTTAAGAATTTGTTTTCCTGATTTTGGAAATTAAAGGGAGATGTATATGAATATGAGTATGGATATGGATTAAAGGGAGCAAGATTTCTTTTATCCTTATTTTGATAAACTGTTTATGTTTAAAGAAAAGTGGTTTTGCTAGATAATATATAAATCCTATATCATTATATGGTTAGGGATATATTCCCTGTTTGTTGAGATTATTTAATATGGATTATGGGTATGGATTATGGATATGGATATGAATATGAATGGAGCTAATATGCTTTATGGTATAAAGAGATATGAAAGAGAATGGTATCAGTTGTTATCTAAGGTTATATGGTTTATGATATTGTGTTAAAGATAATCTTTAAATATTTGTGATTTAATAAATATTATTTGATTATTATTTAATACTTTTAAATTAGATGGAATATTTTATGTATATAAGAGCGTATTTGATTTCATTGAATACAGAGGAGATGTCTGAGTCATAATCAAAGTATTATGACATGTATATTTTTAAAGGTGATGATAAATGGAAATGGAAATGATATATGTGAATGGAAATGTGAATGTAAATGGAAATGATATATGAGAATGGAAATGATATGTGTGAATGATATATGGAAATGGAAATTGAAAAATGGAAAATTATGGAATGATGTTTTATAAATGGAATAACGATTTAAAAAAGGGGGATTGCAACAGTAAGCGTAAGAGCCTGTGAGGGAGTGGCAAAGTCCGGCATTGCAACAGAAAGCGTAAGAGGCTGTGTGCGGCACAGTCCAACACTCAATATTTTCGGCACGAAGATGCCAAGGGAGGATGTAGTAGGTAGCCTTCCTCCAGGGTTGATAACCAGGTAGGATCATCCCTTCTTCTAGTAGTAAACAGAGAGTGGGTACGGTCAAGCGACTGATCATCGTCCTACGTATCTGGCGCCAGCAGATATCCCCAAAACTTGAAAGAAAGAATTGAAAAATGGTTTTCAGATTTCTATACTGAAAACAGAAAAAAATGATATGAAATGATGGAATTATTGTTACAGATGAAGAGAAACTGATTTTATATTAATTTATATAAAATTGTTGCATAAGAAGGAAATGAGAAGATGATAGCGAGAGATTTGTTCAAGTTTTCATATTATCTTGAAAGATTACACTGAAATGGTATATTGATTGTTATAGCATTTAAGAAGAAAAACTGATATTATATGATATTAGAAGAGAGACTGATATTATAATACTATATATTTCTCTTCGTACAAAGATAATTGGAAAGTATATATATATATATATATATATATATAGAATGAAAATAAAATTTCTTTCCATAATAACTGAAAACTGTTTTGTTTAATATATATATGATGATTTATTTTCATTTGATGCTAGTTGATAGAATTTATCTTGCTGAGCTATTTTAGCTCATTCTTGCTACTTATGTATATAACAGCTAGGTATGCCGATACTCCGCCGTGCACCCCGCAAGAGGGTAAGGGAAAGACGAACTATTGAGAGAACGCTGGCACCTATTCCTGAGGTAGCCTTTTGACAAACAGGTCCTGGTAGACTATGTACATTAAGTGTGTAAGCTCATGTAATAAACTTTTGGTTGTTGAAATGCTTCCTGCATAAGTATTATTCAACAATGTACTTAGTAAGATTTTGGGTTTGTAATAACTACCCAACTCTAAACTTCTACTATTGTGGATGTTGTTTCCTGAGCATATGACTGGTGTGTGTGTTAATATTATTAAGTGTGGGGTCTATTGTGTGAGTTTTATTATGCATTTATATTCCAGCTGCAAAGAGAAGAATATTGATAAAGGGAAATTGGTCCGTGACGGCCTGGATTCCTGACCCCGGATTTGGGGCTGTCACAGTTTAGTATCAGAGCTTAGAGTCATAATGCTCAGGTACAATAGTGATAATAATAAATATATTAGTAATAATAGAAATTGTGAACTCACATCGAGTTCAAGGGTGGTTTATCGAACGAAGCGTTTATTCTAAGTAGTGATTATAATTTTATATATTATTACTAATAAAAGTTTATGTTTTAGTATAGGGAGAGGAGATTGGTGAGTCAAAGTTAAGGGTATTTAAAGTCTTCTTGTGTTTAAGGGAGTTTGAAGAAATATTGTAAGTGGATTGGTGAACAGATACTGATTGTTTCAATTGATTGTGGAGATGAAATGGTGAAACTGAGATTTGTCGGTAAAGCCAAGATATACCTTAAGGACCAAGACAGATTGAGAAATTCCGAGATTGACTTAAATGAAAAGGTTATTATGCTAAAATTGTTAAACTTATGTAGAACACGGGATTGATATGAGGGAGGGAATACTTGATATATCGGGAAGTGTACGTTAGATAACCTCGTGAGTATACAGGGTATGTTAGAATATACAATTTAGAAGTATAGTTTGAAGGGTCCTTAATACCAGAGCAGTGTCAGGTCAAGATGATCAATATTTGGTAAGTATATCGATTAGAGGGTTGTGTTCTATTATGGATAAAGGCAGAAAGTATCGAGCCAAGTCAAGACTAGGTAAATGACGATAATTGGGAATATAAGACGATAGGTTAAGGCTAAAGGGTGAGTGCTAAATTTAAGAAATCTTGGAAAGTACGCAGTCTAAGATATATATATGGTATTTGAGGAAAACCTTCCATTATTTGGGATTTTAAATTGGGCAGAGGCTATTAACGGTACCTATTCTTAAATTTTCTAAAGCCCTGCTAAATTATGTTATTGAGTTTCAAATTTTCCTCTAATGGTGGGTAAATCCAGTTGTGATCTGGCACCTCTTATTCATTAAGGGTCGGTATCTTTTCAAAATTTTCTGGTACCTCTGGAATGTATTTCAAAATTCTATTCGATCTATCTTAGTCAAAATATTCCTCTAAGATTATTTTTGAAAGGTGGTATTTATCATCGTGATTTAAAATTTTCTTTATATTTCTTACTCCAACTAAGAGGAACAACCCTATATATATACACAAGGACAATCTGTCTGTGTGATTGAGAGTCGGAGGGGATGCCCTCACTTGTGTGACATATGGGTTCTTCCATAATATTGATTTCTTAAATATCCTTTTGTTTCAAATAAAAATTATTTAAAACTCTTAATTTTACAAATTGTTGTGGGACCCTTGCTTGTTTCTGGGTTCGTTTCAATTCAAAGTTTCTTAAATTCTATAAATTGTTTTGAATATAGAAGATTTCATTAATGGATGGGATACTGGAAGCAAGGTTTAGAGTATACATGATTATAAAAGGAAACTTGAGATTCCAAGGGAAATTTCAATAAGAGATAATTAGAGTTAGAAGCGTTTCAATATAAGAGAGAAAGGAATTTCGTGAGAAGAAATGGGAATATTTGATAATTAGTAAGAGAAAAGAAAATGAGGAATTTTAAGGCATAATTGAGATTTACTATTGAAAGTAAGGTGTATTTTGAGGATAGGGTCAAAATAAGGATAAACAAAGGAAGTGGGGATAATTAATGAAGGACTCGAGGTGCAATAACTATTAGTGGGGAAAGGCCAATATTGTGACTAATACCCTAAGTAGCAGAGAGAGATTAAAGATGTTAAGTATTCAAAGGATTAATCCAAAAGGTGTGAATGAGTAAAACTTGAGGTAAAGATTTTGATGAGAATAATAAAGGGAAATTTCAGAGGTGGAATAGATAGTATATCATAAAGGAACTAAGGTGGATCATCAAGATGTAAAGAGCGTATAGTGAACAATAGACATATGGGATAAGGTATTCGGAGGAAATTGCAAGTACGCTCTAATTTGACCTCTTAAGTGTAAATGTTTGGTTAGGGATCGACTAAGTCAATGAATGGTGTAAATGGACTGATAATATAGATAAGAATAATCTATCTGTGAGAAAGTAAACTACGGTGATATAAGAAAGTGAGTTATTCTCGTGTCATCCAAATCAATATCTGTTAAGGGTCAGAGAACTCTATAGAAGGAGATTAAGAGTATGAGAGAAGGTGTGAGAATATGTTTAAGGATGAAGGAAAAGTACATGCTCGTATAATTACGAACAGGAAATATATATTATAACCAATATTTTCTTACAATTGTTTCAAGGAATATTATTATAACTTATTTTCTGGAAAATTTTACAGAGGTGATATATACAAATGTTGAAGTATTAATATTTTATGTCATGATAGAGATCAAAATATAGACAAACCATAGTAAGATACACTACCATTCAGGGGAGGCCAATGTGGTGGCTGATACCCTTATTCGAAAGTGGAAGGAGAAATGGGATAATATAGAATGACTGAATACATGAGGAGATTTGCAAGAAAAAGATAGTGAAAGTACTGCTATTGAAAAGCTAAATGGCATGTTGATGAATGACAAGCAAGTTTATGTTGGTGTATTTTTGCGCAAACAAGATAGAGATATTATGAAGGAAAAAAAGGATAGAGAAAGTGGTGTAGAAGTTAGAAGGTGTGGATGAAAAAGGTATTTATGGACATTTTTAACATGATTCCGGGACGGAATCCTTTTAAGGGGGGAAGACTGTAATAACCCTAACTTTAGCAATGCTACAGTGACCACATGAATAGTAAATTTTGAGGATTTATGAAAATGGTGTGTAGGTATTCTATAAGTGAAACAGAAAATGAGTAAACAGAAACCATATTAGTGATGTACTATGAAAATAAGTGACTCGAAACGATGACGTATTTCAGAAATTCCTTAGTGTGGATTTTAAGGATTTTTTATTTCAATTGAGACTCTATGGAATGTGATATTAAGGAGTATGAAAATATTAAAGGAATTATATATTGAGGAATTAGTGAATTAGGGTAAACTAAAGGATTACTAAGTTAAGGAAATACCAAAGGAATTTGGATTGTTAAATGATTTCAGAACCACTGAGATAATGAGGTATATTTGAAACAAATCACAATTAGACGAATATGGAAACCAAACAACCAAGATTTATAAATTAACAAGGATACCTACCATATTATTAATTACCAAGAGAATTAGCATAATACTTAGAAGAAAAAAAAAACAAGAAAAGAGATTAAGAGATCATCAATGACATCACTTTCCACTAACACCTTTTTAAGGGGTAACTTAGTCATTAACCAAGGTAATTATCCACATAACTCTACAAGACTCTAGATTTTACAAGAGAAAGCCAAGATAAGATCAACCAAACACAAAAATCTTCTCCCCCTCCATTTTTTGCAAATTCGGCCAAAACAACAGCAGATCAGTAAAACGAGCATAACTCCTTCGTTTCTCAGTCAAATTTTGTGTTCTATAGCTTTTTAGAAAGCCCATGAGATAATATACAACTGGGTAATGGCCTCGTTTTTCATGTTCTTTCAGCTGGGTTATAGAACTCCGAAAATCTCTAAACATGTTCTTGATGTTTCTTGTTAGATTAAGCTTGTATAAGGTTCATTAAGCATATCCCAAGGCTTGATAAGGGTTGTTAAAGCTTCAAGAAGGTATAAATCTCAAGATCCTTCAGTATTACTTTGAATATATGATGGATTATAGAAAGTTTAGTGATTAAGGTTATGATAAGTGATTATTCATGATGATATAAGTGTTTGTAAGTGGTTTAAGTTAAATATGGTAGTGGGTTGTGATTGTAACCATGGTTGGTATGATGACCACTTGGTGTAGGGTTGATATATGTGATTGGTGAAAAGATTTGGAGGAGTTGAATTTTGGGAAGTATGAAAATATAGCCGTTATAATGCCCGATTTTCGTTAAACCAAATAGATGCCCTATTTTTGGCACCCATATTCACACGGTAGGTTCCTGTACAGAGCACCAACTGATCATGAAAGGATAGAGCTTGGTTCATAGATTGTTTTGATATAAGGTGCGTTAAAATCTGATGAACGGTTTAGGAGAAAAGTCAGTTTTAGTGAAAGACGTTCGAAAACCGAGAAACCGTAATTGTGTCAACTTTGAGGCTATAATTACCATACCTATACATTTTTAAATGTTACGAAATTTTGGGATATTGTAGTAGGGTGGTCAGAGAACTTGTTCCAGTTGACCTTACATTAAAATTCGAAATCTATAATTTATAAGAATTTTTACAGTTGAGCATGGTTGTTAAGGGAAATGGTGAACAAACATAGAAAACCTTGATTTAACCTAAAATGGTTAGATTCTTGGAACACTTGGGTTATAAATAACATGTTATTCACATAGTAAGCATTAAGGGTGTAGTTACATAAAAGGTGAAGTGAGAAAGGGGTGTAGTATGCTAACGACGGTCCTTTTCGTGTTTATAGAAACTCAGGACGAACACCGGGTCATACCTCTGGGCTATGGAGATCGAGGCAAGATGTCTTCTATCTTTACTTTGAAAAATTATTTATCTTCAAAGAAAAATGATTTCATGGAATAGATATGTGATTCTATTATTATTATATTGTTAAGAATTTGTTTTCCTGATTTTGGAAATTAAAGGGAGATGTATATGAATATGAGTATGGATATGGATTAAAGGGATCAAGATTTCTTTTATCCTTATTTTGATAAACTGTTTATGTTTAAAGAAAAGTGGTTTTGCTTGATAATATATAAATCCTATATCATTATATGGTTAGGGATATATTCCCTGTTTGTTGAGATTATTTAATATGGATTATGGGTATGGATTATGGATATGGATTATGGATATGGATTATGGATATGGATATGAATATGAATGGAGCTAATATGCTTTATGGTATAAAGAGATATGAAAGAGAATGGTATCAGTTGTTATCTAAGGTTATATGGTTTATGATATTATGTTAAAGATAATTTTTAAATATTTGTAATTTAATAAATATTATTTGATTATTATTTAATACTTTTAAAATAGATGGAATATTTTATGTATATAAGAGCGTATTTGATTTCATTGAATACAAAAGAGATGTCTGAGTCATAATCAAAGTATTATGACATATATATTTTTAAAGGTGATGATAAATGGAAATGAAAATGATATATGTGAATGGAAATGTGAATGTAAATGGAAATGATATATGAGAATGGAAATGATATGTGTGAATGATATATGGAAATGGAAATGGAAAAATGGAAAATTATGGAATGATGTTTTATAAATGGAATAACGATTTAAAAAAGGGGGATTGCAACAGTAAGCGTAAGAGGCTGTGAGGGAGTGGCACAGTCCGGCATTGCAACAGAAAGCGTAAGAGGCTGTGTGCGGCACAGTCCAGCACTAAATATTTTCAGCACGAAGATGTCAAGGGAGGATGTAGCAGGTAGCCTTCCTCCAGGGTTGATAACCAGGTAGGATCATCCCTTCTACTAGTAGTAAACAGAGAGCGGGTACGGTCAAGCGACTGATCATCGTCCTACGTATCTGGCGCCAGCAGATATCCCCAAAACTTGAAAGAAAGAATTGAAAAATGGTTTTCAGATTTCTATACTGAAAACAGAAATAAATGATATGAAATGATGGAATTATTGTTAAAGATGAAGAGAAACTGATTTTATATTAATTTATATAAAATTGTTGCATAAGAAGGAAATGAGAAGATGATAGCGAGAGATTTGTTCAAGTTTTCATATTATCTTGAAAGATTACACTGAAATGGTATATTGATTGTTATAGCATTTAAGAAGAGAAACTGATATTATATGATATTAGAAGAGAGACTGATATTATAATACTATATATTTCTTTTCGTACAAAGATAATTGGAAAGTATATATATATATATATATATATATTGAATGAAAATAAAATTTCTTTCCATAATAACTGAAAATTGTTTTGTTTAATATATATATGATGATTTATTTTCCTTTGATGCTAGTTGATAGAATTTATCTTGCTGAGCTATTTTAGCTCATTCTTGCTACTTATGTATATAACAGCTAGGTATGCCGATACTCCGCCGTGCACCCCGCAAGAGGGTAAGGGAAATACGAACTATTGAGAGAACGCTGGCACCTATTCCTGAGGTAGCCTTTTGACAGACAGGTCCTGGTAGACTATGTACATTAAGTGTGTAAGCTCATGTAATAAACTTTTGGTTGTTGAAATGCTTCCTGCATAAGTAATATTCAACAATGTACTTAGTAAGATTCTGGGTTTGTAATAACTACCTAACTCTAAACTTCTACTATTGTGGATGTTGTTTCCTGAGCATATGACTGGTGTGTGTGTTAATATTATTAAGTGTGGGGTCTATTGTGTGAGTTTTATTATGCATTTATATTCCAGCTGCAAAGAGAAGAATATTGATAAAGAGAAATTGTTCCGTGACGGCCTGGATTCCTGACCCCGGATTTGGGGCTGTCACAAGATACCTGCTAATTATTGTTTTATGGATTTTTGTATTTAGGGTTGGGATGTATGTTTGTGTTCATGGACATTTGAAAGGCTTTCAGGGTAAAAAGCAATTAGTAATCTTTTGCATCAGGTATGTAATCTTTCAGGCTTTTCCCCTTTTTGGACGTCTTTGTTTTGTTTGTCAAGTTTGCCTAATATTATCAATACTGTGATATTGGGGAAAACAGAGAAAATTCTTTTGTGTCGTTTACTTAATCCAGAAACTACTATGGTTTCAATATTTCCTTCTCCCATGCATCTTGATTGAGATTTTGAGTTGACCAGAATCCAAGATTTTGTCCAGACTCCTGGGTATGCACCTTGTTGACCAAGACTCTGTTACCTGAGCCTGCTTGTTATTTATCAAGTATATGAATAACTGGTTGCAACTGTCTCTTCGAGTGAGATTGATGGTGTGCCTTTTTTAATTGCAGTTTACCATTATGACGTCATTCTGAATTTGATCGTGAATAATTTTATCTTGTAAAATACTTCTTCTCGGATCTTTTAGTTATCATAGATTTATACAATCATTAAAAAGGATCCTAATAACTTGTTATCTACTTTGTAAAATGAAGCACAACTGTGGCAATATTCAAAAAACACTTATGAGATTGTTAGGATGAAGTACTTTCTAGAAGGCTATTAATATTGATACACTATTGGTTTACAGTGTACATTGTCATCGTGTCCAGTGTACTATGCAATTTATGAAAATAAGAAATTCAACAAAACAGATCTTGATTACGCAAAATTCCTTGTTACTTGTTTTTCTCAAAAAATTTCCATCAATTTAACATACTTGCCTCTACACATTTCCATATTAATTTACATTCAGTGCTGGATTTGATGATGAGAAGTCATTGCTCATGTCACAAGCGAGCCTTGAGAAAAGATTTGGTTAATCTGCTGTTTTTGTAGCATCTACACTCATGGAAAATGGTGGTGTTCCTGAGTCTGCAACACTAGAGACACTTCTTAAAGAAACTATTCATGTCATCAATTGTGGATAGGAGGATAAGTCAGACTGGGGACAGGAGGTATGCTGGTTTTATACTCTTTATCTTCTTAGCTTTGCTTTTACTTAGTTGTTTAATATATTTTATTTATGGACATTACATCTTACAAACCATACACCTAAAAATGAATGATTTGCAAGAAAAGAAGAATATAACATGGGTTTGAACTTTGAAGTTCGTGGACTAGTGTATCGCCTTACATACCCAATCAGGATTTAGGATGAATGCAGCAGCAACTAAAACTTACTTTTCAAATGTCAAAAAAGGAATTCGGATTGACGTTCAGGTTTCCTCATGAAGATGGTTCATGTCATGATTATTTTAAAATTTATATCCAGTACAAATGCAACTAGATACTTATATCAGCAAACAAATAATACTAGCAAACAATTCAACAATACACCGGTAGCTAAGACTACCTTTCAATAGTAGTGAATAAGTTATGCGTAAAAATATGAGTGGAAATTCTTTACTTGTTTGTCTCCTGATCTGCAGATTGGATGGATCTATGGTTCTGTCACAGAAGATATTCTTACTATTAGGAATAATTCATGAGTTGTGATGTTAAGAATAGAATTTCATTTATACTTCTTGTAATCCTGATCTTGTAAAGGATTTAGCACTTTGTATAGGATATATGTGTAAGACAGTTATCTGTAGAGTTTGGTCAGGAATGAACAGTGCATCGAGGACTACATGTCAGGAGCTGAGATCGAATCCTGATAGAGCAAGTCAAGTACTGATGAGATGGTCAGATCCTGATGCAAGATGAAATCCTGATATCAGTCGTGTTACTGATGTCATATGGATGCTACAGAAACTGGCAAGTACTATAAAACAGGATCTTTATTTGAAGAACAAGCAAGAAGATATCATGAAGGAAAGAATTTTCTATTGATGGAAACTATCAACTGGATGGCAGAAAATTGTCATGTATAGATTATTTTTCTGTTATTAGTTGATAGGAAGCATTATAAATACTCTCTCTATATCATTGTAAAAAGAGTAGTGTGAAGCAATTGTGAGTTGAGTGATTGAGTTTGTATGCGTAGCTCTGTATAAGGTTTGTATTCGAAAGTTCGAAACAAACAGAAAGAGAGATTTATTTTGTCAGCAGCTGCTAAAGGTATTTGTACACCTTTTGTAGAGTTTGTATTTGATTTATTTAATACAAACAGAGTTTGATTCATTCGTTTATTCTTGTTCATATAACCAAGCAAAAATCAGACACGATTATATAACTTGTATTCAACCCCCCCCCCCCTTCTACAAGTTATTCGAGTTAACAATTGGTATCAGAGCAGGTTGATTTTGAATAATCATAAAGATCTGTAATCATGTCTGGTTACAAGGATGGGAATACTAAGATTCCTATGCTCAAGAGAAACGAATATACTCTATGGGAAGTAAAGATGTTGCATCATCTGGAAGCAACAGATCCTGATTATCTTGATAGAATCAGAGATGGACCTTTTGTTCCAACAAAGGTCGTTGGACAAGCAACTATTGATGGTGTGGTTGTTCCAGAACATACAGCAGAGAAGCCTAAATCTGAATGGTCAGATAAGGACAAGGAGAATGTTCTTAAAGATGCTAAAGTGAGAAACATATTATTCAACAGTCTTGATTCTGTTCTCACTAACTATGTTCTCTCTTGTAAGACTGCTAAGGATATATGGGACAATCTTAAGGTTCACTGTGAAGGAACTAAGCCTGTCAGGAAGAACATGAGGACACTACTTATACAACAGTATGAGTACTTTGAATCCAAGTTTGGTGAGTCACTTACTGACACCTTTGATAGGTTTACAAAACTCATCAATGAGATGGCCATGCATGGTAAATATTATGACTTGGAGGATATGAATACTAAGTTCATGAAAGCCTTGCCTGATTTCTACAATTGGAAGATATCTGCAATTGAGGAGGCTAATGATCTTGATGAGATATCATTAGAGGTAGTGTATGGAAAACTGAGGGCTTATGAACTTGACAAGCAGCAGAAGAAGAGCATGGGTGAAGGAAAGATGAAGACTGTTGCACTTACTGCTCAATCTGAATCAAAGAAGCTTCCAGAAGAACAGCATGATTAGCCTGCTGTAAAGAACTCAAGGAAGAAGAAAAGCAAAGAAAATTCTGAGTCAGTGACTACTGATATAGACTCTGACAACAGTGATTCTGAATCAGAGATACATGAACTCTTTACTATGTTTGCTAAAGCTTTCAAGAAAGGAAAATTCAATAGGAGAAGATTTAGCAAAGGACCTTTTCAAAAGAAGGAGGAGAAGAAGAGTGACAAAGGCAAAAGTATAATTGTCAAGCTTGATAAGGCCAAGATTAAGTGCTTTAACTGCAACGAGCTTGGACACTTTACAAGTGAGTGTAAGAAGCCTAGGAATTCAGGAAAGGGTAATGCACTTATGGTCACACAGAAGGATTGGGCTGATTCCAGTGATTCTGAAGATGAATTGGATTATGACAACATTGCATTGATGGCAAATGTTTCAGACAAACCTGGATCTCCAAAGAAAACTTCTCCATCTTTTGTTAAGGTATCACTTCACTCTCTTGATTCATTTGATAGCTTAAATTCTGATGAAATTAGATCTGTCCATGCTGAGTTTAAGAATCTTATGACTAATTTTAGAATTCTTACTAGTGAAAGAGATGAACTTAAGGTTAAGAATGATAAGTTAGTTGATAGAAATAATTTTCTTGAATCTGAGCTAGTTCAAATGGAAGAATACAAGTTAAGTTCTGATAAAGCTAAGCATAATTATAGTGTTATTCTTGAGGCTTATGACTATATCAGAAAAGAACTCGAGGAAGAGAGAGATGTGATTAAAACCATTAACATTTTTGGTAAAAAGACTCAAGAAATCATTGAAAGTGGAATTCGTGGTAAAGTTAATGGTTTAGGTTTTAATAAGGCTAGACAAGAAGAAAAAGTAGCTATTGTCAATGATGATAGTAAAGTAGAAGCTAACACATCTAAATCTGAAAGTAAGAAAATTGTTTCTGAACCTAAACATGTTAAATTTGTTGATTCAAAAGGTACCCCTGTTGTAAACAAAAGAATTAACAATAGTAATTCAGATTAGAAAGTGTTAGAGAAACCTAAGAATGTAAACATAGGGTTTCTGTCTAAGTCTCAGTTGAAACAGAGACTAGATGGTCTTTTAGAGTCTAGCAAGATCAAAAGAAATAAGAATGGAAAAGAAGGTATTAACAAAGAGAATAATTACAAGAATGTACTTGATGCACCTAGGAAAAAATGCTATAAGTTTGGAAATCATAATCATTTAGCCCTAGACTGCAATCAAAAACCTTCTTGGAAAACTGAGTCCAGATTCTCCAAGACTCAGAAAATTCAATACCAACCACAAAAAGCTTGTTATCATTGTGGTAGTTTACTTCACTCCATTTACATGTGTAGAGAATATCATGAACTGTATTATGACTATTATTCTTTGAAATCTGAAACTCCTAGTCAGAAACAGTTTGTGAAATCAGAGTCTAAGGTTGACTCTGCAATAGGTAAAGTAAAAGCAAAATCTTCAAAGCTTGTTGTTTTTAAATCTAGTAAGAAAGGATCCAATCAAAGTTGGGTCCTAAAAAATTCTAAATAGTTACTTTTTGTTTGCAGGGCACAGGAAAGAAGCATTCAATTATCTTGGACAGTGGATGCTTTGGACATATGACTGGAAAGAAGACCCTGCTTACAAAGTTTGAGAGGAAAGCTGGCCCAGTAATATCTTTTGGAGATGGCAACAAAGGAGAAACTCTGGGATATGGCTCAATTGTTTTGGGGAATGTCATCATAGAAAATGTAGCACTAGTTGAAGGCTTGAAACATACTCTTTTAAGCATAAGTCAACTCGGTGATAAAGGTTATCAGTCAATCTTTGACAGAGAAGGATGCAAAATCTTGAATATGCAGAATGGAGACATTGTTCTAACTGGTCAAAGACATGGTAGCATATATGAAGCCAGCTTAAGTGATATATCTAAAGGAATTGTTAAATGTCTCTACAGCAAAGCAACAAATGATGAAAGCTGGAATTGGCACAAGAAGCTCTCACATCTCAACTTCAAGAAGCTTAATCAACTTGTTAAGCACAATCTTGTGAGAGGTCTACCTAAGGCAAATTTTGTGCAAGATGGACTTTGTGATTCCTGTCAGCTTGGAAAACAGAGAAGAACCACTTTCAAGAGCAAGACTGCAAATTCAATTACTGAACCATTTCATATGCTACATCTTGATCTGTTTGGTCCAGTAAACATTATGTCTATCAGCAAGAAAAGATATGCTCTAGTTATAGTGGATGATTTCACAAGGTTCACATGTGTTCTTTCTACACAAGAAGGATGAAGCTCCTCAGCAAATCATTGAACTTATCAAGAATATTCAGAATAACCATGAGTACAAAGTCAAAGTACTTAGGAGTGACAATGGTGCAGAATTTAAGAATTCTATAATAGAGGAGTTTTATGCAGACAATGGAATCACTCAACAATTTTCTGCACCTGGTACACCTCAGCAGAATGGTGTAGTAGAAAGAAAGAACATGACTCTCATAGAGGCAGCAAGAACCATGCTTGCAGATGCAAAACTTCCAACCTATTTTTGGGCAGAAGCCATTAACACTGCATGTTTCACTCAAAACTGTACCTTGGTAAATAATCATGGAAAAACTCCCTATGAGATGATCAAAGGAAAGAAACCAAGTGTGAAATACTTTCACATCTTTGGATGCAAATGCTATGTCCTAAAAGTTCATCCAGAACAACATGGAAAATTTGAAGCCAAATCGGATGAAGCAATCTTTCTAGGATATTCAGCATCAAAGGCCTTCAAAGTTTATAATCTCAGAACTCACATTGTTATGGAATCAATTCATGTTGCATTTGATGACAAGAAATTTGGAATTCTGCAAACTGATGAAAGCCATGCCAATTTGGAATTTGAAAATCTGAAGAATTCTGAGATACTCTCCAGTGATGATGAGGGTTCTCCAGAAGGAATTTCTATTGCTTCTCAAAGGAGTGATACTGTTGAGGGGGAGCAAATAAATCAAGGAGGACATAGTGATCATCAGGAGCAGACTAGCTATTCAGAGTCTAGTCCATCAGGAATTGATCCTTCAGAGTCTACTGAGGAAAGATCAGTAACTAGTAGCAATATGGAATCTACTGATTCTACTGATCAAGGGGGAGCTATTGAAGGCAGAAAGAATTCTTCTATAAGAGAAACCACTAACTTAGGGGGAGAGTCTAGCAGAGGAAATCTACCACCTGTTAGAAAATGGACAAAGGATCATACTGAAGATTTAATTATTGGTGATCCAAATAGTGGTGTTCGAACTAGATAATCAATTCAAAATGAATGCTTGTATAGTTGCTTTCTCTCAAAGAATGAACCTAAGAAGGTTGAAGAAGCCTTACAGGATCCTGATTGGGTAATTGCAATGCAGGATGAATTAAATGAGTTTGAGAGAAACAATGTCTGGAAACTGGTACCAAGACCTAAAGATAGATCTATTGTTGGTGCAAAATGGGTTTTCAGAAACAAGCTAGATGAATCTGGTATGATTGTAAGAAACAAAGCAAGACTGGTGGCCAAGGGTTACTCTCAGGAAGAAGGCATTGATTATGATGAAACCTTTGCACCTGTAGCAAGATTGGAAGCAATCAGGATGTTTCTTGCATTTGTAGCTCATTCAAAATTCAAGGTATACCAGATGGATGTAAAGAGTGCTTTTCTAAATGGTAAGCTTGATGAGGAAGTATATGTGGAGCAGCCACCTGGATTTGTTGATCCAAAGTTTCCAAATCATGTCTACAAACTTGACAAGGCACTTTATGGACTAAAGCAGGCACCAAAAACATGGTATGAGACTTTGTCTAAATTTCTTCTTGAAAATGGTTTCACAAGAGGTACAATTGACAAAACTCTATTCTTTAGAAAGATAAAAGGTGAATTGCTTTTAGTTCAAGTTTATGAAAATGCACACCTAGAGGGGGGTGAATAGGTGTAAATGGCTAACTATATTCGACTAAGTCCGATTTTAAAAATTACCAGAAGATGCTTGGTGGTTGGGGTCTCAAATGTTGTAACTCAATTATTAATGGCTACAGATGGTTTAATGTGGTTAAGCAGGTGATTTGTTATTAAGGATTTCTGCGTGACGACCAAATCCCTGACCCCGGATTTGGGGGCGTTACAGAGTGGTATCAGAGCGAGGTTATAGTAAACTAGAAACGAGAGTGAGTAGGAGTGTATATAGTTATGTGAGAACGTCGGAGCTCATGTAGAGTTCATGTTGGACTACGGGTGTAGTGCCAATGATTAAGTTAAGATTTGAATGCTATGTTGAAGGATATGTTGAGATAGAATTCCCTGCAATTATTAGTGTCGATGATTGAATTCATAGTGACAATTACGAGTCGACGATGACGTAAGTTATCAAGCACCTTAGGGTGTGCATGGAAAAGAACAGCTCTGGGATCGAACGATTATCCGTCAGAGGAGCCGACATAAAAGGCATCTGTGGAGACCTTGGCAATATCCCCATTGTTGAATCTTTTTGATTACCTCCCCAATCTATGAATTATTTGACATATCTCTAAGGGAGAATTTTGATAAAGGATATATTTCCTCTTCGAAGTTATTCTTTAATACTTGTGTTAAGCCATATTAAATTTCAATTGTGCCAGAAGCTGTCATTATCCCTACCTTCAGGTTTTTGAAGCCCTATCAAATGATATTATTTCAAACTTCCACTTTTCTTCAATAGTGGATAATTCAATGGTGATATAGCACCACTTGTTTGTTGAATACCAGTATCTTTCTGGTTATCCTTTTCTTTGGAAATCGCGCCTTGGAAATTGTTCGATTTTAATCCAAGGTTGATAATTAATTGTCAAAAGATGATTATTATTGACTTGATTTTGAATTTCTTTCATACTTCTCAACTTCCACTGAGACGAACAACCCTGCTTTGCTAGGGGCCACAAGGACTATCTGTCTGTGTGATAGAAGTCTGATGGGACGCCATCACTTGTGAGTTGTGAAATACAAGAAGGATAATTACCTTTAGTAATGTCTCAACTGAGACACGCAACGTGAGTTCTTATGATCATATTGATCTCTCAGTAAATTCTCTTATTTCCAATAAGGTTTGTTTCAAAACTCATAATCCTATGGTCACCAGTGGGTGACATTTGTCTTGATATGACAGCTATCTTTTTCAAAGCTTCATGATTCTTGTTATCTCTAATGAATTTCAAGGGGATGCCAACCAGGTCGGTCAAGTCGACATTCGCTGATAGAAATTTGATTCGAGCGGAATCGCCAAGAGCAGGAGCGAATCCCAAAACGAATAGAATATCAGTGGCGTATTGATAGAATTAGTTCGCTCTCTCTCATGGATGTTATGATTAATGGAATTAGTGCAATCTCTCTCAAGAGTGTTATGTAATGGAATCAGTGAACTCTCTCTCAAGGATAGGATGATAATGGCAAGTTGGTCGACACATATATGTGAAAGGAATAGTGATGTGTCAGATAGATACCCTATAGTTGAATTGAGTTTTGGAGGAATTGCTTATGAATGGATGTTATCTATGGTTTTGCAAAATAAGTATTGATGATGAAGGAGTTAAGGAATCCCAGTAGTGGCCTTAGCTGATTCCGTGGACGGAATCCTTTTAAGGGGGGCAGACTGTAATAACCCGAATTTTCAGAAAATGATTTTAGTATTATTTTAAGAATATTAATGTTTTCCTAAAATGAGGAGGAAATTTTTTTATTTTATTTTATTGTTCATTATTCCAGTTCAAGGAATTTCAAAAGCGAATTATTTAATTATTGACTAGTTCAGTATAATTATGAACTATATTATGTGATTATTGTTGGAAGGTGGAATGTATGTGAAGTTGTGTTTATGTGTTTATATGATGATTGTGTGAGTTGTGAAGGCTGATGTATTTTATTTATATTTTTGAGGATTTAAATATATTTAAATCATGCATTTTGATCCTCTGTTAATCTTATAAAATTATCGGAGGAATTAAAAATCATGAAATCTTTTGTAATATTATCTTTATAATATTATTTAGTTTTTAAAATGGTTGGGTGAATTAATTTGGATGTTTCGGTATTTTAAAATGATTTTAAGAGTTTTATTGTATTTAAAGTATCAAAACTTTGAAAATTCATATTTAATTCATTTTTTATCCGAAAAATATTTCAAAAATATGTGCGTGTTTGTAATTTAATATTCTTTATTTTAAAAATGAAAAGTGTGATTTTCCGGAAGTTTATTTAATTAAGAGTTATATAAGTCGTTTAAATAGATTGTATGTGGGCTCAAAAAGTATTAGTAGCAGTTAGTATAAAGAGTAGTGGGCCTAAGCCCAATTAGAAGAGGAACGCAGTAGAGAGTTCTGGAAACGGGGAGAAAGAAATAAGAGAGGAAGAGAGAAAAGAGAGAAAAAGAGTAGAGAGATTGTGTATATATGTATAGGCGTGTGTGTATATATAATCGGACCGTGTGTGTGTATGTATAGCTCAGTGTGTGCGTCGTGTGTGTGTATCGAGTCGCAAGGCAGCGGGGAGGAGGAAGGCAGGGGCGGCTTGAGCTCGCCAGAGATAGCAGGTCCGGCCGGAGTCCGGTGGTGGCGTGAGACCAGCAGTGGTGCAGAGAGATGGCACGCAGCTGAGCAACAGAGTCGAAGAGAGAGAGAGAGACATGAGGGAGACTCCTGTGGCTGGACTTTTGGATCGAACCGAAATGTACCGTTAAGATGTGATCAAACTGGAGTGACGTGTATCAAAAAGGAAAGATCGAGACGTCGTGTAAAGTTCATGGAACTGCTTGGGCGAAACGCCAAGGATTTATTCGCGCTGTTCTGTCTGGTGCTAAGGACCAGAGGCAAGTTTATTTATACATACTCTATCGTTCAGAGTATATTTATTTTAAATATATGAAATGTGTGGAATAAGACTTCAGTCCATATTTGCAAGATTTTCTTCTATCTTTATCTTGATAAATTGTTTACTTTTAAGTAAAACGGTTTGATTGGAAATATATGTGATATGGAGAGAGTGATATACTATAAGGAGTAAAGTGATATGGGGAGGAATGGTATCAGTTGTTATTATGGTTATTTTTATGATATTATGGTATCAGTTGTTATCTAAAGTTATTTTATAATATTACAGTTATGTGTAAATTGAGGATATTTGAGTTCTAAACTCTTTCAGATGTTATTAATAAATATTTTGTTATATAAGGGGACAAGGGTTGAGGTTTACAGATTTTCTTAAAAAGGGATTTACAGGTTAAGTATTTTAGTTGGTGTAATTTAAATGTATGGATATATGAATGGAAAAGTGGAAGGGGTTATCTTGAGAGGTATATTTTCGAAAACCCGGACAAAGTTTTTTTTTGAAAGAATTTCGCAATAATTAACCTAATGGCAACATCACCAATAATTACCTCTAGAAGCATCTACTAATTAAATAAACCTTAATCGTCTAATTAAATTTATTTAATTAGATGAATATTATTTTTAAAACGTTTTCTTACAAACGCTTTGTTCCGGAATAATAAAAATATTTTGATGGTTATAAATGAGACATTTTTGGTTAAAAATGTCTGGAATGATAATGATAAATGTTATTTTATTGGTTATTTAACTCAATGAATATTAATTATAATATTCATTTAAAAGGGATTATTGAATAGTTATTCTTTAAATATTCTAAGTGTTCTAAGGGTGATTATATATTGTTAAAAGGTGGTTTAAGGAATTTTATAGTGAAATGAATGTATGTCTTGAATTGATATACCTGTATATATGTTTTCAAATGATTATAATACGGGTATGAAAATGGAAAGGTGAAATGTGAAATGGAAATGAAAATGATATATGTGAATGGAAATGCGAATGGAAACGGAAAAGTGGAAAAATGTGAAATGGTATTGATAATGATAAAATGATTTGAAAAAGGGGGATTAGCAACAAACTTGCGTAAAAGGCTGTGTCAGGGCTGTGTGCGACATAGTCTAGCATTCATTATATGATTCGGCACGAAGATGCCAAGGGAGGATGTTAGCAGGTGGCCTTCCTCCGGGAGGATGTTAGCAGGTGGCCTTCCTCCAGGGATGATGTTAGTAGGTGGCCTTCATTCCTTCTACCGGTAGTAAAAAGGGACGGGTACGGAGGACGACTGATCATCGTGCCTCACGTATTCGGCAACAGTGAAAATCCCCAAAACTTAAAAGAAAGAATTAATAATGGTTTTCAGGGTTGTGTACTGAAAAAGGAAAATAGTATGAAATGATGGAATTGTTTTACAGTAAGAAGAGAACTGATATTATATTATCAATAAGTAAGTGATTTCATATTGAATAACCAACAAGTTTATGTTGGTGTATTACTGCGCAAACAAGATGTGGTTATTTATGGATATAATCTATTTTGATTACTTTGTAATGGAATCTTTTATATTATATTAGTATATTGTTTAGTTGATGTTATTTTCAAACATTATACTTCCCGATAGACTTTCGTGGTTAAAAATGTTTCAAGAAGGATATTAAGTATCAGTTGAATGTTAGAAACCCATACACCCGATGGGATATTTTGTTAAACTCTAGTAATAACTTGCTGAGCAATTCTTTCGCTCATACTTGCTTGTTTTCAAATATTAACTTTTCAGTGGAAGGTAGCCGGACGAGGTTATCTGCATGGCTTAGATGAAGTGGGCAGCATGCCCTTATGAAGATGATATGATCTAGAAAGTTTATATCTGGAGTAAGTTATATGTAAGTATATTGATGTGTGATATATATGTTACTTTGCGCAAAATAGTATTAGTTACTGGTGTACTTCTCAACGAAGTTATACTAGTAGTAAGGAGTTGATTCTTGTTTCTAGCCCTATAACCTAAAAGATGCTTGGTGGTTGGGGTCTCAAATGTTGTAACTCAATTATTAATGGCTACAGATGGTTTAATGTGGTTAAGCAGGTGATTTGTTATTAAGGATTTCTGCGTGACGACCAAATCCCTGACCCCGGATTTGGGGGCGTTACAACCTCTTTCCCTTTTCATCATATTTTTCTTTTCTATCAGCCTCTTGATCTTCTTTGAAATAAGTTCAAGTTCCTCATCAGAATCAGATTCATCATTAGAGTCAATTGGCTTGCTGTTTTTAGAATGGAGAGCCATATTCTTCATCTTTTCTGTTGGAGCTTTAACACTTGAACTTCCCACCTGATTTCCATTTATCTTGCTTTCAAATTGCTCTAGCTCAGCAAATACAGCCAAGTGATCCATAGTATCAATAAGTGGTGAGGATTCCAAGGCAGTAACTTTGGCTTCGTAGATAAATGGTACTGCACTTAAGACCTTCATATTGATTTCATCTTGTGGTATAGATTTTCCAAGCCTCTTCAGTGAGTTAATAGTAACTTGAAACCGTGCTTGACTATCCTTGATAGTTTCACCTTCATTAAGCTTGAAGTTTCCAAAGTCATTCATTAGCTTGCTAAGTTTCACCTTCTTTAGAGATTTCGAACCTTCATGATAAGTCTCCAAAGCATCCCACATTTCTTTAGCTGATTTGAGTGAAGATACTTTATCATATTCAGCCTGGTTCAAACCATTCATAAGAGAACTCCTTGCCTTTCCATTGTAGCCAAGTTTGATTAATTCATCCGGAGTGAGATCATCAACATCCTTTGGCTTGTCATCCTTATCAAGAAAGACATATGGACCTTTTTGCACAACTCTCAGAACTAATGGATCTCTGGATAAGTGAGTTTCCATGCTGCTTTTCCACCAGTGGTAGTTGTGTGTGCCATGAAGAAGTGGAGGCCTAAAATCAGATTTTCCTTCGGGATAGTTTTCAGCCATTATGATCGAATACTTTCCTGTTACAGAATTGTTAGTATACCAAAGCTCTGATACCAAATGAAAATGCACACCTAGAGGGGGGTGAATAGGTGTAAATGGCTAACTATATTCGACTAAGTCCGATTTTAAAAATTACCAGAAATAGCTTACTGATTTCGTTTTATGCAGAGACAAATGGTAAGATGATTGCAAACAGTATGCTGAATGTAAAGACAATAAGTGCAGTAAAGTGCATAAACAGTAAGCCAAATGCAAGCAGTAAGTAAAGAGAAGAAAATAAAGAACACAGAGACTTTTAGCCAGGTTCGACCCCTAACCCCTATGGTCTACGTCCTGGTCCCTTACCAACTTGGTAAGAGAATATATTATTGATCACTGAAATAAAACCAATTACAAGATACAATAATATATCTCCCTTATATCCCAGCTGTTGACAAATGGCGTGCTGAACTCCTGTTTCTGAACTTGCTTTCTAAGCTATACTTCCCAAGTATACTTCACTAGCAACGATCACCAAACCCTAGTTCCCAAGCCAACTTGTCCAACAACTAAACCTTACAATTCGAACAATACAATCAATAAATGAATACAACTCAAACTATGAACTCTTTAAGATATAGCACGTATATAACATATTAAAGAGCTTAAGAGAATGAAAGATATAGCAATGAAAAACTGAGTTGTTTGTGTTCTTGTGTGCTTGAATATTTTCCTCTGGATTGTTAGAAACGAATGAACACAAGAATCAGGTTTATAAAGCTTCACACCAACGTTCAGAAAATCAATCACCAATTATTCGAACGATTAGAATCAATTTCCAACGTTCAATTGGTTAGAGATTTTACAAACGTTCTTGTGAACGTTAGACAGAGGGTTTGAGAGAAAGAGATCGATGAAAAACATATCCCTTCTGTTCGTATAGATATAAAACGCGTATAGGAGATTTTGTAGAAAGAAATCTTTTAAATAAGGAAACTCCTATAAGTTTTATAAAATAATTTAAAGAAAGATATTTGAAAAGATTTGAGCTCTAGAATATATTATGTACGTATTATATAATAAAGAGTCCTCACAATATATTTCCAGAATTACATCCATGAGAATTTCTCTTGATATTATCTTCAGGATTTCTGGCAGTTAGAAATGGCTTGCTGTTTGTACTGTCAATGTGCAACTGGCTTGCCAGACTGTCTCTGTTGTAACACCAAATGGTTTGCTGTATATATTCTCTGTAAACAATTAGTATACCCTGCAAAACCAAGTTAGTACAACCATAACACAATGTTTTATATCAAACTACAAGCAAATAGCTTGCTGAATGTGATCATCAAAACCATAGGAGTATCAGTTTATGTTGATGATATCATATTTGGTTCTACTAATGAAAATTTTTGTGCTAAGTTTAGTAAGCTTATGCATTCTAAGTATCAGATGAGAATGATGGGTGAACTAAATTATTTCTTAGGCTTGCAGGTCAAACTGACTGAGACTGGTATTTTCATTAATCAGTCAAAGTATATCAAAGATCTTTTAAGAAGGTTTAACTTTCAAGACTGTGCAGTTGCAAAAACACCCATGACAACAGCCACTAAACTAGACTCTGATCCTAATGGAAAGAGTGTGGATAACACTATAGTTATAGAGGCATGATAGGCTCATTGTTATATTTAACTACAAGTAGACCAGATATAATGTTTTCTACCTGTTTATGTGCTAGATTCCAAAGTGATCCTAAGGAATCTCATTTAATTGCTGTAAAGAGAATTTTTAGATATCTCAAGAACTCCAAATCTTAGTTTGTGGTATCATAGAGAATCTGATTTCTCCCTAATTGGCTATTCAGACTCTGATTATGTAGGGTGTAAAATAGACAGGAAAAGCACTACAGGTACATGTCAATTCTTGGGAAACAGATTGATTTCTTGGGCAAGCAAGAAGCAACAATCTGTCTCAACCTCAACTGCAGAAGCTGAGTACATAGCAACCGGCAGTTGTTGTGCACAACTTTTTTGGATAAGAAATCAGTTGATGGATTATGGTATGACACTTAGTAATATTCCTATGTTTTGTGATAATACTAGTGCTATCAAAATTGCAGAAAATCCAGTTCAACATTCAAGGACTAAGCACATTGATGTGAGGTATCATTTTATTAGAGAACATACTGAAAATGGTACTGTGGAACTTCACTTTGTTTCTACTGACAAACAGCTTGCAGATATTCTAACTAAACCACTTGATGAGGCTACATTCAGTAGGTTAGTAAGTGAGTTAGGAATGTTAAATTTCTAGATCTTTAACATCTGCAAAAGTAGCAAGGTATGTTGTTTTCAGCTTATAGACTTGATATTCTTGTCAGGATCTATATTTGATTGTTAAATGCTTAAGCTGTAACATTGTACTTTGATAAATTTCAGTATGATAGACTTGTTAATAAACATCAGTATCAGGATTGCTATCAGTATGTTGACGTCATCAGGATTTTATCGTCAGTATCAGGATTGTGAAATTTGTGTGTACTATTGTTTCAAATCTTGAAGTTCATGTTATGTAGTAATCTAATTTTGAGTTTTGTTAAGTCTATGCTAGCAAGCTTTGATTCATTAATACTGATAATTTATATTTCAGATCAGTCAATAAACAACAATAGACAAGTAGATAATAAGAAATTGTATTTTCATTAATTGAAAGCATTACATACATGGAAATGAAATACAAATATCTTTTTGTCTAACTTCTACTGATAACTCTATTCATGTCTAAAGTTGTAGCTATTCTTAGTCTTCAAAGATCTACTTCAAGACAAGGAGCATCTCAAGAGTCACTTTGATGATTACTCCTGGATTTCTTGTCTGGGCGACTTGAATGAGAGCAGCTGACTAGAATGTATAGCATCTCCATCAAGATCAACCTCAGACTCTCGGCCAAATTCTTCATCCTCAAGATTTGAGGAGGTTAGAGGGAGATTGTATCCAACAGATGGATGTTTTAAGAGAAGGTTCTGGACATTATTTGGATCTACTCCAACCATGTCTAAAGCGATGAGAAAAGTCATCTTTTCAAAGAGACGAACTATGAATCTTTGGCAATGAAAAATCGGTTCATCATCTGTGAGGAATCGAAAGATGGGGTTTAAGGTCATTGTATTTTGTTGGAAGCTCTGTGTTTACAGAGAGTTTTGTGTTTGGAGTTAAGAAAGGAAAAGACATCAGGTGTTTATAAAGGAAAGAATGAGAAGCTGAACAGTCATTTCGAAGTGTTCAATGTATCTACGTATATATCTATGCGTATGACTGATCCTTTCGTATTTCCAAGATATTTTGACAATCTAACAAAATATTTTTGTTTGGAATATTGATGTCCTTTTCAGGTTAAAATTCTGAGATTGCCACGTGGAACTCCATTTATTCTCTGGAATCAGGATGATATTGATCAGGATTTCAAGTATGACCATCAGGATTTGAAAATTATTATTTTTTAAAATCATATGCATTTTGTGATTATTTTGATGGGAGATCACAACAAGAAAAGGAAGCTGATCAGTATCGATTTAATTTTGATTTTACCCTGATTTATTTCATGAAAATCAATTTTGGATTTTATTTTCCAAAAAACGTGGGTAAACTGCATTTTTCAGGGACTGACACCTGTCAACCTACGTGTCAACATGGGTTAGTGGGTCTGAAGAATTTTTGAATATATCTTTATTTTGAGACTCTAATTGTTTATTGCTAACTTCTAAATTGTATTTCTTAAGGCAAAAACATTCATTTAAGTTCTCAAAATCTTTAATCAATTTCAAGATTTCTCAAGTTCTTTTCAGATCAAAAATGGCAGCTCAAAGAAGACTACCAAAATCAGTAGCTTTCAAGTTTGGTGACTTTGATTTTATGATGAATAATCATGTAGCAGCTATCACCAACAAGGAAAGAATGGTCTTTTTTCTTTGATCAAATTGCTAAATGTTTTATTTGCAAATGTAGTTCTTTTTAGCAAATTACTTCTGTTACATCACATATTGCTTATAGTTTGCTTTATGATAGAGTAATTAATATTGGTCACATTATCTTAAGTCAGATGAGTATTAAACTTGGATCAAGAGACCAAGACAGGAAAATGGTTTATTATCATAGATTTATGCAAATGTTTGTTAACCATTTTATTTCTGATGTTGAAGCTAGATTTTGTAGAGAACATTGTGTTTCTTCTTATGTACAGCAAAAGAGAATTTTCTCTGACATTACAAAGAAGGACAATGAAAAGAATCTAGATGAAATACCTGCAATTCATTATCCACATCATGTTCAGGTAATTCTTACAACTCATCTTCCTACTCTCTACAATTCTTCTTTCTTTTGTGGTGAAATGGCTCAGGAATCTCATTTGGAGGAGAACCCCCCTGTGTCTACCCAAGTAACCCAAAACATTTTAGTCTCTGAAACAATTCAAGAACAAAGTTTTAATCCACAGCCTGTTGTTTCAAAGAAACCAACCTCTGGTGTTTCTCAAAAGACATCAGTTGTAAGGAAGAGAAGAATTGTTGTGTCAAGTAGTAGTAGTAGTTCTAGTGAAGATGATGATAATATATCTCTTGCTGAGAGAGAAGAATTGAAGGCTACAATTCAACTTTCTAAGCTAGGACAAAGAGATGAAGCACCTAGTCACAGCCAGGCTGCAGTATCTCAAAAGACTATAGTACTTAAAAAGGGAAAACAGTTACTGGATACTGTCTCTCAAAAGACTGTGTCTATTGAAAAAGGATCTCATCCCAAGATCACTTCTGTGTCTACACCTCTTGAGTCTTCTCAGGATAAATCTTTTGCTCACTATATCAGGAGAACAAGGAGAAAGATTCAATTGTCACTTACACACACAGAGTCTAGTCCAACTAACATCATGCAGGTCTCTACAAATGAAGCTATAATCAAGTCAGCAATTGACAATAGAGATCTTGATATTGATTCTTTATGGGAAACTACATTGTCATACAGACTGGCTATGGGAGTTATTTCTATCAAAGTGAAACTATCCAGGCATGTTCTAGATTTTCTAGTTGAAAGAGTACCAAAACTTTCATTTCCTGAAGAATATGGACTTCTACATCAAACACTTGACTTAATGAAGATGTATTTCTATGTCTCAGTCAGAAGACAATTAGTCAAGAAATTTGGACTCTCGAAGCATGTTGCACTTCAATCACTTCATGCATATTTATTTGACAAGGATGTCATTATTGAAGATGTTTCAACTCATGGTGAACAATAGGAGGACGTAGATAGAGGAATGCAGTCAACAGGAGATACTATTGCACCAGTGGTGGATAGTAGGATAGATCAGATCACAGTCACTGCAACACAAGAACCATCTAGTCAGAGGTTGGATGACTCAGGAGCTGTGATAGCTGATGCTGAAAGGTCTTCTATGATGACTGAAATTGCAAGTGAGAAACCCTATGATATGGGAGGAATAACTTTGACTGATTTTTCTAAAGATCAAGCAAATATTGTTCAGTCAGAGTCTATCCACCTTGAGGGTGAGTCTCAGCAAACAACACCTAAAGATGGTGACATACTAACTGTGGTATCTAATGAAGTATTACTGAAGACATCAGAGTCTAGTAGAGAACCTGAAAGTGGTATACTGGAGCCTGTAGTCTCTGAAAGGAAAGAAGATGCTTGTGAGGGTTCAGAGACTATAACAGCTCACTCCTTGGAGAAAACCTCAAGCCCATTGTCAAATGAGGAACCCTCTCTCCATGTGAGTTCAGGTATAAAAACTTCTTCTAAACTCTATTTTTTTGTAGGTCATGAGAGCACTTATCCAAAATTGAGTGATACACTTGAAAAGATGGATATTGATCCACAATCTGAGAGGCTGGCTCCTGACCAGGCAAAAGGAGAGGTAGAAAGAGTGTTGACTTTAGATAGTCAAAGTGAGAATAAGGGTATGGATGATCAACTCCATAGTGAGGGAGAGAAAATTAGGAAACCACCATCATTTGATTTCTAGGATCAGGTTTTTCCTGAATCTTGGTCTAACAATCTTGGTATGGATGCTGGTACTTATTCTTTTATCAAGATGTATGAGAAGCATGACTTAGCAAAGCACAATGCAAAGCCAGAAGTTAAAGCTCAGAAGCAGAAAGAAAGGCTTGCAGGAATTATCAATAGAAGAGGTGAAAGGCTAAGAAAAACTTCTACACCACTTGTACCAGAAGAAATTCCTAATGATCCTAATATTCCTTTGTATGTACTTCCAATATCAGCCAGAATTGAGACATCAACAGTATCTGATCAATCTAAGGAAGAGTCAGGATTTGAAGATGTTAGTACACAGAATACTGGTGAATGACAGAATGATCATATTTCAGCTTCAGATCAAAAAGATGAAGATGTTTGTAACTCTAATCGAGTATTATTACTTGAATATCGTTCTACACAAGCAACTTCTTCTACAAGGTTTGAATCTGAAGATATTCCAAATACTTCCAATATTGAAGTCAATTCTGAAGTTTTACAAGACATTCAGAAAATCTCAAGTTGAAATTCAATCAAGACTTCAAACACTTGAAGATAACCAAGTCATTATTATGGAAAATCAAGCAGTTCTGATGAATCTCATTTGTTCTGTTACTGAATCTCTTGGAATTAATGTTGCTGATGTCAAAAAGGGGGAGATAAAAATAATTCAAAGGCAACAGACTGGGGGAGATAAACAGACTGGGAAAGATAAAAGAAGAACTACGGATGAAAAAGGTGAATCTTATCGTGGAAGTGGTAAAGGAAAAGAAGCATCAAATAGTTGAATTCTTTCTTCTAAAGTACTAGACACTTTGTCTACATCTGAAGAAGGAAGTACTTAACTTCATGATTTTTAAATTCATAAATTCTATTCTGGTTGTATTGTTATATATTTTGACATCAACAACTCAGATTTATGCTTCAGATCTTAAAGCATAAATAGGGGGAGATTGTTAGGAATAATTCATGAGTTGTGATGTTAATAATAAAATTTCATTTATACTTCTTGTAATCCTGATCTTATAAAGGATTTAGCACTTTGTATAGGATATATGTGTAAGACAGTTATCTGTAGAGTTTGGTCAGGAATGAACAGTGCATCGAGGACTACATGTCAGGAGCTGAGATCGAATCCTGATAGAGCAAGTCAAGTACTGATGAGATGGTCAGATCCTGATGCAAAATGAAATCCTGATATCAGTCGTGTTACTGATGATGTCATATGGATGCTACAGAAACTGGCAAGTGCTATAAAACAGGATCTTTGTTTGAAGAACAAGCAAGAAGATATCATGAAGGAAAGAATTTTCTATTGATGGAAACTATATATCAACTGGACGGCAAAACATTGTCATGTATAGATTATCTTTCTGTTATTAGTTGATAGGAAGCATTATAAATACTCTCTCTATATCATTGTAAAAAGAGTAGTGTGAAGCAATTGTGAGTTGAGTGATTGAGTTTGTATGCGTAGCACTGTATAAGGTTTGTATTCGAAAGTTCGAAACAAACAGAAAGAGAGATTTATTTTATTAGCACCTGCTAAACGTATTTGTACACCTTTGGTAGAGTTTGTATTTGATTTATTTAATACAAACAGAGTTTGATTTATTCGTTTGATCTTGTTTATCTAATCAAGCAAAAATCAGACATGATTATATAACTTGTATTCAACCCCCCCCCCCCTTCTACAAGTTATTCGAGTTAACACTTACTGGATTCAAGATGCATGCTCGTGGTTGGCGATCAATATATAATAGTGAAAGGTGTATATTTCATACAAACATATAAAAAGGTATCTAAAGTAGGAAAAAGTGCTCTGAACTCCTAGTTACATGTGCCCTGAACTTCTTGCTGATATACCTTATGGTTCAAAGTCGGATAGCTGGTCTCTTGGTAAACTTTGAAATCATTATGTTTCTTATGAAGATTACTCAAGTTTATCTCTTCAATTTTGTGTATACCTATATTTATTTAATTTGTGATTTTTTAACTAGGATGTTGTCTTAGTGTAGGTGCCCTAGAGGCAATACATTGTTTCTCGAATAAACCTTATGTCATTTGATTATTAAATAAATGTATTTATTATGACTCTAATTACTGCGATATTTGTTAGCATAATAAGGGCCTGTTTGGCTCCACTTATTGTGGCCAACTTATGCCTTATAAGGCCATAAGCACTTATGGGGTGGCGTTTACCAAAATAAGTTTTAGCTCAACTTATAACTTATAAACCCATAAGTTGAATGTTAAGAATTCTTAACTTTCAACTTATAAGTTATAACTTATTCTCGATATACGTAATATATAATATCCTTCAAATCTTCAAAACCATATATCTCTCGATCCATTCATTAGAAAATTGATATGTATATATCAAATTTCCCTATTCATCGAGATCTATCCGTTGATATCCATTGTTATATATAAAAAAACAATATTTTGAAAATTATAAAAAAAAGTTAACTTATAAGTTCTGATTTACCTAAACAGTCTACTGATTATAAGTTCTGATTTACCAAACACTCTACTGACTGCTCTACTCATCACTTATATGACATAAGTGCTTATAAGTCATAAGATACCCCAAACATACACTATATAAGATGAAAGCTAACTTATTTAAAGTCTCAGTAATAAATATAGAAGTTCGAGGACACATTCAGGTACTAGTTTTCAATTAAAACTAGGTACTAGGGGACTCCTGTCTATCGTGGTGAGATGTGACGAATATAAGCGGTTACATTCGACCATTGAATCATTGGGTCTAACTTAACTGAGTCGTCATAATAAGGTGAAAATAAACGGTTATATTCAAATATTATGAACTTAGAAGCATAGAGTTTGGTTAAAAATCTATTAGATAGACAAGAACAATTGTTGTTCACCAAACTATCCAAGAATTATATATGATATAATTGACAACTGTTGTCTACCTAAATAAACATGTTTTAAGGACTACCAATGGTTGACTGAGGATATGACGAAATATGGATCTTGGCTTACTAGAAAGATTTATTGGATATTCTTTCCAATTTAATAGTAAGGGCTATTAATTTGATAAAAATAGTGGGAGATATATTATGAATATGTCATAATCACTTGAACATAATTAATGTAACAATCTAACTTATCTTATGCATTTTATCATTGTAGAAAACAAATGGCACAAAACACAAACAACACTTTCTCTGTGCGATCAGTCCTTGAGAAGGACAAGCTGACAGGATCGAACTTCCTTGACTGGTCTAGAAATTTGAGAATTGTTCTCATGCAGGAAAAGAAATCTTATGTGATTGATATTCCTCCACCGGCAGCCCCTGCTGCCAATGCCCCTCTTGCTCAACAAAATGATTATCAGAAGCATATTGATGATGCGACTGATGTGGCTTGTCTTATGCTTGCCACTATGGATGCTGAGCTTCAGAAGCAGCATTTTGATATGAATGCTTATACTATGTTTGAACATCTTTCAATGATGTTTCAATCACAGGCTCGTGTGGAAAAGTTCAACACAAGCAAAGCACTCTTCTCGTGCAAGCAGGGCAATGGACCAGTCGGACCACATGTTCTAAAGATGATTGGGTATTGCGATTACCTTGCTCGTTTGGGTTTCCCGCTTCAGCGAGAGGCTCAAGTCGATATAATCTTGCAATCTTTGAACAGCGACTATGCTCAGTTCATAATGACTTTTAATATGACTGAGCAAGATAAAACTCCTATGGAATTGTTGGCCATGCTGAGGACCACTGAAGCAAATATGGTCAAGGCACCTGAGAAAGCTCCCATAATGATGGTGGGCAAGAAAGGTGATAAGGGAAAGGGGAAATGGAAGGGCAAGAAAAAGGTTGCATCAAAAGATCATGGTCCTTCTAAGCCCTCTTTAAAAAAGGCTAAAAAGACGAAGGGAGATGTCGCAAAGGTTGATAAAGGTGATTGTCACTATTACCACAAGCCTGGTCACTGGAAGAGAAACTGTCCAGCTTATTTGGAGGATCTGAAGAAAATGAAGGGTGTTCAGATTTCTGGATCAGGTATTTATGTTATAGAAGTCAATCTGTCTATTTCTACATCTTGGGTATTGGATACTGGATGTGCTTCTCACATTTGTATAAATGTGCAGGAACTGCAGAGAAGTAGGACTTTGGCTAAGGGAGAAGTGGACCTACGAGTAGGCAATGGAGCAAGAGTTGCTGCTTTAGCCGTAGGAACTTATTATTTATCTTTGCCCTCTGGGCTTGTTTTAGAACTTGAAGACTGTTTTTACGTGCCTGCGATTCGCAAAAACATTGTTTCTGTTTCTTGTTTGGACAAGAAAGGTTTTTCGTTTACAATAAAGAACAATAGTTGCTCTTTTGCTTTAAATGATTTAACCTATGGTGTTGCACGTTTATTTAATGGTTTATATGTTCTTGATTTAGATAATCCTGTCTATAACATAGAAAACAAATGACTTAAAGTTAATGACTCAAATCAAACATACCTCTGGCATTGTCGTCTAGGCCATATAAATGAGAAACGCATATCCAAATTACATAAGGATGGATACTTGGATAAGTTTGATTTTGAATCATACGAAAAATGCGAATCTTGTTTGCTTGGTAAGATGACTAAAGCCCCTTTTACTGGTAAGGGTCAAAGGGCCACTGAACTTTTGGAGCTAATACATAGTGATGTATGTGGCCCAATGCGTGTGATGGCTAGAGGAGGATACTACTACTTCATAACATTTACTAATGACTTCAGTAGATATGGATATGTATATCTTATGAAGAACAAATCCGATTCTTTTGAAAAATTCAAAGAATACAAGGCTGAAGTAGAGAAGCAAATAGGCGGAGGTGCAAGTATTAAAATCTTACGATCCGATCGTGGGGGTGAATACTTAAGCACCGAATTTAAAGAGTATTTAAAAGAGTGTGGTATTGTATCACAACTCACTTCGCCAGGTACACCTCAATGGAATGGAGTTTCAGAGAGGAGAAATCGTACCCTGTTGGACATGGTACGATCGATGATGAGTCATGCAGATCTTCCAATAAGTTTCTGGGGTTATGATCTAGAAACAGCGGCTTTCACACTTAACCGTGTTCCAACCAAGAAGGTTCAAAAGACTCCATATGAGATATGGGAGGAGAAACGGTCAAGCATGAACTTTATGAAAGTTTGGGGATGCAAGGCGTTTGTAAAACATCAAGTATCTGACAAGCTTGGACCTAAATCCGAAGAGTGCAATTTTGTGGGATACCCTAAAGAAACAAAGGCGTATTATTTTTATAGTCCTTCTGAGCAGAAAGTGTTCATTGCTCGAGATGCTGTCTTCATGGAAAAGGATTTAGTTTCCAAAATAGACAGTGGGAGAACTATAGATCTCGATGAAGATCGAGAATCACAAAATAGCATTGAACCTGAGGTGGAACAAGAGCAGAATAATGATAATGCTCAAGAAACACAGGTTGTTCGTAGATCTGGTAGAATTTGCCATGAGCCAGAGAGATATGGATTTTTTTTGACTCAATGTGGGGATTTGATGCTCATAGATGAGGATGAGCCTCTCACATACCAAGATGCTATGAACAGTCCAGACTCTAAGAGATGGCTTGAAGCCATGAAATCCGAGATGGATTCCATGTACGAAAACCAAGTTTGGGATTTGGTTGATCCACCTGAAGGAGTAAAACCCGTAGGGTGCAAGTGGGTTTTCAAGAAGAAAACTGACATGGAAGGAAATGTTCAGACCTATAAAGCAAGACTGGTTGCGAAAGGGTTCAAACAAATTCATGGTATTGACTATGATGAAACTTTCTCACCAGTTGCCATGGTCAAGTCCATACGGATTTTGCTTGCAATTGCAGCATTCCATGATTACGAAATCTAGCAAATGGATGTCAAAATAGCTTTCCTTAATGGGAGCCTAGAAGAGGATATGTACATGACACAACCTGAAGGTTTTGTCGATCCAAGGAATGTTGGCAAGGTATGTAAATTACGTCGATCCATTTATGGATTGAAGCAAGCCTCTAGGCGATGGAATATTCGTTTTGATGAAACAGTCAAGGAGTATGGCTTTATTCAAAACGAGGATGAACCTTGTGTTTACAAGAAGGTTAGTGGGAGCCATGTGGCATTCATAGTATTGTATGTTGATGACATACTACTAATGGGGAATGACATACCTTCTCAAAAGGATGTTAAGACTTGGTTAGGGAGCAATTTCTCTATGAAAGACTTAGGAGAGGCAACCTACATTCTAGGAATGAGGATCTATATAGATAGATCTAAAAGGATGATCGGTCTAAGTCAGAGTACATACATTGATAAGGTTTTGCATCGTTTTGGTATGCAAAATGCTAAAAGGGGATATGTCCCTGTGTCTCAAGGGATAACGATCTCTAAAGACCAGTGTCCGAAAACATTAGATGAGAAGGACCACATGAATAAAGTTCCATATGCATCAGCAATTGGATCTATCATGTATGCAAAGGTATGTACTCGCCCCAATGTTTCGTATGCTTTGAGCATGACGAGCAGATGCCAGTCTAATCCAGGTGAAAGGTCACTGGATAGCAATCAAGAATATTCTAAAGTACCTGAAAAGGACTAAAGATTCATTCTTGGTGTATGGAGGAGAGGAGAAACTGGTTGTAAAGGGTTACACCGATGCAAGTTTCCAAACAGACAGGAATGATACTGTATCACAGTCTGGTTTTGTGTTTTATCTATATGTAAAGTGCATGCAAATGATAACATTGCAGATCCACTGACCAAAGGCCTGTCGCAGCAGAAGCACGACGGTCACACTAGTTCCATGGGTATTAGATACATGGGTGATTGGCTCTAGTGCAAGTGGGATATTGTTAGTGTAGGTGCCCTAGAGGCAATACATTGTTTCTCGAATAAACCTTATGCCATTTGATTATTAAATAAATGTATTTATTATGACTCTAATTACTGCGATATTTGTTAGCATAATAATTGTCCTTAGAATAATGATACACATTATATAGTTTAAGTTTACAACTTGAATTTGAGATTATATAATATATATCATATTCTTAAAGGTCCCTAGTCGAGTATTATTATACAGGACAATAATAATACATAAATAGACTAGTATGTTTTTGACTGATAACCACATCTCATTGGTTATAAGTATGGAGATACTAAAGTCAATACATAGGTACATGTAGGGTACATGGTACTGGATAGACCCACCGTGAGATTCTTCATGTTAATTAAGTCATAAGAAAGACTCACAGTGATAATGGTGTAATGATCCTTTGACTTGAGATCATTATATTTCTATACGAGGATAATATACTTTGACTACATTAAAAGTTACCTTTGACCAGGTAATGATAAAAGTGGACATCGGGTATATTGTGAATCGTATGAGAAATATGAATGATAGATAAAGGATTTAACCCTCCTATGATTAGGAGAGATATTATTGGCCTATTGATTGAGTGAGACTATAAAATGCATGGCCGTGCTCAAATAATGATTTGTTATTAATAGTCTGCTCATGGATCAAGTAAACCCGAATTAAATTATGAAGAGGATGACATAAACATGCCTCGAGTTTAATCTATAATATTTGGTTAAAGGGATTATATTACACGGGAACATTAATCACAAAAGGTTTATCGAATCATGATTTAATTATTATTTAATTGGGTAGCAATGATGTATTACTAGATACCGCTCATTGTTTATAATTTTATTGGAGAATAAAATTATTGCGAAAATAAATAATAACCTACAGGGTCACACACATAGAACATTTTAAAGGAAGAATTAATTTAAATTATGAATTTAAATTAATTAATGTTAAGTTGGGTTTTATTATATTATATTAATTAAGTGGGACTTAATTAAGCTATAATAAAAAATACAAAGATATATGAGATATGGTTTTAATAATTAAGTTTGACTTAATTATTATTTATTTGAATAATAGAATTAGATTTTATTATTTAAATAAATCATATTTGGGTTAGGTTTTGATAAGGGCTTTTTGGCTTTACACTATCCTATATAAAAAGATATGGGGTAAAAGATTTTTGTACGTGAAAAATTGCAGCAGAGCCGCATCCCAAAACCAAAACCGTAAAAACTACATCTCATATTTTCATTGGAGGCTAGTACCTCCCTTCCATTCAAGAATCGTTCTTGGAGTGTTCGTGTGGATACCGTAGAGGAGGCTTCGAGGAGGAGCGTTCAGAATCGTGAAAGCTAGGATCTCCTTTTTTACATCCAATACGTAAAGCTTCGAAAAAGGTAAATATATTCTTACTACCATGATTATCTAGCATTAAACATGGATCCCGGGCTTGGAATTCGATTTAATTTTACAGTTTCCGTTGCGTTTTGATGCTCAAATTCCAACAATGGCATCAGAGCTACATGTTTAATGGATAATCTGGTTAATACATGATGTATACGATTTGTTTTATGGATTAAAAGTTCTGAATTTTTTCTCCCGAAGAACCCTAGCGAACTGCATGGCTTTTATCGATCTGCATGCTTTATTTTCTCCTGTTTTGTTACGTTAAGATGATTTGTTATGTGTTAATGGGATTAAAACGTACTACTAACATCTAAAATCAGTTGCAGTCGACTCAGATTATCAGACTGGTGGTTCATGCATACGAATATAGACATACGTGTTTATATATATATATATATATTATCTTCTCGGAATTGTATGCTTCTGTTTTATTCAGTTTTGCTTGTTTATATGATCTGTTTCAACCTTCTGTGTTTTATTAAGAATGAAACGAGACCCAAATCATCTAGAAACCAGTTGATTCAGATGTGTAGTTCATGCATACCACGTATATATACATACGTGTTTATATATAAAAATGTCTACTAGGTTTTGTTTTTAAAACCTTAAAGAATCGATATATATATATATATATATGTTGGGATGTTACTACGTGTAATCGTGTGTCTGTATAATAAGTCTGGATGCAAAATCGCGTTCTATATGAATCAATAGATCGAACTGAGTCTTCTGGAAAATTTGCAAAAAATATACATGTACAGGTGATGCGCATACTGAAGATGCGTATCACCTAGGGTTTAGGTCATACACGCATACATGGAATGCGTGTCTGATAGAATTAACAGAAAAAGGTCATATGCGCATACTGTAAATACGTATCTGCTATTTTTAATTAATTTTTTTTTTTTTCAGCTAGGTTTTGCATGCTAAGATTAAATTACAAATATTAATGTTTAACTTGGAGTATGCAAAATTTTATTAATTAGTAATTTTGATTACTAAGTTAATATTTAAATTATTTTTATTAATTATGATTTGATCATATTTAATTTATGTTGTATAAAATTGTGATTATACAATATGTGATGCTTTTAATTGCTATGTGAGCATGATGCATGGTTATGGCCCCAAGACCTAGTTTTCAATTTATTTTATTAATTTTAATTTATGGTTTGTAATAATTAAATACGACTTGCATGTCGTTTTTCTTTTGTAATTATTTTATCTCGAATGCAACTCGAGTTCTTTTGTAATTTGTTTCAAGAGGAGCTTGGAGGCAATCAAGGCAGCTTTGGAAGCGAAGCAAGAGATTTTGTAACAATTAGTTATTACCACCATAGATTGACCTTGATTTTTCCATTAGCTTAGAAAAATCGCATAGGATTGGGCCATAACCATAGCATATTATTTTATGTGATGCACTTTACATATGATGTATGTGTAGAGTAGCAAATGTATGCATATTTTTAATTAGATTAATGATGTATGCATGTATTAGATACGTCACCCATGTCATGCTTGCCATGCTAAACAAGATAAAATCTGTAACGATTCAAGATTTTAAAATGAGGAAATGATCATGAGATTTCTGTGTTTATGAAACACGAAATTAAATACGAATTTTCAATTATTTCGATATTGGGAGATTTTGTCAAAAACGGGTTTTACCTGTAAGGAAGTTGGGTATTAAGTGAGGCCACTTGTGACTCCTCCAACAACCTGGAAATCAAACTATTGATGAATATTGATTTGAAGTATTTAATTCAAGGAAAAATTGGGAATCTCTTTATGATGGGATCATGGTCGTTTTAATTTTGAAACCCCTTAACAAAAATATTAAGTTTTAATCGGATGCTTTCCAATGAATGAACACTCATTGAATCCTAGATCGATAAGGGGAATGACTGCCAGTGGCAGGGGACTCCTGTCTATCGTGGTGAGATGTGACGAATATAAGCGGTTATATTCGACCGTTGAATCATTGGGTCTAACTTAACTAAGTCATCATAATAAGGTGAAAATAAACGGTTATATTCAAATATTATTAACTTAGAAGCATAGAGTTTGGTTAAAAATCTATTAGATAGACAAGAACAATTGTTGTTCACCAAACTATCCAAGAATTATATATGATATAATTGACAACTGTTGTCTACCTAAATAAACATGTTTTAAAGACTACCAATGGTTGACTGAGGATATGACGAAATATGGATCTTGGCTCACTAGAAAGATTTATTGGATATTCTTTCCGATTTAATAGTAAGGGCTATTAATTTGATAAAAATAGTGGGAGATATATTATGAATATGTCATAATCACTTGAACATAATTAATGTAACAATCTAACTTATCTTATGCATTTTATCATTGTAGAAAACAAATGGCACAAAACACAAACAACACTTTCTCTGTGCGATCAGTCCTTGAGAAGGACAAGCTGACAGGATCGAACTTCCTTGACTGGTCTAGAAATTTGAGAATTGTTCTCATGCAGGAAAAGAAATCTTATGTGATTGATATTCCTCCACCGGCAGCCCCTGCTGCCAATGCCACTCTTGCTCAACAAAATGATTATCAGAAGCATATTGATGATGCGACTAATGTGGCTTGTCTTATGCTTGCCACTATGGATGCTGAGCTTCAGAAGCAGCATTTTGATATGAATGCTTATACTATGTTTGAACATCTTTCAACGATGTTTCAATCACAGGCTCGTGTGGAAAAGTTCAACACAAGCAAAGCACTCTTCTCGTGCAAGCAGGGCAATGGACCAGTCGGACCACATGTTCTAAAGATGATTGGGTATTGCGATTACCTTGCTCATTTGGGTTTCCCGCTTCAGCAAGAGGCTCAAGTCGATATAATCTTGCAATCTTTGAACAGCGACTATGCTCAGTTCATAATGACTTTTAATATGACTGAGCAAGATAAAACTCATATGGAATTGTTGGCCATGCTGAGGACCACTGAAGCAAATATGGTCAAGGCACCTGAGAAAGCTCCCATAATGATGGTGGGCAAGAAAGGTGATAAGGGAAAGGGGAAATGGAAGGGCAAGAAAAAGGTTTCATCAAAAGATCATGGTCCTTCTAAGCCCTCTTTAAAAAAGGTTAAAAAGCCGAAGGGAGATTTCGCAAAGGTTGATAAAGGTGATTATCACTATTGCCACAAGCCTGGTCACTGGAAGAGAAACTGTCCAGCTTATTTGGAGGATCTGAAGAAAATGAAGGGTGTTCAGATTTCTGGATCAGGTATTTATGTTATAGAAGTCAATCTGTCTATTTCTACATCTTGGGTATTGGATACTGGATGTGCTTCTCACATTTGTATAAATGTGCAGGAACTGCAGAGAAGTAGGACTTTGGCTAAGGGAGAAGTGGACCTACGAGTAGGCAATGGAGCAAGAGTTGCTGCTTTAGCCGTAGGAACTTATTATTTATCTTTGCCCTCTGGGCTTGTTTTAGAACTTGAAGACTATTTTTACGTGCCTGCGATTCGCAGAAACATTATTTCTGTTTCTTGTTTGGACAAGAAAGGTTTTTCGTTTACAATAAAGAACAATAGTTGCTCTTTTGCTTTAAATGATTTAACCTATGGTGTTGCGCGTTTATTTAATGGTTTATATGTTCTTGATTTAGATAATCCTGTCTGTAACATAGAAAACAAATGACTTAAAGTTAATGACTCAAATCAAACATACCTCTGGCATTGTCGTCTAGGCCATATAAATGAGAAACGCATATCCAAATTACATAAGGATGGATACTTGGATAAGTTTGATTTTGAATCATACGAAAAATGCGAATCTTGTTTGCTTGGTAAGATGACTAAAGCCCCTTTTACTGGTAAGGGTCAAAGGGCCACTGAACTTTTGGAGCTAATACATAGTGATGTATGTGGCCCAATGCGTGTGATGGCTAGAGGAGGCTACTACTACTTCATAACATTTACTGATGACTTCAGTAAATATGGATATTTATATCTTATGAAGAACAAATCCGATTCTTTTGAAAAATTCAAAGAATACAAGGCTGAAGTAGAGAAGCAAATAGGCGGAGGTGCAAGTATTAAAATCTTACGATTCGATCGTGGGGGTGAATACTTAAGCACCGAATTTAAAGAGTATTTAAAAGAGTGTGGTATTGTATCACAACTCACTCCGCCAAGTACACCTCAATGGAATGGAGTTTCAGAGAGGAGAAATCGTACCCTGTTGGACATGGTACGATCGATGATGAGTCATGCAGATCTTCCAATAAGTTTCTGGGGTTATGCTCTAGAAACAGCGGCTTTCACACTTAACCGTGTTCCAACCAAGAAGGTTCAAAAGACTTCATATGAGATATGGGAGGAGAAACGGTCAAGCATGAACTTTATGAAAGTTTGGGGATGCAAGGCGTTTGTAAAACGTCAAGTATCTGACAAGCTTGGACCTAAATCCGAAGAGTGCAATTTTGTGCTATACCCTAAAGAAACAAAGGCGTATTATTTTTATAGTCCTTCTGAGCAGAAAGTGTTCATTGCTCGAGATGCTGTCTTCATGGAAAAGGATTTAGTTTCCAAAATAGACAGTGGGAGAACTATAGATCTCGATGAAGATCGAGAACCACAAAATAGCATTGAACCTGAGGTGGAACAAGAGCAGAATAATGATAATGCTCAAGAAACACAGGTTGTTCGTAGATCTGGTAGAATTCGCCATGAGCTAGAGAGATATGGATTTTTTTTGACTCAATGTGGGGATTTGATGCTCATAGATGAGGATGAGCCTCTCACATACCAAGATGCTATGAACAGTCCAGACTCTAAGAGATGGCTTGAAGCCATGAAATCCGAGATGGATTCCATGTACGAAAACCAAGTTTGGGATTTGGTTGATCCACCTGAAGGAGTAAAACCCGTAGGGTGCAAGTGGGTTTTCAAGAAGAAAACTGACATGGAAGGAAATGTTCAGACCTATAAAGCAAGACTGGTTGCGAAAGGGTTCAAACAAATTCATGGTATTGACTATGATGAAACTTTCTCACCAGTTGCCATGGTCAAGTCCATACGGATTTTTCTTGCAATTGCAGCATTCCATGATTACGAAATCTATCAAATGGATGTCAAAACAACTTTCCTTAATGGGAGCCTAGAAGAGGATATGTACATGACACAACCTGAAGGTTTTGTCGATCCAAGGAATGTTGGCAAGGTATGTAAATTACGTCGATCCATTTATGGATTGAAGCAAGCCTCTAGGCGATGGAATATTCATTTTGATGAAACAGTCAAGGAGTATGGCTTTATTCAAAACGAGGATGAACCTTGTGTTTACAAGAAGGTTAGTGGGAGCCATGTGGCATTCATAGTACTGTATGTTGATGATATACTACTAATGGGGAATGACATGCCTTCTCTAAAGGATGTTAAGACTTGGTTAGGGAGCAATTTCTCTATGAAAGACTTAGGAGAGGCAACCTACATTCTAGGAATGAGGATCTATATAGATAGATCTAAAAGGATGATCGGTCTAAGTCAGAGTACATACATTGATAAGGTTTTGCATCGTTTTGGTATGCAAAATGCTAAAAGGGGATATGTCCCTGTGTCTCAAGGGATAACGATCTCTAAAGACCAGTGTCCGAAAACATTAGATGAGAAGGACCACATGAATAAAGTTCCATATACATCAGCAATTGGATCTATCATGTATGCAAAGGTATGTACTCGCCCCGATGTTTCGTATGCTTTGAGCATGACGAGCAGATGCCAGTCTAATCCAGGTGAAAGGTCACTGGACAGCAATCAAGAATATTCTAAAGTACCTGAAAAGGACTAAAGATTCATTCTTGGTGTATGGAGGAGAGGAGAAACTGGTTGTAAAGGGTTACACCGATGCAAGTTTCCAAATAGACAGGAATGATACTGTATCACAGGCTGGTTTTGTGTTTTATCTATATGTAAAGTGCATGCAAATGATAACATTGCAGATCCACTGACCAAAGGCCTGTCGCAGCAGAAGCACGACGGTCACACTAGTTCCATAGGTATTAGATACATGGGTGATTAGCTCTAGTGCAAGTGGGATATTGTTAGTGTAGGTGCCCTAGAGGCAATACATTGTTTCTCGAATAAACCTTATGTCATTTGATTATTAAATAAATGTATTTATTATGACTCTAATTACTGCGATATTTGTTAGCATAATAAATGTCCTTAGAATAATGATACACATTATATAGTTTAAGTTTAAAACTTGAATTTGAGATTATATAATATATATCATATTCTTAAAGGTCCCTAGTCGAGTATTATTATACAGGACAATAATAATACATAAATAGACTAGTATGTTTTTGACTGATAACCACATCTCATTGGTTATAAGTATGGAGATACTAAAGTCAATACATAGGTACATGTAGGGTACATGGTACTGGACAGACCCACCGTGAGATTCTTCATGTTAATTAAGTCATAAGAAAGACTCACAGTGATAATGGTGTAATGATCCTTTGACTTGAGATCATTATATTTCTATACGAGGATAATATACTTTGACTACATTAAAAGTTACCTTTGACCGGGTAATGATAAAAGTGGACATCGGGTATATTGTGAATCGTATGAGAAATATGAATGATAGATAAAGGATTTAACCCTCCTATGATTAGGAGAGATATTATTGGCCTATTGATTGAGTGAGACTATAAAATGCATGGCCGTGCTCAAATAATGATTTGTTATTAATAGTCTGCTCATGGATCAAGTAAACCCGGATTAAATTATGAAGAGGATGACATAAACATGCCTCGAGTTTAATCTATAATATTTGGTTAAAGGGATTATATTACACGGGAACATTAATCACAAAAGGTTTATCGAATCACGATTTAATTATTATTTAATTGGGTAGCAATGATGTATTACTAGATACCGCTCATTGTTTATAATTTTATTGGAGAATAAAATTATTGCCAAAATAAATAATAACCTACAGGGTCACACACATAGAACATTTTAAAGGAAGAATTAATTTAAATTATGAATTTAAATTAATTAATGTTAAGTTGGGTTTTATTATATTATATTAATTAAGTGGGACTTAATTAAGCTATAATAAAAAATACAAAGATATATGAGATATGGTTTTAATAATTAAGTTTGACTTAATTATTATTTATTTGAATAATAGAATTAGATTTTATTATTTAAATAAATCGTATTTGGGTTAGGTTTTGATAAGGGCTTTTTTGTAATAACCCTAACTTTAGCAATGCTACAGTGATCACATGAACAGTAAATTTTAAGGATTTTTGATTTTGATTGAGACTCTATTAAATGTGATACTAAGGAGTTTAGAAATTTTAAAGGGTTTATATCTTGAGGAAATAGTGAAATTAGGTTAAACCAAGGAGTGATCAAGTCAAGGAAATGCCAAGGGAATTTAGATTGTTAAACGAGTTTGAGAATGCTTGAGAACCCGAGAGATAACCGGGAGAGCAGCTTCTGAGAAAAAGAGAATATACCAGGGATTTTGGATCTAATACCTACTTGAGAATTAGAATCACCCTAACACATTAATATATTATGTGGGAGAGGATATTATATATCCAAGGAATTTACAAAGGAGAAACCACTGAAACGATCACAGAAAACTTTCGATGAATCAAACGACGAGAGAACTTGCACAAAGCCCATCCGAAAACCCTAAGGCCCAAAACCTAAGCCATGCAGGTCCAAGAGGATCCAAGGAGCTGCATTTACAAGTTAATTAAGTGAGTGGCTCATGGATATATTGAAGGGGCAAGGCTAGAAGAGCAAATAGAGTGAAAGGGCAAGGATAAACTAGTAAACACACAACCAATTGGATAAATCTTCCAAAAGAAGCTAAACAAGAAGTGTTTTGATTGGTGGACTCCAAAATATCTTCACAAAAGGTATCTAGCTGATATATAAGATAGAAACAAGGGATATACATCATTTACACAAGAGAAACAAAGTTGAAAAGCTCCCCCATCTCTTTTCTCTACAAACTGCCCAGCAAGAACAAGGAGGAAAGAAAAATTCATATCTCCATTTATATCCATGATAAAATCACCAAATTTTAACCATAGCTTCTCCACTCTATGGGGAAGATTCGTACAAAATTTCATGACAATCCAAGTAGTATAGCCTAGTCAAATCCATGCTCAAAGTGGGAGAACCAAACCTATCCAGTTTCTGTCCAACGGAAAAAGAGGGCTAAACACCATAGCTAGGAAGCTTTGTTTTTGGTGATCTATAGCTCAAATCAAAGCTTATTCAGAGGCCAAGATGTGGTAAACATTTGAGAGCCAAACTCTTATTTTTCGATTTGTTATGATTTTTACAAAAGTGATGATGAATAGTAACCCTTAGAAACTAACTTGATTTTTATGGTTCTTTTAGTTGATTCAAGCTAGGATAAGGTTGTTTAAGGATATATCAAGGATTTTTAAGGGTTGTCAAAGCTTCAAGAAGGTATAATCATGCTTGCCCTTTTATATTTATGATGGATATGGTTGTGTTTAGTGATTAAGTAGAATAAATGTTATGATTATGATGTTATAAGTGTTTGTAAGTGATTAAAGTTGAATATGGAAGGAGTATGTGCTTGTAACCATGGTTGGTAAGGTGACCACATGGTGTAGGTGATGGTGTATAAGGTGGATGATTGATTTGGAGGAGTTTGATTTTGGAAAGTATGAAAATATAGCCGTTATAATGTCCGATTTTCGTTAAACCAAGAAACTGCCCTGTTTTTGGCACCCATATTCACACGGTAGGTTCCTGTCCAGAGCACCAACTGATCATGAAAGGCTAGAGCTTGGTTCATAGATTGTTTTGATATAAGGTGCGTTAAAATCTGATGAACGGTTTAGGAGAAAAGTCAGTTTTAGTGAAAGACGTTCGTAAACCGAGAAAATGTAAATGTGTTAACTTTGAGGCTATAACTACCATACTTAGACATTTTTATAAGTCACGAAATTTTGGGATAGTGTAGTAGGTTGGTCAGAGGACCCTTTACAGTTGATCTTGCATTAAAATTCGAAATCTATATTTTCTGAGAATTTTTAAAGTTAAGTGTGGTTGTTAGGGGGAAATGGTGAAAAACCCCTGAAACTTCGATTGAGTTTATAAATGGTTAAGTTCTTGAACCTTTGGGGTAATAGTGATACGTTAAACATATATTAAAGTGTCAAGAGTATTGTTATGCAAGAGTGTAGTGAGTAAGAGATGTAGTATCCTAACGACGAACCTTTTGTGTTTATAGAAACTCCGGAGGAAACACGAGCCACACCGTCCGGATACCGAAACCGAGGCAAGATTTCTTCTATCTTTACTTTAAAAAATTACTTATCTTCAAGGAAACTTGATTTCATGAAATATATATATGTGATGCTATTGTTACTATATTGTTAAGAATTTGTTTCCTTGATTATTGATGTTAAAAGGGAAGGTATATGAGTATGATATGTATATGGATATGGATATGAGTATGAGATGGATATGAATATACATAGAGATGATTATGCATGAAGTGAACATGCCTTATGATTAAGGGAATATGAAGGAATGGTATCAGTTGTTATCTAGAGTTATATAAAGGAATGGTATCAGTTGTTATCTAGAGATATATATAAAGGAATGGTATCAGTTATTATCTAAGGTTATATGATTTATAATATTATATTCTTCCTAAGTATTGTGATTTAATAAATATTATTGAATGGTATTTAATACTTTTGAGATAAATGGAATACTCTACGTATATAAAAGCATATTGAATTCATTGAATACAGAGGAGATGCCTGAGTCATAATCAAAGTATTATGACCTATACAATTTTTAAAGGTGATGATAAATGGAAATGGAAATGATATATGTGAATGGAAATGCGAATGGAAACGGGAAAGTGGAAAAATGTGAAATGGTATTTGATAATGGTAAAATGATTTGAAAAAGGGGGATTGCATTAGTAAGCGTAAGAGGCTGTGTGGGAGTGGCACAGTCCAGCATTCAATATTTTCTTACGGCACGAAGATGCCAAGGGAGGATGTAGCAGGTAGCCTTCCTCCAGGGTTGATTACCAGGTAGGGATCATCCCTTCTACTAGTAGTAAACAGAGAGCGGATACGGTCAGGCGACTGATCATCGTCCTACGTATCTGGCGCCAGCAGATATCCCCAAAACTTGAAAGAAAGAATTGAAAATGGTTTTCAGATTTCTATAACTGAAAACAGAAAAGTGAGATGAAATGATGGAATTATTGTTACAAACGAAGAGAAACTGATTTTATATTAATTTATATGATTGTTGCATAAGAAGGAAATGAGAAGATTATAGCGAGAGACTTGTTCAAGTTTTTATATTATCTTGAAAGATCACACTGAAATGGTATATTAATGGTTATAGCATTCAAGAAGAGGAACTGATATTATATGATGTTAGAAGCGAGACTGATGGAATGATACTATATATTTCTTACGTACAAGGATAATTAGAAAGTGTATATACATATTGAATGGAAATAAAATTCTTCCATAATAACTGAAGTTTGCTTTTGTCTATTATATATATATAACGGTTTATTTTCCTTTGATGTTAGTAGATAGAAATTATCTTGCTGAGCTATTTTGGCTCATTCTTGCTACTTATCTATATACAGCTAGGAATGCCAATACTTCGCAGAACGCCCCGCAAGAGGGTAGGGGGAAGGCGACCTTCTGAGAGCACGCTAGCATCGATTCCTGAGGTAGCGTAGAGGCAGACGGGTTCTGAGAACTTATGTATAATTAAGGGTGTAAGAATGTAATAAACTTTTGATTGTTGGAACGCTTCATGTCGAACTGTTATTCAACAATGTAATTAAGTATGATTTTGGTTTGTAATAACTATTCAACTCTTAACTTTATTATGGTGAATGTTGTTCTCTGAGCATATGACTGGTGTGTGTGTGTGTGTTTATTATTGCGGGGTCAATGGCATAATTATTAATTGAAAAAAAAAACTCAAGAGATATTGATATTGAATGGAAATTGGTCCGTGATGGCCCGAATTTATGACCCCGGATTTGGGACTGTCACATTTTTGGCTTTACACTATCCTATATAAAAAGATATGGGGTAAAAGATTTTTGTACGTGAAAAATTTCAGCAGAGCCGCATCCCAAAACCAAAACCCTAAAAACTACATCTCATATTTTCATTGGAGGCTAGTACCTCCCTTCCATTCAAGAATCGTTCTTGGAGTGTTCGTGTGGATACCGTAGAGGAGGCTTCGAGGAGGAGCGTTCAGAATCGTGAAAGCTAGGATCTCCGTTTTGACATCCAATACGTAAAGCTTCGAAAAAGGTAAATATATTCTTACTACCATGATTATCTAGCATTAAACATGGATCCCGGGCTTGGAATTCGATTTAATTTTACAGTTTCCGTTGCGTTTTGATGCTCGAATTCCAACAATGGCATCAGAGCTACATGTTTAATGGATAATCTGGTTAATACATGATGTATACGATTTGTTTTATGGATTAAAAGTTCTGAATTTTTTCTCCCGAAGAACCCTAGCGAACTGCATGGCTTTTATCGATCTGCATGCTTTATTTTCTCCTGTTTTGTTACGTTAAGATGATCTGTTATGTGTTAATGGGATTAAAACGTAATACTAACATCTAAAATCAGTTGCAGTCGACTCAGATTATCAGACTGGTGGTTCATGCATACGAATATAGACATACGTGTTTATATATATATATATATTATCTTCTCAGAATTGTATGCTTCTGTTTTATTCGGTTTTGCTTGTTTATATGATCTGTTTCAACCTTCTGTGTTTTATTAAGAATGAAACGAGACCCAAATCATCTAGAAACCAGTTGATTCAGATGTGTAGTTCATGCATACCACGTATATATACATACGTGTTTATATATAAAAATGTCTACTAGGTTTTGTTTTTAAAACCTTAAAGAATCGATATATATATATATATATATATATATATGCTGTGATGTTACTACGTGTAATCGTGTGTCTGTATAATCAGTCTGGATGCAAAATCGCGTTCTATATGAATCAATAGATCGAACTGAGTCTTCTGGAAAATCTGCAGAAAATATACATGTACAGGTGATGCGCATACTGAAGATGCGTATCACCTAGGGTTTAGGTCATACACGCATACATGGAATGCGTGTCTGATAGAATTAACAGAAAAAGGTCATATGCGCATACTGTAAATGCGTATCTGCTATTTTTAATTAAAAAAAATTATTATTTTTTTTCAGCTAGGTTTTGCATGCTAAGATTAAATTACAAATATTAATGTTTAACTTGGAGTATGCAAAATTTTATTAATTAGTAATTTTGATTACTAAGTTAATATTTAAATTATTTTTATTAATTATGATTTGATCATATTTAATTTATGTTGTATAAAATTGTGATTATACAATATGTGATGCTTTTAATTGCTATGTGAGCATGATGCATGGTTATGGCCCCAAGACCTAGTTTTCAATTTATTTTATTAATTTTAATTTATGGTTTGTAATAATTAAATACGACTTGCATGTCGTTTTTCCTTTGTAATTAATTTATCTCGAATGCAACTCGAGTTCTTTTGTAATTTGTTTCAAGAGGAGCTTGGAGGCAATCAAGGCAGCTTTGGAAGCGAAGCAAGAGATTTTGTAATAATTAGTTATTACCACCATAGATTGACCTTGATTTTTCCATTAGCTTAGAAAAATCGCATAGGATTGGGCCATAACCATAGCATATTATTTTATGTGATGCACTTTACATATGATGTATGTGTATAGTAGCAAATGTATGCATATTTTTAATTAGATTAATGATGTATGCATGTATTAGATACGTAACCCATGTCATGCTTGCCATGCTAAACAAGATAAAATCTGTAACGATTCAAGATTTTAAAATGAGCAAACGATCATGAGATTTCTGTGTTTATGAAACACGAAATTAAATACGAATTTTCAATTATTTCGATATGGGGAGATTTTGTCAAAAACGGGTTTTACCTGTAAGGAAGTTGGGTATTAAGTGAGGCCACTTGTGACTCCTCCAACAACCTGGAAATCAAACTATTGATGAATATTGATTTGAAGTATTTAATTCAAGGAAAAATTGGGAATCTCTTTATGATGGGATCATGGTCGTTTTAATTTTGAAACCCCTTAACAAAAATATTAAGTTTTAATCGGATGCTTTCCAATGAATGAACACTCATTGAATCCTAGATCGATAAGGGGAATGACTGCCAGTGGTAGGGGACTCCTGTCTATCGTGGTGAGATGTGACGAATATAAGCGGTTATATTCGACCGTTGAATCATTGGGTCTAACTTAACTGAGTCGTCATAATAAGGTGAAAATAAACGGTTATATTCAAATATTATGAACTTAGAAGCATAGAGTTTGGTTAAAAATCTATTAGATAGACAAGAACAATTGTTGTTCATCAAACTATCCAAGAATTATATATGATATAATTGACAACTGTTGTCTACCTAAATAAACATGTTTTAAGGACTACCAATGGTTGACTGAGGATATGACGAAATATGGATCTTGGCTCACTAGAAAGATTTATTGGATATTCTTTCCGATTTAATAGTAAGGGCTATTAATTTGATAAAAATAGTGGGAGATATATTATGAATATGTCATAATCACTTGAACATAATTAATGTAACAATCTAACTTATCTTATGCATTTTATCATTGTAGAAAACAAATGGCACAAAACACAAACAACACTTTCTCTGTGCGATCAGTCCTTGAGAAGGACAAGCTGACAAGATCGAACTTCCTAGACTGGTCTAGAAATTTGAGAATTATTCTCATGCAGGAAAAGAAATCTTATGTGATTGATATTCCTCCACCGGCAGCCCCTGCTGCCAATGCCACTCTTGCTCAACAAAATGATTATCAGAAGCATATTGATGATGCGACTGATGTGGCTTGTCTTATGCTTGCCACTATGGATGCTGAGCTTCAGAAGCAGCATTTTGATATGAATGCTTATACTATGTTTGAACATCTTTCAACGATGTTTCAATCACAGGCTCGTGTGGAAAAGTTCAACACAAGCAAAGCACTCTTCTCGTGCAAGCAGGGCAATGGACCAGTCGGACCACATGTTCTAAAGATGATTGGGTATTGCGATTACCTTGCTCGTTTGGGTTTCCCGCTTCAGCGAGAGGCTCAAGTCGATATAATCTTGCAATCTTTGAACAGCGACTATGCTCAGTTCATAATGACTTTTAATATGACTGAGCAAGATAAAACTCCTATGGAATTGTTGGCCATGCTGAGGACCACTGAAGCAAATATGGTCAAGGCACCTGAGAAATCTCCCATAATGATGGTGGGCAAGAAAGGTGATAAGGGAAAGGGGAAATGGAAGGGCAAGAAAAAGGTTGCATCAAAAGATTATGGTCCTTCTAAGCCCTCTTTAAAAAAGGCTAAAAAGTCGAAGGGAGATGTCGCAAAGGTTGATAAAGGTGATTGTCACTATTGCCACAAGCCTGGTCACTGGAAGAGAAACTGTCCAGCTTATTTGGAGGATCTGAAGAAAATGAAGGGTGTTCAGATTTCTGGATCAGGTATTTATGTTATAGAAGTCAATCTGTCTATTTCTACATCTTGGGTATTGGATACTGGATGTGTTTCTCACATTTGTATAAATGTGCAGGAACTGCAGAGAAGTAGGACTTTGGCTAAGGGAGAAGTGGACCTACGAGTAGGCAATGGAGCAAGAGTTGCTGCTGTAGCCGTAGGAACTTATTATTTATCTTTGCCCTCTTGGCTTGTTTTAGAACTTGAAGACTGTTTTTACGTGCCTGCGATTCGCAGAAACATTATTTCTGTTTCTTGTTTGGACAAGAAAGGTTTTTCGTTTACAATAAAGAACAATAGTTGCTCTTTTGCTTTAAATGATTTAACCTATGGTGTTGCGTGTTTATTTAATGGTTTATATGTTCTTGATTTAGATAATCCTGTCTGTAACATAGAAAACAAATGACTTAAAGTTAATGACTCAAATCAAACATACATCTGGCATTGTCGTCTAGGCCATATAAATGAGAAACGCATATCCAAATTACATAAGGATGGATACTTGGATAAGTTTGATTTTGAATCATACGAAAAATGCGAATCTTGTTTGCTTGGTAAGATGACTAAAGCCCCTTTTACTGGTAAGGGTCAAAGGGCCACTGAACTTTTGGAGCTAATACATAGTGATGTATGTGGCCCAATGCGTGTGATGGCTAGAGGAGGCTACTACTACTTCATAACATTTACTGATGACTTCAGTAGATATGGATATGTATATCTTATGAAGAACAAATCCGATTCTTTTGAAAAATTCAAAGAATACAAGGCTGAAGTAGAGAAGCAAATAGGCGGAGGTGCAAGTATTAAAATCTTACGATCCGATCGTGGGGGTGAATACTTAAGCACCGAATTTAAAGAGTATTTAAAAGAGTGTGGTATTGTATCACAACTCACTCCGCCAGGTACACCTCAATGGAATGGAGTTTCAGAGAGGAGAAATCGTACCCTGTTGGACATGGTACGATCGATGATGAGTCATGCAGATCTTCCAATAAGTTTCTGGGGTTATGCTCTAGAAACAGCGGCTTTCACACTTAACCGTGTTCCAACCAAGAAGGTTCAAAAGACTCCATATGAGATATGGGAGGAGAAACGGTCAAGCATGAACTTTATGAAAGTTTGGGGATGCAAGGCGTTTGTAAAACGTCAAGTATCTGACAAGCTTGGACCTAAATCCGAAGAGTGCAATTTTGTGGGATACCCTAAAGAAACAAAGGCGTATTATTTTTATAGTCCTTCTGAGCAGAAAGTGTTCATTGCTCGAGATGCTGTCTTCATGGAAAAGGATTTAGTTTCCAAAATAGACAGTGGGAGAACTATAGATCTCGATGAAGATCGAGAACCACAAAATAGAATTGAACCTGAGGTGGAACAAGAGCAGAATAATGATAATGCTCAAGAAACACAGGTTGTTCGTAGATCTGGTAGAATTCGCCATGAGCCAGAGAGATATGGATTTTTTTTGACTCAATGTGGGGATTTGATGCTCATAGATGAGGATAAGCCTCTCACATACCAAGATGCTATGAACAGTCTAGACTCTAAGAGATGGCTTGAAGCCATGAAATCCGAGATGGATTCCATGTACGAAAACCAAGTTTGGGATTTGGTTGATCCACCTGAAGGAGTAAAACCCGTAGGGTGCAAGTGGGTTTTCAAGAAGAAAACTGACATGGAAGGAAATGTTCAGACCTATAAAGCAAGACTGGTTGCGAAAGGGTTCAAACAAATTCATGGTATTGACTATGATGAAACTTTCTCACCAGTTGCCATGGTCAAGTCCATACGGATTTTTCTTGCAATTGCAGCATTCCATGATTACGAAATCTAGCAAATGGATGTCAAAATAGCTTTCCTTAATGGGAGCCTAGAAGAGGATATGTACATGACACAACCTGAAGGTTTTGTCGATCCAAGGAATGTTGGCAAGGTATGTAAATTACGTCGATCCATTTATGGATTGAAGCAAGCCTCTAGGCGATGGAATATTCGTTTTGATGAAACAGTCAAGGAGTATGGCTTTATTCAAAACGAGGATGAACCTTGTGTTTACAAGAAGGTTAGTGGGAGCCATGTGGCATTCATAGTACTGTATGTTGATGACATACTATTAATGGGGAATGACATACCTTCTCTAAAGGATGTTAAGACTTGGTTAGGGAGCAATTTCTCTATGAAAGACTTAGGAGAGGCAACCTACATTCTAGGAATGAGGATCTATATAGATAGATCTAAAAGGATGATCGGTCTAAGTCAGAGTACATACATTGATAAGGTTTTGCATCGTTTTGGTATGCAAAATGCTAAAAGGGGATATGTCCCTGTGTCTCAAGGGATAACGATCTCTAAAGACCAGTGTCCGAAAACATTAGATGAGAAGGACCACATGAATAAAGTTCCATATGCATCAGCAATTGGATCTATCATGTATGCAAAGGTATGTACTCGCCCCGATGTTTCGTATGCTTTGAGCATGACGCGCAGATGCCAGTCTAATCCAGGTGAAAGGTCACTGGACAGCAATCAAGAATATTCTAAAGTACCTGAAAAGGATGTTAACTCGAATAACTTGTAGAAGGGGGGGGGTTGAATACAAGTTATATAATCGTGTCTGATTTTTGCTTGATTATATGAACAAGAATAAACGAATGAATCAAACTCTGTTTGTATTAATAAGATCAAATACAAACTCTACCAAAGGTGTACAATACCTTTAGCAGCTGCTGACAATACAAATCTCTCTCTCTGTTTGTTTCGAACTCTCGAATACAAACCTTATACAGAGCTACGCACACTTGCTTAACACTTCGTCGCTCTTTTTACAATGATATTGAGAGAGTATTTATAATGCTACCTATCAACTAATAACAGAAAGATATATTCTATATATGACAATGTTCTACCTTCTAGTCGATAGTTTCCATCAATAGAAAACTCTTTCCTTCATAATATCTTCTTGCTTGTTCTTCAAACAACGATCCTGTTTTATAGCACTTGCCAGTTTCTGTAGCATCCATAATGACATCATCAGTAACAAAACTGATATCAGGATCTGCACACTGCATCAGTATCTGATCAACCATCAGTATTAGACCATCATCAGGATTTGCCCTCTGTTCCTGACATGTAGTCTCCGATACACTGTTCATTCCTAACTAAACTATACAGATAATTGTCTTACACATAAATCCTATATACAGTGCTAAATCCTTTATAAGATCAGGATTACAAGAAGTATAATGTGTAAATTCTATTCTTAACATCACAACTTATGAATTATTCATAACAATCTCCCCCTATTTATGCTTTAAAATCTGAAGCATAAATCTAAGTTGTGGATGTCAAAACATATAACAATACAACCAGAATAGAATTTATGAATGTAGAATTATGAAGTTAAGTACCTCCTTCTCAGATGTAGACATTTATCTAGTACTTAGAAGAAAGAATTTTAACTATTAATGCTGCTCTTCCTTTACCACTTCCTAGCTGAGATTCACCACTATCACTCCTGGTTCTTCTTTTTACTACCCTTTATCTGCTCTTTATCTCCCCCAGCTTTATCATCCTCAGTCTGCTGGTGTTGTTGTTGTCTTTGAATTGTCTTTATCTCCCCCTTTTTGACATCAGCAACATTAATTCCAAGAGATTCAGAAACAGAACAAATGAGATTCATTAGAACTGCTTGATTTTCCATAATTGTGACTTGGTTATCTTCAAGTGATTGAAGTCTTGTTTGAATAGCAATTTGAGAATTCTGAATATCTTTCAAAACATCAGAATGAACTTCAATGTTGAAAGTGCTTCTAGTATCTTCAGTATCAGAATCAGAAAGAACTGTATCTTCAAGTCTTGTAGAAGAAGTTGCTTGAGTTGTATGATATTCAAGTAATAAAACCTGATTAGAAGTATCAACATCTTCATCTTTCTGATCTGGAACTGAAACATGATCATCATCTCCTTCACCAGTATTCTTTGTACTAACATCTTCAAATCCTGACTCCTCTTTAGAGTGATCAGAGACTGTAGATGTCTCAATTCGAGCTGATATTGGAAGTACATACAAAGGAACACTAGGATCATTAGGATCTTCATTTGGTACATATGTATCAAGAAATTGCTTTATCCTGGCACCTCTTCTGTTAATGATTCCTGCAAGCCTCTCCTTTTGCTTCTGAGCTTTAACTTCTGGCTTTGCATTGTGATGTGCTAGGTCATTCTTCTGATACATTTTGATGAATGAATAAGTACCAGCATCCATATCCAAATTTTCAGACCAAGATTCAGGAAAAACCTGATCCCAGAAATCAAATGATGGTTTCCTAATTTTCTCTCCCTCACTATGGAGTTGATCATCAATACCCTCATTCTCACTTTGACTTACTAAAGTCAACACTCTTTCTACCTCACCTTTTGCCTGGTCAGGAGCCAGCCGCTCAAATTGTGGATCTAAGTCCATCTTTTCAAGTGTATCACTCAAATTTAGATAAGTGCTCTCATGACCTACAGAAAAATAGGGTTTAGAAGGAGTTTTTATACCTGAACTCACATGGAGAGAGGGTTCCTCATATGGCATGTGGCTTGAGGTTTTCTCCAAGGAGTGAGCTGCTATAGTCTCTGAACCCTTACAATCATCTTCTTTCCTTTCAGAAACTACAGGCTCCAGTATACCACTTTCAGGTTCTTTACTAGACTCTGATGTCTTCAGTAATACTTCATTAGACACCATAGTTAGTATATCACCGTCTTTAAGTGTTGTTTGCTGAGACACACCCTCAAGGTGGTTAGACTCTGACCGAACAAAATTTGTTTGATCTTCAAAAAAATCAACCAAAGTCATTCCTCCCATATCATAGGGTATCTCACTTGCATTCTCAGTCATCACAGAAGTCCTTTCAACATCAGCTATCACAGCTCCTGAGTCATCCTTCCTCTGACTAGATGGTTCTTGTGTTGCAGTGACTATGATCTGATCTTTCCTACTATTCACCACTGGTGCAATAGTATCTTCTGTTGACTGCTTTCCTCTATCTACTTCCTCCTGTTGTTCACCTTGAGCTAAAGCATCTTCAATAATGACATCCTTGTCAAATAAATATGCATGAAGTGATTGAAGTGCAACATGCTTTGAGAGTCCAAATTTCTTGACTAATTGTCTTCTGACAGATACATAGAAATACATTTTCATTAAGTCAAGTCTTTGATGTAGAAGTCCATATTCATCTGAAAATCTAGAACAGGCCTTGACAACTTCACTTTGAGAGAAATTAGTCCCATAGCCAGTCTGTATGATAATGTAGTTTCCCATGAAGAATCAATATCCAGATCTCTCTTGTCAAATACTGACATAGATGTAGCTTGATTTGTAGAAACCTGCATGATATTAGTTGGACTAGACTCTGTGTGTGTAGGTGACAATTGAATCTTTCTCCTTGTTCTCCTGATATAGTGAGCAAAAGATTTATCCTGAGAAGACTCAAGAGGTGTAGACACAGAAGTGATCTTGGGATGAGATCTTTGTTCAATAGACACAGTCTTTTGAGAGACAGTATCCAGTAACTGTTTTCCCTTTTTAAGAACTACAGCCTTTTGGGAGACTGCAGCCTGGCTGTGACTAGGTTTTTCATCTCTTTGTGCTAACAAAGAAAGTTGAATTGCAGCCTTCAATTCTGCTCTCTCAGCAAGAGTTAAATCATCATCTTCACTAGAATTACTACTACTACTTGACACAACAAATCTTCTCTTCCTTACAACTGATGTCTTTTGAGAAACACCAGAGGTTGGTTTCTTTGAAACAATAGGCTGTGGATCAAAATTTGGTTCTTGAATTGTTTCAGAGACTATAATGTTTTGGGGTACTTGGGTAGACACAGGTGGGTTCTCCTCCATTTGAGATTCCTGAGCCATTTCACCACAAAAGAAAGAAGAATTGTAGAGAGTAGGAAGATGAGTTTTAAGAATTACCTGAACATGATGTGGATAATGAATTGCAGGTATTTCATCTAGATTCTTTTCATTGTCCTTCTTTGTAATATCAGAGAAAATTCTCTTTTGTTGTTCATAAGAAGAAACACAATGTTCCCTACCAAATCTAGCTTCAATATCAGAAATGAAATGGTTAACAAACATTTGCATAAATCTATGATAATAAACCATTTTCATGTTTTGATCTCTTGACCCAAGTTTGATACTCATCTGACTTAAGATAATATGACCAATGTTAATTACTCTGTCATAAAGCAAACTATAAGCAATATATGATGTAACAGAAGTAATTTGCTGAAAAGAACTACATTTGCCAGTAAAACATTTAGCAATTTGATCAAAGTAAAAAGACCATTCCTTTCTAAGAAAAGACCTATTCAACTGGCTCATGTTATCTAGAGGTCCACTATAACCTAATTCAGACAACATAGTTCTTATATTATCATCAGATGGTACATTCTCATAACTATCAGTAACAGGTAAGCAAAGTACTGAATTAACAACAGATTCAGTAATGTCAAATGAATCTTGTCCTAAATGTAGAACAATCTTACCTGATTGACTCTGAGTAGAATCAATTACCTCAGCATTCTCCCAAGCTTGTGAAACAGCTTCTTGATTAATTTGTGGAGATGCTGTCAATGCATAACTTATTGGTCCATACGCCAGAAAGTCCATGATTGGATGAAAATCAGATGACACTCCTTCCTTATTGGTGATAGCTGCTACATGATTGTTTGTCATAAAATCAAAGTCACCAAACTTGAAGGCTACTGATTTAGGTAATCTTCTCTGAGCTGCCATTTTTTAATCTGAAAAGAACTTGAAAAATTCTTGAAATGGATTAGTGATTTTGAAAACTCAAGAGTGGTTTTTGCTTTAGAGAATATAAAATTAGAGAAAGCAATTACACGATTAGAGTTTCAAAACAAATATATTTCACAAATCTTTCAGACCACTATCCCACGTTGACACGTAGATTGACAGGTGTCAGTCCCTGAAAAATGTGGTTACCCACGATTTTTGGAAAATAAAATCCAAAATTGATTTTCATGAAATAAATCAGGGTATAAATAATCAATACTGATCAGCTTCCTTTTCCTGTTGACCTCTCATAAAAATAATCACAAAACATGTGATAATAATTCTCAAATCCTGATGGTCACACATGAAATCCTGATCAATATCATCAGAGACTTAATATGGAGTTTCCACGTGACATTTTTCTTTTATCTGAAAAAGAAATAAACAATTAATCTGAACAAAAATCAATTGGTTAGATATATTCAACATTTCTTGAAAACAAGAAATATAGTCACACGCAATAATTAGCATTTGACTTCATTAAAACTTCCAAATGACTGTTCAACTTCTCACGTCTTTCTTTAAAAGAACCAGACGCCTTATGCCATTCTCCATAATCCTTTCAATTTCTTTTCTTCTCAACAATGCTTCTCAAACCAAAATTCCCTTCAAACCCATTTTTCAGATTTTTCTCGATCGATGAACATCCTGTTCTTGATCATCTCTTTGAACAGACAACTCTTCTCATCAAACTAATCATGAATGGATTGGTTTTCGAAAATATCCAGAGGTTTCTCCTAGAACATCCACCTATTGGATACAATCTTCCCCTAACCTCCTCAAAACTTGAGGATGAAGAATTTGGCCGAGAGTCTGAGGTTGATCTTGATGGGGATGCTATACATTTAAGTTAGCTGCTCTCATTCAAGTCACCCAGACAAGGAATCCAAGAGCAAATGAGGCTGTTCATCCCCTAATGGATTTCTTGAGATGCTCCTTGTCCTGTACCTCAGAGTTCATATCAATAGACAAGTATAGAATTATCAGTAGAAATTTGACAAAAAGAAGTTGTATTTCATTTCCATGTAATGATTTCTATTAATGAAAATACAGTTTCTTGTTATCTGCTTGTCTTTTGATTATTGAATGATGTATAAATTATCAGTATGCAAAACTTGCTGGCATAGACTTAACTCATCACAAAATCAGATTACTACACAAAGTAAACATCAGGATCTGAAACAATTTTCATAATCCTGATACTGACACAATACTGATGACGTCAGCATCCTGATGACAAATCTAATCCTGATGATTATTAACAAGTCTATCATACTGAAATTTATCAAGGCAATGTGTTATAGCTTAAGGATTTAACTATCAATTATAGATCCTGACAGGAATATCAAGTCTATAAGCTAAGAACAACATACCTTGCTACTTTTGCAGATGTTAAAGATCTAAAAATTTAACATTCCTAACTCACTTACTAATCTACTGAATGTAGTCTCATCAAGTGGTTTAGTTAGAATATCTGCAAGCTGTTTATCAGTAGGAACAAAATAAAGTTCCACAGTACCATTCTCAATATGTTCTCTAATAAAATGATACCTGACATCAATGTGCTTAGTCCTTGAATGTTGAACTGGATTTTCTGCAATTTTAATAGCACTAGTATTATCACAAAACATAGGAATATTACTAAGTGTCATACCATAATCCATCAACTGATTTCTTATCCAAAGGAGCTGTGCACAACAACTGCCTGTTGCTATGTACTCAGCTTCTGCAATTGAGGTTGAAACAGATTGTTGCTTCTTGCTTGCCCAAGAAATCAATCTATTTCCCAAGAATTGACATGTACCTGTAGTGCTTTTCCTGTCTATCTTACACCCTGCATAATCAGAGTCTGAATAGCCAATTAGAAAGAAATCAGATTCTCTAGGATACCACAACCAAGATTTGGAGTTCCTTTGAGATATCTAAAAATTCTCTTCACAGCAATTAAATGAGATTCCTTAGGATCACTTTGGAATCTAGCACATAAACAGGTAGAAAACATTATATCTGGCCTACTTGCAGTTAGATATAACAATGAGCCTATCATGCCTCTATAACTAGTATTATCCAAAATCTTTCCTTTAGGATCAGAGTCTAGTTTAGTGGTTGTTGTCATGGGTGTTTTTGCAACTGCACAGTCTTGAAAGTCAAACCTTTTTAAAAGATCTTTGATATACTTTGACTGATTAATGAAAATACCAGTCTCAGTCTGTTTGACCTGCAAGCCTAAGAAATAATTTAATTCACCCATCATGCTCATCTGATACTTAGACTGCATAAGCTTGCTAAACTTAGCACACAACTTTTCATTAGCAGAACCAAAAATAATATCATCAACATAAACTTGAACTAAAAGCAATTCACCTTTTATCTTTCTAAAAAATATAGTTTTGTCAATTGTACCTCTTGTGAAGCCATTTTCAAGAAGAAATTTAGACAAAGTCTCATACCATGCTCTTGGTGCCTGCTTTAGTCCATAGAGTGCCTTGTCAAGTTTGTAGACATGATTTGGAAACTTTGGATCAACAAATCCAGGTGGCTGTTCCACATACACTTCCTCATCAAGTTTGCCATTTAGAAAAGCACTCTTTACATCCATCTGGTATACCTTGAATTTTGAATGAGCTGCGAATGCAAGAAACATTCTGATTGCTTCCAATCTTGCTACAGGTGCAAAGGTCTCATCATAATCAATGCCTTCTTCTTGAGAATAACCCTTGGCCACCAGTCTTGCTTTGTTTCTTACAATCATACCAGATTCATCTAGCTTGTTTCTGAAAACCCATCTTGCACCAACAATAGATCTATCTTTAGGTCTTGGTACTAGTTTCCAGACTTTGTTTCTCTCAAACTCATTTAACTCCTCCTGCATTGCAATTACCCAATCAAGATCCTGTAAGGCTTCTTCAACCTTCTTAGGTTCATTCTTTGAGAGAAAGCAACTATACAAGCATTCATTTTGAATTGATCTTCTAGTTCGAACACCACTATTTGGATCACCAATTACCAAATCTTCAGTATGATCCTTTGTCCATTTTCTAACAGGTGGTAGATTAACTCTGCTAGTCTCTCCCCCTAAGTTAGTGGTATCTCTTGTAGAAGAATTCTCTCTACCTTCAAAAACTCTCCTTTGATCAATAGAATCAGTAGATTCCATATTGCTGCTAGTTACTGATCTTTCCTCAGTAGACTCTGAAAGGTCAGTTCCTGATGGAGTAGACTCTGAAAGGTCAGTTCCTGATGGAGTAGACTCTGAAAGGTCAGTTCCTGATGGAGTAGACTCTGAAAGACTAGTCTGCTCCTGATGATCACTGTGTTCTCTTTGATTTATTTGCTCCCCCTCAACAGTAGCATTCCTTTGAGAAGCAATAGAAATTTCTTCAGGAGAACCTTCATCATCACTTGAGAGTATCTCAGAAATCTTCAGATTTTCAAATTCCAATTTGTCATGGCTTTCATCAGTTTGCAAAATTCCAAATTTCTTATCATCAAATGCAACATGAATTGATTCCATAACAATGTGAGTTCTGAGATTATAAACTTTGAAGGCCTTAGATGCTGAATATCCTAGAAAAACTGCTTCATCCGATTTGGCTTCAAATTTTCCAAGATGTTCTGGATGAATTTTTAGGAAATAGCATTTGCATCCAAAGATGTGAAAGTATTTCACACTTGGTTTCTTTCCTTTGATCATCTCATAGGGAGTTTTTCCATGACTATTTACCAAGGTACAATTTTGAGTGAAACATGCAGTGTTAATAGCTTCTGCCCAAAAGTAGGTTGGAAGTTTTGCATCTGCAAGCATGGTTCTTGCTGCCTCTATGAGAGTCCTGTTCTTTCTTTCCACTACACCATTCTGCTGAGGTGTACCAGGTGCAGAAAACTGTTGAGTAATTCCATTGTCTGCACAAAACCCCTCCATTATAGAATTCTTGAATTCTGTACCATTGTCACTTCTAAGTACCTTGACTTTATACTCAGAGTTATTATGAATATTCTTGATGAGTTCAATGATATGCTGAGGAGCTTCATCCTTCTTGTGTAGAAAGAACACCCATGTGAACCTTGTGAAATCATCCACCATAACTAGAGCATATCTTTTCTTGCTGATAGACATAATGTTTACTGGACCAAACAGATCAAGATGTAGCATGTGAAATGGTTCAGTAACTGAATTTTCAGTCTTGCTCTTGAAAGTGGTTCTTCTTTGCTTTCCAAGCTGACATGCATCACAAAGTCCATCTTACACAAAATTTGCCTGTGGTAGGCCTCTCACCAAATTGTGCTTAACAAGTTGATTAAGCTTCTTGAAATTAAGATGTGAGAGCTTCTTGTGCCAATTCCAGCTTTCATCACTTGTTGCTTCGCTGTAGAGACATCTAACAATTTCTTTAGATGTATCTCCTAAGCTAGCTTCATATATGTTACCATGTCTTTGACCAGTTAGAACAATGTCTCCATTCTGCATATTCAAGATTTTGCATCCTTCTCTGTCAAAGATTAATTTGTAACCTTTATCACTCAGTTGACTTATGCTTAAAAGAGTATGTTTCAAGCCTTCAACCAGTGCTACATTTTCTATGATGACATTCCCAAAAACAATTGAGCCATATCCCAGAGTTTCTCCTTTGTTGCCATCTCCAAAAGATATTACTGGGCCAGCTTTCCTCTCAAACTTTGTAAGCAGGGACTTCTTTCCAGTCATATGTCCAGAGCATCCACTGTCCAAGATAATTGAATGCTTCTTTCCTGTGCCCTGCAAACAAAAAGTAACTAGTTAGAATTTTTTAGGACCCAACTTTGATTGGATCCTTTCTTACTAGATTTAGAGACAACAGGCTTTAAAGATTTTACTTTTATTTTACCTGTTGCAGAGTCAACTTTAGACTCTGATTTCACAAACTGTTTGTGACTAGGAGTTTCAGATTTCAAAGAATAATAGTCATAATACAGTTCATGATATTCTCTACACATGTAAATGGAATGAAGTAAACTACCACAATGATAACAAGCTTTTTGTGGTTGGTATTGAATTTTCTGAGTCTTGGGAAATCTGGACTCAGTTTTCCAAGAAGGTTTTTGATTGCAGTCTAGGGCCAAATGATTATGATTTCCACACTTATAGCATTTTTTCCTAGGTGCATCAGGTACATTCTTGTAATTATTCTCTTTGTTAATACCTTCTTTTCCATTCCTATTTCTTTTGATCTTGCTAGACTCTGAAAGACCATCTAATCTCTGTTTCAACTGAGACTTGGACAGAAACCCTATGTTTACATTCTTAGGTTTCTCTAACACTTTCTCATCTGAATTACTATTGTTAATCCTTTTATGTACAACAGGGGTACCTTTTGAATTAACAAATTTAACATGATTAGGTTCAGAAACAATTTTCTTACCTTCAGATTTAGATGTGTTAGCTTCTATCTTACTATCATCATTGACAATAGCTACCTTTTCTTCTTGTCTAGCCTTATCAAAACCTAAACCATTAACCTTACCACGAATTCCACTTTCAAAGATTTCTATAGTCTTTTTACTGGAATTGTTAATGGTCTTAATCACATCTCTCTCTTCTTCTAGTTCTTTTCTGACATAGTCATAAGCCTCAAGAATAACACTATAATCATGCTTAGCTTTATCAGAACTTAACTTGTATTCTTCCATTTGAATTAATTCAGATTCAAGAAAATTATTTCTATCAACTAATTTATCATTCTTAACCTTAAGTTCATCTCTTTCACAAGTAAGAATTCTAAAATTAGTCATAAGATTCTTAAACTCAGCATGGATAGATCTAATTTCATCAGAATTTAAGCTATCAAATGAATCAAGAGAGTGAAGTGATACCTTAACAGAGGATGGAGAAGTTTTCTTTGGAGATCCAGGTTTGTCTGAACTATTGGCCATCAATGCAATGTTGTCATAATCCAATTCATCTTCAGAGTCACTGGAATCAGCCCAATCCTTCTGTGTGACCATAAGTGCATTACCCTTTCCTGAATTCCTAGGCTTCTTACACTCACTAGCAAAGTGTCCAAGCTCGCTGCAGTTAAAGCACTTGATCTTGGCCTTATCAAGCTTGACAATTGTACTTTTGCTTTTGTCACTCTTCTTCTCCTCCTTCTTTTGAAAAGGTCCTTTGCTAAATCTTCTCCTGTTGAATCTTCCTTTCTTGAAAGCTTTAGCAAACATAGCAAAGAGTTCCTGCATCTCAGATTCAGAATCATTGTTGTCAAAGTCTATATCAGTAGTCTCTGACTCAGAACTTTCTTTGCTTTTCTTCTTCCTTGAATTCTTTACAGCAATCTCTTCATGTTGTTCTTCAGAAAGCTTCTTAACTTCAGATTGAGCAGTAAGTGCAATAGTCTTCATCTTTCCTTCACTCCTGTTCTTCTTCTGCTGCTTGTCAAGTTCATAAGCTCTCAATTTTCCATATACTGCCTCTAATGAAATCTCATCCAAATCATTAGCTTCCTCAATCGCAGATATCTTCTCATTGTAGAAATCAGGCAAAGCTTTCATGAACTTTATATTCATATCCTCCAAGTCATAATATTTACCATGCACGGCCATCTCATTGATGAGTTTTGTAAACCTATCAAAGGTATCAGTAAGTGACTCACCAGACTTGGATTCAAAGTACTCATACTGTTGTATAAGTAATGTTCTCATATTCTTCCTGACAGGCTTAGTTCCTTCACAGTGAACCTTAAGATTGTCCCATATATCCTTAGCAGTTTTACAAGAGAGAACATAGTTAGTGAGAACAGAATCAAGACTATTGAATAATATGTTTCTCACTTTAGCATCTTTAAGAACATTCTCCTTGTCCTTATCTGACCATTCAGATTTTGGCTTCTCTGCTGTATGTTCTGGAACAACCACACCATCAATAGTTGCTTGTCCAACGACCTTTGTTGGAACAAAAGGTCCATCTCTGATTCTGTCAAGATAATCAGGATCTGTTGCTTCCAGATGATGCAACATCTTTACTTCCCATAGAGTATATTCGTTTCTCTTGAGCATAGGAATTTTAGTATTCCCATCCTTGTAACCAGACATGGTTGCAGATCTTTATGATTATTCGAAATCAACCTGCTCTGATACCAATTGTTAACTCGAATAACTTGTAGAAGGGGGGGTTGAATACAAGTTATATAATCGTGTCTGATTTTTGCTTGATTATATGAACAAGAATAAACGAATGAATCAAACTCTGTTTGTATTAATAAGATCAAATACAAACTCTACCAAAGGTGTACAATACCTTTAGCAGCTGCTGACAATACAAATCTCTCTCTCTGTTTGTTTCGAACTCTCGAATACAAACCTTATACAGAGCTACGCACAGTTGCTTAACACTTCGTCGCTCTTTTTACAATGATATTGAGAGAGTATTTATAATGCTACCTATCAACTAATAACAGAAAGATATAATCTATATATGACAATGTTCTTCCTTCTAGTCGATAGTTTCCATCAATAGAAAACTCTTTCCTTCATAATATCTTCTTGCTTGTTCTTCAAACAACGATCCTGTTTTATAGCACTTGCCAGTTTCTGTAGCATCCATAATGACATCATCAGTAACAAAACTGATATCAGGATCTGCACACTGCATCAGTATCTGATCAACCATCAGTATTAGACCATCATCAGGATTTGCCCTCTGTTCCTGACATGTAGTCTCCGATACACTGTTCATTCCTGACTAAACTATACAGATAACTGTCTTACACATAAATCCTATATACAGTGCTAAATCCTTTATAAGATCAGGATTACAAGAAGTATAATGTGTAAATTCTATTCTTAACATCACAACTTATGAATTATTCCTAACAAAGGACTAAAGATTCATTCATGGTGTATGGAGGAGAGGAGAAACTGGTTGTAAAGGGTTACACCGATGCAAGTTTCCAAACAGACAGGAATGATACTGTATCACAGTCTGGTTTTGTGTTTTATCTATATGTAAAGTGCATGCAAATGATAACATTGCAGATCCACTGACCAAAGGCCTGTCGTAGCAGAAGCACGACGGTCACACTAGTTCCATGGGTATTAGATACATGGGTGATTGGCTCTAGTGCAAGTGGGATATTGTTAGTGTAGGTGCCCTAGAGGCAATACATTGTTTCTCGAATAAACCTTATGTCATTTGATTATTAAATAAATGTATTTATTATGACTCTAATTACTGCGATATTTGTTAGCATAATAAATGTCCTTAGAATAATGATACACATTATATAGTTTAAGTTTACAACTTGAATTTGAGATTATATAATATATATCATATTCTTAAAGGTCCCTAGTCGAGTATTATTATACAGGACAATAATAATACATAAATAGACTAGTATGTTTTTGACTGATAACCACATCTCATTGGTTTTAAGTATGGAGATACTAAAGTCAATACATAGGTACATGTAGGGTACATGGTACTGGACAGACCCACCGTGAGATTCTTCATGTTAATTAAGTCATAAGAAAGACTCACAGTGATAATGGTGTAATGATCCTTTGACTTGAGATCATTATATTTCTATACGAGGATAATATACTTTGACTACATTAAAAGTTACCTTTGACCGGGTAATGATAAAAGTGGACATCGGGTATATTGTGAATCGTATGAGAAATATGAATGATAGATAAAGGATTTAACCCTCCTATGATTAGGAGAGATATCATTGGCCTATTGATTGAGTGAGACTATAAAACGCATGGCCGTGCTCAAATAATGATTTGTTATTAATAGTCTGCTCATGGATCAAGTAAACCCGGATTAAATTATGAAGAGGATGACATAAACATGCCTCGAGTTTAATCTATAATATTTGGTTAAAGGGATTATATTACACGGGAACATTAATCACAAAAGGTTTATCTAATCACGATTTAATTATTATTTAATTGGGTAGCAATGATGTATTACTAGATACTGCTCATTGTTTATAATTTTATTGGAGAATAAAATTATTGCTAAAATAAATATTAACCTACAGGGTCACACACATAGAACATTTTAAAGGAAGAATTAATTTAAATTATGAATTTAAATTAATTAATGTTAAGTTGGGTTTTATTATATTATATTAATTAAGTGGGACTTAATTAAGCTATAATAAAAAATACAAAGATATATGAGATATGGTTTTAATAATTAAGTTTGACTTAATTATTATTTATTTGAATAATAGAATTAGATTTTATTATTTAAATAAATCATATTTGGGTTAGGTTTTGATAAGGGCTTTTTGGCTTTACACTATCCTATATAAAAAGATATGGGGTAAAAGATTTTTGTACGTGAAAAATTTCAGCAGAGCCGCATCCCAAAACCAAAACCCTAAAAACTACATCTCATATTTTCATTGGAGGCTAGTACCTCCCTTCCATTCAAGAATCGTTCTTGGAGTTTTCGTGTGGATACCGTAGAGGAGGCTTCGAGGAGGAGCGTTCAGAATCGTGAAAGCTAGGATCTCCTTTTTGACATCCAATACGTAAAGCTTCGAAGAAGGTAAATATATTCTTACTACCATGATTATCTAGCATTAAACATGGATCCCGGGCTTGGAATTCGATTTAATTTTACAGTTTCCGTTGCGTTTTGATGCTCGAATTCCAACAATGGCATCAGAGCTACATGTTTAATGGATAATCTGGTTAATACATGATGTATACGATTTGTTTTATGGATTAAAAGTTCTGAATTTTTTCTCCCGAAGAACCCTAGCGAACTGCATGGCTTTTATCGATCTGCATGCTTTATTTTCTCCTGTTTTGTTACGTTAAGATGATCTGTTATGTGTTAATGGGATTAAAACGTAATACTAACATCTAAAATCAGTTGCAGTCGACTCAGATTATCAGACTGGTGGTTCATGCATACGAATATAGACATACGTGTTTATATATATATATATATTATCTTCTCGGAATTGTATGCTTCTGTTTTATTCGGTTTTGCTTGTTTATATGATCTGTTTCAACCTTCTGTGTTTTATTAAGAATGAAACGAGACCCAAATCATCTAGAAACCAGTTGATTCAGATGTGTAGTTCATGCATACCACGTATATATACATACGTGTTTATATATAAAAATGTCTACTAGGTTTTGTTTTTAAAACCTTAAAGAATCGATATATATATATATATGCTGTGATGTTACTACGTGTAATCGTGTGTCTGTATAATCAGTCTGGATGCAAAATCGCGTTCTATATGAATCAATAGATCGAACCGAGTCTTCTGGAAAATCTGTAAAAAATATACATGTATAGGTGATGCGCATACTGAAGATGCGTATCACCTAGGGTTTAGGTCATACACGCATACATGGAATGCGTGTCTGATAGAATTAACAGAAAAAGGTCATATGCGCATACTGTAAATGCATATCTGCTATTTTTAATTTAAAAAAATTTATTTTTTTTTCAGCTAGGTTTTGCATGCTAAGATTAAATTACAAATATTAATGTTTAACTTGGAGTATGCAAAATTTTATTAATTAGTAATTTTGATTACTAAGGTAATATTTAAATTATTTTTATTAATTATGATTTGATCATATTTAATTTATGTTGTATAAAATTATTATTATATAATATGTGATGCTTTTAATTGCTATGTGAGCATGATGCAAGGTTATGGCCCCAAGACCTAGTTTTCAATTTATTTTATTAATTTTAATTTATGGTTTGTAATAATTAAATACGACTTGCATGTCGTTTTTCTTTTGTAATTATTTTATCTCGAATGCAACTCGAGTTCTTTTGTAATTTGTTTCAAGAGGAGCTTGGAGGCAATCAAGGCAGCTTTGGAAGCGAACCAAGAGATTTTGTAATAATTAGTTATTACCACCATAGATTGACCTTGATTTTTCCATTAGCTTAGAAAAATCGCATAGGATTGGGCCATAACCATAGCATATTATTTTATGTGATGCACTTTACATATGATGTATGTGTAGAGTAGCAAATGTATGCATATTTTTAATTAGATTAATGATGTATGCATGTATTAGATACGTCACCCATGTCATGCTTGCCATGCTAAACAAGATAAAATCTGTAACGATTCAAGATTTTAAAATGAGCAAACGATCATGAGATTTCTGTGTTTATGAAACACGAAATTAAATACGAATTTTCAATTATTTCGATATGGGGAGATTTTGTCAAAAACGGGTTTTACCTGTAAGGAAGTTGGGTATTAAGTGAGGCCACTTGTGACTCCTCCAACAACCTGGAAATCAAACTATTGATGAATATTGATTTGAAGTATTTAATTCAAGGAAAAATTGGGAATCTCTTTATGATGGGATCATGGTCGTTTTAATTTTGAAACCCCTTAACAAAAATATTAAGTTTTAATCGGATGCTTTCCAATGAATGAACACTCATTGAATCCTAGATCGATAAGGGGAATGACTGCCAGTGGCAGGGGACTCCTGTCTATCGTGGTGAGATGTGACGAATATAAGCGGTTATATTCGACCGTTGAATCATTGGGTCTAACTTAACTGAGTCGTCATAATAAGGTGAAAATAAACGGTTATATTCAAATATTATGAACTTAGAAGCATAGAGTTTGGTTAAAAATCTATTAGATAGACAAGAACAATTGTTGTTCACCAAACTATCCAAGAATTATATATGATATAATTGACAACTGTTGTCTACCTAAATAAACATGTTTTAAGGACTACCAATGGTTGACTGAGGATATGACGAAATATGGATCTTGGCTCACTAGAAAGATTTATTGGATATTCTTTCCGATTTAATAGTAAGGGCTATTAATTTGATAAAAATAGTGGGAGATATATTATGAATATGTCATAATCACTTGAACATAATTAATGTAACAATCTAACTTATCTTATGCATTTTATCATTGTAGAAAACAAATGGCACAAAACACAAACAACACTTTCTCTGTGCGATCAGTCCTTGAGAAGGACAAGCTGACAGGATCGAACTTCCTTGACTGGTCTAGAAATTTGAGAATTGTTCTCATGCAGGAAAAGAAATCTTATGTGATTGATATTCCTCCACCGGCAGCCCCTGCTGCCAATGCCACTCTTGCTCAACAAAATGATTATCAGAAGCATATTGATGATGCGACTGATGTGGCTTGTCTTATGCTTGCCACTATGGATGCTGAGCTTCAGAAGCAGCATTTTGATATGAATGCTTATACTATGTTTGAACATCTTTCAACGATGTTTCAATCACAGGCTCGTGTGGAAAAGTTCAACACAAGCAAAGCACTCTTCTCGTGCAAGCAGGGCAATGGACCAGTCGGACCACATGTTCTAAAGATGATTGGGTATTGCGATTACCTTGCTCGTTTGGGTTTCCCGCTTCAGCGAGAGGCTCAAGTCGATATAATCTTGCAATCTTTGAACAGCGACTATGCTCAGTTCATAACGACTTTTAATATGACTGAGCAAGATAAAACTCCTATGGAATTGTTGGCCATGCTAAGGACCACTGAAGCAAATATGGTCAAGGCACCTGAGAAAGCTCCCATAATGACGGTGGGCAAGAAAGGTGATAAGGGAAAGGGGAAATGGAAGGGCAAGAAAAAGGTTGCATCAAAAGATCATGGTCCTTCTAAGCCCTCTTTAAAAAAGGCTAAAAAGCCGAAGGGAGATGTCGCAAAGGTTGATAAAGGTGATTGTCACTATTGCCACAAGCCTGGTCACTGGAAGAGAAACTGTCCAGCTTATTTGGAGGATCTGAAGAAAATGAAGGGTGTTCAGATTTCTGGATCAGGTATTTATGTTATAGAAGTCAATCTGTCTATTTCTACATCTTGGGTATTGGATACTGGATGTGCTTCTCACATTTGTATAAATGTGTAGGAACTGCAGAGAAGTAGGACTTTGGCTAAGGGAGAAGTGGACCTACGAGTAGGCAATGGAGCAAGAGTTGCTGCTTTAGCCGTAGGAACTTATTATTTATCTTTGCCCTCTGGGCTTGTTTTAGAACTTGAAGACTGTTTTTACGTGCCTGCGATTCGCAGAAACATTATTTCTGTTTCTTGTTTGGACAAGAAAGGTTTTTCGTTTACAATAAAGAACAATAGTTGCTCTTTTGCTTTAAATGATTTAACCTATGGTATTGCGCGTTTATTTAATGGTTTATATGTTCTTGATTTAGATAATCCTGTCTGTAACATAGAAAACAAATGACTTAAAGTTAATGACTCAAATCAAACATACCTCTGGCATTGTCGTCTAGGCCATATAAATGAGAAACGCATATCCAAATTACATAAGGATGGATACTTGGATAAGTTTGATTTTGAATCATACGAAAAATGCGAATCTTGTTTGCTTGGTAAGATGACTAAAGCCCCTTTTACTGGTAAGGGTCAAAGGGCCACTGAACTTTTGGAGCTAATACATAGTGATGTATGTGGCCCAATGCGTGTGATGGCTAGAGGAGGCTACTACTACTTCATAACATTTACTGATGACTTCAGTAGATATGGATATGTATATCTTATGAAAAACAAATCTGATTCTTTTGAAAAATTCAAAGAATACAAGGCTGAAGTAGAGAAGCAAATAGGCGGAGGTGCAAGTATTAAAATCTTACGATCCGATCATGGGGGTGAATACTTAAGCACCGAATTTAAAGAGTATTTAAAAGAGTGTGGTATTGTATCACAACTCACTCCGCCAGGTACACCTCAATGGAATGGAGTTTCAGAGAGGAGAAATCGTACCCTGTTGGACATGGTACGATCGATGATGAGTCATGCAGATCTTCCAATAAGTTTCTGGGGTTATGCTCTAGAAACAGCGGCTTTCACACTTAACCGTGTTCCAACCAAGAAGGTTCAAAAGACTCCATATGAGATATGGGAGGAGAAACGGTCAAGCATGAACTTTATGAAAGTTTGGGGATGCAAGGCATTTGTAAAACGTCAAGTATCTGACAAGCTTGGACCTAAATCCGAAGAGTGCAATTTTGTGGGATACCCTAAAGAAACAAAGGCGTATTATTTTTATAGTCCTTCTGAGCAGAAAGTGTTCATTGCTCGAGATGCTGTCTTCATGGAAAAGGATTTAGTTTCCAAAATAGATAGTGGGAGAACTATAGATCTCGATGAAGATCGAGAAGCACAAAATAGCATTGAACCTGAGGTGGAACAAGAGCAGAATAATGATAATGCTCAAGAAACACAGGTTGTTCGTAGATTTGGTAGAATTTGCCATGAGCCAGAGAGATATGGATTTTTTTTGACTCAATGTGGGGATTTGATGCTCATAGATGAGGATGAGCCTCTCACATACCAAGATGCTATGAACAGTCCAGACTCTAAGAGATGGCTTGAAGCCATGAAATCCGAGATGGATTCCATGTACGAAAACCAAGTTTGGGATTTGGTTGATCCACCTGAAGGAGTAAAACCCGTAGGGTGCAAGTGGGTTTTCAAGAAGAAAACTGACATGGAAGGAAATGTTCAGACCTATAAAGCAAGACTGGTTGCGAAAGGGTTCAAACAAATTCATGGTATTGACTATGATGAAACTTTCTCACCAGTTGCCATGGTCAAGTCCATACGGATTTTGCTTGCAATTGCAGCATTCCATGATTACGAAATCTAGCAAATGGATGTCAAAACAGCTTTCCTTAATGGGAGCCTAGAAGAGGATATGTACATGACACAACCTGAAGGTTTTGTCGATCCAAGGAATGTTGGCAAGGTATGTAAATTACGTCGATCCATTTATGGATTGAAGCAAGCCTCTAGGCGATGGAATATTCGTTTTGATGAAATAGTCAAGGAGTATGGCTTTATTCAAAACGAGGATGAACCTTGTGTTTACAAGAAGGTTAGTGGGAGCCATGTGGCATTCATAGTACTGTATGTTGATGACATACTACTAATGGGGAATGACATACCTTCTCTAAAGGATGTTAAGACTTGGTTAGGGAGCAATTTCTCTATGAAAGACTTAGGAGAGGCAACCTACATTCTAGGAATGAGGATCTATATAGATAGATCTAAAAGGATGATCGGTCTAAGTCAGAGTACATACATTGATAAGGTTTTGCATCGTTTTGGTATGCAAAATGCTAAAAGGGGATATGTCCCTGTGTCTCAAGGGATAACGATCTCTAAAGACCAGTGTCCGAAAACATTAGATGAGAAGGACCACATGAATAAAGTTCCATATGCATCAGCAATTGGATCTATCATGTATGCAAAGGTATGTACTCGCCCCGATGTTTCGTATGCTTTGAGCATGACGAGCAGATGCCAGTCTAATCCAGGTGAAAGGTCACTGGACAGCAATCAAGAATATTCTAAAGTACCTAAAAAGGACTAAAGATTCATTCTTGGTGTATGGAGGAGAGGAGAAACTGGTTGTAAAGGGTTACACCGATGCAAGTTTCCAAACAGACAGGAATGATACTGTATCACAGTCTGGTTTTGTGTTTTATCTATATGTAAAGTGCATGCAAATGATAACATTGCAGATCCACTGACCAAAGGCCTGTCGCAGCAGAAGCACGACGGTCATACTAGTTCCATGGGTATTAAATACATGGGTGATTGGCTCTAGTGCAAGTGGGATATTGTTAGTGTAGGTGCCCTAGAGGCAATACATTGTTTCTCGAATAAACCTTATGTCATTTGATTATTAAATAAATGTATTTATTATGACTCTAATTACAGCGATATCTGTTAGCATAATAAATGTCCTTAGAATAATGATACACATTATATAGTTTAAGTTCACAACTTGAATTTGAGATTATATAATATATATCATATTCTTAAAGGTCCCTAGTCGAGTATTATTATACAGGACAATAATAATACATAAATAGACTAGTATGTTTTTGACTGATAACCACATCTCATTGGTTATAAGTATGGAAATACTTAAGTCAATACATAGGTACATGTAGGGTACATGGTACTGGACAGACCCATCGTGAGATTCTTCATGTTAATTAAGTCATAAGAAAGACTCACAGTGATAATGGTGTAATGATCCTTTGACTTGAGATCATTATATTTCCATACGAGGATAATATACTTTGACTACATTAAAAGTTACCTTTGACCGGGTAATGATAAAAGTGGACATCGGGTATATTGTGAATCGTATGAGAAATATGAATGATAGATAAAGGATTTAACCCTCCTATGATTAGGAGAGATATTATTGGCCTATTGATTGAGTGAGACTATAAAATGCATGGCCGTGCTCAAATAATGATTTGTTATTAATAGTCTGCTCATGGATCAAGTAAACCCGGATTAAATTATGAAGAGGATGACATAAACATGCCTCGAGTTTAATCAATAATATTTGGTTAAAGGGATTATATTACACGGGAACATTAATCACAAAGAGTTTATCGAATCACGATTTAATTATTATTTAATTGGGTAGCAATGATGTATTACTAGATACTGCTCATTGTTTATAATTTTATTGGAGAATAAAATTATTGCCAAAATAAATAATAACCTACAGGGTCACACACATAGAACATTTTAAAGGAAGAATTAATTTAAATTATGAATTTAAATTAATTAATGTTAAGTTGGGTTTTATTATATTATATTAATTAACTGGGACTTAATTAAGCTATAATAAAAAATACAAAGATATATGAGATATGGTTTTAATAATTAAGTTTGACTTAATTATTATTTATTTGAATAATAGAATTAGATTTTATTATTTAAATAAATCATATTTGGGTTAGGTTTTGATAAGGGCTTTTTGGCTTTACACTATCCTATATAAAAAGATATGGGGTAAAAGATTTTTGTACGTGAAAAATTTCAGCAGAGCCGCATCCCAAAACCAAAACCCTAAAAACTACATCTCATATTTTCATTGGAGGCTAGTACCTCCCTTCCATTCAAGAATCGTTCTTGGAGTGTTCGTGTGGATACCGTAGAGGAGGCTTCGAGGAGGAGCGTTCAGAATCGTGAAAGCTAGGATCTCCTTTTTGACATCCAATACGTAAAGCTTCGAAAAAGGTAAATATATTCTTACTACCATGATTATCTAGCATTAAACATGGATCCCGGGCTTGGAATTCGATTTAATTTTACAGTTTTCGTTGCATTTTGATGCTCGAATTCCAACAATGGCATCAGAGCTACATGTTTAATGGATAATCTGGTTAATACATGATGTATACGATTTGTTTTATGGATTAAAAGTTCTGAATTTTTTCTCCCGAAGAACCCTAGCGAACTACATGGCTTTTATCGATCTGCATGCTTTATTTTCTCCTGTTTTGTTACGTTAAGATGATCTGTTATGTGTTAATGGGATTAAAACGTAATACTAACATCTAAAATCAGTTGCAGTCGACTCAGATTATCAGACTGGTGGTTCATGCATACGAATATAGACATACGTGTTTATATATATATATATATATTATCTTCTCGGAATTGTATGCTTCTGTTTTATTCGGTTTTGCTTGTTTATATGATCTGTTTCAACCTTCTGTGTTTTATTAAGAATGAAACGAGACCCAAATCATCTAGAAACCAGTTGATTCAGATGTGTAGTTCATGCATACCACATATATATACATACGTGTTTATATATAAAAATGTCTACAAGGTTTTGTTTTTAAAACCTTAAAGAATCGATATATATATATATGCTGTGATGTTACTACGTGTAATCGTGTGTCTGTATAATCAGTCTGGATGCAAAATCGTGTTCTATATGAATCAATAGATCGAACTGAGTCTTCTGGAAAATCTGCAGAAAATATACATGTACAGGTGATGCGCATACTGAAGATGCGTATCACCTAGGGTTTAGGTCATACACGCATACATGGAATGCGTGTCTGATAGAATTAACAGAAAAAGGTCATATGCGCATACTGTAAATGCGTATCTGCTATTTTTAATTTAAAAAAAATTATTTTTTTTTCAGCTAGGTTTTGCATGCTAAGATTAAATTACAAATATTAATGTTTAACTTGGAGTATGCAAAATTTTATTAATTAGTAATTTTGATTACTAAGTTAATATTTAAATTATTTTTATTAATTACGATTTGATCATATTTAATTTATGTTGTATAAAATTGTGATTATACAATATGTGATGCTTTTAATTGCTATGTGAGCATGATGCATGGTTATGGCCCCAAGACCTAGTTTTCAATTTATTTTATTAATTTTAATTTATGGTTTGTAATAATTAAATACGACTTGCATGTCGTTTTTCTTTTGTAATTATTTTATCTCGAATGCAACTCGAGTTCTTTTGTAATTTGTTTCAAGAGGAGCTTGGAGGCAATCAAGGCAGCTTTGGAAGCGAAGCAAGAGATTTTGTAATAATTAGTTATTACCACCATAGATTGACCTTGATTTTTCCATTAGCTTAGAAAAATCACATAGGATTGGGCCATAACCATAGCATATTATTTTATGTGATGCACTTTACATATGATGTATGTGTAGAGTAGCAAATGTATGCATATTTTTAATTAGATTAATGATGTATGCATGTATTAGATACGTCACCCATGTCATGCTTGCCATGCTAAACAAGATCAAATCTGTAACGATTCAAGATTTTAAAATGAGCAAACGATCATGAGATTTCTGTGTTTATGAAACACGAAATTAAATACGAATTTTCAATTATTTCGATATGGGGAGATTTTGTCAAAAACGGGTTTACCTGTAAGGAAGTTGGGTATTAAGTGAGGCCACTTGTGACTCCTCCAACAACCTGGAAATCAAACTAATGATGAATATTGATTTGAAGTATTTAATTCAAGGAAAAATTGGGAATCTCTTTATGATGGGATCATGGTCGTTTTAATTTTGAAACCCCTTAACAAAAATATTAAGTTTTAATCGGATGCTTTCCAATGAATGAACACTCATTGAATCCTAGATCGATAAGGGGAATGACTGCCAGTGGCAGGGGACTCCTGTCTATCGTGGTGAGATGTGACGAATATAAGCGGTTATATTCGACCGTTGAATCATTGGGTCTAACTTAACTGAGTCGTCATAATAAGGTGAAAATAAACGGTTATATTCAAATATTATGAACTTATAAGCATAGAGTTTGGTTAAAAATCTATTAGATAGACAAGAACAATTGTTGTTCACCAAACTATCCAAGAATTATATATGATATAATTGACAACTGTTGTCTACCTAAATAAACATGTTTTAAGGACTACCAAAGGTTGACTGAGGATATGACGAAATATGGATCTTGGCTCACTAGAAAGATTTATTGGATATTCTTTCCGATTTAATAGTAAGGGCTATTAATTTGATAAAAATAGTGGGAGATATATCATAATATGTCATAATCACTTGAACACAATTAATGTAACAATCTAACTTATTTTATGCATTTTATCATTGTAGAAAACAAATGGCACAAAACACAAACAACACTTTCTCTGTGCGATCAGTCCTTGAGAAGGACAAGCTGACAGGATCGAACTTCCTTGACTGGTCTAGAAATTTGAGAATTGTTCTCATGCAGGAAAAGAAATCTTATGTGATTGATATTCCTCCACCGGCAGCCCCTGCTGCCAATGCCACTCTTGCTCAACAAAATGATTATCAGAAGCATATTGATGATGCGACTAATGTGGCTTGTCTTATGCTTGCCACTATGGATGCTGAGCTTCAGAAGCAGCATTTTGATATGAATGCTTATACTATGTTTGAACATCTTTCAACGATGTTTCAATTACAGGCTCGTGTGGAAAAGTTCAACACAAGCAAAGCACTCTTCTCGTGCAAGCAGGGCAATGGACCAGTCGGACCACATGTTCTAAAGATGATTGGGTATTGCGATTACCTTGCTCGTTTGGGTTTCCCGCTTCAGCGAGAGGCTCAAGTCGATATAATCTTGCAATCTTTGAACAGCGACTATGCTCAGTTCATAATGACTTTTAATATGACTGAGCAAGATAAAACTCCTATGGAATTGTTGGCCATGCTAAGGACCACTGAAGCAAATATGGTCAAGGCACCTGAGAAAGCTCCCATAATGATGGTGGGCAAGAAAGGTGATAAGGGAAAGGGGAAATGGAAGGGCAAGAAAAAGGTTGCATCAAAAGATCATGGTCCTTCTAAGCCCTCTTTAAAAAAGGCTAAAAAGCCGAAGGGAAATGTCGCAAAGGTTGATAAAGGTGATTGTCACTATTGCCACAAGCCTGGTCACTGGAAGAGAAACTGTCCAGCTTATTTGGAGGATCTGAAGAAAATGAAGGGTGTTCAGATTTCTGGATCAGGTATTTATGTTATAGAAGTCAATCTGTCTATTTCTACATCTTGGGTATTGGATACTGGATGTGCTTCTCACATTTGTATAAATGTGCAGGAACTGCAGAGAAGTAGGACTTTGGCTAAGGGAGAAGTGGACCTACGAGTAGGCAATGGAGCAAGAGTTACTGCTTTAGCCGTAGGAACTTATTATTTATCTTTGCCCTCTGGGCTTGTTTTAGAACTTGAAGACTGTTTTTACGTGCCTGCGATTCGCAGAAACATTATTTTTGTTTCTTGTTTGGATAAGAAAGGTTTTTCGTTTACAATAAAGAACAATAGTTGCTCTTTTGCTTTAAATGATTTAACCTATGGTGTTGCGCGTTTATTTAATGGTTTATATGTTCTTGATTTAGATAATCTTGTCTGTAACATAGAAAACAAATGACTTAAAGTTAATGACTCAAATCAAACATACCTCTGGCATTGTCGTCTAGGCCATATAAATGAGAAACGCATATCCAAATTACATAAGGATGGATACTTGGATAAGTTTGATTTTGAATCATACGAAAAATGCGAATCTTGTTTGCTTGGTAAGATGACTAAAGCCCCTTTTACTGGTAAGGGTCAAAGGGCCACTGAACTTTTGGAGCTAATACATAGTGATGTATGTGGCCCAATGCGTGTAAGAACCCAGATTTTCGGTAGAATTAAAACTTTTCTTATTAAGAATAAGTATATACGTGAATAGTGTTTGTCATGCGTGAATAGTTATTTATGGATGAATAGTGATTTTGAGGACCAAGAAAATTTTCACGCCACCCTATGTACAAGACATGGTATGGATATTTCGAAGTCATATTAGTGATCCACGGAGCAAATAAGTGTATGTAAAGACGATCGGAATTCAGAAATTCCAATTTGTATTCTTGTGTAATATTTGACCGGGCAGTGAATTATATATTATTATATTCAAGAAATGAGATATTTAATTTGAGGAATAGAGGAGTTAATATTTTGGAATTTTATTATAATTATTTGAGAATTTAGAACGAAAACCTCTGAGACAGTGAAATGGACGTTCTAGAAACCGCTGAGATATTAAAATGAGATTAAGCGATTAAGCGAACGGATCATGGATTAAGGATTATACCATGGTGGAGTAATAAAATGCAACGTATGAGTTGTAACACATTAATTTTATTCAAGAAACGACAAAGAAATCAAAGCGGTGTAAACGAAAAACAAGTAAAGTGACTAAAGTACAAGAAACAAAAGCTAGGGACTTGGTTGCAAATGGAATGGATAAGGGAAATCCAAGGGAACCAATGAGAGGTTGACAACACCAAAGGAGAAGATGCATCCAAGTTAAAAAGCTATTATACATGTATTATTACACAAAACAAAACAAAACACCAAGAACACCCCATTCTGCCAACCAAGATAGCAGCTCAGTAAAACGGGCCTAGAGACTACATTACTCAATGCAATTTCGTGTTCTTTATATGGTTAGAAAGCTGTTAAGATGCTCTACAACTTTCGTTTAGAAGTCTCGATCAGAAAAGCTCGGTAAGGGTCTCGTTTTCCATGATCTTTCAGTCGGGTTCTAATAACTCCGAATTACTAACTTTGTTTTCTTCATTTCTTTTGATCATCCAAGCTTACCCAAGGCTATACAAGGATTATACAAGGTTTAGAAAGCTATTACACACATCAAGAAGGTATAAAACTCTAACCACTCTTAGTCATGGATTGTTTATGATTTATAATGTTAGATCTACAAGTATTAGTGCATATCTTGGTAGTATGAGTTATAGATGGTGAGATCTTGAAGTTATGTGCTTGTCATGATGGTTTTAAAGCTTGTACTTAGAGTATATAACCCCATGTATGTGGTAGAGATAAGTCTTGGTGGTTTTGATGGTAGATATGAAGTATAAGTTGAGTTCTTGATGGTTTGAGTAAGGATGAGTGATGTGTAAAAATTCTGGGAGTATGTACTGTCTTGCAGTAGGTTTTTGAACCCCTTAAACATGTCTCCCGAGGGTCTAATACCCATGGTTAGAAAGATATTTTCATGTAGTTTCAAGAAATATAAGGCTCATGTCTAGGTGATGTATAGATTTTGAGTTATGACCAGAAGAGTGAGGAGTGGTTCTGAAATCCAGACTGCACTGTATGGTCTGTTTGTGAACTGTTTTTAGACCCTCCAACTCTCTGTAAACATTGTGAAAAATTGAGAATAGCTAGATCTCACAGTAAGGAAGGCTATCCAAAAAGAATTGGATTAAAATATGTATTTTTCAATTTTATAAAAATGTTAGAGAGAAGTGCGCGCGAGTGAAAAATCACGTATGAGGTTAGTTTAACGTAGTTTTAAGAGTACTCACTTGTGTTTCAAGTTTGAGGAATGGATTCGAGTTGAATGGGTAACGAATGTGATAAAGTGATGACATGGTCATATAGGAGGGTTAGTGGTCACAAATTGGAGTCGTTAAGTTGGTCTTACATCCTTAAAAACCTTACGATTAAATAGTGTTGTTAAGGTACTAACGTACGAATATTGATTATGTATAGATCTTCGTTCCACGTCGCGAGCTCGACCACCCCACCCTACCAAGGCAAGTTTTCCAACCCTAAGTATTTAATTTCAAAAGATTATATTCTTGATTTTACCTATGCAAGTTTACTTTTCAAAACTTATATATAAGGATTTTCACTATTGTGTTTATAGCTTCCAGACGTATTATATGCTTATGCTTTACGAGATTATGTTGAAGTTTGAGATATATGCATATGTGTTTGTACACCCTTGAACTTAGAATGAAAGTGTTTTCTTCGGACAACGACTCTAGCAATAGAGGTCGTAGCGGTCCAAATATACTATTGACCGGGGAGCGGTATATTGTTGCATCGTGATTAAATTGCGAAAACCCGAAGAGTCATTCGGGAAGTATCATATACCTAATTAATTATTATTTTTACGTTGTTAAAAATACTCAAAAATATCTATCTTGGATTAAAAGCTTATTTTAATTAAATAATTATTTTATTAATTGTTTATATTAAATCTCAAAATATTATTTATTAATTATCGTTCATTATTTTAAAGACAAAACTAATTCAAGATACCTTTAGCGTTTTCAAACTCGAACTCTTTCGAACCCAAAACATTTTCGAAAACCCCCGGTCAGGTTTTGCTTCTTGTACATTTTTCAAGAACTATCGGTCGATTGAGGTCGAACTTCAACTACTCGAATTTTCTATCAAAATGATTTTTGAAAAGAAAAGAAAAAGGGGACTCTGGCAGGTGTGGGAATCGTTGACGAACGATTCCCGGGATGTGTAAGCGGCCGTGAGCCAGGAGGTCCATCAATTATTATTCCGGCCCAGGTGTTGCCGAAGGATGATTACGGATGTAGTTTTCATCGAGGGTGATTACGGATGTAGTTTTCACCCGAGGGTAGTTACGGATGTAGTTTCTATCATTCTACTAGTAGAGAAGACCCGCGGATTATTGGACTTGGATGTGGCGACTGATCATCGTCAATCCATGTCAGATTTCATGTTTTATTCAAGTCCCATCCTCCACTTTGGAAAAATACTCAAACACTGCTTCTTGGGCCTAAGTGCCAAGTTGCCGATAGTGTGGTTTTTGATAAAAAAAAATATTGACATCGTGTAGTATCTAGAACTGCAAGATTTTCTATAAAGATTGGCACGTGTTAGTGCACTCTTGCAATTATTTCAAAGAATGAAAAGTTTTTGAATGAGGAACCTTCTAAGCTAATGGAAAGAAAGAGGTTTTGTAATAATGTATTCCCTGTACAGTATGATAACCGTAGAGTGTTTTGCCGAAAATGATATGCTTATATATATGTATTTTCAAACTTGAGATATATTGAAATTGGAACCTTATAACGGATTCATATGTTATTCTTAAAGCTCCTTAGTGAGTATAAATGTTTTATTCAAACTCGGACATATATATTGTCGAATTATGTTTTGAAATCTGAGATATATACCCATACAGTTGGGAACGTTTTCGAAATAAACCACATTATTATTTTTCAAAATGGTGAACTTGCTGAGCATTATGTAGCTCATTCTTGCTTTATAAAAACTTTTCAGAAAGAGAAGAATTTGGTCAGTTAACTCCGCACCAGCAGAAGAGGAGTAGAAGAGTTACCCCTGAGAGGATTTAGTTCCTGATAAATACTACATAGTAAGTCTGATAGGTTTTCAACTGTAATCGTAAGACTTGTCTTCAAGTGTAGTGGTATAAGTGGAAGTGCGTAAGATTCTGGATTGTACAGATGAATTGTGATATTTAGTGTTACTTTTGATTATCGTTTCTGAGGCTCTAACTTGTATGTGCGTAAGATTGAGGTCTGGATGGATGTATTGTTGAGTTGTAAAGTTAATACAGGTACGATATGGTTGGATGGTGTTGTGATGACCTGAATCTCTGACCTCGGATTTGGGGGCGTCACAGAAATGGTATCAGAGAGATAAGTTACATACTCAGAAACGAGAGTGTTGAGAGTTAAGTCTAAGTAGGAGAATGACATCAGAGATCGTAGTAAACTTATTAATGGACTACCAGAAGAGGTACTGGTGAGTAGAATGGACTGGAGTGTTTACAGGAGGTATTACGCTAGGGTCGATAGAATCCTTAGAGACCTTTGGAATGATGAATAGAGGTTTGAGAGTCGTACATGACCTATCATAGGTAATGATATAGGAAGCAGAACAAAATCTCAAGAGCAGCTGAGGTAGAGGCGATATTGCCAATATGATCGGATGACTAGGCTGGCATAAATTTTGTGGCCCATAGTCCTCCACAGTTTAGAAGGCGACATTTTAAGAATTAAGAAGTTTAGACATCCCTACATAAGTAAGGGTACTTAGTACTTGGAATAATGAAAGTCTTTTACTTTGGCTATAAGGCCCGATTTTCGATAAGTAACGGGTTTACCTGAAAGGTGGTTACTATGCCGTTGTGGATTTTATTACCCTTGATGGCGAATTTTACATGTGTTATACGAGAATGTTATCATAAGACGAGCGTGCTAGATAATTCCACGCATGATTCGGACTCTAGAGCATGGTAGTTTAACTTAGAGAACAAACAAGTAGAATTAACAAAGGGACTCAAGTGAAGTTGAATATGGTTGCAACGAGTGATACAGTGATCTCAGAGTCTACCAAAAGAAAAGACCAGTGGGTCTAGAGTGGGATCCTTTGATAGAGATATTATCAGGGACTACGTATATATGTATTGTAGACCTTAATATTTTTGGTATATGTTCACATGCATACACCCGCCACTGAACCTATGGACTGCACTGAGATCCCTGAGAGATCTCTTTGATCTGTTCCCAGGGGGAACTGGCCACTTGTGATTCATGTCGAAAGGCATGAAGTAGGACCCTATGGACTTAGCAGGTGTCCCCGGAATGATGTGAAGCTTGGTCTTCAAGATAAAGCACGGAAATGATAGATTTATTTGTGAAACCCTAACTGGATAAATGACTTTAAGATGATGATTGGGAGACGCACTAGTTGGTGTCTTGTATTACGAAGAAGAAGAGATGGAGTTACCCTCATAATGATGATAATGAGATGCACGAATGATTAATAACTTATTTTGGTAACTACCGGCTGGTGCACTACTTCATTTTAAACTTTTCATTAACCATGTTACCTCGATTAGTTTATATCAGGTAATCCTTCTAGCTTTCTATTTCAAATTTGTGGAATAACAACCAGTGATATACTCTCCCTAAAGCAGGACTTATCCGAAGTAATTTTATTTGACCCATGAACATTCTATTCAAAAATTTATGATGACCTTGTTCGGCTCAGGCCTATTTACACTTTCTTTCAATTATCCAAGGAATGTTCCACGAATACTTCCTTAATTATTCGACGAATATTGACGTTTGATTGCTTCTTTCATACTTGCACTCTTCAGTTGAGCTCATAAATATTTAACAAATTACTGAGGACATGGATGATCTAATGTCCAGACATCCTTCATGAATTCTCTTCTTCTATGTAAGATGAGATTGTACATCGTATATTGAAATCATAGTAAGGATATCATTTTGATATTGGTATTCTGAATTTAATTCTACTGTGGGATCTGATAAAGCATGTGTACGGAGGCACCCTTGGGTGGACCGTTTCACTGGTAAGTAATATTTGATGAGAGGTTATCGATTGTTCCGATACCTAGAACATTCTCTTCAGATTTTATAGTTTTCTTTTTCAAACTTAATAACTTCTTATTTCCATTCGTTGTCCGAGTAGCCTAAAGTTTCTTCAGTGGCTACGATGTTGAAATTCCGTTCTAGCCAATTGAAACTGGCTAGTCGATATGTCAATATGAATGACTAGTTGATTGTTCTAACTAGTCAAAATTGTAATGTTATGAAGAACACCTAGCTAATTGTCCTAGCTAGTGGTGATGTCTCAAACAGGTGAACTAGCAAATTTTGTCTCGCTAGTTGCTAGTGTTTCTTGAAAAGGACTAGTTATTGTTCCACTGGTCCAACTCCCAATTTAATTCATTTCGCAATGCATTTTGCATGTGGTAAAGTATGATGATGAAAGTTTTGACGAATAACTTGATTGAGACCTAGTGAGGTCGCCCACTCGACTTGAACTCTTACCCATCTTCGTATCAGACTTTATATCACTTGAATATTTTATTCTTTCATTCATACAATGAGAATTCATTTGAAACCATTGATTACTTGAATGATAAACTGCTTCATTTTTATTGTCATAGAGTAGAATTGCTTTCGATCGGTTGACCTTTATCGATGGGACTTTTTAGATCCTCTATTTTTCAAGAGGAAAAGTATTCACCAGATGTAAGAATTGTATAAAGACCGTCTTTATGACTTTTTTAACCAACAATCATTGCCCTCGTGCAACATTCTCTATGATATCACATTACAGAATTATCAGGACATGAAGGAATAAGCCTTGTTGTATTCTTTCTGTCCATCCTTACATCTTCGAAAATTGAGACTCCTAGTATTTGGAACCATCAACATTCTTGGAACATCCAATGTGGAATTCTTATTGAAATTATCTATTGGACCTTGTTATTTTGAAACCATTCCTTTCAAAAGTCATTACTCTAGGGTGAACGGGAGGTACAATTGTGAACCGTTGCACCAATATGAGATCAAAAACCAAATGTTGTAATTGTGTAGCCAGAGCGTTATGCCGAGTAATTATTTAAAGTAGGAATAACATGTCGGGGCATACCACAGGACCTTTAATATTAGTGTGAGGAAGGTTATAAGAAATGATGAGGTGGTTGGGAGTACGCTCCTACCAACCGTTGTCAGGATGTGATATTAATGAATTCTGGAGTTACCAAGCCTTTTCCTGATCCGAGAAATGCAAATCGATTGCGATGTAAGAGATATCCTTAGAGGAAACTAACATGGAAGTGAGATGGACAAGAAAGGAAGAAATATCGTGGCAAGAATGTGAAGCTTTACTTAGTTTAAAGGGATTGATGCATATAGAGAGACATAAAGTTTAAAAGGCCCATAATAGCAAATGGATGCATGTATATATGCCAATGATCCTTCGAGATTACCACCTAATCAACTTTATTGGGAATCGCAGCAGCATAAAGGCCTCAGGCTGATTGGCGTCAGTTGTGAAAGAGGACGAGTGTATGACATCTTACGTATACCATCGAGAACTGAAACCCTTATCGAAAATGGAGGAATTATTGACTAGTTAAAGTGCGTAGTTGTTTTTTTCAAAGATAAGGTTAAAGAGAAGGTTTCACCAACTCCAGATCGACCTCTGTACTGCACCAAAGTCGGCATTTCACATTAATGTAAACATTATAAATTCTGGTAGTATCATGTGGATTGACTAGTGAGTCAGAAGCCCTTGTGGGTTAATAAATAAAGTTTTAAGAATGATATGAGAGATTAGTAACAACCTCGTTGTTAGCTATACATTATAATGAGAAGAGGACTTTGAGAGTCACGATGATGCGTCTTTCAAGAGTTTAAGAGGTGTGCTGATGCAGTAGAAAGGGGATGATAGCCTATACTTCTAAACAACATAAAGGTTACGGGATGGGATATACTAACCGTGAGTCTGGGATTAGTCATGATGGCGTTCACGCATAAAACTGAGACGTTAACTTTATGAGAAAAGTGTGAAAGTTTTCCACAAGTGCCATAAGTATATCTTCATATTAGAACTAAACATAAGAAAGAGAAGGTGACGAAAGGGAGCAGGAGTATAATAGAGAAATTTGTTATTTCCCAGGAAAGGCCAGTGTGGTGGCCGATACCTATAGAGAAGATTATTCAAAATTAGAATTCAGTCAGTATTGACCAAGAAAATAGAGTATATACAATAAAGAATAATGTTAGAGGAAAATGACTAAATTATGGGGAAGGACAAAGATGTACAAAGAATTAAGAGAATGTTTGGCAAACGGATATGAAGAATTGTATTGGCAAGCTATTAAGTACAAACGCAACATGTCAAAAACAAAATGATAAAGATCTAGTGGATCAATTCCGCCCGTAGAAAATCTTGAACGTGGACAGAATTATAATGAATTTCATGAGTAGGTCGCCGAAGACCGAGCCAAGAGATGGCCCTAGTTGATTTATAATTGCTGGACCAAGTGATTTACCTACGAGAGACTTTCCATTTAGAAGATTATCGATTTATATACGGAAGAGATGGTGGTGCAATATAAAACTTCTGCAGTGATTACGTCAGATAGAGACTTAAGGTTAGACTTCGAATATTGAAGGTGCTTTCAAGTATAATTAATAAAGAGATTGAGCGTATGTACTAATTTGATCTGTGGCTGACGGACAGGGAAGAAGAATTGTCCAGACGATCGAATTTATAATTAGTGTCGTGCCTTAGATTTCACGGGGCAGTCGAGAATAAAAACTTATCCATGAAACGAATGTTGTTATCACGATCGGCACCATGCGGACGTAAGGACGTCTCTTGTAAAGTGTACTACGAAAGAAGAAGTTTCGCTTTTCTTGCGTTACGAAGAAGTCAATGAACGAGGGATATAGTAGCTGAACTGGTTCGACGTATACTGAAGACTATACAGTATCCATAGCAAGTGGTAACGGCTGACGGGAGGCAACACATACGTGCTAATCAAGCCAAGTAATATGAGGAATACCGTGCGTATTGACGTTGTCTCAGATTATAAAGCACGACCACAAAGTATTCATGGGCCAACGATACAAGGACTCAACGCAGATACTATGAACAAGGTAGAAGAGGAACGTATAAGTAGTGGGATAGAAATTTTCATTCATGGAACAACCGATAAGGAATACAGGTCGAGGAGAGCATGCATTGAGGAACAACATTAAAGCGTTGGTGAGACCAATGTGAGGGAACAAAAGGGTTGAAGTGTCAACCTGAGAGTTGGAAAGGGTAAATTTGGAATTGTATCCACAACTATTTTCCTTAGGTTCTTAAGATAGAATCCTTTTAAGGAGAGGAGGCTGCAATAACCCTAATTTTCGTGAATATTCGAAACCTGGATGAATAGTAATTTTATGGGTGGATCAGAAATTTTTGCAATCACGATATGTACGAATTATTAAATGAAGATTTCGAATTGATATTACGTTTCTACGATGCAGACGAGTGTATGTAAAAGTCATTATTTTTTTTTTTTTTACGAAACCCATTATTTCGAATGGTCAAATTTTATGAGATATCAAAGGAGTATGAGGTGGGAGACTTCGTGATGCTAAATGTATCCCCCTGGAAAGGATTGATGCGGTTGTTAAGAAAGGAAAGCTACGTCTGAGGTTTATTGGACCTTTTGAGATTTTGAGGCGTATTGGGAAGTTAGCCTACGAGTTAGCCTTGCCCCAAGCATGCAGCAAATTCATAATGTGTTTCATGTGTCTATGTTACGACCCTACCACACCGACTATCGGCATGTGATAGAATATGACCAAGTGGACCTACAACCAGACTTGACCTATGTGGAGCAACCCGTGGAAATCATGGATAGAAAAGAACAAGTGCTAAGGAACAAGGTTTTCAAACTAATAAGGAATTGTGAGAAAATCAAGATGTGGAAGAATCCACCTGGAAGTTGAAAGAGTGAAACAAAGAAGGAGTAACCCCAGTGATTCCTAAACTGATTCCGGGACGGAATCCTTTTAAGGAGGGGAGACTGTAAGAACCCAGATTTTCGGTAAAATTAAAACTTTTCTTATTAAGAATAAGTATATACATGAATAGTGTTTGTCATGCGTGAATAGTTATTTATGGATGAATAGTGATTTTGAGGACCAAGAAAATTTTCACGCCACCCTATGTACAAGACATGGTATGGATATTTCGAAGTCATATTAGTGATCCACGGAGCAAATAAGTGTATGTAAAGACGATCGGAATTCAGAAATTCCAATTTGTATTCTGGTGTAATATTTGACCGGGCAGTGAATTATATATTATTATATTCAAGAAATGAGATATTTAATTTGAGGAATTGAGGAGTTAATATTTTGGAATTTTATTATAATTTATTTGAGAATTTAGAACGAAAACCTCTGAGACAGTGAAATGGACGTTCTAGAAACCGCTGAGATATTAAAACGAGATTAAGCGATTAAGTGAACGGATCATGGATTAAGGATTATACCATGGTGGAGCAATAAAATGCAACGTATGAGTTGTAACACATTAATTTTATTCAAGAAACGACAAAGAAATCAAAGCGGTGTAAACGAAAAACAAATAAAGGGACTAAAGTACAAGAAACAAAAGCTAGGGACTTGGTTGCAAATGGAATGGATAAGGGAAATCCAAGGGAACCAATGAGAGGTTGACAACACTAAAGGAGAAGATGCATCCAAGTTAAAAAGCTATTATACATGTATTATTACACAAAACAAAACAAAACACCAAGAACACTCCAAATTACTAACTTTGTTTTCCATGATCTTTCAGTCGGGTTCTAATAACTCCGAATTACTAACTTTGTTTTCTTCATTTCTTTTGATCATCCAAGCTTACCCAAGGCTATACAAGGATTATACAAGGTTTAGAAAGCTGTTACACACATCAAGAAGGTATAAAACTCTAACCACTCTTAGTCATGGATTGTTTATGATTTATAATGTTAGATCTACAAGTATTAGTGCATATCTTGGTAGTATGAGTTATAGATGGTGAGATCTTGAAGTTATGTGCTTGTCATGATGGTTTTAAAGCTTGTACTTAGAGTATATAACCCCATGTATGTGGTATAGATAAGTCTTGGTGGTTTTGATGGTAGATATGAAGTATAAGTTGAGTTCTTGATGGTTTGAGTAAGGATGAGTGATGTGTAAAAATTCTGGGAGTATGTACTGTCTTGCAGTAGGTTTTTGAACCCGTTAAACTTGTCTCCCGAGGGTCTAATACCCATGGTTAGAAATATATTTTCATATAGTTTCCAGAAATATAAGGCTCATGTCTAGGTGATGTATAGATTTTGAGTTATGACCAGAAGAGTGAGGAGTGGTTCTGAAATCCGGACTGCACTTTATGGTCTGTTTGTGAACTGTTTTTGGACCCTCCAACTCTCTGCAAACATTGTGACAAATTGAGAATAGCTAGATCTTACAGTAAGGAAGGCTATATAAAAAGAATTGGATTAAAATATGTATTTTTCAATTTTATAAAAATGTTAGAGAGATGTGCGCGCGAGTGAAAAATCACGTATGAGGTTAGTTTAACGTAGTTTTAAGAGTACTCACTTGTGTTTCAAGTTTGAGGAATGGATTCGAGTTGAATGGGTAACGAATGTGATAAAGTGATGACATGGTCATATAGGAGGGTTAGTGGTCACAAATTGGAGTCGTTAAGTTGGTCTTACATCCTTAAAAACCTTACGATTAAATAGTGTTGTTAAGGTACTAACGTACGAATATTGATTATGTATAGATCTTCGTTCCACGTCGCGAGCTCGACCACCCCACCCTACCAAGGCAAGTTTTCCAACCCTAAGTATTTAATTTCAAAAGATTATATTCTTGATTTTACCTATGCAAGTTTACTTTTCAAAACTTATATATAAGGATTTTCACTATTGTGTTTATAGCTTCCAAACGTATTATATGCTTATGCTTTACGAGATTATGTTGAAGTTTGAGATATATGCATATGTGTTTGTACACCCTTGAACTTAGAATGAAAGTGTTTTCTTCGGACAACGACTCTAGCAATAGAGGTCGTAGCGGTCCAAATATACTATTGACCGGGGAGCGGTATATTGTTGCATCGTGATTAAATTGCGAAAACCCGAAGAGTCATTCGGGAAGTATCATAAACCTAAGTAATTATTATTTTTACGTTGTTAAAAATATTCAAAAATATCTATCTTGGATTAAAAGCTTATTTTAATTAAATAATTATTTTATTAATTGTTTATATTAAATCTCAAAATATTATTTATTAATTATCGTTCATTATTTTAAAGACAAAACTAATTCAAGATACCTTTAGCGTTTTCAAACTCGAACTCTTTCGAACCCAAAACATTTTCGAAAACCCCCGGTCAGGTTTTGCTTCTTGTACATTTTTCAAGAACTATCGGTCGATTGAGGTCGAACTTCAACTACTCGAATTTTCTATCAAAATGATTTTTTAAAAGAAAAGAAAAAGGGGACTCTGGCAGGTGTGGGAATCGTTGACGAACGATTCCCGGGATGTGTAAGCGGCCGTGAGCCAGGCGGTCCATCAATTATTATTCCGGCCCAGGTGTTGCCGAAGGATGATTACGGATGTAGTTTTCATCGAGGGTGATTACGGATGTAGTTTTCACCCGAGGGTAGTTACGGATGTAGTTTCTATCCTTCTACTAGTAGAGAAGACCCGCGGATTATTGGACTTGGATGTGGCGACTGACCATCGTCAATCCATGTCAGATTTCATGTTTTCTTCAAGTCCCATCCTCCACTTTGGAAAAATACTCAAACACTGCTTCTTGGGCCTAAGTGCCAAGTTGCCGATAGTGTGGTTTTTTATAAGAAAAATATTGACATCGTGCAGTATCTAGAACTGCAAGATTTTCTGTAAAGATTGGCACGTGTTAGTGCACTCTTGCAATTATTTCAAAGAATGAAATGTTTTTGAATGAGAAACCTTCTAAGCTAATGGAAGGAAAGAGGTTTTGCAATAATGTATTCCCTGTATAGTATGATAACCGTAGAGTGTTTTGCCGAAAATGATATGCTTATATATATGTATTTTCAAACTTGAGATATATTGAAATTGGAACCTTATAACGGATTCATATGTTATTCTTAAAGCTCCTTAGTGAGTATAAATGTTTTATTCAAACTCGGACATATATATTGTCGAATTATGTTTTGAAATCTGAGATATATACCCATACAGTTGGGAACGTTTTCGAAATAAACCACATTATTATTTTTCAAAATGGTGAACTTGCTGAGCATTATGTAGCTCATTCTTGCTTTATAAAAACTTTTCAGAAAGAGAAGAATTTGGTCAGTTAACTCCGCACCAGCAGAAGAGGAGTAGAAGAGTTACCCCTGAGAGGATTTAGTTCCTGATAAATACTACAGAGTAAGTCTGATAGGTTTTCAACTGTAATAGTAAGACTTGTCTTCAAGTGTAGTGGTATAAGTGGAAGTGCGTAAGATTCTGGATTGTACAGATGAATTGTAATATTTAGTGTTACTTTTGATTATCGTTTCTGAGGCTCTAACTTGTATGTGCGTAAGATTGAGGTCTGGATGGATGTATTGTTGAGTTGTAAAGTTAATACAGGTACGATATGGTTGGATGGTGTTGTGACGACCTGAATCTCTGACCTCGGATTTGGGGGTGTCACAATGCGTGTGATGGCTAGAGGAGGCTACTACTACTTCATAACATTTACTGATGACTTCAGTAGATATGGATATGTATATCTTATGAAGAACAAATCCGATTCTTTTGAAAAATTCAAAGAATACAAGGCTGAAGTAGAGAAGCAAATAGGCGGAGGTGCAAGTATTAAAATCTTACGATCCGATCGTGGGGGTGAATACTTAAGCACTGAATTTAAAGAGTATCTAAAAGAGTGTGGTATTGTATCACAACTCACTCCGCCAGGTACACCTCAATGGAATGGAGTTTCAGAGAGGAGAAATCGTACCCTGTTGGACATGGTACGATCAATGATGAGTCATGCAGATCTTCCAATAAGTTTCTGGGGTGATGTTCTAGAAACAGCGGCTTTCACACTTAACCGTGTTCCAACCAAGAAGGTTCAAAAGACTCCATATGAGATATGGAAGGAGAAACGGTCAAGCATGAACTTTATGAAAGTTTGGGGATGCAAGGCGTTTGTAAAACGTCAAGTATCTGACAAGCTTGGACCTAAATCCGAAGAGTGCAATTTTGTGGGATACCCTAAAGAAACAAAGGCGTATTATTTTTATAGTCCTTCTGAGTAGAAAGTGTTCATTGCTCGAGATGCTGTCTTCATGGAAAAGGATTTAGTTTCCAAAATAGACAGTGGGAGAACTATAGATCTCGATGAAGATCGAGAACCACAAAATAGCATTGAACCTGAGGTGGAACAAGAGCAGAATAATGATAATGCTCAAGAAACACAGGTTGTTCATAGATCTGGTAGAATTCGCCATGAGCCAGAGAGATATGGATTTTTTTTGACTCAATGTGGGGATTTGATGCTCATAGATGAGGATGAGCCTCTCACATACCAAGATGCTATGAACAGTCCAGACTCTAAGAGATGGCTTGAAGCCATGAAATCCGAGATGGATTCCATGTACGAAAACCAAGTTTGGGATTTGGTTGATCCACCTGAAGGAGTAAAACCCGTAGGGTGCAAGTGGGTTTTCAAGAAGAAAACTGACATGGAAGGAAATGTTCAGACCTATAAAGCAAGACTGGTTGCGAAAGGGTTCAAACAAATTCATGGTATTGACTATGATGAAACTTTCTCACCAGTTGCCATGGTCAAGTCCATACGGATTTTGCTTGCAATTGCAGCATTCCATGATTACGAAATCTAGCAAATGGATGTCAAAATAGCTTTCCTTAATGGGAGCCTAGAAGAGGATATGTACATGACACAACCTGAAGGTTTTGTCGATCCAAGGAATGTTGGCAAGGTATGTAAATTACGTCGATCCATTTATGGATTGAAGCAAGCCTCTAGGCGATGGAATATTCGTTTTGATGAAACAGTCAAGGAGTATGGCTTTATTCAAAACGAGGATGAACCTTGTGTTTACAAGAAGGTTAGTGGGAGCCATGTGGCATTCATAGTATTGTATGTTGATGACATACTACTAATGGGGAATGACATACCTTCTCAAAAGGATGTTAAGACTTGGTTAGGGAGCAATTTCTCTATGAAAGACTTAGGAGAGGCAACCTACATTCTAGGAATGAGGATCTATATAGATAGATCTAAAAGGATGATCGGTCTAAGTCAGAGTACATACATTGATAAGGTTTTGCATCGTTTTGGTATGCAAAATGCTAAAAGGGGATATGTCCCTGTGTCTCAAGGGATAACGATCTCTAAAGACCAGTGTCCGAAAACATTAGCTGAGAAGGACCACATGAATAAAGTTCCATATGCATCAGCAATTGGATCTATCATGTATGCAAAGGTATGTACTCGCCCCGATGTTTCGTATGCTTTGAGCATGACGAGCAGATGCCAGTCTAATCCAGGTGAAAGGTCACTGGACAGCGATCAAGAATATTCTAAAATACCTGAAAAGGACTAAAGATTCATTCTTGGTGTATGGAGGAGAGGAGAAACTGGTTGTAAAGGGTTACACCGATGCAAGTTTCCAAACAGACAGGAATGATACTGTATCACAGTTTGGTTTTGTGTTTTATTTATATGTAAAGTGCATGCAAATGATAACATTGCAGATCCACTGACCAAAGGCCTGTCGCAGCAGAAGCACGACGGTCACACTAGTTCCATGGGTATTAGATACATGGGTGATTGGCTCTAGTGCAAGTGGGATATTGTTAGTGTAGGTGCCCTAGAGGCAATACATTGTTTCTCGAATAAACCTTATGTCATTTGATTATTAAATAAATGTATTTATTATGACTCTAATTACTGCGATATTTGTTAGCATAATAAATGTCCTTAGAATAATGATACACATTATATAGTTTAAGTTTACAACTTGAATTTGAGATTATATAATATATATCATATTCTTAAAGGTCCCTAGTCGAGTATTATTATACAGGACAATAATAATACATAAATAGACTAGTATGTTTTTGACTGATAACCACATCTCATTGGTTATAAGTATGGAGATACTAAAGTCAATACATAGGTACATGTAGGGTACATGGTACTGGACAGACCCACCGTGAGATTCTTCATGTTAATTAAGTCATAAGAAAGACTCACAGTGATAATGGTGTAATGATCCTTTGACTTGAGATCATTATATTTCTATACGAGGATAATATACTTTGACTACATTAAAAGTTACCTTTGACCGGGTAATGATAAAAGTGGACATCGGGTATATTGTGAATCGTATGAGAAATATGAATGATAGATAAAGGATTTAACCCTCCTATGATTAGGAGAGATATTATTGGCCTATTGATTGAGTGAGACTATAAAATGCATGGCCGTGCTCAAATAATGATTTGTTATTAATAGTCTGCTCATGGATCAAGTAAACCCGGATTAAATTATGAAGAGGATGACATAAACATGCCTCGAGTTTAATCAATAATATTTGGTTAAAGGGATTATATTACACGGGAACATTAATCACAAAGAGTTTATCGAATCACGATTTAATTATTATTTAATTGGGTAGCAATGATGTATTACTAGATACTGCTCATTGTTTATAATTTTATTGGAGAATAAAATTATTGCCAAAATAAATAATAACCTACAGGGTCACACACATAGAACATTTTAAAGGAAGAATTAATTTAAATTATGAATTTAAATTAATTAATGTTAAGTTGGGTTTTATTATATTATATTAATTAAGTGGGACTTAATTAAGCTATAATAAAAAATACAAAGATATATGAGATATGGTTTTAATAATTAAGTTTGACTTAATTATTATTTTTTGAATAATAGAATTAGATTTTATTATTTAAATAAATCATATTTGGGTTAGGTTTTGATAAGGGCTTTTTGGCTTTACACTATCCTATATAAAAAGATATGGGGTAAAAGATTTTTGTACGTGAAAAATTTTAGCAGAGCCGCATCCCAAAACGAAAACCCTAAAAACTACATCTCATATTTTCATTGGAGGCTAGTACCTCCCTTCCATTCAAGAATCGTTCTTGGAGTGTTCGTGTGGATATCGTAGAGGAGGCTTCGAGGAGGAGCGTTCAGAATCGTGAAAGCTAGGATCTCCTTTTTGACATCCAATACGTAAAGCTTCGAAAAAGGTAAATATATTCTTACTACCATGATTATCTAGCATTAAACATGGATCCCGGGCTTGGAATTCGATTTAATTTTACAGTTTCCGTTGCGTTTTGATGCTCGAATTCCAACATGTTGCATATATGAAATGGCTGCCCAAAAGCCTGCCTTCAAAGCTTTCGTAAGTCACTAAATGACTTTTTATAGTGTTTTATTCACTCAATAGCTTTCGTAAGTCACTTGTCTTATACCCACTGAAATTCTGTAGTATTCTTGAAGCCATTAATTACCAATATGTCTTGTGTCTACCTGTAATTCTCTCTTACATTACTGATATTTTCTTCGATGTAATAACCCTAACTTTAGCAATGCTACAGTGATCACATGAACAGTAAATTTTAAGGATTTAGAGAAATGGTATGTAGGTACTCTATACTTGAAACAGAAAATGAATAAATGGAAACCATATTAGTGATGTACTATGAAAATAAGTTACTCGAAATGACGATGGATTTCAGAAATTCCTGAATATGGACTTTAAGGATTTTCGATTTCGATTGAGACTCTATTAAATGTGATATTAGGGAGTATAGAAATGTTAAAGGGTTTATATCTTGAGGAAATAGTGAAATTAGGTTAAACCAAGGAGTGATCAAGTCAAGAAATGCAAAGGGAATTTAGATTGTTAAACGAGTTTGAGAATGCTTGAGAACCCGAGAGATAACCAGGAGAGCAACTTCTGAGAAAAAGAGAATATACCAAGGATATTGGATCTAATACCTACTTGAGGATTAGAATCACCCTAACACATTAATATATGAAGTGGGAAAGGATAAAATATATTTAAGAGATTTACAAGAGAAAAACCACTGAGACGATCGCAGAAATCGTTCGATGAATCAGATGACGAGAGAACTTTGTACAAAACCCAAACCAAAAGCCCAAATTCGGCCCAACCCAAGTATGGAGCTGATATTAAGTGATATTAGAGTGTAAGGGAAGGAATCCCATTGGTGCAAACATTAAAACCAAAGTGGAAGAGGAGTAAACTTGTCAAACTTGAGTACTAAGTAGCATTTTTCATGGTAAGGTGTTTAGATGATCAACAATTGGCTCTTTGTCATTGGTGGACTTCAAAGACTTTTATTATAAGACTACACAACTGATATATACGACAGATAAAAGGTGAAAAACGTTTGTAAAGGGAAAGAAGCAAGATAAACACAAAGCTCTCCAATCTGCCAAACAAGAACACAACTCAAAGAAAAATTCATATATCCATTTCTATCCATGATAAAATCACCAAATTTTAACCACAACCTCTCAACTCCATGGTCATGATTCGCTCCAAATTTTATAGCAATCCAAGTAGTATAGCCTAGTCAAATCCATGCTTAATGTGGGAGAACCAAACCTGTCCAGTTTCTGTCCAGCGGAAAGATGGAGCTCAAAACCATAGCTAGGAAGCTTTGTTTTTGGTGATCTATAGCTCAAATCAAAGCTTATACAGAGGCCAAGATGTGGAAAAAATTTGAGAGTCAAACTCTTATTTTTCGATTTGTTATCATTTTTACAAAAGTGATGATTAATAGTAACCCTTAGAAACTAACTTTATTTTTATGGTTTCTTTAGTTGATCCAAGCTAGTATAAGGTTGATTAAGCATATCCCAAGGCTTGATAAGGGTTGTTAAAGCTTCAAGAAGGTATAAATCTCAAGACCCTTTAGTATTACTTTGAATATATGATGGATTATAGAAAGTTTAGTGATTAAGGTTATGATAAGTGATTATTCATGATGATATATGTGTTTGTAAGTGATTAAAGTTGAATATGGAAGGAGTATGTGCTTGTAACCATGGTTGTTAATATGACCACATGGTGTAGGTGATGGTGTATAAGGTGGATGATTGATTTGGAGGAGTTGGACTTTGGAAAGTATGAAAATATAGCCGTTATAATGTCCGATTTTCGTTTAACCAAGTAGATGCCCTGTTTTTGGACACTATATCCGTACGGTAGGTTACTGTCCAGACCCCCAAGTGACCATGATGAGATAGATCTTCGTTCATAGATCGTTTTGATATAAAGTGCGTTAAAATCTGATGAACGGTTTAGGAGAAAAGTCAGTTTTAGTGAAAGACGTTCGAAAGTCGAGAAACCGTAGTTGTACAAACTTTGAGGCTATAACTACCATACTTAGACATTTTTAAAAATTATAATATTTTGGGATATGGTAGTAGTGTGGTCAGAGAACCATTACCAGTTGACCTTGCATAAAAATTCGAAATCCATATTTTCTGAGAATTTTTACAGTTAAGTGTGGTCGTTAGGGGAAATGGTGAAAACCCCTGAAACTTCGATTGAGTTTATAAATGGTTAAGTTCTTGAACCTTTGGGGTAATAGTGATACGTTAAACATATATTAAAGTGTCAAGGGTAATGTTATACAAGAGTGTAGTGAGTAAGAGATGTGGTATTCTAACGACGGTCCTTTTGTGTTTATAGAAACTCCGGAAGAGACACGAGCCATACCGTCAGGATACCGAAACCGAGGCAAGATCTTTTCTATCCCTACTTGGAAATTATTTATCTTCAAGGAAACTTGATTTCATGAAATATATATATGTGATGTTATTGTTACTATATTGTTAAGAATTTGTTTTCCTTGATTATTGATGTTAAAAGGGAAGGTATATGAGTATGATATGTATATGGATATGGATATGAGTATGAGATGGATATGAATATACATAGAGATGATTATGCATGAAGTGAACATGCCTTATGATTAAGGGAATATGAAGGAATGGTATCAGTTGTTATCTAGAGTTATATAAAGGAATGGTATCAGTTGTTATCTAGAGATATATATAAAGGAATGGTATCAGTTATTATCTAAGGTTATATGATTTATAATATTATATTCTTCCTAAGTATTGTGATTTAATAAATATTATTGAATGGTATTTAATACTTTTGAGATAAATGGAATACTCTACGTATATAAAAGCATATTAATTTCATTGAATACAGAGGAGATGCCTGAGTCATAATCAAAGTATTATGACATATATAATTTTTAAAGGTGATGATAAATGGAAATGGAAATGATAATTGTGAATGGAAATGAGAATGGAAATGGAAACGTAAAGATGGAAAATATGACGTGGTATTTGATAATGGAAAAATGATTTGAAAAGGGGGATTGCAACAGAAAGCATAAGAGGTTGTGTGGTAGTGGCACAGTCCAGCATCCAATATTTATTCCGGCCCAAGAGTGCCGAGGGAGGATGTAGTGGTGAACCTTCCTCCTGGGGGATGGTGGAGAACCTACCTCCGTCTACCGGTAGTAAAAGGGACGGGTACGGAGGGCGACTGATCATCGTCCTTACGTATTCGGCAACAGTGGAAATCCCCAACGTTTTCTTTAAAGGAAAGATTCGGAAAATGGTTTTCAGATTTCTATACTGAAAACAGAAAAATGATATGAGAAGATGGAATTACTGTTACAGATGAAGAGAAAATGATTTTATGTTAATTTATATAATTGTTACCTAAGAAAGATATGAGGAGATGATCGTGAAAGATTGTACAGGTTTCATATTATTTTGGAAGAGTACACTGAGATGGTATTTTGATTGTTATTTTATTTAAGAAGAGGAATTGATATTATATGATATTAGAAGAGAGACTGAGATTATAATATTATATATTTCTTTTCGTACAAGGATAATTGGAAGGTATATGTCTTGAACGAAAATAAAATTTCTTTCCATAATAACTGAAAATTGTTTTGTTTAATATATATATATATGATGATTTATTTTCCTTTGATGCTAGTTGATAGAAATTATCTTGCTGAGCTATTTTAGCTCATTCTTGCTATTTATGTATACAACAGCTAGGTATGCCGATACTCTGCACTACACCCCGCAAGAGGGTACGGGAAAGACGAACTTTTGAGAGAGTGTTGGCAACGATTCCCGAGGTAGCTATCGGACGGTTGGGTATTGATAGATTATGTACATTAAGTGTGTAAGTTGGTGTAATAACTTTTGATTGTTGAAATGCTTCATGTCGAAGTATTATTCAACAATGTATCTAAGTATGATCCTGGTTTGTAATAACTGCTTAAATCTAAACTTTTATTATGGTGAATGTTGTTCTCTGAGCATATGACTGGTGTGTGTGTGTATTATTGCGGGGTCAATTGCATAAGTATTAATTGTAAAAAAAAAACCCAAGAGATATTGATATTGAATGGAAATTGGTCCGTGATGGCCCGGATTTATGACCCCGGATTTGGGGCTATCACAGTTTGGTATAAGAGCTTAGAGTCATAATGCTCAGGAACAAGAGTGATAATAATAAATATATCAGTAATAATATAAATTGTGAACTCACATCGAGTTCAAGGGTGGTTTATCGAACGAAGCGTTTATTCTAAGTAGTGATTATAATTTTATAGATTATTACTAATAAAAGTTTATGTTTTAGTATAGGGAGAGGAGATTGGTGAGCCAAAGTTAAGGGTATTTAAAGTCTTCTTGTGTTTAAGGGAGTTTGAAGAAATATTGTAAGTGGATCGGTGAATAGACACTGATTGTTTGTGGAGATGAAAGGGAGAAACTGAGGTTGGTCGGTAAAGCCAAGATATACGAGACCAAGACAGACTGAGACATTCCGAGATTGACTTAAATGAAAAGGTTATTATGCCCAAAGTGTTAAGTTTATATAGTACACGGGATCGATATGAGAAAGGGGATACTTGATGTATTGAGTTGTGTACGTTAGATAACCTCATGAGTATACAGGGTATGTTAGATTATACAATTTAGAAGTATAGTTGATGGGTCCTTGATACTAGAGCAATGTTAGGCCAAGACGATTAATATTACGATTAGAAGGTTGTGTTCTATTATGGATAAAGACAGAGAGTATCGAGCCATGTCACGACTAGGTAAATGAAGATAATTGGGAATAGCAGACGATAGGTTGAGGCTTCATGGTGAGTGCCAAATTTAAGAAATTTTGGAGAGTACGCAGTCTAAGATATAAATAGTATTTGAGGAAAGCCTTCCATTATTGGGATTTTTAATTGGGCAGAGGCTATTAACAGTACCTATTTTCAAGCTCCTAAAGCCCTGCTAAATTATATTATTGAGTTTCAAATTTTCCTCCACTAGTGGGTAATTATTTATTAAGGGCCGGTATCTTTTCAAAACTTTTTGGTACCCTTGAAATGTGTTTCAAAATTGTATTAGTCAAAATATTCCTCTAAGATTATTTTCGGAAGATGGTATTTATCATTGTGATTTAAATTTCCCTCTATATTTCTTACTCCAACTAAGAGGAACAGCCCTATATGTATACACAAGGACGATCTGTCTGTGTGATAGAAAGTGGGAGGGGACGCCCTCACTTGTGTGACGTACGGGTTCTTCTATCATATTGATTTCCCAAATATTCTTTTGTTTCGAATAAGAGCTATTTAAAACTCTTAATCTTATAAATTGTTGTGGGACCCTTGCTTGTTTCTGGGTTCGTTTTAATTCAAAGTTTCTTAAATTCTATAAATTGTTTCGAATATAGAAGATTTCATTAATGGATGGAAGCAATGTTTATAGTATATGTGATTATACAAGGGAACCGGAGATTCCAAGGGAAATTTCAATAAGAGATGATTAGAACTGGAAGCATTTCGATATAAGAGAGGAAGGAATTTCGCTAGAAGAAATGGGTATATTTGATGAATAGTAAGAGAAAAGAATATGAGGAATTTTAAGGTATAATTGAGATTTACTATTGAGAGTAAGGTGTATTTTGAGGATAGAGTTAGAATAAGGATAAACAAAGGAAGTGGGGATAATTAATAAAGGATTCGAGGTGCAATAACTTTTAGTGGGGGAAGGCCAATATTATGACTAATACCCTAAGTAGAAAAGAGAGAGATTAAAGATGTTAATTATTCAAAGGATTAATCCAAAAAGGTGTGAATGAGTAGAACTTGAGGTAAAGATTTTGATGAGAATAATAAAGGGAAATTACAGAGGTGGAGTAGATAGTATATCATGAAAGAACTAAGGTGAATCAGCAAGATGTAAAGAGCGTATAGTGAACAATAGACATATGCGATAAGGTATCCGGAGGAAATTGCAGGAACGCTCTAATTTAACCTCTTAAGAGTAAATGTTTGGTTAGGGATCGACTAAGTCAATGAATGGTGTAAATGGACTGATAATATAGATAAGAATAATCTATCTGTGAGAAAGTAAACCATGGTGATATAAGAAAGTGTGTTATTCTAGTGTCATCCAAATCAATATCTGTTAAGAGTCAAAGAACTCTATAAAAAGGAGATTAAGAGTATTGGGGAAAGCGCGAGAATATTTTTCAAGGATGAAAGGAAAGTATATGTTTGTGTAAGTATGAACATGAAATATATATTATAGATAATATTTTCTTACAATTGTTTCAAGGAATATTATTATAACTTATTTTCTGGAAAATTTTACAGAGGTGATATATACAAATGTTGGAGTATTAATATTTTATGTCATGATAGAGATCAAAACATAGTTAAACAATAGTGAGATACACTACCATTCAGGGGAGGCCAATGTGGTGGCCGATACCCTTAAGCAAAAGAGGAAGGAGAGATGAGATAAGATAGAATGACTGAATACAGGAGGAGATTTGCAAGAAAAAGATAGTGAAAGTACTGCTATTGAAAAGCTAAATGGCATGTTGATGAATGACAAGCAAGTTTATGTTGGTGTATTTTTGCGCAAACAAGATAGAGATATTATGAAAGAAAAAAAAAAGGATAGAAAAAGTGGTGTAGAAGTTAGAAGGTGTGGATGAAAAAGGTGTCTATGGACATTTTCAACATGATTCCGGGACGGAATCCTTTTAAGGGGGGAAGACTGTAATAACCCTAACTTTAGCAATGCTACAGTGATCACATAAACAGTAAATTTTAAGGATTTAGAGAAATGGTATGTAGGTACTCTATACTTGAAACAGAAAATGAATAAATGGAAACCATATTAGTGATGTACTATGAAAATAAGTTACTCGAAATGACGATGGATTTCAGAAATTCCTGAATATGGACTTTAAGGATTTTCGATTTCGATTGAGACTCTATTGAATGTGATATTAGGGAGTATAGAAATGTTAAAGGGTTTATATCTTGAGGAAATAATGAAATTAGGTTAAACCAATGAGTGATCAAGTCAAGAAATGCCAAGGGAATTTAGATTGTTAAACGAGTTTGAGAATGCTTGAGAACCCGAGAGATAACCAGGAGAGCAACTTCTGAGAAAAAGAGAATATACCAAGGATATTGGATCTAATACCTACTTGAGGATTAGAATCACCCTAACACATTAATATATGATGTGGGAAAGGATAAAATATATTTAAGAGATTTACAAGAGAAAAACCACTGAGACGATCGCAGAAATCGTTCGATGAATCAGATGACGAGAGAACTTTGTACAAAACCCAAAACAAAAGCCCAAATTCGGCCCAACCCAAGTATGGAGCTGATATTAAGTGATATTAGAGTGTAAGGGAAGGAATCTCATTGGTGCAAACATTAAAACCAAAGTGGAAGAGGAGTAAACTTGTCAAACTTGAGTTCTAAGTAGCATTTTTCATGGTAAGGTGTTTAGATGATCAACAATTGGCTCTTTGTCATTGGTGGACTTCAAAGACTTTTATTATAAGACTACACAACTGATATATATGATAGATAAAAGGTGAAAAACGTTTGTAAAGGGAAAGAAGCAAGATAAACACAAACTCCAATCTGCCAAACAAGAACACAACTCAAAGAAAATTTCATATCTCCATTTCTATCCATGATAAAATCACCAAATTTAACCACAACCTCTCCACTCCATGGGCATGATTCGCTCCAAATTTCATAGCAATCCAAGTAGTATAGCCTAGTCAAATCCATGCTCAAAGTGGGAGAACCAAACCTGTCCAGTTTCTGTCCAGCAGAAAGATGGAGCTTAAACCCATAGCTAGGAAGCTTTGTTTTTGGTGATCTATAGCTCAAATCAAATCTTATACAGAGGCCAAGATGTGGAAAAAATTTGAGAGCCAAACTCTTATTTTTCGATTTGTTATCATTTTTACAAAAGTGATGATGAATAGTAACCCTTAGAAACTAACTTTGTTTTTATGGTGTCTTTAGTTGATCCAAGCTAGTATAAGGTTGATTAAGCATATCCCAAGGCTTGATAAGGGTTGTTAAAGCTTCAAGAAGGTATAAATCTCAAGACCCTTTAGTATTACTTTGAATATATGATGGATTATAGAAAGTTTAGTGATTAAGGTTATGATAAGTGATTATTCATGATGATATATGTGTTTGTAAGTGATTAAAGTTGAATATGGAAGGAGTATGTGCTTGTAACCATGGTTGGTAAGATGACCACATGGTGTAGGTGATGGTGTATAAGGTGGATGATTGATTTGGAGGAGTTGGATTTTGGAAAGTATGAAAATATAGCCGTTATAATGTCCGATTTTCGTTTAACCAAGTAGATGCCCTGTTTTTGGACACTATACCCGTACGGTAGGTTACTTTCCAGACCCCCAAGTGACCATGATGAGATAGATCTTGGTTCATAGATCGTTTTGATATAAAGTGCGATAAAATCTGATGAACGGTTTAGGAGAAAAGTCAGTTTTAGTGAAAGACGTTCGAAAGTCGAGAAACCGTAGTTGTACCAACTTTGAGGCTATAACTACCATACTTAGACATTTTTAAAAATTATAATATTTTGGGATATGGTAGTAGTGTGGTCAGAGAACCATTACCAGTTGACCTTGCATAAAAATTCAAAATCCATATTTTCTGAGAATTTTTACAGTTAAGTGTGGTCGTTAGGGGAAATGGTGAAAAAAAACCCCTGAAACTTCGATTGAGCTTATAAATGGTTAAGTTCTTGAACCTTTGGGGTAATAGTGATACGTTAAACATATATTAAAGTGTCAAGGGTAATGTTATACAAGAGTGTAGTGAGTAAGAGATGTGGTATTCTAACGACCGTCCTTTTGTGTTTATAGAAACTCCGGAAGAGACACGAGCCATACCGTCAGGATACCGAAACCGAGGCAAGATCTTTTCTATCCCTACTTGGAAATTATTTATCTTCAAGGAAACTTGATTTCATGAAATATATATATATATATATATATATATATGATGCTATTGTTAGTATATTGTTAAGAATTTGTTTTCCTTGATTATTGATGTTAAAAGGGAAGGTATATGAGTATGATATGTATATGGATATGGATATGAGTATGAGATGGATATGAATATACATAGAGATTATTATGCATGAAGTGAACATGCCTTATGATTAAGGGAATATGAAGGAATGGTATCAGTTGTTATCTAGAGTTATATATAAAGGAATAGTATCAGTTGTTATCTAGAGTTATATATAAAGGAATGGTATCAGTTGTTATCTAGAGTTATATATAAAGGAATGGTATCAGTTGTTATCTAGAGTTATATATAAAGGAATGGTATCAATTATTATCTAAGGTTATATGATTTATAATATTATATTCTTCCTAAGTATTGTGATTTAATAAATATTATTGAATGGTATTTAATACTTTTGAGATAAATGGAATACTCTACGTATATAAAAGCATATTGATTTCATTGAATACAGAGGAGATGCCTGAGTCATAATCAAAGTATTATGACATATATAATTTTTAAAGGTGATGATAATTGGAAATGGAAATGATAAATGTGAATGGAAATGTGAATGGAAATGGAAACGGAAAGATGGAAAATGTGACATGGTATTTGATAATGGAAAAATGATTTGAAAAGGGGGATTGCAACAGAAAGCGTAAGAGGCTGTGTGGTAGTGGCACAGTCCAGCATCCAATATTTATTCCGGCCCAAGAGTGCCGAGGGAGGATGTAGTGGTGAACCTTCCTCCTGGGGGATGGTGGAGAACCTACCTCCGTCTACCGGTAGTAAAAGGGACGGGTACGGAGGGCGACTGATCATCGTCCTTACGTATTCGGTAACAGTGGAAATCCCCAACGTTTTCTTTAAAGGAAAGATTCGGAAAATGGTTTTCAGATTTCTATACTGAAAATAGAAAAATGATATGAGAAGATGGAATTACTGTTACAGATGAAGAGAAACTGATTTTATGTTAATTTATATAATTATTACCTAAGAAAGATATGAGAAGATGATCGTGAAAGATTGTACAGGTTTCATATTATTTTGGAAGAGTACACTGAGATGGTATTTTGATTGTTATTTTATTTAAGAAGAGGAATTGATATTATATGATATTAGAAGAGAGACTGAGATTATAATATTATATATTTCTTTTCGTACAAGGATAATTGGAAGGTATATGTCTTGAACGAAAATAAAATTTCTTTCCATAATAACTGAAAATTGTTTTGTTTAATATATATATATGATGATTTATTTTCCTTTGATGCTAGTTGATAGAAATTATCTTGCTGAGCTATTTTAGCTCATTCTTGCTATTTATGTATACAACAGCTAGGTATGCCGATACTCTGCACTACACCCCGCAAGAGGGTACGGGAAAGACGAACTTTTGAGAGAGTGTTGGCAACGATTCCCGAGGTAGCTATCAGACGGTTGGGTATTGATAGATTATGTACATTAAGTGTGTAAGTTGGTGTAATAACTTTTGATTGTTGAAATGCTTCATGTCGAAGTATTATTCAACAATGTATCTAAGTATGATCCTGGTTTGTAATAACTGCTTAAATCTAAACTTTTATTATGGTGAATGTTGTTCTCTAAGCATATGACTGGTGTGTGTGTGTATTATTGCGGGGTCAATTGCATAAGTATTAATTGTAAAAAAAAAAAAAAAGACCCAAGAGATATTGATATTGAATGGAAATTGGTCCGTGATGGCCCGGATTTGGGGCTGTCACATTCGAACTTTTACTTACAGTCGAGGACTTGTAAAGAGCATGCTGCGGAAAAACCCTGAACTTAGACCAAGTGTATGTATTATACATTTATGCCAGTTTGCCCTACTTCTACTCTGTGCACCCATACAAGCATGACATATTGTTATAGAATCTCTTCATGTATCTTTGTTTTCACCTTCCGTAACTCTATTTCTGTATGCTGCCTGTAATTTTAGACTTCTGTAAACACAGAGCATGGCATGTCTATGCCAAGCTATATTTTTTGTAAACACAGAGCATGGCATGTCTGTGCCTCGTTATGTTGTAATACTTGTACCAATATATATCGCAATACTTGTAATCTGAAGACAATTTTATGCAATGTTTAAGTTTCTGCAAACTTATCTTTTCATCATTTCATAATACTGGAGTTGTAATCTTTTCTGGTTGTAATCTCAGGCAGTAGTAGCAAGTCATAAAGTCAGCGACAATACCTGATCACTGGAGCTCATATGGATATCTATTGTTCTAGTCTGGGATTCAAAATTCTTTGACTCCTCATTTAATCAAGTTCATGTATGTAATTTGGAAAAGAATGCAGGAAGTAATCAGGAAATAGTTTCATATCTTTTTTATAATGCTTTGAGTTTGGCTAGTTCCGCAAATATTAGTTGTAGATTGATTCAGATTGGTATGGATGTTTTGTATTAAGGTACACATGAATGTTTGGATTATGGTTGTTTGAATGATATATAGTTCTTGAATGTTTGGATTATAGTTGTCAATGACATTTTAGTAAATTTTGGTTATTTTTGTTTTTCTATGCATATTTTCCTATTTTCTGTACTACAACTGTTTGCACATCGTTTATCTTTATAAAAAAATGTTATATTAGAAGTCTTAAACATTAGCTGAAAAACGATGTCTGAGATCCCTCAGACATCTGTTTTAAAAATAGGTAACCAGTGCAATAGATATCTTCAGCATTGTCTAAAACTGATGTCTATGGTCACATTATACATCAGTTTTCTTTATATTTACCGATGTTAATGAAGGCTTAGACATCAATATTTGGACAAAAATAGATGTCTATGTCGAATTATTCTATGTTTGCTATATGTTATATAACAGCTAAGACCTCTAATATAATTATTCAAAAGTTAAACTCATGCAGTTAACCCAAGAAGACAGTACATAAACATCAGAAATATTTTTAAAACTGATGTGTTTTATGCTAATAGACATCGGCCAGAAACCGATGTCTAAACTTTCGACTTTAGACATCACCGACAAAGACATCGGTCATGATTTTTCAAAGACGTCGGCTAGAAACCGATGTCTATTAGCGTTTTTTTAGTAGTGAACTCAACCATCTAATAAACTTGATAAAGCTGATAAATGAACTAATTATTTTACCTAAATTCATAGTGGATATTTTGATAAAAAGGTAGAAGCAAACTTATATCATACCATCTGAAAGATGAATACATATTTATTACAAAATTTTTAATACAATAGTGTAAAAGAACGGGGACTGACATGCCATATTTAAAATCATTCTCATCCTTAAAATAATATAGAACACGAAAAACTTAACTGTAAGAATATCTTATAATGTCTTAATTGCGATTTACTGATTTTTGTGCTAAAGCAGCTGTGATGAATGTAGAGGCAACCTCGCCAATATTTGACGAAATCATATACCTGGAAATATCAAAAATACAAGGTTGGCATTAATAATAAAAGTGCCCCTTTAGAAATTTCTTAATTTCTTAACACTACTGTCTTTTTGCAGTAATATTAGAAATAGGAAAATACAGAATAAGAAACCCTAGGTCTGAGTGCATATAACCACCTAATGATCACCACATATCAAATCTGTTCTACATGAATGACAACATTGGTTACTACTGTAATGATTATAAATAATTGTAAGCAATTATGATGATATAACAATACATATCCTATCCTAAGAAAGCATTTCTGCGATTGAATAAATTAATTGTTTCCATTTGCTGAATCATTAAGAAAAAGAAAAGCAAAGAGAAACATATATGTACCTGATAAATGCCTTCATTGTAATAACCCGGATTTTTCAAGAAATGATTTTATTATTATTTCAATAATAGTAATGTTTTCCTAAAATGAGGATGAATTTTTTTTTATTTTATTTTATTATTCAATTATTTAATTATTTTCGGTTAAGTGGAGCCTGGTGTCCCATTTTAAAATTTTATTGACCTAGTAGATATCTCGAGTCAATAGTTTATTTGGGCAAAGATTTGATTTTGGAATGTGAAATTATTTAGTAAAGATTTTATTTTAAATTATTGAATAATTTAGAGATTTTAAAATCCTTAGAAAATGTTTATTTTAATTATTTGTGGATTTGTAGAAATTACTTGATTAATATATAAAATCAAGAATTTGAGATTTTAATAAAACAATAGTGTTTGTAGTATTTTTATAAAGCCCTGTAAATTGTGAATTATGAATCACAATTATTATTTTTATGATTTGTTTTTATAAATTATTAATATTTGTAAAATGCATATCAATTTAGAAAATTGAGATTTAATTCCAATTCTTTCTCCAAAAGTCTTTAAAAATATTCTAGTATTTAATTATGCTAAAAAAAATTTTATTTTTACAAATTAGAGTTATTAGTGTAAAATATTAATTAAAGTGTGTAGTGTTTAAATGTATTGCTTTTTAAATAGTGTTGGGCTTGAGGCCCATTAGGTTAACAGCACAAAACACAACAGATACACACACAGAGGAGCCACACAAACACAGTTCGGGGGAGGGGGGAATAGAAGACAGCGGGAGAAAAGAAACCAGTGGGGGAAGAGAAAGAGAGAGATTGGGGGTCTAACATCTACATATATATATATATGTCGTGTATGTATATGTATGTGAGTGGGTGTGTGTGCTGGTGCGTGTGTGGCGCGGAGTGAAGGCATGAAGGGGGAAGAGCAGGCGCGGGGTTGGGGGCTGGCCGGAGCGGCGGCGGCGGCTGGCCGGCGGCAGCAAGTGCAGTCGCGACCAGTGGTGGTGGTGGAAGGCACTGCAGCAGTGGAGAAGGAGAAAGAGAGAGAGAGAGAGAGAGGGAGAGAGATTGTTGCGGGGAATCGATTAATTCGGGAGGTATAATCTCGCATCTCCGTATCTATTTAATTTTCGTATTAAATTAGTTGTACATTTCGATATAGATTAATGGTTGTAATTTAATTAGTTTCAAATTGTGGTAATTTAATTGATTTTAAATTGTGAGATTATTGTGGTAATTAAATTAGATTTAATTGCGAGGTTAATTATGGTGGTTTAATTAGTTGAAATGGAAAGCTTAATGTGGTAATGGGTATAATTAGACTAAAATTGTAAGATTATGATTATTGGTTGAATTTCCGATATTTAATTCGGAAGGTATGTTTGTAATTATAATTGTTGAGTTTAATTATGAGTCCGATTAAAGGTTCGGGTTAGTGATTGTTAATTGTTAAATTGCTAATTGTTAATTGTTAGTGAGTAATTATTAATTGTCGGATAATATATTTGAGTTAGTTGTCAAGTAATTGTTAAGTGCTAATTGCTAATTGTTAGTTTCCAATTGAAATTGTTAAGTGCTAAGTGCTAAGTGCTAAGTGCTAATTGTTATTGTCATATGAGGTATAGTTATAAGAGTTGGCTTATCGGTAAATGTTTATGTGCTAAATGGTATAAGTCGGGTCGTAGTAATTGTTAGAAGTCATAAGTGCCAACTACGTGGTGTTGGCTTAAATGTGGATAAACTTAGTTTACTTTTCCTTATGTGCTAGTTGCCGCATGTCTGGGCGGGTACTTTTCCTTATGTGCTAGTTGCCGCATGTCTGGGCGGGTACTTTTCCTTATGTGCTAGTTGCCGCATGTCTGGGCGGGTACTTTTCTTATATGTTTACTTTTATGTTGCTGCAAGTTGAGGCAGCTTTTATTTTATCAAAAGCAGGGTTTTGAATTGTTTTGTTGGCATGGAGGGGCTGAGCCCATAGTCCGATAAACGAATACTACATGCCGAAATTTTCTAAAAATCCCCTGCATTTTAATTTATTTAACTTATTTGATTTCAAGGGTTTAAAGGTATGATTTGGGTGTTAACTGTTTATGTGTATATGTGTTAAGTGAATTAATTCGAGGGTAATTGTTGTCTCGAGGATTATGTGCTAAGTGATTTAATTCAAGGATTTATGTGTCTCGAGGATTAATTATGTTTGAGGACTATCTATATACTAAGTTGATTAAGTGGTATGGTTTGAGGTGTTTAGCACCAGGAATTGTCCACTTTAAAAAGGGGGCTTTTCCGTTTCATTTCCTTTACTATAATATGTTATGTGCAATAAGTGGTATTAGAATAGTCAACTATATGGAGGACACCTATAGTTTGACTTTATGTTATTTAGTGATAATTCCGAGTTGTGTCTACTCGATATATGAGGTAGGACTGACACGCACTCATAACTATTTCAGTACCATTAGGGCATAATCGAGTTGGAATGACGTGCATCAAAAAGGGAAGATCGAGGCGCCGTATAAAGAAAGGTAAGCTACCTCCAGGGAATTGCTTGGACGAAGTGCGAAAGGTTTATTCGCGGTTTCTGCTTTCTGCTAAGGACCAGAGGCAAGTTTATTTACACATACTCTATCGTTCAGAGTATACCTATTTTGAATTATATAAAATGTGCAGAAAAAGGTTTTCAATCCCTAATTGCGAGTTTTTAATCTTGTGCTCCTTCCAAATCATTTAATTCTTGACTTTGCTAGCGATATTAAATTATTCTCGTGCAATAATCAAAACCCATGACTTATAATACTGTCGATGGGCGGTGACATTCTTTTGGTTCTACATCTCGATTTATACGTTGTATATTTATAAACCTTTGTAATGTGGTAGAGGACCATATGTTATGAGATATATATAGATACATATACGTATATATGGAACTACGTGGTAAAGGCTCCAAGGGTAGAGCGTGTGTTGAGTTATCGAGCTTAGCCCGCGTGTCGGGGCTATTTTGTATTGTATGTTTTCGAAAACCCGGGCAAGGCTTTTAAAAAGAATTTCGCAATAATTAACCTAAAGGCAACATCACCAATAAACCAGTGTTTATTTAATTAATAGATGCTTCTGAAAGCATTTACTAATTAAATAAACCTCATTCGCCTAATTAAATTTATTTAATTAGATGAATATCATTTTCAAAACGCTTTCTTAAAATCACTTTGTCCCGGAGAAATAATAAAACAATTTAATGGAGTGATTCTATCTAGTATATTATTTATCGGAGATAGTTTATTTTCAATACGGATTAAAGATATTCCAATGGTTATACATTGGTTACTTTCAGCTTAAACCAGCTAGATTGATATCAATATATGTTACTTGAATGCTTATTAATTATTTCTTATTGACCGAGAGTCAGTAGTAGTTATTTGATAAAGTGGCCAAAGTTTTGAGACTGCTGGAGAGATTGTGTCTTGATTTCGGTTAGAAACATTCCAAGAGTTATATTTGGGTGTTTTGAGGTTATTAAATATTCCAGTACTAATAGTAAGTATTATTTGAATATTACTTAATAAATGAATATTAATTTGAGTATCCTTTTAAAAAGGGATTATTGAATATTTATTATTTGTTACATAGTAGTCAAATATTTATTAAATACTCTAAGTGTTTTGAAGGTTATAAAACACTATTTAAAGGTTGCCTAAGGACTTTCATAGTCATTTAAAATATTATATTTTGAATCTATCTAGGTAAGTCACTTTTCAAAGAACTTAAATATATATGGAATTACCCTGTTGTGGTTACAAGCTTTATGCGTACCATTTTCCATGTGTGATCGCAAAACCCTGTGTCGAGATTGATATCGGTACAAGTGTATATCTATACTTGAACTCTTTTGAACTCAAAACATTTTCGAAAACCCCCGGTCAGGTTTTACTCTCTTGCTCGTTTTTCAAGAAATTGTCGGTCGACTGAAGTCGAACTTCAACTACTCAAGTTTTCTATCAAAATGATTTTGACAAGAAAAGAAAAAGGGGGACTCTGGCAGGTGTGGGAATCGTTGACGAACGATTCCCGGGATGTGTAAGCGGCCGTGAGCCAGGCGGTCCATCAATTATTATTCCGGCCCATGTGTTGCCGAAGGATGATTACGGATGTAGTTTTCATCGAGGGTGATTACGGATGTAGTTTTCACTCAGGGATAGTTACGGATGTAGTTTCTATCCTTCTACCGGTAGAGAAGACCCGCGGATTATTGGACTTGGATGTGGCGACTGATCATCGTCAATCCTTGTCAGGTTTTTATGTTTTCTTTAAGTCCCATCCTCCACTTTGGAAAAATACTCAAACACTGCTTCTTAGGCCTAAGTGCCAAGTAGCCGATAGTGTTGTTTTCAATTTTGAAAGATGATGAATTCATGCAGTATCTAGAACTGCAAGATTATTCTAACAATAATGGCACGTGCTTGTGCACTTTTGCAATTATTCAAAAGATGAAAGATGGTTCATCGGTTATTGATGTTAAATCCCAAATGTTTTGCTTCAAAAGCTTTGACTCTCTTCCTATCAGTTATTTCGGAGTTTAACTTATCAAGTGGTTAAAGAACTTATACCCGGTACATGATGTTGTTCTGTAAGGTGTTCGATGGAAATGACATACTTATATGTATATGCTTTCAGATTGAGAAATACTAAAAATGAAACCTTCTAATGGTTGGTTTGTATATGATGATAAGCAACTGTCTTAGCAGCATATTGAACTGCGTATTTTGAAAAGCTTTCTAAAAGATTAGCAATAAGGTAGTGTACACTATTTTGCTAAGATATGAGGATTACTATGGTTATTATAAACTTATCTGTTCATTGGATGTTGCGTTAAACGTCATATTTTCTTTATTGAAGTTTCATTGTTGTAAATATTTTGAAATTGATATTAAGTATCGTTATATTTCGAAAACTCCATGTGTATATTGATATATATTGTTGTGCTCTATTAATACTTGCTGGGCAATTCTTTCGCTCATACTTGCTTGTTTTAATTATTAACCTTTCAGAGGAAGGTAGATGATTGAGGCTTATCTGCATGGCTCAGAAGAAGCAGGCAGTACGCCCTTATGAAGATGATATGATCCAGAAAAGTTATAGCTGGAATAAGTTATATGTAAGTACATTGATGTGTAATATATATTACTTTGTACTGAGTAGTACTAGTTGCTGGTGTACTTCCCAACGAAGCTATACTAGTAGTATAAGATTTTTTTAGACATAGTGCGATGTAATAGAATGGATGTAATAAAGATGTAAAGATTTTAGTTCTTGTTTCTAGCCCTATGACCTAAAAGATGCTTGGTGGTTGGGGTCGCAGAGTTATATTTCAGTTTTAATGATTACAGATGGTTTAATGTTGTTAAACAGGTAATTTGATGTTAAGGATTTCCGCGTGACGACCAAATCCATGACCCCGGATTTGGGGCGTTACAGAAATGGTATCAGAGCTTAGGTTATAGTAAACTAGAAACGAGAGTGAGTAGGAGTGGGTATAGTTATGTGAGAACGTCAGAACTCATGTAGAGTTCATGTTGGACTATTGGATATAGTACCAATGATTAAGATAAGATTTTGAGGAATATGTTGAGGTAGACTTCACTTCTTGTGGTGATGGATGTCTGCTAAAGAACTCTTAGAGACAAGTGTTGGTCGGCAGGGGCATAAATCGCCCGAGACCTAAGATTAAGATAATTTTAGGGGTTCATGGATGAAGTTATGTATTCCCCGAATGATAGGAAATTTCAATATGATGATGAAGGATGGAAAGCTGGCATCCAGTATTATGACAATGATGAGTTGAGATAGCATCCGTACTGTTAAAATTCCAAAAAGGGAAGCAAAACAAGATCATTATGAAAGGTTATCAGTCGAAGTTGTGGGTATTTAAAGCCCTCTCGAGCTTGATAGAGTTTAAGGTAATATTATGAATGGATTGGTGGATAGACACCGATTGTCTCAAAATTATAGAAGTAAAAATGGTGAAGATGAGGTTGGTCAATAAAGACGAGATATATTTTAAGAACCAAGACGGATTGAGGAAGTTAGAGAAAGACTTAAATAGGAAGGCTGTTGTGCCAAAACTGCTAAGCTTAAGTAGCACACGGGATTGACGCAAGGAAAGAAATGTTTGGTATAAATACGGTTATGATGGTGACGGGATCTAAGTATGTATTTCTAGCAATGTTCCAGAATATCGCCCATTCGACACGTGGAATTCGTCGTTGCTAGGGGCGACACCGGTATCGAAGTCTTCTCAAAGAATAGAACGCTTGCGTGAGATGCGTGCGCCGAGTCGAATAGAACTCCTTAATATCGTAAAATGCCGATGGTTGAATCTCTAGCGACCATTACGAGTCGACGATGACGTCGGTTATCGAGCAACTTAGGGTGTGCGTGGAAAAGAAGAGCGCTATAATCGAACAATTATTCATCAGAGGAGCCGACATGAAAGGCATCCGTGGAGACCTTGGCATTACCCTCCTCAATTATGAATCATTTTGTTTACTTCCCCAGTCTGAATTATTTGATATCTCCCCATTTGCAAATTATGTTTATTACCTCCCCAATCTGTAAATTATTTGACACATCCCCGTGCATAAATTATTTGGATTACCTCCCTAATCTATGACCTATCTTGACATCTCTCCAAGAGAGAATTTTGATAAAAAAAAATATACTCCCTCTTCGAAGTTGTTTTATAATACTCATGTTAAACCATATTGGTTTCAATTTTGCTAGAAGCTGTCATTATACCTACTTTCAGATTTATGAGGCCCTATCGATTGATGATATTTAAATTCCCACTTTTCTTCAAATATTGGATAATCCTATGGTGCTATAGCACCACTTGCTTGTTGTATACCAGTATCTTTCTGGTTATCCTTTTCTTTGGAAATCACAATTTTGGAATCCGTTCAATTCAACTCCAAGGTGTCCCTTGAGAATTAATTGTCAAAATACGATAATTATTAACTTGACTTTGAATTGCTTTCATACTTCTCAACTTCCACTGAGACGAACAACCCTATACAAATAGGGGCCACAAGGACTATCTGTCTGTGTGATAGAAGTCTGACGGGACGCCGTCACTTGTGAGTTGTGAAATACAAGAAGGCTAACTACCTTTAGTAATGTCTCAACTGAGACACGCAACGTGAGTTCTCTTGATCATATTGATCTCTCGGTAAATTCCCTCATCTCAAATAAGGTTGACTTTAACACTCATAACCTTATGATCATCAATGTGTGGCAATAGCCTTGATATGACAGCTATCTTTTCAAAGTTTCATAATTCTTATTACCTCTAATAAATTTCAAGGGGATGCCAACCAGGTCGGCCAAGTCATAAACTCGCTGATAGGAACCAGATTCGCAACGGAATCGCCAAGAGCAGGAGCGAATTCCAAAACGAATAGAATATCAGTGACGTATCAATTGATTTATTTAGTTCATTCCCTCTCAATGATATTATGTTAATGGAATTAGTGTATTCTCTCTCTCAAGAATGTCATGTGAATAGAATCAGTGAACTCTCTCTCAAGGATAGTATAATAATAGAAAGTTGGGCAAGACGTATATGTGAAAAGAATAATGGTGGGTTATAAGACTCCAGCGATAATTGTGTTAGATAGAGAATCGAGGTTTGAATTGAGATATTGGAGAAGTTGTTTACGAAGAGACACTATCTCCTGTTTTGCAGAATAAGTGTTGATGATAAAAGAGTTAAGGAACCCCAGTAGTGGCCTTAGCTGATTCCGTGGACGGAATCCTTTTAAGGAGGGTAGACTGTAATAACCCGGATTTTTCAAGAAATGATTTTATTATTATTTCAATAATAGTAATGTTTTCCTAAAATGAGGATGAATTTTTTTTTATTTTATTTTATTATTCAATTATTTAATTATTTTCGGTTAAGTGGAGCCTGGTGTCCCATTTTAAAATTTTATTGACCTAGTAGATATCTCGAGTCAATAGTTTATTTGGGCAAAGATTTGATTTTGGAATGTGAAATTATTTAGTAAAGATTTTATTTTAAATTATTGAATAATTTAGAGATTTTAAAATCCTTAGAAAATGTTTATTTTAATTATTTGTGGATTTGTAGAAATTACTTGATTAATATATAAAATCAAGAATTTGAGATTTTAATAAAACAATAGTGTTTGTAGTATTTTTATAAAGCCCTGTAAATTGTGAATTATGAATCACAATTATTATTTTTATGATTTGTTTTTATAAATTATTAATATTTGTAAAATGCATATCAATTTAGAAAATTGAGATTTAATTCCAATTCTTTCTCCAAAAGTCTTTAAAAATATTCTAGTATTTAATTATGCTAAAAAAAATTTTATTTTTACAAATTAGAGTTATTAGTGTAAAATATTAATTAAAGTGTGTAGTGTTTAAATGTATTGCTTTTTAAATAGTGTTGGGCTTGAGGCCCATTAGGTTAACAGCACAAAACACAACAGATACACACACAGAGGAGCCGCACAAACACAGTTCGGGGGAGGGGGGAATAGAAGACAGCGGGAGAAAAGAAACCAGTGGGGGAAGAGAAAGAGAGAGATTGGGGGTCTAACATCTACATATATATATATATGTCGTGTATGTATATGTATGTGAGTGGGTGTGTGTGCTGGTGCGTGTGTGGCGCGGAGTGAAGGCATGAAGGGGGAAGAGCAGGCGTGGGGTTGGGGGCTGGCCGGAGCGGCGGCGGCGGCTGGCCGGCGGCAGCAAGTGCAGTCGCGACCAGTGGTGGTGGTGGAAGGCACTGCAGCAGTGGAGAAGGAGAAAGAGAGAGAGAGAGAGAGAGGGAGAGAGATTGTTGCGGGGAATCGATTAATTCGGGAGGTATAATCTCGCATCTCCGTATCTATTTAATTTTCGTATTAAATTAGTTGTACATTTCGATATAGATTAATGGTTGTAATTTAATTAGTTTCAAATTGTGGTAATTTAATTGATTTTAAATTGTGAGATTATTGTGGTAATTAAATTAGATTTAATTGCGAGGTTAATTATGGTGGTTTAATTAGTTGAAATGGAAAGCTTAATGTGGTAATGGGTATAATTAGACTAAAATTGTAAGATTATGATTATTGGTTGAATTTCCGATATTTAATTCGGAAGGTATGTTTGTAATTATAATTGTTGAGTTTAATTATGAGTCCGATTAAAGGTTCGGGTTAGTGATTGTTAATTGTTAAATTGCTAATTGTTAATTGTTAGTGAGTAATTATTAATTGTCGGATAATATATTTGAGTTAGTTGTCAAGTAATTGTTAAGTGCTAATTGCTAATTGTTAGTTTCCAATTGAAATTGTTAAGTGCTAAGTGCTAAGTGCTAAGTGCTAATTGTTATTGTCATATGAGGTATAGTTATAAGAGTTGGCTTATCGGTAAATGTTTATGTGCTAAATGGTATAAGTCGGGTCGTAGTAATTGTTAGAAGTCATAAGTGCCAACTACGTGGTGTTGGCTTAAATGTGGATAAACTTAGTTTACTTTTCCTTATGTGCTAGTTGCCGCATGTCTGGGCGGGTACTTTTCCTTATGTGCTAGTTGCCGCATGTCTGGGCGGGTACTTTTCCTTATGTGCTAGTTGCCGCACGTCTGGGCGGGTACTTTTCTTATATGTTTACTTTTATGTTGCTGCAAGTTGAGGCAGCTTTTATTTTATCAAAAGCAGGGTTTTGAATTGTTTTGTTGGCATGGAGGGGCTGAGCCCATAGTCCGATAAACGAATACTACATGCCGAAATTTTCTAAAAATCCCCTGCATTTTAATTTATTTAACTTATTTGATTTCAAGGGTTTAAAGGTATGATTTGGGTGTTAACTGTTTATGTGTATATGTGTTAAGTGAATTAATTCGAGGGTAATTGTTGTCTCGAGGATTATGTGCTAAGTGATTTAATTCAAGGATTTATGTGTCTCGAGGATTAATTATGTTTGAGGACTATCTATATACTAAGTTGATTAAGTGGTATGGTTTGAGGTGTTTAGCACCAGGAATTGTCCACTTTAAAAAGGGGGCTTTTCCGTTTCATTTCCTTTACTATAATATGTTATGTGCAATAAGTGGTATTAGAATAGTCAACTATATGGAGGACACCTATAGTTTGACTTTATGTTATTTAGTGATAATTCCGAGTTGTGTCTACTCGATATACGAGGTAGGACTGACACGCACTCATAACTATTTCAGTACCATTAGGGCATAATCGAGTTGGAATGACGTGCATCAAAAAGGGAAGATCGAGGCGCCGTATAAAGAAAGGTAAGCTACCTCCAGGGAATTGCTTGGACGAAGTGCGAAAGGTTTATTCGCGGTTTCTGCTTTCTGCTAAGGACCAGAGGCAAGTTTATTTACACATACTCTATCGTTCAGAGTATACCTATTTTGAATTATATAAAATGTGCAGAAAAAGGTTTTCAATCCCTAATTGCGAGTTTTTAATCTTGTGCTCCTTCCAAATCATTTAATTCTTGACTTTGCTAGCGATATTAAATTATTCTCGTGCAATAATCAAAACCCATGACTTATAATACTGTCGATGGGCGGTGACATTCTTTTGGTTCTACATCTCGATTTATACGTTGTATATTTATAAACCTTTGTAATGTGGTAGAGGACCATATGTTATGAGATATATATAGATACATATACGTATATATGGAACTACGTGGTAAAGGCTCCAAGGGTAGAGCGTGTGTTGAGTTATCGAGCTTAGCCCGCGTGTCGGGGCTATTTTGTATTGTATGTTTTCGAAAACCCGGGCAAGGCTTTTAAAAAGAATTTCGCAATAATTAACCTAAAGGCAACATCACCAATAAACCAGTGTTTATTTAATTAATAGATGCTTCTGAAAGCATTTACTAATTAAATAAACCTCATTCGCCTAATTAAATTTATTTAATTAGATGAATATCATTTTCAAAACGCTTTCTTAAAATCACTTTGTCCCGGAGAAATAATAAAACAATTTAATGGAGTGATTCTATCTAGTATATTATTTATCGGAGATAGTTTATTTTCAATACGGATTAAAGATATTCCAATGGTTATACATTGGTTACTTTCAGCTTAAACCAGCTAGATTGATATCAATATATGTTACTTGAATGCTTATTAATTATTTCTTATTGACCGAGAGTCAGTAGTAGTTATTTGATAAAGTGGCCAAAGTTTTGAGACTGCTGGAGAGATTGTGTCTTGATTTCGGTTAGAAACATTCCAAGAGTTATATTTGGGTGTTTTGAGGTTATTAAATATTCCAGTACTAATAGTAAGTATTATTTGAATATTACTTAATAAATGAATATTAATTTGAGTATCCTTTTAAAAAGGGATTATTGAATATTTATTATTTGTTACATAGTAGTCAAATATTTATTAAATACTCTAAGTGTTTTGAAGGTTATAAAACACTATTTAAAGGTTGCCTAAGGACTTTCATAGTCATTTAAAATATTATATTTTGAATCTATCTAGGTAAGTCACTTTTCAAAGAACTTAAATATATATGGAATTACCCTGTTGTGGTTACAAGCTTTATGCGTACCATTTTCCATGTGTGATCGCAAAACCCTGTGTCGAGATTGATATCGGTACAAGTGTATATCTATACTTGAACTCTTTTGAACTCAAAACATTTTCGAAAACCCCCGGTCAGGTTTTACTCTCTTGCTCGTTTTTCAAGAAATTGTCGGTCGACTGAAGTCGAACTTCAACTACTCAAGTTTTCTATCAAAATGATTTTGACAAGAAAAGAAAAAGGGGGACTCTGGCAGGTGTGGGAATCGTTGACGAACGATTCCCGGGATGTGTAAGCGGCCGTGAGCCAGGCGGTCCATCAATTATTATTCCGGCCCATGTGTTGCCGAAGGATGATTACGGATGTAGTTTTCATCGAGGGTGATTACGGATGTAGTTTTCACTCAGGGATAGTTACGGATGTAGTTTCTATCCTTCTACCGGTAGAGAAGACCCGCGGATTATTGGACTTGGATGTGGCGACTGATCATCGTCAATCCTTGTCAGGTTTTTATGTTTTCTTTAAGTCCCATCCTCCACTTTGGAAAAATACTCAAACACTGCTTCTTAGGCCTAAGTGCCAAGTAGCCGATAGTGTTGTTTTCAATTTTGAAAGATGATGAATTCATGCAGTATCTAGAACTGCAAGATTATTCTAACAATAATGGCACGTGCTTGTGCACTTTTGCAATTATTCAAAAGATGAAAGATGGTTCATCGGTTATTGATGTTAAATCCCAAATGTTTTGCTTCAAAAGCTTTGACTCTCTTCCTATCAGTTATTTCGGAGTTTAACTTATCAAGTGGTTAAAGAACTTATACCCGGTACATGATGTTGTTCTGTAAGGTGTTCGATGGAAATGACATACTTATATGTATATGCTTTCAGATTGAGAAATACTAAAAATGAAACCTTCTAATGGTTGGTTTGTATATGATGATAAGCAACTGTCTTAGCAGCATATTGAACTGCGTATTTTGAAAAGCTTTCTAAAAGATTAGCAATAAGGTAGTGTACACTATTTTGCTAAGATATGAGGATTACTATGGTTATTATAAACTTATCTGTTCATTGGATGTTGCGTTAAACGTCATATTTTCTTTATTGAAGTTTCATTGTTGTAAATATTTTGAAATTGATATTAAGTATCGTTATATTTCGAAAACTCCATGTGTATATTGATATATATTGTTGTGCTCTATTAATACTTGCTGGGCAATTCTTTCGCTCATACTTGCTTGTTTTAAATATTAACCTTTCAGAGGAAGGTAGATGATTGAGGCTTATCTGCATGGCTCAGAAGAAGCAGGCAGTACGCCCTTATGAAGATGATATGATCCAGAAAAGTTATAGCTGGAATAAGTTATATGTAAGTACATTGATGTGTAATATATATTACTTTGTACTGAGTAGTACTAGTTGCTGGTGTACTTCCCAACGAAGCTATACTAGTAGTATAAGATTTTTTTAGACATAGTGCGATGTAATAGAATGGATGTAATAAAGATGTAAAGATTTTAGTTCTTGTTTCTAGCCCTATGACCTAAAAGATGCTTGGTGGTTGGGGTCGCAGAGTTATATTTCAGTTTTAATGATTACAGATGGTTTAATGTTGTTAAACAGGTAATTTGATGTTAAGGATTTCCGCGTGATGACCAAATCCATGACCCCGGATTTGGGGCGTTACATTCATATTGTTATAGATAGACCTGCCATCACCAACAGTAAATTAAACAAAATGTCACCAAAACTATGAAGTGACAAAGTAGTCAGAACTCACTTTAAGTTGTAACAGGCATCCAGTTGAAAAAGTTTCAATACAAGGAAAATCAAAATGAACATACTCCACTGCAAATTGAAAACTAACATATAATTTCTAGGTGATCAGATTGTATAATAGAAAGGCATATCTAAATACCTAATTAAACACTAAACAAATAGAAAGGTATTAATAAGTACCGAAAAATTACAGTTCGGATAAACAGGGGAGCCGTAGGAGAAGGTTTCATGACTCTAAAACATGCGAACCTCGCTAAGAGCCACAGTACTAGGCCTAACTTTCGCTTTCGCTGTCGTTGTCCCTCTACATTAAATAAACTTGACAAGGAGTAGGTGACAAAACTACTTGCAAACACCTCTTGAAAGAATAATATCATATATATAGTAGACTAACAACTACTAGATTACCAAACACAAGTATAAGATATAGAATTTACTAAAAAACTTACCTAGCTATTTTCCCAAGCCCTGATTCTTCTAACAAAATCTACACAAATCCACATAATATCTTACGATAGTATTCTACGTCTCTTCATTCAGATTTTGTCAAACAGAATCACTTATTAACGGCAATATCCATTTAAGTTACCAACTCTCTTACGAAGCCTTAACATGTAGGATCCCTAAGTACAACATCTGAAGTCATAATTTAGCATTGGAATTTATAATAACAAACACAACAAAAATGCATTGAAAGTGAGTTTTCCCGGATAGCTTTAAAATCCTGAATATAATGTCCAACCTGATTAGTATGTGAAACTCCTAATGTACTGACCACAGCGATTCAACAGTTAGCTTCGTCGTCTTCTTCGGCCCCTCAATTTTCCTGCCAAAACACATATATTACAACCAAGATTCACCATCTACACATAATAGAAATAATATTACTATGCAACCATCTGCCACTTTTTGTAAATAAACACTCAAGACAAAAGCCATAATTTTTAAACACAAATAATATAAATCGAACACAAAAGCCCTAATTTCAAAACACAAGTAATATAAATGGAAAGCAAAAGCCCTTATTTCAAAACACAAATAATATAAATCAAACAATCGAAGTTGTAACACAATCAAAGCCATACCTTAAAATTTCAAGCAGCGATTCTTGAGCTAATTCTTCACGCAAATCGAAGCCAAAATCGATTCTTGAGTTAATTTTTCACCCAAATCGATTCTTCAGCCCAGTAGAGATAATTTATATGTGTGTGTGTATGTGTGTGTGTGTGTATAATTTAGGTAGATAATTTTTATGCATATATCATTAATTTAGAGATATGAGAGTTTGAGACAGTGGCTGAGAGATTGAGATTTGAGAGAGACTCGCGTATAGTTAGAGATATTACCTAATATTTCGGGTAGGGGAAAAAATTTGGAGACCCGCCTAGTTGACCCGCGTGCCTAATATTGTGCTTTAATCCGTGAAACTCAGTTTAATCGGAAGAACTCAGTCTAGTATTTGTAGGAGGAACGTAGGAAAGAAGATGGAAATGGAGATGTATTTGAATTGAAAATTAGGGATCGGAGGAAGAGGTAGTGGGTCTAAAATTGGGGATCCTGTTTTGATTCAAAGTCTGAGTAAAATTATGGCCTTATGGGTCATATTTTATTTTCTTATTTTAACTTTCCTCGATAAAATGTAAAAGTTAGGTGTTTCTTTTTTATCAATTTTAAGCATCGGTTGTTTATGACCGATGCTAAAGTGTCAGTTTTAGACATCGGTTGAGTGATGACCGATGCTAAATGGTTGGTTTTAGGCATCGGTTGAGTAAAGATCGACGCTAAAGGGCCAGTTTTAAGTGTCGGTTGTGTTTGACCGACGCTAACAGGTCGGTTTTAGGCGTCGGTTGAGTAAAGACCGACGCTAAAGGGTTTGTTTTAGGCGTCTGTTATTTCATGACCGACGCATAAGGTCCAACATAAATGACATTAAGCGTCGGTTAAGCTAGCAACCGATGCCTAAAGTATGTATAAGCCACGGCTCTCTAAATAACCGACGCTAGAAGTGCGACGCTAAAAGGCAGTTCTGTACTACTCTATCTCAAACTACACAAATACATCTTATTCACACATATAATAGCATCATCTCTGTCTATTAACTACTACTTGCCTGATTATCATTATTTCGATTACTTACTCTCACGCCGGAGGTGCTTGACGACCACCACCCCCGGACAAGCATTGTTTTGCAGACTCCCAACTTAGATGGAGGCACCGCCGGAACAGTAATCGGAGCCGATAGTCAAACGTGGGAGTTATAAGATAATCATTGAATTTTTCAATTCAAAAATAAAATTAAATTCAATTCTATAAATTTTGATTTGATTATTCCAATTTAAACACATCTTGCCGCTACTATCCACAAATATAGAATCATAAGGTTTAAACATGTTAACGGAGGAATGTGGTGATAGTGTTAGTGCCCTAGAGACAATGTAGTTGTGCTTCTAGGAAAGACTATTTTGTTATTTAATGATTATGTTCTACTGATTATTCTACATTAATTTATTATGTCTTAATTTACTGCGATATAAATGTTAGAGTAATAAATGTCCTTGGAATATAGAACATGTATTCTATATCTTTAAGTATGTGACTTAAAAATGAGATTATATGAATAGTGTTTATATTCCTAGATATCCCTAATCGAGCATTATTAATTTGGGACAATAATAATGCATAAAGATTAGTATGTTTGTTGACGGATGACCACATCTCATTGGTCATAGGTATGGTGATACTAAAGTCAATAACATAGGTGCATGTAATTTTATACATGGCACTGGATTAACCCACGGTGAGATTTTACATGTTGATAATGTCATTAGAAAGATTCACAGTGATAATGGTGTAATGATCCTTAGACTTGATATCATTATATTTCTATACGAGGATTAATATACTTTGACAACATTAAAAGTTACCTTTGACCGGGTGATGATAAAAGTGTACATCGGGTATATTATGAGTCGTATGAGAAATATGAATGATAGATAAATGATTTAACCCTCCTATTATTAGGAGAGATATTATTGGCCACTTGATTAGTGAGACTATGAAAATGCATGGCCATGCTCAAATATTGATTTGTTTTAATATTCTACTCATTGATCAAGGAAATCCGGATTAAACGTTGAAAAGGATGACTAATGACCTGCCTCGAGTTTAATCTATAACATTTGGTTAAAGGGATTATATTACACGGAAACATTAATCACGAAAGGTTTAATTGGATCACCAATTATTATTATTACTTGGGTAGCAATGATGTATTACTAGATGCCGCTTATTGTTTATAATTTTATTATTGGATATTAAAATTATTGCCAACGTAATAATAACCTAAAGGGTTACACAATAAGAACGTTTAAAAGGAGTTTTAATTTAAATTACGAAATTAAATTATTAAATTCGAAATTGGATATTTAATTAATTGAGCTGGTCTTAATTATAATTAAATATAATTCGAATTTAATATTAAAACCAAATCAGAATGGGTTTGGAGAAGCCCAATTCGATTTAGGGTTTAGCCTAATCTCTCTTTCCTATAAATATATTATGATGTATTGTTTAAGGATAGACTTTTGCAATTCGTTTTTAGAGAAAAACGTTTGAGAGGCTAGAGAGAGAGAGAGAGAGAGAGAGAGAGGCAGGTTCTTCGGCTAGTACCGGCTCCGGTGATCGTTGGACGATCAAGCGTTCGTGTGGACTACTTTGGAAACGTAGATCTCGAAGAGGGCTGCGTGGTGATTGCTTTGGACCTCCATCTGTCATCAATTTGTAAAGCTTCTTTAAGGTAATCATCTAACTCCGAATTAAATATCATGTTTTTGCATGGATCCTGCGGTAGGGTTTCGATTTTTATTATTTTTCCCGTTTAATTCCGCTGCGTTTGATGCTCGAAACCCTTCAATGGCATTAGAGCTACTTGCAAAAACGTTTTAATTCGGTTGTATGTTACAGTTTTGATATATATACGATCATGTTTGATGATTGTCATGTGTGATGCGTTGATTTTGATATATATGTATAAACTGTATGTTAATGATGATTGAGATGATCATATGATGATTATATAATCTGTATATATACTGATATATATATGATTTATGTTTGTTCTTGATATGGAGATTGTATACGATACGATTTCTGTATACGTTGCGCAGATTTGGTGAAATCTATGTCCAGTGTCCAATTTTCGCAAACGATATGTGTTTTCTGACTGGAAATGAGCGTCTGAACAAAACAGATAGCAAAGCTATCATTGACTCATATGTAAGGCGTTTGATGCCGTTTAGTGCCTGAAAATGGCGATTTATTATTATCAGAATTTGATTCTGATTTTCTGATTTTTGCGTTATATGATTTCTTTAATAGGATCATCTGAAATATGATATGGTTACATGTTCTTAATTGTTACATGAGCATGGTGATTGGTTATGGCCCTAAGACCAATAGGATAGTGGTTTTGATTTTATGGTTTGGTTTCTAAATACGACTTGCATGTCGTTATTCCTTGTAATTAATAAATCTCGAATGTAACTCGAGTTCATCTTGTAAGTTTATTCGTGTAGCATGTTTTTCAATTATTCAATGTAACTATTAAAGAAGACAAGAAGAACAAGGAAGCAAGGAGGTGATTCCCCACGAAGATGCAATGGAGATGACATGTATTTAAATTGTATTTTGTTAACCACCATAGATTGACCTTGATCTTTTCATTAGCTTGAAAATATCATATAGGATGGGCCATAACCAAACACGTTTAATTTATGCATTTTACATATATATGAATGTATGCGATACAATGTATGTGTAGAGATAAAGATGCATATTTAATTAGATTAATCATGTATGTATTAGATACGACACCCATGCCATGCCTGCTTAAACAAGATGAAATCTGCAACGACTTGAGATTTTATAATTAAACAATAACGACTATGAGATTTTTGTGTTTATGAAACATGGAATTAAATATGAATTTTCAATTATTTCGATATGGGGAGATTTTGTCAAAAACGGGTCATACCTGAAAGAAAGTTGGGTATTAAATGAGGCCACTTGTGACTCCTCCAACAACCTGGAAATCAAACCATTGGTGAATATTGATTTGAAGTATTTAATTCAAGGAAAAATTGGGAATCTCTTTATGATGGGATCATGGTCGTTTTAATTAAAAAACCCTAAGTAAAAAAATATTAAGTTTAAGATGCCTTCCAAATGGGAAACACTCGTCAAGACATAGATCGACAAAGGGTAGGTGCGCCAAAGCGGAGTACCCTCCTTTATCGTGGTAAGGCGCGATCGAGTAAGTTAGTGATACTCAACTGTTAGACCTTTGGGTTCGACGTAACTAAGTGACCACAATAGGATTGTGAACTTAGAGGCATAGAGTTTGGTAAGATTTATTGGATAAATAGGAACAAATGTTGTTATGTGAACAAATGTTGTTCTACCAAACTATCCAAGAGTTATATATGATATAATTGACAAATGTTGTCTACCTAAATAATCATTTTAAGGAGAAAAGCCAAAGCTGACCTTAAAAGTGATGAAATATGGATCTTGGCTCACTAGAAAGGTTTAGAGAAACTTTTCTGAATTGATAGGTAGGGCTATTAATTTGATAAAAATAATGAGAGATATATATATTGTGAATATATATGAATAGTCACTTGAACATAATTTAACAAATTCGTAGACTAATTATTTTATGCAATTTTAACATTGTAGATATTTGAAATGGCAAACAACTCAAATAACTTCTCTATGATCAGTCCTTGAAAAGGACAAGTTGACATGAACTAACTTCCTAGATTGGCAAAGGAATATGAGGATTCTCCTCAGGCAAGAGCGAAATCTCTATGTCATAGATATTCCTCGCCCTGGACCTCTCCCTGAAGGTGCAACGGAGGCTCAACAAAATGCTTATCAGAAGCATTTGGATGATGACACCGATGTCACCTGTTTGATGCTTGCGACTATGAGTCCTGAGCTGCAGAAACAACATGAGAATTTTGATTCTTATGTCATGATCGAGCACCTTAAATGTATGTTTGAAGGACAAGCTCGTCAAGAGAGATTTGGTACAAGCAAGGCCTTGTATGCGTGTAAACAGGGTGTAAGGAAGAGAAACTGTCAAAATTATTTGGAGGATCTAAAGAAACTAAATGTTGTTCAGATTTCTGATTCCGATATTTATGTTAGAGAAGTCAATTTGTCTACTTCTACATCATGGGTATTAAATACTGGATGTGGTTCCCATATTTGTATAAATGTGCAAGAACTTCGAAGAAGTAGAACTTTGGCGAAAGGAAAAGTCGACCTACATTTTGGCAATAGAGCAAAGGTTGCTGCTTTAGCTGTAGGGACTTATTATTTATCGTTGCCCACCGGGCTTATTTTAGAACTTGAGAACTGTTATTACGTGCCTGCAATTTGTAGAAACATTATTTCCGTTTCTTGTTTGGAAAAGATTGGTTTTTCGTTTTTGATTCAGAACAATGGTTGTTCGTTTTTATTGAATAATTTTACCTATGGGGTTGCAAGTTTGTTTAATGGTTTATATGTTCTTGATCTTGATACTCCTGTCTATAATATAAGTAATAAACGTCTTAAGATAAATAACTCAAATCAAACATACCTCTGGCACTATCGTTTAGGCCTTATAAATGAGAATCGCATTTCCAAATTACCATAGGGATGGATACTTGGATAAGTTTGATTTTGAATCATACGAAGAATGCGAACCGTGTCTCATTGGCAAAATGACTAAAGCTCCTTTTACCGGTCAAGGTGAGAGGGCCACCAACGATTGGAATTGATACATAGTGATGTATGTGGTCCAATACGTACAATGGCAAGAGGTCGCTTTTATTATTTCATAACCTTTACTGATGATTTTAGTAGATACGGATATGTGTATCTTTTGAAGAACAATTCCGAATCATTTGAAAAATTTAAAGAGTATAAGGCTGTAGTTGAAAAGCAATTAGGCGAAAGTATTAAAACTACGATCTGATCATGGGGGAGAATACTTAAGCTTGGAATTCAAGAATTTCCTAAGGGAGTGTGGTATCGTATCACAACTCACTCCTCCTGGAACACCACAATGGAATGGGGTGTTTGAAAGGAGAAATCGTACCTTGTTGGACATGGTATGGTCGATGATGAGTCATGCGGATCTTCCAATCAGTTTCTGGGGTTATGCCCTAGAGATGGCTGCACAAACACTAAACCGAGTTCCTTCAAAATCGGTTTAAAAGACACCATATGTGATATGGACTGATAAACGTAGTAGCGTGTCATTTATGAAAGTTTGGGGATGTGAAGTGTTTGTGAAAAGCTTGGTCTCTGATAAGCTAGCACCAAAATCAGATAAATGTAATTTTGTAGGATACCCATTAGAAACTAAAGGGTATTATTTCTATAAATCTTCTCAGAACAAAGTTTTTGTTGCTCGAACGGCTATGTTTCTAGAGAAAGAACTACTTTCTAAGAAAAACAGTGGGAGGATAATAGATCTCGATGAGGATCGAGAACTACAAAATAATGTTGAACCAGAGTTGGAACATGAGCAGAATGAGACTCAAGATGTTGAGAACAATACTGCTCAAGAAACACAGGTCGTTCGTAGATCTAGAAGGATTCGCCATGAGCCAGAGAGATATTATGGATTTTTCCTGACTCAAAGTGGCGATGTGATGCTTGTAGATAATGATGAGCCTCTCACCTACAAGGATGCTATGAATAGTCCAGATTCTGAGAGATGGCTGGAGGCCATGAAATATGAGATGGATTCCATGTATGAAAACCAAGTATGGACTTTGGTTGAACCACCTGATAGGGTAAAACCCATAGAGTGCAAGTGGGTTTTCAAGAAGAAAATTGACATGAATGGAAATTTACAAACCTACAAAGCAAGACTAGTGGCGAAAGGTTTCAAGCAAATTCATGGTATTGAATATAATGAAACTTTCTCACAAGTAGCTATGGTCAAATCCATCAGGATTTTGCTTGCGAGAGCAGCTTATTATGACTATGAGATCTGGAAAATGGATGTCAAGACCGCTTTCTTAAATGGGAGCTTAGAAGAGGATGTGTACATGATACAACCTTAGGGTTTTGTCGATTCGAGGTTTGCTATAATGGTTTGTAAGTTGCGATGATCCATTCATGGATTAAAGCAGGCCTCTAGAAGATGGAACATCCGTTTTAATGAAACAGTCGAAGAGTTTGGCTTCATACAAAATGAGGATGAGCCGTGTGTTTACAAAAAGGTTAGTGGGAGCCATGTGGCATTCCTAGTATTATATGTAGATGACATATTACTAATAGGGAATGACATTCCTTCTCTACAGGCTATGAAGACTTGGTTGGGAAAAAGTTTGTTGGGATTTATGGGTGATAGCATAGAGACAACTTAACTATGTTTCCCTGTACTTAGTTTTTACTAAGTTGAACATACTGTCATAGCCAGAGTATGTCTTCGTATTCGAATAATTGTTGTCATGTAATAATTGTATGATTTGGGAAAAGTTCATACATTTGTTCAAGCCTCAAGGAATACATCCAGAAGACAGCAAGAATAAAAGTTACTGTCATGTCCCTGACAGTAAAGTTACAAGAAGACAAATGTTGCAAAGTCACGACAAAGCTACATCTGACAGCAACATTGGTTGAAGCAAGAGACAGTAACATTCTCACACTTGATAGCAAGTCTGGAGTTCCGACAGCAACATTGGCGGGAGCTCATACTGTCAACCACTGAATATTCCTTTGACAGCAGACTCTGCGGTTAAGGTTACTGTCACCTTGAATTATTTGAATTGGGTATTTTCTCAGTCAAAGCCCGTGACAGGTTACATGTTCGAGAAACAGATTTGCTGCAACACACTATCGTTTGTAGCAGACCTGCAAGACAACGACAGAAGATTAAGAGATTCACAAGACAAAGCTGGTCAATTCGAGGAGTATGTAATATCCACATCTACTAGAATTGTATTAGCTAGAAATAGAAAGAATCTAGGTTGCTTTACTTATAAGGTTTATTCTGTCTATATAGCAATTTGGGAAAGTCACATGGGTGTGCAAATTGTAATGAGCTGCCACTTGAAAACGATAGCAGCTCAACACCCTATGCGATAGGGACAACAGAGTATCTTAGTCTACTTAGATACATCTTAGATTCTTTTCTATTCATGTACGCACACGAAGCATTTTGTATCTCTTGAGATATCGAAGCTGGAGAAACACTCTCTCCAGGTTGTAGCAACACTTCACACAAAATAAATAAAACATTTATTTTGTGAGAAATCTTGTTTCACTTATTGCTTGCATACATCTACTGATAATCTATAATCTTTATCTTCGTTGTTGATTTAAAGATTCGATTTTATCAGTATTGCATTCAACCCCCCCCCCCCTTCTGCAATACTCCGGGACCAACAACTGGTATCAGAGCGTACAGATTGATACACAAATCTGAAGATCATGATGAGTGTTTAGAAGTCAAGTGGAATCAAGATTCCAGTCTTTGATAAAGATAACTACAATTTCTGGAAAAGAAAGATTTTGTTATTTATCAAAGCTGCCCATCCACTGTATTTGGAAATTCTTGAGAATGGCCCCTTTATACCTCAGAAGGAAGTAGTTGTTGCTACAGAGAATAGTGAAACCATTCCAGCCCATTGGGTTGCAAAGAAGCCTTTAGAGTACACAGAGTCCGAAAAGGAGAAAGTAGTCTTGGATGACTATTTACAACTCATCTTGCTCGACTCGCTTACATTAGACAAAGCCATGTGTGGTAATGTCATGGGATGTAGATCTGCAAAAGAGATGTGGAACAAGATAGAGTTACTGTGTGAAGGAAGTAAAGAAGTTCGCGAGAACCAAAGACAAATTCTTGTATCACAATATGAAGCCTTTATGGCTAAACCAGGCGAAGAACTTACACACATGTTTGAGAGGTTCAGTAAGCTAATAGCTGAGTTGCAAATTCATGGGAAGTTATATGATAGAAAGGAGATTAACATCAAATTTCTGCTCACTCTCCCTGAGCATTTTGAGCACAAAGTCACAGCCATAAGAGAGGGAAGAAACTTGAGTGATGTCTCTCTTGAAACTCTCTATGGTGTGCTCAAATCATAAGAACTCGAGCTTTTTCAAAAGAGAGCTATTCAAACTGGAACCAAAGGAAAGTTGGCAAACATGTCAGGAGCCCTTATAGCTCATGAACCACAAGTAGCTTGTCCAAGTGAACCATCACAAAGTTCACAACCAACACAGTTGCCTTCCTTGAAGATTAAGGAGGTATTGGATGACGAGGAGAAGGTGGTTCTGTAGCTGAAAGATGTTGAAGATAAAGACTTCTACACAGTAGAAGAGATTGAAAGCATGGATAATCCAACCATGGCTTATATGGCTAAGAGATTCAAGAATATCAAGTTCAGAAGGGACAAGTCATACAAGCCACAGGGTCAATCATCTAAGTTCAACAAGGGAAGTTTTTCAAAGGCCACTGGTAGAGCCACAAGAGGAGGATACAAGACAGGTTGGTGGATAGGTCGAAGTTCAGATGTTACAACTGCAATGAGCTAGGTCATTTTGCTACTGAGTGCAGAAGGCCAAGACAGAATCAAGGAAAAGGATCTGGAAATCAGTTTAAGAGGAATCAAGGGAAAGCCTATGTGGCTGAAGGAAAATGCTGGGATGATTCTGAAAATGAAGGAGAAGAGGAGTTTGTGAACTTAGCCCCCATGGCTAAATCTGATGAAGAAGCTTCAAGTTCATCAAATCAGGTACCATCTCTAGTCTTACTTGATATGTCTAAAACTGGGTATAAGCATACCATTGAGGATTTAAGTGTTGAGATGTTTAACATTCATGTTAGTTTATCTGCTGCTCACGAAGAAATTGCTAAGTTGACTAAACAAAATGAAACTCTCAAATCTGAAAATGAAATGTTGTTGCTAAGAACCAGTCCCCTAGATTCATTAGCTCAAGAGAATGCTAGATTGAAAAATGATATTGTTTGTGCTAAGGAAATAAAAGATTTTCTCAGGAGTCAAATTGTAGAAAACGAGTTTAAACTCAAAGCATTTAGAAACTCTTATAGGTTAGTCCAGGAATATCATGATAATCACACTGAGAATCAGAAGGTAGGAATAGGTTTCGAGTATGGTAGAAGGCATGGAAAGGCAATTGCTCTTGTTGATAGTGATGCTGTCAAACCTCAAATTCTCAAAAGAGTTTCCAATCCAATTTTCAAAAATCTTCAAGTTGATTTTGATGAAACTTCCTTGTTCATCAAACAAGAGCTACTTGATGAAGATGAGTGCATTGACAGCACACTGAGCAAAGGAAAAGATACTGTCAAGTCCACCGTGACAAAAACTCTACCAAGCAATCAGACAGAATGTTCTAAAGTAGCTGACAGCAAGGATGAGACAGAAACTTCAAAAGATACTGTCAAAAGAGAACCCAAGATAGCAAATTTCAAACCTGCTGTCAAGACAGAGGCAAAGAAAGGTACTGTCAAGGGTGGCTCGACAGTAACTTCAGAACATACTGTCAAGGCAAATGTCTACATGCCTAAGAATAGGAATGACAAGTTAGGAATTGATAAGAAGAATGGATATAGTCATGTTAAGGATGCCCCTAGGAAGCTTTGTAATAATTGTGGATCATCTCATCATTTAACATTTATTTGTAAGAAACCCAAACAGGATAAGGTTAATGCGTCCAATGTTGGTGGTAACTTACATAGAACCCCCATTATGCAAAGAAGTATGGATGTCTGTAATAACATTGATTGTATGCCATGCAAAATTGTTGTTATGAGTACTTGTTTCAATCTACCTATTCTGTCTACTGAAAGATGCTCCTATTTAGAAACTGTTGAGACTTCAGTGCTTGCCTATGTTGGTAAAAAGGTAGCTTCCACTAAGAGAAAGACCAAGTCTAACTCTAGAACCAAGTGGATAGCAAAAGAAGTCGAACAGGAGGATTCTAGTGTTGATTCAAATGTGAAACAGAATGATATGAACAATGATGCTGTAACTATAGGACCCAACAGAGTTTGGGTACTAGATGCAAATAAAATCATCTGTTTTGCAGGGCAAGAAGCAGAAGCAGGTCATGTGGATCATCGACAATGGATGCTCCAGGCACATGACTGGTGATATAGCCCTGCTATCACATTTTGTAAAGAAAGTCGGCCCAATCATAACTTTTGGAGACAACAGCAAAGGTTACACTATGGGATATGGTTGTTTGGAAATGGGAAATGTTGTCATTGAAGATATTGCTCTTGTTGATGGATTGAAGCACAACCTACTCAGTGTCAGCTAGTTCAGTGACAGGGGATTCAAGGTTGATTTTGATATGATGGTTTGTAATATCTATCACAAGAAAGATCGAAGCCTCTCTTTGAAAGGAGTCAGGAAAGGAAGCTTGTTTGTTGCAGACTTAAATTCTGTCAATAAAGACAAGGCTTACTATTTTTACAGTAAAGCATCAGTTAGTGAAAGCATGCTTTGGCACAAGAAGCTCTCACACCTCAATTTTAAGAATATGAATATTCTGATGAAGAAGGATTTGGTGAGAGGACTACCTCAACAGGAATTCTGTCAAGAAGGACTATGTGAGGACTGTCAAATGGGCAAATTGAAAAGATCTGTGCACAAATCAAAGCAAGTGAATACCAACACTGAGCCACTCAAATTAATTCACGTGGATTTGTTTGGTCCAGTAAATGTTCAATCTCTTGCAAGAAAGAGATATGCCCTGGTAATGGTGGATGACTATTCAAGGTTCACTTGGGTGAAGTTTTTAGAGACAAAGGACGAAGCTGCTCAAGAAATCATTGATCACATAAGAGTTCTTGAAAGAACCCCCAATGCTCAAGTTCAATATCTAAGAAGTGACAATGGTACTGAGTTCAGAAATGCCACATTAGGAAACTTCTACAAAGAAGAACGCATTGTCCAACAATTCTCCACTACCAGGACACCACAACAAAATGGAGTTGTAGAAAGGAAGAACAGAACTCTCATCGAAGCTGCGAGAACTATGTTGAATGATTCTAAATTACCAACATACTTCTGGGCAGAAGCTATTAATACAGCTTGCTACACACAGAACAGAACCTTGATCACAAGACTCATGAAAACACTCCTTACTATTTGTTAACAGGAAAGAAACCTACTATCAAGTACTTTCACATATTTGGAAGTAAGTGTTTCATGATGATTGACAACCATGAAAGGAAAGGAAAGTTCGATGCTAAAGCTTATGAAGGCATTTTCATGGGATATGGATTGGAAAGGACTGCCTATAGAGTCTATGTCATTGATCACAAAGTCATTGAAGAAAGTGTAAATGTCACATTTGATGAAACCAAATTCCCAGGACTGCAAGAGGATGGTCAAATGGAGCCTCTTCGATTTGAAAATCAAGGGTATTTGGAAGAAGAAGAAATTGTTGCTGATGAACCTACTGGTACTCAGGATATTGAGTTTGAAAGAAATGTTATCAACACCAATGATGCTACTCAAACTCCAGCTCAATCTCAAACTGTATCAGCTAATCATCAGAATGAGAATGATTCTGGAGATGTTGAAGAAAATGAAGGAGAAAACATCAATGGTGGAGAGTCAACTCCTCAAAGAGGAAATGATCAAGTAGATCAAGAAAGAAGCTTGCCAGTTTCAAAAAAAAAAAAAGCTTGCCCAGAACCACTAAGTGGGACAGAGATCACACTAGCAATCTAATCATTGGTGATCCCACTACTGGTATAAGGACGAGAAGAAATATTTCTGCTGACAGCATGTTTTCATGTTTCCTATCTCAAACTGAGCCAAAGTCAATTGATGAAGCATTGTTGGATTCAGATTGGGTGATAGCCATGCAAGAAGAGCTAAACCAATTTGAGAGAAACAATGTATGGAAGCTGGTCCCTAGACCCAAAGGGAAGTCAGTAGTTGACACAAAGTGGATTTTCATAAACAAGTTGGATGAATGTGGAAATGTGACAAGAAACAAGGCAAGGCTAGTAGCTAAAGGTTACTGTCAATAGGAAGGGATCGATAATGATGAAACATTTGCACCTGTTGCCAGACTTGAAGCCATTTGGATATTTTTAGCCTATGCTGCACACTGTAACTTCAAAGTGTTCCAAATGGATGTCAAAAGTGCCTTTCTTAATGGAGAATTAGAAGAAGAAGTGTATGTTGAACAGCCACCTGGATTCGAGGATGCTGAGTTGTATGACTTTGTCTACAAGCTGTTCAAAGCACTTTATGGATTGAAGCAAGCCCCTAGAGCTTGGTATGAAACTCTCTCTACTTTTCTCATTGAGAATCAATTTACAAGAGGTGTAGTAGACAAGACACTGTTCTATAAGCATCATGGCAAGGACATCATTCTGGTTCAGATCTATGTTGATGACATAATCTTTGGTTCTACAAATGAGAAGCTGTGTGAAAAGTTTTCATCTCTTATGAAGAGCAAGTATGAGATGAGCATGATGGGAGAACTGTCATTTTTCCTAGGTCTACAAATTCATCAAAAGGATGATGGTATCTTCATAAGCCAATCAAAATATGTCAAAGAACTTCTCAAGAAGTTCAACATGGAAGATGCATCACCTGCCAAGACACCTATCTCTACTGCAACCAAACTGGATTTGGATCCTAAAGGAAAGAAAGTGGATTCTAGTTCCTATAGAGGCATGGTGGGATCGTTGCTATACCTAACTGCTAGCAGACCAGACATTATGTTTGCTACATGTCTCTGTGCAAGGTTTTAAGCTGATCCAAAAGAATCACACTTAGTAGCAATCAAGAGAATCTTTATATATCTCAAAGGTACTCCAAATCTAGGCCTTTGGTATCCTAAAGATACTGGATTTGACTTGGTTGGTTATTCGGATTCAGACTACGCTGGATGCAAAATTGACAGGAAAAGTACACAGGAAGCTGTCAATTTCTTGGTGGAAGATTAGTGTCATGGTTTAACAAGAAGCAGCATTCTGTATCTACTTCAACTGCAGAAGCTGAATATATTGCAGCTGGAAGTTGTTGTGCTCAAATTCTTTGGATGAAAAATCAGCTAATGGATTATGGTTTAGAGTTGTCCAATTTTCCTATTTATTGTGATAACACTAGTGCCATAGCCATCTCAGACAATCCAGTTCAACACTCCAGGACAAAGCACATTGATATCAGACATCATTTCCTAAGAGAGCATGTTGAAAGAGGAACTGTGAAGCTGATTAATGTTCCAACAGAAAAGCAACTTGCATATATTTTTACGAAGCCACTAGATGAAGCAACCTTCAATAGGTTGGTAAGTGAATTGGGAATGCAAAATCTGGTATGTTAACTTACTTGTTTTTACATCTCCAATGTGGTTAAAAATTGCAGCTTGTGACCTTAACTTTCAATGTTACTGTCATGAGAAGTTACTGTCCTATGTGCTACTTGTTTATTTGACAGCATGTTTGCTATGACTATGCCAAATTCAAATCACATGCCTGTTGTAATTTTGAAATGAGTAGTCACGTGACATTAACTTATTCCATACGCCTGCTTAGTGATGAGTATTCATGTCATTTGAAATGACCCCGGGTATTTGTCAGTCTTTTTAATTTAAAAGTTAATTACTTCATTAAAAAGAGGCAGTTGGGAGCTGTAGAGTCACTTATTGTGTTATAAATAAGACCAATGCTAAACCCTTTGTTCTCTCTTAACACACTAAGAACTCTAGAGTCAGTATGAGTAAGAGGAAAGCAGAAGACATGTCATCGTCAATGGTGCCAGGAGCAAGCGGAGAAGTGAAGCCAGAGCCTCCCAGCCTCAAAAGGGAGATGGAGATAGCTGCTACCAACGAGCGGCTTGATCTCAGGGTGGATAAGTTTCACACTTATCTTTAAAAAGAGGGGATCTCCGATCAAAAGGAGATAGAGAAGATCACGGAAAGGCTGCTGCTAGAAGCTTTTCCCAACTTAAAATAATTTCCAGTTCTTAAGAACATTTTGTATTATTTTAAGTTTTTATTTAATGAAATGGCCGTTTTATCTTCTTAGTACTCTTGCATGTCATTCATTATCGTCTTCTCACCTTTAACTATCTGCAAATAGTTATATGTTTGATTGCTTATGTGTATGGATGTTTGTGGATGTGTGCTAAAACTAACAAATATGTGCCTAAATTGATTAAAATGCTATTTGGTAATTTTCACTTAAGCAATAGGAAAAGTCGATTAAAATTCATGACATAAATTATTTCCGCTGAAGTTGCTGTCAATAAGTGAAGATGCTGTCACGATGTGTCTTGATAGCAAGTTTCTTAGATGACACAATGGAACAAATCTCTGTCATGAAATTTAAAGGAAATTGTATAAATTGGTTAATGATGACAGTATGTTCTTGCGACGATGTTACTGTCAAGCAAAACCTGTTGTCATCCTCTCAAAATTACTAATGAATTTGTTACAACACACAGGTTACTGCCAAGATTAGTGGACCGAATTAATTAGGATTTTACCTACACGATTTACAGCCACTAAAAAGTAACTACCCACGACACCACGTGACTAATTAATGGGCTAAGACATTGTTACTTTCCCTTTCTCAGTAAAATGTTTGCTATTTTCATGTAAGCAACTGTCAAACACACAAACATAAAACTTTCAACAGAACCTCTCTCTTTCTTTCAAAAGCAAAAATCTCTCTCCAAAGCTCAAAGCAAGAAATGGCACCCAAACAATCCTCTTCTCAAACTAACTTTGCTGGTATTCTCACTGCTAGAGATGCTCGTGAAGGCTTTAAAGGACTCGTGTCCTTTATCAACAAGTCCTATCTGGGTCATGCTATAACATCTACACCATCCTTGAACCTAGAAAGACTTAAAGAATTCTGGAATACTGCCTATGTTCCAGGAGGTGCAGGTAAAGATACCATTCAATGCAAAATTAAAGGAGTTACCTGCATCCTCACAATCAAAGGCATCAACGAAGCTTTGGGAACTGGACTGCAAGCTAAAGAATCATACAAGGAACTTGCAAGTGATGAAACCCTAAAGAAGTTTTTCTTGAAAATTGGGTATTCTGGTCCTGTTATTGAAGAGGGTACATCGAAATGGTACTCGACTGGTGAAATGGACAGAAAGCATTTGAGGAAAGAATGGAGCATGATTTTTGATGTCATGGTGAAGGTTTTCTCAACCAAAACCTCTGGATGGAATGGAATTCCCTCCTATATCAAGAAGCTTACTCACTCTCTTGTCCATGGATACAAAGTGGATGTAGGAAAGTTGCTTATGAGTCAACTCAAGTCATCTCTGAGCAGGAAGGTACATATTTATCCTCGCTTTCTTACTATGTGTTTGAATTCATTATGTGGCATTGATGATAATGCATCTCTCAATATAGAATGCAATGTTTTGAAAAGAAATACACACACATCACTCAATTCATAAAACTCAAATGCACTTATTCCACTCTGTTTCACCAAGCACATGGCTGATCAAGAGCCTCATCTTGATGTAGCACTACCCTCTGGGTATGTTGTCTTCTCCCTTGAGAATGAAGTTGAATTAGACCCAAATTCAGTTAACCCACATTCTACTCCATACATTCCTATCAGATCGTCTAGACAACCAAAGACCACAAAAACAACTTTGCAAGAATCCAAGAAAAGACCCTTGGGAACTAGTGTTGGTAGTAGTTCTAAAAATGTTGAGGGAGAAACTGCACATGATGCAGCAAATAAGGATGTTAGGAAAGTGAACCCACAGTGGTTCCTCTTGAGTCTAAGAAGAAGAGAGCTAAGAGGATCAAAGCCACTGTCAGCCACCCCACAGTCTCACAAAAGGCTGTGGAGGATAAAAGGGAATCAAACACATCCCTAGGTGCTTCTTCTCAACAAGAAGTATCTATTGAAGCTGGCCTGTCTCCCAAGGCATCCTGTAAAGAGTCAGCACAACCTCATGTACTCACTCATGAGGAGCCTACACTTGCAAAAATGCACACAGAGATAGGGCACAGTGAGGGTCATGAAACTTCTACTCTTGATGTTCCACAAGTTACCCCTGTGGAACAGCAAAAAATCTCTTCTAAACCATCATCTTCTTTATTCTCTAATCCATCAGTTGTTTCTTCTCAACAACCTAGAGAAGGGGACAGTCCAATCCCTTCAGGTTTTGATCATCCATCTCAAGTCATGGATGAGCCCCCATCAAGTGGTCCACAAGAACCCATTTCTCAAAGTGAAATGGACACCACTCACTCAAACACTGAGCTAAATCAAGATGGTACTCTGCCAGAAAATGAAATAGCTAACATCTTGGTCGAACTCCAAAGAGCAACTGACCTTCAGGAAGTTGCTGTCACAGCCTCAGCTGCTGTCAAAGCCACCACAAAAGTTGCTGTCAACCCACCTATGGATAGTAACATTTTGGGTAAAGATGTTGTCACCTGTACAAAGCTTGATCATGGTACTGTAATTGTTGAAGATGCTTCAGATGATGATCAACTAACTATCTCTGCTTTGAAGGTACAATCTAAACTTTCTACTTCTTCAACTAAAATGCATGCAAGTACTGCTCATACCCATGCATCTAGGATGAGTGAGGGAGTGAAAAGAAAAAGAGAGATAAAAGAAAACAGAGGTGAGCATAAAAATGAGAGGCAGCCAAACAAGCTGGCAAAAGGTGAGGGACTTGAGCATGTCCAGAGTGAACTTGAGGGAACCCCACACACAAAGGCACTAGGCCTTGAGAGTCATTCTGTGAGGAGTGATGAGATCACTCAGAAAAACAATGAGTGTGTGAGAAATCCCATAGCCTCCTTGCCCCAGTCTTTTCCTTTATATCCAAAAAGGTTCAGAACTGGTGGTCCTTCTAAACAAGCTGAATCAAGGTTGAAATCCCTTGAGGGCAGATGTGCATCCATGGAAGCTAAACTTGATGCTCTGTCCACTATGGTAGCTACTGGTTTTGCTGATATTCAACAAACTCTTCTTTCATTCTCTGCCATCCTTAGTGCTGCCAACTCAACTAAGGGGGAGAAAATGGTAGATCAGAATGAAGGTAAGGGAGAGAAAGTGGTAGATCAAAATGAAGCAAACCTGGTAGAGAAGGAGAAACAAGGTGAAGCTACAAGTGAGGGGGAGTCAACAAGTGAGGGGGAGCAAGTTGTTTTGGAAGAAGAAGATGGAGATGAAAGTGAGGGCAAGAGAAAGAAGAAAGAAACTTTGGTGAAGAATTAAAGGTAGCAGGAGTTGGTGAATTATTTGAAGGAGAAATAGATGGTGAGGCAGTATTGTTGTCCAAGGAAGTGTTGGAGCAATTAAGGGGGACTCGAAAGTCTAAAAGAACAGTATTGCCTCCACTGAAAATCAATGAGCCAAATCCTGAGGAAGTCGAAGCTTCATTCCAGAAGTTGCAGAAGGAATGGAGAGAAAAAGAAATTGAAAATGCTCTGGGTAAAGGCAAAGGCAAAATGCCTGAGTATGTGAACGTGTCTACTGGAACTATTTGGTCAGATGGAAGTGAATATGCCCTTGAAGATGCAGAACTGATGATGGTTGATCACATGGAGAGTACTTTGAACAACAAAGATGAAGAGTTCAGTAAGTTGGTGGATGAATCAATTAGTGAAGCAGAGGGAGCTTTTACAAAATTGGCATCAACACTGAAGAGCAAAGTAATAAGTATATCTGTGAGAATCAACTTGGAAAGAAGGTGGGCTGTTCAGGTCTATTTGAAGAACTGTTTGACCATATTCATCACAATGCAACTTTTACAAAGTTTGCATGCTAGAGTACTCCAAGTCCTTGGAACCCTGGTAGTCAGAAATTCAACAACCTTCAATGATAGTTTGATAGCACAAATTAAAAGGATGGTTGAAGACAAACTCCCTGAGGTGATTCAAAATCCTTATGGTGTGTGTTTCAGAAGGATCACAAAGACAGGAGCAAGAAGGTTGGATTTCTTACCATTGGATAGAGTCTCAGGACTAAGCACTGAAACAATCATGACACTGCTGAAGAAACTTCTCAAATCCAGTATCACCAGTGACAAAGTTGAAGCTGTCAAAGATATTCATAGGATGTTTGTGACAACCCCAGATCCGGGGTCAGGAATCTGGGCCATCATACTCAAATTCCAATTTTAGCACACACATTTTTTTAAAAAAATATTTTATTACTATTTAACTCACACAAATGACCCCACACAAATTTCAAGACACCCACACACACCAGTCATATGCTCAGAGAACAACATTCATAATAATAACAGTTTAAAGTTAAAAGTTATTACATACCCAGAATCCAACTTAAGTAGTGTTGCTGAATATTACTTCGAGGTGAAGCATTTCAACAACCAAAAGTCATTACACAAGCTTACACGCGTAATTTACATAAGTCTACCAATACCCATCAGCCTATCAGCTACCTCAGGGATAGGCTCCAGCACTCTCTCAAAATTCGTCTTTCCCTTACCCTCTTGCGGGGCGTAGTGCGGAGTATCGGCATTTGTCCTAGCTGTTATGAAATTAAATAGCAAGAGTGAGCTATAATAGCTCAGCAAGATAAATTTGTAAACCAGTATCAAAGGAAACTTATATATATATATATAACGGAAAACTCATCATAATCTTTAAGGAAAGATTTAATTTTTATTTATTAAATACACCATCTATTTATTTATATAAGAAAAGAAATATAAAACCATATAATATCAGTTTCTCTTCTAATATAATATAATATCAGTTTCTCTTCTATCACTAGATAATAATCAATACAACATCTCAGTATAATGTCTCAAGATAATATAACATTTGAAATAAATCTCTCAATATAATCTTTCCATTTCCTTTTATACAACAATTATATAAAAATAATATAAAATCAGTTTCTCTTCAATTCATAAAAACAATTCCATAACTTCATACCATTTTTTCCTTTTTCAGTATTTAAGACTGTAACCATTATCAATTCTTTCTTTAATTATTTTGGGGATTCTGCTTGCGCCAGATACGTTAGGACGATGATCAGTCGCCTAAATGTACCTGCTCTCTGTTTACTACTAGTAGAAGGAATGTCAAACATCCCTGGAGGAAGGCCACCTGCTACATCCTCCTTCGGCAACTCTTGGGCCGTAATAAAATATTGGGTGCCGGACTGTGCCACTCCCACATACGCATACTATTGCAATCCCCCTTTTTCAAATCATTATTCTATTTATAAACATCCTTCCATATTTTCCATTTATCATTCACACATATCATTTCCATTTCCATTTATCATCACCTTTAAAATATATATGTCATAATACTTTGATTATGACTCAGACATCTCCTCTGTATTCAATGAAATCAAATACGCTCTTCTATACATAAAATATTCCATCTATTTTAAAAGTATTAAATAATAATCAAATAATATTTATTAAATCACAAATGTTTAAACATTATAAATAATCAGAAGATTATAAACCATATAACCCTAGATAACAACTGATACCATTCCTTTTCATCTATTTTGAAGCTATAAAATATATTAACTTCATTCATATTCAAATCCATATCCACAATCCATATCCATAACATATATTGATATAAGATTTATATATTATCTAGCAAAACCGCTTTTCTTTAACATAACAATTTATCAAAATAAGGGTAAAAGAAATCTAGCCTCGATCTCTAAATCCGAAAGGTATGACCCGCTGCTCGTCTTGAGTTTCTATAAAAACGAGAAGGATCACCATTAGCATTTATGCCCCATTATCAAGATATGTCATTATCTTATACACTTAGTAATTATTTGAGTTTTAAATATTTTTAAGTCGACCATTAACTCAAGAAAATTATCCTTTATCCGTTTAAGGGGTATTCCCTGAACATACCCTTAATCTAAACATTTTTATAAAATTGTAAATTTATTTGTTCGACATAAGACCTTCTCCTATACCTCCTTATGACCTCTATTATTTAATTATCAAGATTCGTAAGAGAATCACTTTGGTTAAGGGTATTCAATTAAAGTTACGAACTCACACTTACACTTTCGAACCACTTTTACTGTTTTGGTCATATCTCCTAAACCGTTCATCATATTTTTACGTACTTTATATCAAAACGATCTATGAACCAAGATCTATCCTATTATGACCAGTTGGTATACCCTACTGACTTTGACAGATTCGGGTTGCCCTGTTTTTAACAAGTAATAAATGTTTTAACGAAAATCGGGCATTATAACGGCTGTACTTTCATACTTTCCAAATTTTTCACATGTCCAAACTCATCCTCTAACACATATATCAATCCATATACCATGTGGTCATCATACCAACCATGGATTTCAACACACAATACTTCCATAATCCATAAAAACACTTTTAAACACATATATGATCATGATTTCATCACTTATAACAACTTAACCACTAATACAACCAATATTCACCATAAACTCAAGAGGGGTGAGGATGTTATACCTTCTTTGAAGCTTTAACACTCTTAATATATGCTTGTAGTCCTTAATACACCTTGATACAACCTTAATACACCTTAATCTTTCAAAACAAAACATGAAATCCATATAAGTTACTATTCATCTAGCAAATTTGATGATTTTATTACCTTACCAAATGATGTTTGTTTGCTATGAAACTTGGTGGATGTTCTTATATATCCTCAAGTAACCTCCATGATTTTTCCCTTGAGTTTTAATGGCTTGGAGCTAAGGTTTTGATTTTTTTTTTCCTTGATGAATAGTAAAATTTGAATGGAATGAAGATGAAGAGGATGGAGAGATTTTTGTGTTGTTTTGATCTTATCTTCTCTTGGTAGATATTTTGTATGGTTTATATGATAATTAGCAAGTAATTAAAAGAAAAATCCTTGGTTAAAGTTAGTGGAATGTGATGTAATGGGTGATGTAATTTGGATTATCTAGAATCCTTGTTTTCTTGATTTTCTAATTAAGGTTTTAATGATTTTGGTTATTAATAATGTAGTGTATATCCTTGTTGTAATAACCCTAACTTTTAGAATCCTACAGTGCCTAAATGAATAGTAATTTTGAGGATTTAGGGAAATGGTATGTAAGTACCATAGATTTGAAATGGAAAATGAATAATCAGGAACCATATTGATGTTGTACTATGAAAATGAGTGACTCAAAATGATAATGGATTTCAGAAATTCCTGAGTATGGATTTTAAGATTTTCGATTTCAATTGAGACTCTATGGAATGTGATATTAAGGAGTATGGAAATATTAAAAGGTTTATATCTTGAGGAAATAGTGAAGTTAGATTAAACCAAGGGATTATCAAAGCAAGGAAATGCCAGGGGAAAATGAATTGTTAAATGATTTCAGAACCATTGAGATAATGAGGTATATTCGAGACAAATCACAATTAGACGAGTATGGAAACCAAACAATCAAGATTTATAAAATAACAAGGATACCTACCACATTATTTAATTACCAAAGGTATTAGTATAATACTGAGGAAAAACAAGGAAAAAGGATTATGAGATCATCTTGATGACATCACTTTCCACTAACATGTTTTAAGGATAAATTAGTACTTTTGCAAGGCTTAAACCACAAAAATATCTACAAAGCTTCCTTGATACTCTAGAATTCTCAATATTAAAGGAAGATAAGATCAAAAATTAGGAGAAAAATCTCTCCCCATCTTCCTCATTACTCCATTTCTCTCATTTCCACAAACTGCCCAGCTAGAGCAAGGAGGAGAAGAAAAATCATATCTCCATTTCTACCCATGATAAAATCACCAAATTTGAACCACAACCTCTCCACTCCATGGGCATTAGTCGATCCAAATTTCATAGCAATCCAAGTAGTGTAGCCTAGGAAAATCATCTCCCCAATTCAAAGAACCAAACTGTCCAGGATTGTTCACAGGTTCTGTGATGATTTTCAAACGGCCATATCTCCTTCATTACTCAATGGAATTTTGTGTTCTTTATATGGTTGGAAAGATGGTGAGATTATCTACAACTCTCCTTTAGAAGTCTCATTAATAAAACCTAGTTAAGGGCCTCGTTTTTCATGATCTTTAAGTCGGGTTCTAATAACTCCGAATTTCTAACTTTGTTTTCTTCAATTCTTTTGATCATCCAAGCTTACCCAAGGCTATACAAGGACTATACAAGGTTTAGAAAGCTATTACACACATCAAGGAAGGTATATTACTTGAGACCCTAACTTGAATTATGAGTTTATGGTTTATTATGCTTAGTTTAGAAGTTAAGTTGTATAAAGCATGAAATCTTGATGATATGGTTGTTGATATGTGTTTTAAGTTGATATGGAAATTGTGATGTGAACTTGTAACCATGGTTGGGATGTAGACCACATGGTGTAGGGCTTGGATTGAGTGTGGAATGATGGTTTTGGAGCAATTAAAATATGGAAAGTATGAAAGTACAGCAGTTATAATGCCCGATTTTCGTTAGGATAGGAACTGCCCTGTTTTGGACCCCTGTATCAGTACGGTACCTTACTGTCCAGTGCACCAAGTGACCATGAGATGATAAAACTTAGTTCATAAATTGTTTTGATATAAAGTACGTTAAAATCTGATGAACGGTTTAGGAGAAAAGTCAGTTTTAGTGAAAGACGTTCGATAACCGAGAAAACGTAATTGTATCAATTTTGAGGCTAAAGTTACCATACTTAGACATTTTTATAAGTCACTAAATTTTGGGATAGTGTAGTAGGGTGGTCAGAGGACCCTTGACAGTTGACCTTGCATTAAAATTCGAAATCTATATTTTCTGAGAACTTTTACAGTCGAGTGTGGTTATTAAGGGGAATGGTGGAATATGCTAAAACTTAGATCGAGTTTAAAAATGGTTAAGTGCATGTAAACTTTTGGTGCATAAAAATCATGTTAAACTTATAATATGAGTTAAGGGTGTTATGGTGAAGAGATTAAGTGATTAAGTGGGATATATACTAATGGTGATCCTTTCGTTCCTATAGAAACGGGAGACGAACTCAGGATTCCACATACTCGCTTTAGAGATCCAGGCAAGATCTTTTCTATCCCTACTTGGAAATTATTTATCTTCAAAGAAACTTGATTTCATGGAATATATATATATATATATATATATATATATATATATATATATATATATATGTGATGATATTGTTACTATACTGTTAAGAATTTGTTTTCCTTGATTATTGATATTAAAAGGAAAGGTATATGAGTATGATATGAATATGAATATGGATATGAGTATGAGATGGATATGAGTATACATAAAGATGATTATGCATGAAGTGAACATGCCTTATGATTAAGGGAATATGAAGGAATGGTATCAGTTGTTATCTAGAGCTATATATAAAGGAATGGTATCAGTTATTATCTAGGGTTATATGATTAATAATATTATATTCTTCCTAAGTATTGTGATTTAATAAATATTATTGAATGGTATTTAATACTTTTGAGATAAATGGAATACTCTACGTATATAAAGGCATATTGATTTCATTGAATACAGAGAAGATGTCTGAGTCATAATCAAAGTATTATGACATATATAATTTTTAAAGGTAATGATAAATGGAAATGGAAATGATATATGTGAAAGGAAATGTGAATGGAAATGTGAATGGAAATGGGAAATGGGAAATGTGAAATGGTATTGATAATGGAAAAATAATTTGAAAAAGGGGGATTGCAACAGTAAGCGTAAGAGGCTGTGTGGGAGTGACACAGTCCAGCACTCAATATTTATTCCGGCCCAAGAGTTGCCGAGGGAGGATGGTGGAGAACCTTTCCTACTGGGGGATGGTGGCGAACCTACCTCCGTCTACCGGTAGAAAAAGGGACGGGTACGGAGGACGACTGATCATCGTGCTTCACGTATTCGGCAACAGTGAAAATCCCCAAAACTTGAAAGAAAGAATTGAAATAAATCTCTCAATATAATCTTTCCATTTCCTTTTATACAACAATTATTTAAAAATAATATAAAATCAGTTTCTCTTCAATTCATAAAAACAATTCCGTAACTTCATACCATTTTTCCTTTTTCAGTGTTTAAGACTGTAAACATTATCAATTCTTTCTTTAATTAATTTGGGGATTCTGCTAGCGCCAGATACGTTAGGACGATGATCAGTCGCCTAAACGTACCTGCTCTCTATTTACTACTAGTAGAAGGAATGTCAAACATCCCTGGAGGAAGGCCACCTGCTACATCCTCCTTCGGCAACTCTTGGGCCGTAATAAAATATTGGGTGCCGGACTGTGCCACTCCCACACAGCCTCTTACGCATACTATTACAATCCCCCTTTTTCAAATCATTATTCCATTTATAAAACATCCTTCCATATTTTCCATTTATCATTCACACATATCATTTCCATTTCCATTTATCATCACCTTTAAAATCTATATGTCATAATACTTTGATTATGACTCAGACATCTCCTCTGCATGTATTCAATAAAATCAAATACGCTCTTATATACATAAAATATTCCATCTATTTTAAAAGTATTAAATAATAATCAAATAATATTTATTAAATCACAAATGTTTAAAGATTATAAATAATCAGAAGATTATAAACCATATAACCCTAGATAACAACTAATATCATTCCTTTTCATCTATTTTGAAGCTATAAAATATATTAACTCCATTTATATTCATATCCATATCCACAATCCATATCCATAATTCATAACATATATTAATATAAGATTTATATATTATCTTGCAAAACCGCTTTTCTTTAACATAACAATTTATCAAAATAAGGGTAAAAGAAATCTTGCCTCGATCTCTAAATCCGAAAGGTATGATCCGCTGCTCGTCTTGAGTTTCTATAAAAACGAGAAGGATCACCATTAGCATTTATGCCCCATTATCAATGTATGTCGTTATCTTATACACTTAGTAATTATTTGAGTTTTAAAGATTTTAAGTCGACCATTAACTCAAGAAAATTATCCTTTATCCGTTTAAGGGGTATTCCCTGAACATACCCTTAATCTAAACATTTTTATAAAATTGTAAAATTATTCGTTCGACATAAGACCTTCTCCTATACCTTCCTCATGACCTCTGTTATTTAATTATCAAGATTCGTAATAGAATCACTTAGGTTAAGGGTATTCAATTAAAGTTACGAACTCACACTTACACTTTCAAACCACTTTTACTGTTTTGGTCATATCTCCTAAACCGTTCATCAGATTTTTACGTACTTTATATCAAAATGATCTATGAACCAAGATCTATCCTATTATGACCATTTGGTATACCCTACTGACTTTGACAAATTCGGGTTGCCCTGTTTTTAACAAGTAATTACTGTTTTAACGAAAATCGGGCATTATAACGGCTATACTTTCATACTTTCCAAATTTTTCACATCTCCAAACTCATCCTCTAACACATATATCAATCCATATACCATGTGGTCATCATACCAACCATGGATTTCAACACACAATACTTCCATAATCCATAAAAACACTTTTAAACACATATATGATCATGATTTCATCACTTATAACAACTTAACCACTAATACAACCAATATTCACCATAAACTCAAGAGGGGTGAGGATGTTATACCTTCTTTGAAGCTTTAACACTCTTAATATATGCTTGTAGTCCTTAATACACCTTGATACAACCTTAATACACCTTAATCTTTCAAAACAAAACATGAAATCCATATAAGTTACTATTCATCTAGCAAATTTGATGATTTTATTACCTTACCAAATGATGTTTGTTTGCTATGAAACTTGGTGGATGTTCTTATATATCCTCAAGTAACCTCCATGATTTTTCCCTTGAGTTTTAATGGCTTGGAGCTAGGGTTTTGATTTTTTTTTCCTTGATGAATAGTAAAATTTGAATGGAATGAAGATGAAGAGGATGGAGAGATTTTTGTGTTGTTTTGATCTTATCTTCTCTTGGTAGATATTTTGTATGGTTTATATGATAATTAGCAAGTAATTAAAAGAAAAATCCTTGGTTAAAGTTAGTGGAATGTGATGTAATGGGTGATGTAATTTGGATGATCTAGAATCCTTGTTTTCTTGATTTTCTAATTAAGGTTTTAATAATTTTGGTTATTAATAATGTAGTGTATATCCTTGTAATGATATTAATCTTGGTTGTTTAATCTCCATGTTTGTCTAATTATGATTTGTTTCGAATATACCTCATTTTCCAAGTGGTTCTGAAATCGTTTAACAATCTAAATTCCCTTGGCATTTCCTTAACTTAATCACTCCTTGGTTTAACCTAATTTTAATATTTCCTCAAGATATAAACCCTTTAACATTTCCATACTCCTTAATACCATATTCCATAGAGCCTCAATTGAAATCAAAAATCCTTAAAATCCATACTCAGGAATTTCTGAAATCCGACATCGTTTCAAGTCACTTATTTTTATAGTACATCACTAATATGGTTTCCGATTATTCATTTTCTGTTTCACTTATAGGGTACTTACATACCATTTTCCTAAATCCTTAAATTTTACTATTCATGTGATCACTATAGCATTGCTAAAGTTAGGGTTATTACACTGTTAGCAAAAAGAGATGAGGAAATTAGCTCAACCATAAAGAAGCTGATCTCTGATGCTAATGCCAAGATGAGAGGAAGCTGCCACTATGATGATACTCTGGATGATGATGAGAATGAATTTGGAGGAAGTGGTGAACCTGGAAATATCAGGAGTTCTAGAAGTGAAGCATCTGAGAATGTCGCTACACAAACTCAGATGGATGCTACCCAAGAAGAGCAAGAAACTCCCAGTACTGAAAAGAAAGATGATGTCAATGATGAAGGGGAGTCAGAAATTTATGAAGCCTTGGAGGCAAGTATCTTGAGATTGGTAGTTGAATGTTTTAATGCTGAAAAAGATACTGTCAACAAGGATACTGTCAGAATGGCTGAAGACACCCAAGTGAAAGATGTTGTCAAGAGCCAAACAGTCGAAGCTATCAAAGTTGCTGTCATGAAAGATGCTGTCAAGGGTCAACTTGAAGAAACTATCAAGGTACGAAAGCTTGTCAAGAATTTCTCGTCTAATAGAAGAAAGACAAGAGCACAAGCCTATCGTGCAACCAAGATAAAAGGGAAGACAGTTGCAGCAGCAAAGAAAAAGAAGCATGGAGCAGTTTTGACAGAGAAGCCCACTGATAATAGAAAAGTAAATAGTTTTGAACTATTGAAAAAGTCAATTGATGGGAGCATTACATCTGTCTCAGTGGAACTGGACCCAGTCAACAAAAACGTACGCAAGTATGATCTCAAGGACTGTGGAACTACATGTATAACTGTAGAACCAGACTTCACTATGGAGATAGTTTTACATGTGGTAGACATGCATGATCTCTCATGCAAAACGGTTAAGGTAAGGAGAAGAATTGATTTCTTCGTTTTGGAAAGGATGATCACCCTCATGGAAACAGATCAAGATGTTTCCAGCAGTATCTTAGAGCATGTCAAAAATTACTATGCTCAAAGATATGATGAATTCTATGAGACGTATGGTGACTGGAGAGCACATGATGATGTAGACCTTGAAGTCAGTTCTGATGGGGAACCAATGCCTGATGTGGACCTTGTAGCAGCACATCGCCCCTTTACAAAGGCTGGCATGGCTGAATATGAAGCAGAACAAGCTTATCAGGCTGCTAAAGCTAAATCATCCCAATCTACCAAACCTACCAAACCTACCACATCTGCCAAACAATGTGCTGAAGACCTAGAAGCTCAACTGAAGGAAAGCTATAAGAAAATCAACAAGCTATTCAGTAAGGAAGCAGGTTATCAGCCCTGTGTACTGGACGATCCTCTGAGAATAAAGGATGATAAGCAAGAAATCTATGTTGATAGTTTTCACAAATTGAGGACCAGTATACTGAAGGATCTCTACTAGAAAGTTGTTGGATCTGTTCATAAGCTCGAAATGCTAGTTGCTTGGGAACTAGAAGAAATATTTGATCAAAGGAGAGATGAAGATCCAAATCTAGACAGAAAAAGAAGAGAATCCTTAAATGCTTTTCCTGGAAGGAGGTTCAAGTTCATCCAAGGAATTCTAAAGTTCAGAACATACACGTATGATTTTGAAACTTGGTTTGATCTAAAAGATGCTGAAGTATTTACTTCTCGAGTGATACAAAGGTATATTGAAGACATTGAAGATGATGCCAGATCACCAGAAGAAAAAGCTTTAGTTGAAGACCTAAGAAAAGCAAGAAATGAAGCTCTCAGAAGAGAGGGAAAAATATGAACAACTGGAGACTGCCAAAATCAAGCTAAGTTAAACTCTGATTTGCTCATTCAATAGGAGCAATTGATTTGCAGTTAATTCATAAGCTTCATGTTCTAGATTTTTCTTTAACATTTATCAGATATGGTATTTCATCTATTCTGATCTATGTTAGTTAAGTTGTCATCACGTTTTGATTGTAAATTTGTTGTTATTGTCCATAAAAACAAATTGGGGAGATTGTTGGGATTTATGGGTGATAGCATAGAGACAACTTAACTATATTTCCCTGTACTTAGTTTTTACTAAGTTGAACATACTGTCACAGCCAGAGTATGTCTTCGTATTCGAATAATTGCTGTCATGTAATAATTGTATGATTTGGGAGAAGTTCATACATTTGTTCAAGCCTCAAGGAATACATCCAAAAGACAGCAAGAATAAAAGTTAATGTCATGTCCCTTACAATAAAGTTACAAGAAGACAAATGTTGCAAATTCACGACAAAGCTACATCTGACAGGAACATTGGCTGAAGCAAGAGACAGTAACATTCTCACACTTGACAACAAGTTTGGAGTTCCGACAGCAACATTGGCGGGAGCTCATACTGTCAACCACTGAATATTTCTTTGACAGCAGACTTTGCGGTTAAGGTTACTATCACCTTGAATTATTTGAATTGGGTATTTTCTCAGTCAAATCCCGTGACAGGTTACATGTTCGAGAAACAGATTTGCTGCAACACACTATCGTTTGTAGCAGACCTGCAAGACTACGACAGAAGCTTAAGAGATTCACAAGACAAAGTTGGTCAATTCGAGGAGTATGTAATATCCACATCGACTAGAATTGTATTAGCTAGAAATAGAAAGAATCTAGGTTCCTTTACTTATAAGGTTTATCCTGTCTGTATAGCAATTTGGGAAAGTCACATGGGTGTGCAAATTGCAATGAGCTGCCACTTGAAAACGACAGCAGCTCAACACCCCATGCGATAGGGACAATAGAGTATATTAGTCTACTTAGATACATCTTAGATTCTTTTCTATTCATGTACGCACACGAAGCAATTTGTATCTCTTGAGATATCGAAGCTGGAGAAACACTCTCTCCAGGTTGTAGAAACACTTCACACAAAATAAATAAAACATTTATTTTGTGAGAAATCTCGTTTCACTTATTGCTTGCATACATCTACTGATAATCTATAATCTTTATCTTCGTTGTTGATTTAAAGATTCGATTTTATCAGTATTGCATTCAACCCCCCCCCCCCCTTCTGCAATACTCCGGGACCAACAAAGTTTCTCTATGAAAGACTTAGGCGATGCTACCTATATATTAGGGATCAGGATCTATAGAGATAGATCTAAAAGATTAATCGGCTTAAGTCAGAGTACATACATTGACAAGGTGTTGCATCGTTTCAGGATGCAAGAGGCAAAGAGGGGATATGTCCCAGTGTCTCTTGGGATAGTGATCTCAAAGGAAAACTGTCCTAAATCATCAGATGATAAGGACCGTATGAGTAAAGTACCATATGCTTCGGCAATTGGTTCTATAATGTATGCAATGATATGTACTCGTCCTGATGTCTCGTATGCTTTGAGCATGACGAGAAGATACCAGTCTAATCCAGGTGAGGGTCACTAGACAGCTGTCAAGAATATTTTTAATTGCCTTAAATGGACTAAAGATTTGTTCTTGATATATGGAGGAGATGAGAAGATGGTTGTAAGAGGTTACACTGATGCTAGTTTCCAGACAGATAGGGACGATTCTGTGTCCCAATCTGGATTCGTGTTTTGTCTAGATGGAGGTGTTGTAAGCTTGAAAAGTTCAAAGCAAGAGACAGTAGCTGATTCTACAATGGAAGCTAAGTATATTGATGCCAGTGAAGCATCCAAAGAGGCTGTTTGGATTTGGAAGTTTATTACAGGACTTGGTGTGGTTCCATCGATCGTAGATCCAGTTGATCTGTATTGTGATAATAATGGAGCCATTGCGCAAGCTAAGGAACTAAGGTCCCATTCCAAGGCAAAGCATATACTTAGGAGATATCACCTTCTTCAAGAGATAAACGAGGGAGGAGATATACATATATGTAAAGTGCTCAATAATGATAATGTTGCGGACCCACTGACTAAGGCTTTGTCGTAGCAGAAGCACGAAGGTCACACTAGTTCCATGGGTATTAGATACATGGGCGATTGGCTCTAGTGCAAGTGGGAGATTGATAGTGTTAGTGCCCTAGAGACAATGTAGTTGTGCTTCTAGGAAAGACTATTTTGTTATTTAATGATTATGTTCTACTAATTATTCTACATTAATTTATTATGTCTTAATTTACTGCGATATAAAGGTTAGAGTAATAAATGTCCTTGGAATATAGAACATGTATTCTATATCTTTAAGTATGTGACTTAAAAATGAGATTATATGAATAGTGTTTATATTCCTAGATATCCCTAATCGAGCATTATTAATTTGGGACAATAAATAATGCATAAAGATTAGTATGTTTGTTGACGGATGACCACATCTCATTGGTCATAGGTATGGCGATACTAAAGTCAAGAACATAAGTGCATGTAATTTTATACATGGCACTGGATTAACCCACGGTGAGATTCTACATGTTAATAATGTCATTAGAAAGACTGACAGTGATAATGGTGTAATGATCCTTAGACTTGAGATCATTATACTTCTATACGAGGATTAATATACTTTGACAACATTAAAAGTTACCTTAGACCGGGTGATGATAAAAGTATACATCGGGTATATTATGAGTCATATGAGAAATATGAATGATAGATAAAGGATTTAACCCTCCTATTATTAGGAGAGATATTATTGGCCACTTGATTGAGTGAGACTATGAAAATGCATGGCCATGCTCAAATATTGATTTGTTTTAATAGTCTACTCATTGATCAAGGAAATTCGGATTAAACGTTGAAAAGTATGACTAATGACATGCCTCGAGTTTAATCTATAATATTTAGTTAAAGGGATTATATTACACGGAAACATTAATCACGAAAGGTTTAATTGGATCACCAATTATTATTACTTGGGTAGCAATGATGTATTACTAGATGCCGCTCATTGTTTATAATTTTATTATTGGATATTAAAATTATTGCCAACGTAATAATAACCTAAAGGGTTACACAATAAGAACGTTTAAAAGGAGTTTTAATTTAAATTACGAATTTAAATTAAATTATTAAATTCGAAATTGGATATTTAATTAATTGAGCTGGTCTTAATTATAATTAAATATAAATCGAATTTAATATTAAAACCAAATCAGAATTGGTTTGGAGAAGCCCAATTCGATTTAGGGTTTAGCCCAATCTCTCTTCCCTATAAATACATTATGATGTATTGTTTAAGGATAGACTTTTACAATTCGTTTTTAGAGAAAAACGTTTGAGAGGCTAGAGAGAGAGAGAGAGAGAGAGGCAGGTTCTTCGGCTAGTACCGGCTTCGGTGATCGTTGGACGATCAAGCGTTCATGTGGACTACTTTGGCAACGTAGATCTCGAAGAGGGCTGCGTGGTGATTGCTTTGGACCTCCATCTGTCATCAATTTGTAAAGCTTCTTTAAGGTAATCATCTAACTCCGAATTAAATATCATGTTTTTGCATGGATCCTGCGGTAGGGTTTCGATTTTTATTCTTTTTCGCGTTTAAATCCGCTGCGTTTGATGCTCGAAACCCTTCATTTGGTTATAACAAATTTCAGAGGTTGCTGGAATAATGAAATCATGAAAATAGGGGGATTTGGGATTTTGGACGTTTGGGGATGGACTTGAATGGTGTCTCGACTTGTTAGATGTGTCGGATCCTTTTCCAAGATGCCTACGTACCTTATATTTATTAGGATCAAGCCAACGCAATTTTGTTAAGGATTGGTTTTTAATCCCTATGATTGTTAAGGGATGTATTTTTGGGAATTAGTAGATTTTATCTCTTTAAATTATATTCGCGTTGGGATACCTTCCTGATTTGAAAGATATCGTTTGGAGATATTTTCTATCATTAATTGGAGATTATTCCTCGTTTTAGAGAGAGGAAATAATTAACTTGGGGATTAAGTTTATTATTATTATATTCGTATTTGGAAATTTGGGAGATAATAGAGGCAACCGAAAATATGGCGTAACAACTACCTCCAGTTCTTCAGTGCAGCTTGATGGACAGGAGAACTAAGCATGCTTCGATCTTCCAAATTTCCTGAGTCAGAGTAGTTTGTAGGTGTGAGAGAATGTATCTTGGAGGGTCATCCAAGCATTATCCGGAAGAGTCATTCAAAGCATTCCAAGCAATATCCTGAAAAACAAACATAATAAGAATTACCCTCCGTCAAGGAGGTCATATTCCTAAAAAATCTGGAAAATATCTCCTTAATATATCTCGGAATACCCTCCTCTCGGGAGGTCGTATCCTCATTCTAGAAATACCCTCCTCTCGGGAGGTCATATTCCCAAAGTCGTACCTTGATGAGACGCAGGAAGTACGGACATCCCCCCGGAAGTACGGTTTTTGCAAGGATTTAAATTATCGGGATACCCTCCTCTCGGGAGGTCATATCCAACTTCCAGAAACACTCTCCTCCCGGGAGATAATGTTCCCGAAAATCGTTATAGTTTTACTAAGACTCTCCTTAGAGGAGATCGTCTTTTCACATATTACCCTCATCAAAATTGGGTCTTCCAAAATAATCAACTCTTCGAATAAGAGTCTTCCACAATATTAACCTTGCAAAGGATGGCCTTCCAAAATATTACCCCCACAAAGGAGGGCCTTCCGAAATAATACCCAAAAGGACTTCTGATGGAGTTTTCAACAAAAACTCAATTTTTGCTTCCGTTAAATTTAGAATTTCCCAAGCTTCTATTTGTTCTTCATGTACCACGAATATTGCATCTCAAATCTTGAATATCTCCACGATTCAGATTCTGCCCAGATCTGTTTTTAACCTTTTTGACCATCTAAAGGATTTTTTCTTGGAAAACACAAAACACGAAAGTTGTAGATAACGAAAAGATCATTTCGATAATACATAGCTCATCAAAAACGGACTTATAACGAATCAGGAATCAAATAAAACGTCTGCTGATTGATTTTTTGATGCTGAAAAACGAGATCTGATTGTTTTTTATGATTTCGAGAATAGATCGAGATATAATCTGAGAAAACTCAAAGAACGAAAGTTATAGGAAATTTAAAAAGCTTTCTGAATCATTAAAAATCATCAAAATCCGACATGTATTGAATTTACTATGAATTTTATGAGATAACTAACTTGTATGGACAAAATCATATGAAAACTTATCTTAATTCAGAACAGAGCCACCGCCTCCACCGCTTAGCTCCTCCATTAAAGCAGCTCCAGATCCATAATAACCCCCATGCGTATAAATTGATTGTCCTCCACGATCAAAAAATATATGCCCTCCTTTAGCGCCAATTGTTAACGGAGGAATTTTGTGATAACAAATTTTGGAGGTTGTTGGAATAACGAAATCATGAAAATAGGGGGATTTGGGATTTTAGACGTTTGGGGCTGAACTTGAATGGTGTCTCGACTTGTTAGATGTGTCGAATCATTTTCTAAGATGCTTGCGTACCTTATATTTTTAAGGATCAAGCCAACGCAGTTCTGTTAAGGATTGGTTTTTAATCCCTATGATTGTTAAGGGATGTATTTTTGGGAATATTTTATCTCTTTAAATTATATTCGCGTTGGGATACCTTCCTGATTTGAAAGATATCGTTTGGAGATATTTTTTTATCATTAATTGGAGATTATTTCTCGTTTCAGAGAGAGGAAATAATTAACTTGGGGATTAAATTAATTATTATTAGATTCGTATTTGAAAATTTGGAAGATAATAGAAGCAACCGAAAATATGACGTAACAAAACAAAATTGACAATTTTTACCATCTAGTGTATGGTGTCGATTCTTTTAGAACATTGAATATCATTTGAAATTTATCTTTTTTGCTAACCATCATTTAAATTTTTTCACCTTGGAATAATAAAAAAAGCTAACCAAACTAAATCGGTAAATATCATAGTTAATCGGAGCTGATTTCATATTGATAAAATTAATTTGTTTTTTACAAAATCTTAATTTTGAAATAGACATACTAAGATAAGTATGTACTCCCTCCGTCCCAACCAATTCTTTACATTTATTTTTACATTTTCTGGCACGCATTTTAAGGATAGTTCCATAATTTATTTTTAAAATTTTCTTTTTTTGTATAAAAATATAAACATAATATTTTTATACAAAAAAAGAAAATTTTAAAAATAAGTTATGAAACTACCTTTAAAATATGCCTTAAAATGCGTGCCAAAAACATCATTCTGAAACGTAAACAAATCAATGGGACTGAGGGAGTAGTACTTTCGAAGTGGTAACTTCTGAAAACATATTTTTGGGTACTCCCTCTCTCTGTCCCATTCATTTCTATACATTTCTTTTAGAGTGTCTGACATGCATTTTAAGGTGCATAACTAATATAGTTTCATCATTTCAAAAAAAAAACTAATATAGTTCCATAATTTATTTTTACAATTTTCTTTTTTTGTATAAAAATAAAATTGTTCTATTTTTACAGAAAAAAAATGAAAAAATAAGTTATCTAATTATAATAAATATAATAGTTAGGAGTCTTAAAATGCATGTAATTTAATGCATGTAATTTCCGTCCCTAATGTTTATAATTCATTCGGACTAGGGATGGCAACGGGTCGGGTTCGGCTCGGGTTTTGCAAAATCCAAATCCAAATCCAAATATTTTCGGGTTTCGGATCGTATCGGGTTTCGGATCCAAAACTCAATATCCAAATCCAATTCCGTCGGGTTTCGGATCGGATCGGGTTTTTTTTCGGGTATTCAAAATTAAAAATAGTGTAAATAAGTTGATTAACAAAAAAATAAAAAAATTGTGTAAGTAAGTTAAAAAATACCGCTACATCCATGACAATTTATTTTCTCGATCTTTCCATATCTTATGTTTCAAAGATATGTGTATGTATAATATGTATTTATAATATACATTTATATTATATATATATATTAGAGTAGGGTTCAAGGGAGAACCTCCCTATCAAGAGAACTAGGAGACCCTCTTCTACACCATTGATTAAAATGAATAATCATAAAATAAATTTTACAAAAGATAATGGCAATTTTGTGATTATAATAAAGATTCATGGTCAGTGATACAAGAGTATCAATCAAGTTGATCGGTCTAATTTGTATAATTTTGGAAAGAACAAAACAATAATCACTTCTATACTAATGTCAATCACGTGATTGCAGTTATGGAAAGAATTAACAGCTGGCATTTCCTTTTAGTAAACCGATTGTAATTTATTCATTGCATATCAATCACCATCTTCATATACATCTAGAAAAACAAAGCTGATCAAGAAATAATGGAGAAAAGGAGCATCAACCATGGAGTAGGATTCTGAAAATACTTTACCGAATCTTTAATTAATTAGGAAAATACTTAACAAATCTTTAATTAATTAGGAAAATACTTAACAAAATCTTTAATTAATTAGTTAGAATACTTGAATCTTAATAAATTAATAAAAATACTAGTGAAATCTTTAATAAAAATATATTTTTTTAATCTCCTGACTATTTTAAAGGTATCATTGAAACCTTTTTTTCAGTTGACCTAGTGAGATTTCGTTAAATGTTTTGTATCATTTATTTTTTTATTAAATACTCAATATAAAATTAAAAATTAATAAAAACATTTAATTGAATCTTCAATAAATTAATAAAATATCTAACTTCTAATAAATTAACAAAAACACATAGCGGAATCTTTAATAACTAATAAAAACACATAGCGGAATCTTTAATAACTAATAAAAACACATTATGGAATCTTTATTAAATTAATCAAACGCTTACCAAAATCTTTAAGAAATTAACATAAATAAATAAATAAATTTTAAAAAGGTAATATAAAATAAAAGAGAAGTAACATATAATTTCAAATGCTAATAGTGAAGATAATTTGAAATTTCGAGTCTTAACGAATCTAATTTAAAAATCTACAACATCTTAAAAAAAACATCTTGAAGAATGTAAATATAAAAAAATGCATATATTAATTTTTATGAAGAAACAAATTTTTTTTTGGAAAAATATAAACATATTTCTTAAAAGTGATCAATAAATCATAAGACATTTGAAAATTATTCGAATATAATTTTACGAATAGACAAGATTTTTTTTAAATACTTTATTAAGAAATTCTAATAATTTGTAAATACAATTTTTGTATCATTTCCATGACAAGATTTTATTAAGTGTTTGATTAGATTTATTTTTCAATTTGCTGTTAGTACATACCAATTGTACAAAAAATATTTATAATTATGAAAAGAATTTTATTTCTTACCAGTTTTTTTAAATTTATTTAGGCTCAAATTTGGTAAAAAAAATAAATGAGACCAATTTAATTTTTTTAATTTAATTTTTGTGTATGTGTTTTACATGAATTCTTTTAAATATTTAAATAAAAAAATTATTAAAAAAATACGTTCTTGTGTCATTTCTTTCGGATTCTCTTAAGTGTTTTACACGATTTCAATAAATTTATTTTTTTACATATTTTTTAAGTATACATCCAAGTATGTTTTGTTATAACATTACATTATATACGAATAAATTTTACAAAAATACTAGTTACAAAACTTTATTCAATAAATTTTTTTAACTATGTTGATATATATTTCAAAGTTTTACATTAGGCTGATGAATTTTCAGTAAAATTTAAAAATAAAAATTTTGTATTTTATATTTAGATTTTTGTGTACGTGTTCTACATAGATTCTGTTAAGTGTTTCTTTAAAAAAAAAAATTAAAATAACTTACTTGTGTAAATAAATTATTTTTACGTCTAGACAATGTTCTGTTAAGTATTTATTAAAAGAAATTAAATATTTAAAATAATATTACTGTATAATTTTCACGACTAGATTCTCTTGAGTGTTTTGTTAAAAATATAATAATAATTTAAATATCCTATTTGTGGAAAAAAAAATTAGTACGACTAGACGAGACGAGATACTATTAAAGTGTTTTTTATAATAACTAGCATAAAAGCCCGTGCAAGGCACGGGCCGGTAGCTTAAATATATTTATAAATCAAATTATGTTAATGTTGTTAGTTAAGTATGTGCAAGTTTATAATTCGAAATTTGATACGAGTAGTATTGATGGCAATCATAACATTTTTTTTTAATTTGTTGTGGATCATAGAATATGATTGGAGTATTCAGTGGGTGCTTTCTACTTAAGATGACTTTTCAGAACAATTACAATTCTAACCATTGGTTCTTCGAAAATGGTTCATCCCTTTAGCTAATTTATAACCACTAACTTATAACCCGTGCGATGCACGAGTTTTTTTTTTATATATAATAATTTTATTTAATGTTACGGATTTCTAATATATTTAATTAATATTTGGAAAATATAGTGTGCTATTTTCGGCTATATATTAATAATTTTAAGATTAGTTTTAAATAAAAAAAGGTAACGTTTTTTAATTAGAAAGAAAATATTAATGATTGGAAGATATGGTACGATCGATATTTTTAGGTGTTTATTAATGGTTGAGAGATATGGTATTATTAATATTTTTAATTTAATATAATTTGATATATTCATGTTCAATGATTATACTTATGTTTTTTTATTATAAACAATGTACATTGATTTTTAATATATTTTATTAGAAATTGAAAGATATGATATGATATTTTTGGATATATATTAATGATTGTAAGATTAATTTTAAATTAAAAAGTAACGTGTTTTAATTAAAAAAGAAATATTAACAATTGAAAGATATGGTATTATTCATATTTTTAGGTGTTTATTAATGGTCGAAAGATATGGTGCAATATTTTTGGATATACGTATAATGATTGCAATATTAGTTTTAAAATAAAAGGTAACGTGTTTTAATTAAATAGAAAAAAAATAGAAGGTAACATGTTTTAATTAGATAGGAATATTAATGAAGGAAAGATATTGTATGATTTATGTTTTTAGTTGTTTATAAAGGGTAATATTTTAAATTAAATGGGAATAGAATCTTAGACTACTAAATATAATTTTTTTTAATATTGTTGTATCTAACGGTCATGATTTAATTTGAGTTGAAGATCTAACGGTTATGAATAGCTTGGTTAACCAAACTACAAACTACAAAATATCTCTATTTTGCTTATAATAATATAATAAAGATTATTAATAATTAAAAATTACATAATGTTTCACAAAAATTTTAATAAATTTAATCCTTACAAATTTTTTATATTCACTCAAGTGTGATTTGTACCAATGGTGTACTATTTATATTTAGTTACATAATTTTATTTTCTACCAAGTTTTATTTATGTTGATATATTTTTCAAAGTTATATACTGTATTAAGGTTATATATCTTTTAAAAAATTTTAAAATACACAAATTTTATATTTTTTGTTTAGAATAATATGTTTGTATTTTACATGGATTCTCCTAAGTGTTTCACTTAAATAATATATATTAACTATTTAAAAATAACTTATTTTCATAAATAAATTATTTTTACATGTAGACAAGATTGTGTTAAGTATTTTATTAAAAAAAAAATTAAATAAGCGTCCATGTGCATTAGATTCTCTTAAATATTTTTGAACGAAATATAACATATGAGTTAACATTGTAGTTATTTTATTATATGAAACACACTAAGATTCTTTATTATATAAACTTTAATTTAATTTTGTTTAACAAAACAAGATTCTTTAAGGCGTGTTAAGATTTTTTAAAGTGTTCTTGTAAAAATTTTAAAAATCTTTTAAGTATGTTCCAACAATTTTTTTTTTGTGTGTATAACTTTAATTTAATTTTTTTTCCTTTATTGGCGTTTTTTTAGGTATCCTTATAACTATGGGCTGACCTAATAAGATTTAGTTGAATATTTTGCATATTATTTGGTTGTGTTTCATAAAACACTTAACAGAATCTTGAATAAATTAATAATAATATTTAACAGAATTTTTAACAAATTAATTAAAATACTTAACGGTAACTTTAATAAATTAGTGAAAATTATTTACGGAATCTTTAATAAATTAATAAAAACACTAAACAAAATATTTAATAAATTAATTAAAACACTTGATGAAATCTTTAGTGAATTAAAAAAAACACTTAGCATAATCTTTGATAAATTAATATAACACATATTAGACTAAATATAATAAATAGGTTTGAATAATAATAATTTTGAACTGATCATTAAAAAATATTATGAAATATCATAAAAAATCTAAGATATAGTAAAAAATCGAAAAAAAATCTAAATAAAACTAAAAAAACACCTAAGAGAATCTTTGTGTATTACATAATATTTCTATATATTTATTTTTTCAAAAAACAATTATACATGTTTTTTAAAATTAAGTTACATGTAGAAATATTATAAAAGACACCAAGATTTTCTTACGTGTTTAAAATCAATGTATGAGTTGATTTACTTTTATTATCGTTTTAAGATTACTTCGAGAATTGTTTTAAAAAACATGATATAAAAATTGAATTTTAATTTGAAAAATTGTTATTTAAATTTTCTTAAATGTTTGATAAATTATTTATAGTGCTCTACTTGTACATAACTACATCGAAACTTATTTTTACTAATAAAATATTTAATAGAATCTAAATGTAAATATCTAATAAAATTATATTATAATTTTAAAATAATTAACAAAACACCTAAGGTAATATTGGTGTATTACATAATATTTTTATATATATTTTTTCTTAAACAAATAAACATTTATTTTAAAATTAAGTTACATGTAAAAATATAATCTAATATACCAAGATTATTTTACGTGTTTCAATGTATCAGTTTATTTCCTTTTATTATCTATTTGAGATTCCTTCAAGAATTGTTTTGAAAGGCAAGCTATAAAAAATTTTAAATTATAATCTGAAAAAGTATTTTAAAATGTTCCATGAATTATTTATAATGTTGTACTGGCACATAATTATATTCAAAACTTATTTTAGATTAATAAAATATTTAAACGAATCTTAATATAATTATATGATAAAGTAATATTATGATTTCAAATAATTAACAAAACACCTAAAAGAATCTCGGTATTACATAATAGTTATATATAAAATTTTAAATAATAATGCAATTTTTTTAAATTTAAATTATATATAAAAATATTATGTAATACACCAAGATTCTTTTACATGTTCCGAATCAATAAAATCTAAATAAAACTAAAAAACATCTAAGAGAATCTTGGTGTGGTAAATAATATTATTATATACTTATTTTTTTGAAAGAAAATTTATACATTTCTTTTAAAATTAAATTACATGTAGAAAATATATAAAATGCATCAAGATTCTCTTACGTATTTTAAATCAATATATCAATTTAATTTCTTTTATTACCTTTTTTAGATTTCTTCGAGAATTATTTTAAAAGATCGACATGCTATAAAAATTGAATTTTGATTTGAAAAAAATAATATTTTAAAATGTTGGATAAAATATTTATAGTGCTCTACTAGTACATAATTATACCGAAACTTATGTAAATTATAAATTTCTATTTTTCACAACAATTTAATTGTATTGATATATTTTCAACATTTAATTACAAATTAATATGGTACATTACAAATTAATATTTTATATTCTTAAAAACACCTTAAATTAAAATAAAAAGTAAAATTTCTAAAAATATAAAAACATTGCAAGGCACTTCGAATAAACTATACAAAAATGTTGCCTATAAAACTCAGTTATTTATGTTCCAAAAAAACATTAAAAATCTCAAAACACTTTAGAAAATCTCAAAATTGTGTATCTCATTTTACTCAAAACACCTTAAAGAATTAAAAAATCATCTTGAAAATTCTCAAAACACCTTAATGTTATTATTCAAAATACCTTGAAGAATCTTTAAAAAGGTTGAATAGACATAATCTAAAAATAAAACACCTTTAAGATTTTATACGTTTTTTTAATACGAAATATTATAAGGATTTCTATTAAGATGCCTATAAAATTATCATATAATATACCAAGATTCTTTTACGTGTTTTAAATCAATAAAATATTTAGTTAATTTTTAATATAATTATCAAATAAAGTAATTAACAAAATACATAAGAGAATGTATGAGAATGTAGGTATATTACACCCGGATTCTCTAACGTGTTTCAAAGTCATTATATCAATTGATTTCCTTTTATTATCTTTTTGAGATTCCTTTGAGAATTATTATTTTTGACATCCATACAATTTTTATATTGGTATACCAAGATTCCATTAAATTAAGTGTTTTATAATATCATTTTAATTGTTTAACTTAAAAACCAATATTTTTGTGAAATTTTAAAAATTTGCAACAAATAGATTATTTCATAAAATATATCTACCACTTATTCAAAAAAAAAATATATCTACCACAAGTCAACAAGAATATTAATGTATTTGAAAACAGTCACAAGCATTTAAACATGAACATGACTACCGTGACATTATTATTCATTGAATAAAATAAATAATCAGCAGATAGTGCCATAACTCATAAAAAACAGGTCATATTCAGCTCTTCATCTTCTGGCTTTGAATGTTTTGTCGAGTCACTAATTGTCTCATCACTTACAGAATCTAAATGTAGAAATTTCAAATTCGATGAAAAAAAACAAAAAAACAACTAAAACACCAAAAGGATACAAAATAGAATAAAAAACACTAAGACATCATAACTAAAAAATAATATGTTAAAAATAAATTATAAATAGTGTACCGGTTCGTCCAACATGTTGTTTCTCCATTGTAAGCTTCTATGAAAGAATTAATGCAGGTTTAATAAGATTCAAGATTTCGTTTATGGCAAGTCATTATTTTTATTAACAAAGATGATTCAATCTAATATTTATTTCCAAAAAAGAACACAAAATATGTTAGATATTGTTTGATTTGATTTGATTCTAGATGGTATATGCTGTCAATCTTATTTTTGCCCATCAAACAAATCTGACGATTGATTGAAACTAATATACAGATTGATATGTAAATACAATTGAAATACTGTGTACAATATATTATGCCTGATCTACCCTTTTGCTGTAAATAAGGTATTATTGAATTTTGTTTATATTTGATCCGCATAATTCCTAGGCCATTAGATTGATATATAATCAATGGTTTTTAGTATGGTCTCTCGGTTCTCCCAAGAAGGAGGGTTCCCCCTCGAGCGCGAGCCTATATATATATATATATATATAATAGTGTATGTATAATATGTATTTGTAATATACATTTATAGAATACTAGTACTTGTAACTACCTTGAAATGAAGAAATTTAGGACTGTTACGAATATACCAGATGTGTGTCAAGCAGGACTAGCGTAATTGCCCGTGCGAGGCACGGGCACTGGACCAATTTCTCATTCGAAATCCGTGACAAAGCACTAGTTACAAATACTAGTTAGAATAGTAGTGATCTACTAAGATCTCCAACCAAATTAATTTTTTATTTTTTGAAAATTTGGGAATATCACTAAATTAGATATATCTTGACATCTGTACGGTTGGATCGACGAGATATATTTTTAAAAAAATAGAAACAACAATCCGTGACAAAGCACTAGTTACAAGTACTAGTTAGAATAGTAGTGATCTACTAAGATCTCCAACCAAATTAATTTTTTAATTTTTGAAAATTTGGGAATATCACTAAATTAAAATATTTTTTTAAAATAGAAACAACAATCCATGACAAAGCACAAAAATAGAAATTCTACAAACTACTTAAAAAAGATGGAAAAATCAAATTATTAGAAAATTATGTAATATCATCACAAAAATAGTTAGCATGAATACTTAAATTAAATTTAGGATATATATATATATATATATATATATATATATATATATATATATATATGGGTTTTTTTCGGGTTTCGGGTTTGGGTCGGGTTTGGATCGGGTTTCGGGTCGTTTCGGATCGGTATATGCAATATCCATATCCATATCCAAAAAATTTCGGCTCTAAAAATCATATCCATATCCATATCCAAAAAATCGGGTTCGGGTTATCCAAAATTTCGGGTTTCGGATCAGGTATCCATCGGATCGGTTTTTTTTGCCATCCCTAATTCGGACGGAGAAAGTAATTGACAAATTACTTTTTGAAGTGTGGTGAGGAACAGATATGCAAGCACGTGAAATAAGGGAAGACACAACCTTTGGTCAAAACTCAAAACTGAAATAACCAAATCAAATCCATTGTTTAATTTAAGTGTACTCGTTGTCTCCCAAGTCCAAACCAGCTAGCGGCGGCGATTGAACCAGTCAGTCAGCAGGCCTTCCATTATGAGATACTCCATGTTGGTTCAGGTCCCTCGTGACTCGTCAACAGTTTAGTACGAGTACTACTAGCCCTCGTCCCATCCAAATATTTATATTTGGGTTGGGTACGGAGACCCAAGGAAAAATATTAAGGAGAAGAGAAGTAGTAAAAATAAGTAAAGTGGTGGGTTTCATCATTATATAATGTATAAAATGAGTTAGTGGATGTATTTGATTTTTATATTATAAAACTTTACCATTTTAGAAAAATTTAGAAATGTAAAGAATTGGATGAGACATCCTAAAAAGGAAAGTGTAAAGAAATGGATGGGACAGAAGTAGTATATTATATACAGAAATTTTACTAAATTTGTTACTGTACAAATTTTGTACTCCTTCCATTCCTTTGAATTCTTTATGTTTGCGGACCAGTTTCCGATACGGATTTTAAGGTGCATTTTAAGGATAGTTCTATAACTTATTTTTGATATTTTCTTTTTTTTTTTGTATAAAAATAGAACAATCATATTTTTATTCAAAAAAAGAAAATGTCAAAAATAAGTTATAGAACTATCCTTAAAATGCACCTTAAAATGCGTGTCAGACACGCACTTTTTTATGTAAAGAAATGGGTAGGACAGAGGGAGTACATATTGTGCCCGTTTGGTAAATTTGTGATTGAACTTATAAGTTACTTATTTCGGAAAAAAATTCGTATTTGCATACATTTTTTTAGAAAAGAATGTGTTTGGGAAGTTTAATATTCGTAATCTTGCAAAAATAAGTTACTTATTTCGGAAAAAAGTACATATTTTCTAACTTTTTTCCAAAATAAGTAACTTATTTCTGAAAAATAAGATTTCCCAAACGGGCTGATAAGTGGATTTATATCCACTTGGATCATTCTATTTCAGCTTGAATTGGTGTCTTGTATCTCAAGTATTTGTGTGATTTGACGTGTTTTTGTGTAGAATTGTGCAGGGTGTATCTCTGATGCAGGTATAGAGTTTCAGCGATTATATGGTGTTTTGAAGGTCACTAGAACAAGTGCCGGGAATTGCATTTGAAGACGGAGGAAAAATCAGCAAAAGTAAAGTACAGTTCTGCGAGGTCAGTAGCCCAGCGCGGGCGCGCCTGTGATATGCAGGTGGACAGCGCGGGCGCGCGAGGAGAGACATCATTACATTATACAGCGCGGGCGCGCTTGGAGACAGTGGGAAGCGCGCGCGGCCGCGCCTGTGCACGGTAGAAAATTCCTGAAGTTCCTGGAATCTGATTTTAAATGGGGAAATTGCCGTTTTCTTCTCCTAATCAAGATAGCAATCAATTGGGACGATTAGAAACTTCTGGAAGTCAGTTTAAACAAGGGAATTGCAATTCTATTTCAATCAAAGAAGGAAAATTACCGGAATTCTATCCTATTTCAATTACGGTAATTGCTTGGTCAAGGAGGCACTTGGGGGCTATAAATACACACCTTGGGGCACAGAAAAACCACCTACACATCAATCTACACACTTCAATTCGTTCAGAGCACGAGAGAGAGAAGCTAAGGCGAGGATCGTGACGACAAGAAGATCTAGATATAGTTTTCTTGTATTCCTTTGTGGAGGCGTATCTTTTGGATGATTGTTACTTTCACGGATTTGTTCACTAAACCTTATTCTATTATTGATTTATTCATCTTCTTTATCTTGTTTAATATCATGCTTTCGTCAAATCCCATGGTGACGAAAGGTTCGATTATGAACTAATCGTCATCGTGGGATCCTAGTGGATTTATCTATGTAGCTTAGTAGTTTGCATGCCTTAAAGATTTATGTGTGGTGAATTCTTGATCTCCTCGTATGGTTAATCTTAATGCTTTTGGATGCGTAGCTAACATCTAAATTGAATTGTTAATCTCTTGCTAAACGAGAGTGGATCTTGAGATTTAGAACTTGCCATGCTAGCATAGGATAGGTTGATGTTAAGCATCATGATTTGTGGCATGAATAGAGATATTATGCTACCCTATGTGATCTAAGTGGATAACTTGTGCTTTAACCTTTATGTTTTCAAATTCTATAGAGATATAGGATCTAAACATAATAGGTGCCTATTCATCTTCTATCTCTTTTGTGGATGTATGTGTAGATTGGTACTAGTATACCGAGAGGTAACTTTTACTCTTTTCGTGTTATTCGATCAGATATCAAAACCATCGCATGTTTTAATTAAAGGCTGCAACTCTAAGTGAAGTAGATGATGAAACTAGGATTCCATGTTTATTCTCATATAAGTAATTCGATTTTTATTCTCGTTAATTGTTTAATTCTTAGTTTATAATTTGCACTTTAGTTTAATTTAGGTAATCAACCCCATATTTGTTATTTTTCTTAGCAGTGAATTAAAACCATACATTGTTGCATAGGCATATTTATTGAATAGAACCATAACTTGATCCCTGTGGGAACGAATTTGGACTTAACCTTATATATTACTTGTGACCACGTACGCTTGCGTGAGTTTAGCATAACACGGGCCAATTACTAAATGTGGTTTTAAGCAACAGGATTACCTATCTCAGAAATTTTTTTCTTTTGCTAATTAAGCAAATTTATACATCTATCTTAATTCTGATAACATCGTATAAAAAGATAATGAGAAAGATAAGTTGGGAGTTACTTCAATTATTTTTAGGGATATTCCAAATGTTATCATCGTATAATTGGCTTTTCCATTTGGTACCATCCAACATTTTTGATTTTCAAGTGGCACCATTATACTTTTGGCTTCATCCATTTTATACCATTCTATCAGGCTAACGTTAATCGGATGTTAGATTATTCTTAATAGTACCACTATACAATTGACTTTTTCATACGGTGCTATCCGATATTTTTTACTTCTACATGGTACCATTTTTCTCTCACTAAAAACAAATTTTTCTTAGAATTTTCACAACTTATCTATATGCTTTGTCTGTAATAAGATTCTCTAACTATCACTAATTTCTGATAAGCAATCAAGTCATTCATTAGACTCGAATCCAATTGTCCAATCATAATAAACTTTGATCAATAGTTCAAAATATTAAATTAATACATAATATATAGAATCAACCCGTATGAACATATACATATATAATGTGTGCTCGGATCTGTTCAGGTGCTTCTGGAGGGTTTACTTTGACCGATGAAAGCGTTGAAAGAAGCTGAATAATTTGAACTATATAGTTTATTATGATAAGACACTAGGATATAAGACTAATTAATGACTTGGAGGCTGATCAGAAAAAGTGAGAGAATCAATGACTTATTATAGGGTAAAATGTATAGATAAATTGTGAAATTAAGAGGAAAAATTTGACCTAAGTGAGAAAAAATGGCACCATGTAGAAGTGAAAAATATTGAATGGTACCGTATGAAAAAATCAATTGTATAATGGTACCATTAAGAATAATCTAATGTCTGACTAACGTTTGCTTGACAGAATGGTATAAAATGGATGAAGCCAAAAGTACAATGGTGCCACTTGAAAGTCAAAAATGTTGGATGGTACCAAATGGAAAAGCCCATTATACAGTGGTATCATTTGGAATATCCCTTATTTTTAAATAAGCATAGTTTAAATAAAATAAACTGTATTGTATTTTCTACATTTGTAAGTTCATGCATATCCCTTTTAAAAAAGTTTGTAATGTGGGAAATTTTTCTTTTTTCCAATTTTGCTTGAATTGAATTTAAAAGATAACACTAATATTATGAATGTTTTTGGATCAAATTTGTTATTTTCGATTTTTTTTTTGGAGTTTTAATTCCATCAAATATTTATCAAATACTCAATTTGGTTATCCATTTCTTTTCATCCGCATATCAAAACGGACGTGAAATTCCTTGTGAATAAGGAATTATTAATTCATTTATTTCATACTTGAATTTTATTTTATTTTTGAAATTAATTGAATCTATGCTTATATTTTAAGCAAAAAAAGAAAAAAAAACGATCACCCACCAACATCTTGTGCGAATACATAGAGAAGGGAGAGGATCTATTCTATGTAGGCCAGAGAAGGTACGGTCAAATAAGATCCGGGAGCAGCTGAGGAGCCCACAACCCCATGAAGTAAAGATATGGATCTTTTCATAATAATCATTTCTTTGATCCTCCCCTCGATTTCCGTGACCGAATGAATGGTCAGAATTTTTTATTCATCCACAAATCAAATCTCTCCCTTTCTTTCCCAGCCAGTTACAATTATTTTTATATATACTCCTACTCCAAATCTTTTCTCTTAATCCAGATTTAACAACTAATCAATCTTCCATTCATTAGCTAAACCAAGTTAATAAAGAAGTTTACTCCACTACTAATTGCGCACTTTCAACACTTCCTAATTGCACTACAAACACTTTTTTTTACCAAATTTTTGAAATTTTAGTTATTTTATAATTGTTAATATTATAATGTACTAGCTTATAGTCTGTGCAAAGTACGGGTTACTTTTAATTGTTTTTAATTTACTTATAGTGTAGTTACATAATATTATAAATATTCACCTTTATACATAATAACTGAAAATACACCTAGAGGGGAGGGGTGAATAGGTGTAATGACTAACAATGACCAAATAAAAATTATGTATGAAAATGTATGCTGGCAGCTAGCTGAGTTAACTCGATGCAACAAATAAATGAATACGCAGCTAGCTAGGATATGCAATGCAGAAAGATAAATTGCAGTAAGTAAAGAACACCACGAGTTTTAGCTAGGTTCGACCCCTAATCTTCTATGGTCTACGTCCTAGTCCCTTACCAAATTGGTAAGAAAATATATTATTGATCACAATAAACCCAACTACACGATACAATAATATATCTCCTTTAAACTCCCAGTTACTGACTGCAGCTAGCTGGAACACCTGTTTCCTGAACACAGCTCTCTAAGTTCTATACTACACCAAGTATTAACTTCTCTAGCCTACTGTTCATCAAACCCTTGTTCCACTAACTTGACAATCTAGTAGCTACCAACTTTACAAGTTGAACAATACAATGGATAAAAAGAGATTACAACTCAAAACTATGAACTCTAAAATATCGATATACAATATAGTGTTAGAGCTTGTTTGTTGAATCTGAAATGAATGTACAGAGTTGTATCTTGTATTCTTGAATATAGCTCTCTGGTGTATCTTGCAGAGAAGAACCACGCAGCCCTTTATAGTGAAGTGTAGGAGTTGAAATCTTGAACAATCTTGCAACGGTCTTGAAGATAACTTCTCACGTGTGACTTTGTTCAAATTAATTGTCCTATTAACGTTCACCTGCAGGTTGATAAGTAAAGATTCTCATGCAGAGAAAATCTTCAATGGAGAGAGAGAGAGAGATGAGAATGTGTTTTAGTCTTTGAAGAAAGTCGTTATGAAGAAAACCATGAGTTTGATAATGTGTACATGCGTTTTCTTTTGACAATATTCTACAAGACAACAGCTGGTGGACAAGTTGGAAAAAAATGAATATTTGACTTTAACAAGAGCATGCTTGAAAAGTAAGCACATGGGTTGTCTTTTAAAAGAACATTAAAGCATTCAAAGATTCCTTTACTAAGGAAAGATGTTTTAGAAAAACTATTATAATGAAGAGTACGTGTTTTTAAATATATATATAAAAATTTATATATCATGAATAGATGCTCAGACCACGCTTGTATGTCTAGACGAACTTCCCTTTCACATTCTGGACATATTCTGGACAGTCTGCCAGCTTGCTGTGTTAAACTGTCAGCTAGCTGAGATTCCCTGCCAGTTAGCTGAGATGCCCTGTGTTTTGCTATGAATTGATATGAATAATAAACCTGCAAAACATTATTAGTCCAGAACAAATACCCAGCTTGATTACTGATCATCAAAATTATAGAGTTTCAATCTCCCCCTTTTTGATGATTATACACCAATTTGAGATTGAGCTAAAACTCCCCCTCAATCAAAACATCCTGCAAAATAAAATTTGATAGCATGCTAATATATATTTAGTAACAAGCAATCAGCTTGTTGCATTGTGTCATCATCAAAACCAAGTAGTCAGCTTACTGCATTGTGTCATCATCAAAACCAATAGGGTTTCAATAACTTTTAGTATTAAATCTAAATTAATATGTTGTTGGCGGCAATCGAATCTTCAACCTTTCTAACTTGCATCTTTTAATATTAATTTTAAATTAAAATGTTGTTGACGGGATTCGAATCTTAGACTTCTGTATATAACAACTTTTAGTATAGCATCCAACAATCATCATATATTTGAGCTACCGATCTAACAGTTGTTAATGAAAGGGATAACCAAAACCAAACTACAAAATATATCTCATTTTGCTTAATACATTATAATATAGATAGTATAGATTTTGTAAAAAAATTATATATGTAACTAATAATAAGTTATTTTTTGACTTTTTTGTTACATCTTATTATTACCTGATTTTTTTTCAATATTAACGTAAATTATATGCACATATGAAGTACAGAAGACAAACATGAATTTTTGTTTTGAACCGGAACTATTTAATAGAAAAGTCAGGTTTGATTTGAATTGTTTCCCGAAAGCCAGGGCATAGTAGTTTTCTATAGAAGAGATGAGGGGCTGCTTCGTGTTTATGTACTCGCAATTTTTTAATGTTATCTTGTAAATTAAATTTTTGGCGTGTACTAATATCAAATTTAATTGATGATTAATATTAAATTTAATAGATGATTAATGAGTTTTGAAAATTAAATTTTATCGTATGTTTTATTTTGGATTGTTTCTCGAAAGCCCGAACGTAGTAGTTTTCTATAGAACAGATGAGGGTTGCTTCGTGTTTATGTACTCGCAATTTTTTAATGCTATCTTGTAAACTAAATTTTTGGTGTGTATTAATATTAAATTTAATAGATGATTAATGAGTTTCTAATATTAAATTTAGTAGATGATTAATGAGTTTTGAAAAATGAATTTTATCATATGTTTTATTAGTATATTTTTGGAGTTATAAATATTAAATTTAATTATGTTGTTAGTGAGAGTCGAACCCTTGACCTATGGTAATACTCACTTATTATCCCTCTTATTCTTATTATATAATAAATTTTGATTCAGGCAATTATTTATTTACAAGGTATCCAACTGATTCGATTTTTAAAATTCCCAATTAATCTTTACGATTACTTCTTAATCGGAGTATTTAAAATAAATTAATAGAATTAAAATAATATATTAATCAAATGTGAATTATTATATGATTTTTGATATGATAAATACATATTACTTAATAAGTAATTAGAAACATAAAAATATACTAAATAATATTATAATATTAAAATATATTTGATTTTTTCTTCTTTCTAATTAATCCCCAATTTGAAGATTAATTTTTATAAAAAAAATTATGAATTTTATCCGATACCCGACTTCTCTATAACACTGTATACTATCATGCATATGCTAAAATTAGTGGATAACATTCTTACATTACACTATCTCTAAAACTTGATTACTTTACCCATATAATTATTCATATTGGCCATCTTGTTTTAAGAGTTCCGAGAGTTTTGAAGAAAATGGCAGAGAACCTATAAAATAGTGTTATTATATTACTATTTCGATAGTATAATCATATAATTCAGAACATGTTTTCCAAGTCATTGACACTATACTTGATATTAAAAAAATCTTTCATATATAAGATGGAATATTTTTTTTTTAATTTATATTTTACCAATGACTACTACATTTTAAAATGTAATATTATGATTACATAATATTAAAGTTATTAATTTAATTTAAAATTTATAAAAAAATGAAAATCCAAATTTTGTAAAAGATTTATTAAGAAATTTTAAAAATAGAATATTAGAACTAAAAATGTTAGAATCAAAAGATCCAAAAAGATTAGAGTTAAAAAAATAAAATTAGAGTTAATAAGATCTGAAGTTGAAAAAAATATAAGGAAATATGTTTTGTAGGATATTAAGGAAAAAAATTGTTCAATAATAAATATAAGGACATAATGGAAATTATGAAAGACACTAAATTTGTGTCAAGAGAGTACCAAATGTATTTTTGAGACTAAATTTGATGTCACATTATTCATTTGGTATCCCATTCTGATGTTGAATTTGAGTTGATAAAACACAATATTCAACACTATTATAAAAAAAATATATGTTTAGTAGGATATTTAGGGAAAAATATTGGTTAATACTTCCTTCATTCCTTTTTAATCGTTGTTTTAGATTTTTTTTTTTAAAATTTCTTTTCATCTGTCACTTTGCATTTTCAAAATATATTTAATGACTATTATTCCATTGACTATCTCTATATTTATACATGTGTTTTCAATTTTTTTTTCTTGATACATTAAACCATAAAGTTATTTAAGTAATTTTCTAACATCATAAATAATATAAAAATGTATTAATTACACTTTTTTTTGATAAAATCATACTTGCATTAATAATTCTCAAACTCAAGCATACAGATGATAAAATTCGGAGCAGAAACATTTCACTTCCTAACACCTGACATAGAATATGTTGCGCTCGCTAAGCTATGAGCTACAATATTCGCAGACCTATATCTGTAACACACTAACACTTCATCAAAGTGTTTATCCATATCCGTACAATCCTCCACGATCATATGATCAAGCACCCTACTCACACAAACGGTGAGACAATAACAAAACTCACACAAACGGTGAGACATAAAAAAAACCAATCTTACAACTTTAAAAATGTGATTACAAAATAAATTTCAAACTAAAATCAACCAATCTTTAGATTTGGGAACAAACCCACCAGAACAAGATAACTCGGACCACGTACGAGAACAAGATCACCTGGAAGAACAAGAAATCCGGAGCTCCGTGAAATTGATATCTAAGAAATTGAATGCCAAATCGGAAAAGGTTTTGAAGCCTTAGATCCGAAAATACAAATAAAAAGAAATTACACTCGCTTACTTGGTTTCTACGAAAAATTCTAAAACAACAAATAAAAAGAAATGAAGGGAATAACAAATATAAGGACATAGTGGAAACTATGAAAACACCGAATTGATGTCAAGAAAACACCACATGTACTTTTGATATCAAATTTGATGTCACACTATTTGTTTAATATTCTTGTGATACCATTTTAATGTTGAATTGGAGTTGATAAAATATAATATTTAATATGATTATAATGTTTTAATATTGAGTTGGAGTTGCTCTTAACACCAAACTAGGAGATTGGAAAAATGCTTTCCTTAATGTATAAATTAAGAGTAATGCTAGGTACCCCAAATTGGTACCCAAAAAATGCTCCCAAATGATGTGGCATTGATGAGTTGGTTGTATGGAGGATTTTAATTGGTGAGATTGATATGGCCCTGGCGGGCCCATTATAATTATAACCATTCAGATAACATTTGGCAAAAAATTTGGTATCCAATTTGGGGGACCTAGTATTATGAGATCATGACCTAAATGCCTCAAAATCAGTCACCCATGTACCAAAATACCCATTTGCGGAAACTTGGCCCTATCTACCCACGGGATATGCCGGTTGGATTAGCGTATCCCAGTTACTGTAGCAATTAGAATCGAGCTTCTCTGTCTCTCTCCAGAATTTTCTCTCTCACCGGCGATCTAGGTTTGAATTGGGGGTTTCAAAACCAGGAATAGAAATGATAAATTGATGATATAGAGTCGTAAATGGTTTGAAGACGAATTGATTGACCTATAAAACTAGACGGGAAAATTAGGGAGGATGGTGAACGAAGCTCGTCGGAAAACGAGCAACGAAACTCGTCGGGGACCGGGTTTGTAAATTCTGGAATTAGAAATGGAATAAAATTTGTATAGGTTTGTAGAGAATCGAATGACGATTTTAATGGTCTATGGTAGATGATGGGAAAGTTGGGGATATGGATGAACGGAGAGATCGTAAATAGTCGTCGGAATCGCCTATCAATCGCCTCAGATTCGCGATTCTGGAGCTCTGAAGATGACAGGAGATACGCATTTCGGAGATACGTATCTTGTGATACGGTGTCTCCACATGCGTATCTCAAGCTACAGTTCTCGTTTGTTAAAAATGTATCCCTTCGATACTCCTCCCCCAACAGCGTGTATGCCTGATACGCCCTCCCCAATAGCGTATATGATAGATACTCCTTCACCAGTGGCGTGTCTGGTGGGTATTTAGGGCCGTCCAAGCTGGCGGTGGGTATTTTGGTTACACATATTTAATTTTGTGGGTATTCTGGGCCATCACCCTAGTATTATTCATAAATTAAATACGTAATTGTTACAGTAAAAAGATACAATATCAATGAGTTCTAACTTCATTATCGACAAAATATGAATTGGGGGGCGAGTTCAATTTACCAGTCATGCAAAATTGCTGTTTCACCAGTTCATATTGTAAAAATATTTTTCTATAAACATTGATAACTCCCACGGCTGATTAGAGGCTTCGGACTACTGTTCCATGACGTGTCACCTAAGTTTAGGTGCCTGCAAAACAATGCTTGCCCGGGGGTGGTGGTCGTCAAGCACCTCCGGTGTAAGAATCAGTAATCGGAAATAATAATAATCAAGATGGTAAGAGTGTATCTGATGTGAAGGGAGAGAATATGTAGAGAGTTTTTGTGTTGCTAAAATTGTGTGTGTTTTTGTGTCCTCCTCCCCTTACCTTATGTGCAAAATGGGGGTATTTATAGGTTAAGCCTCCCAGTCACTGTAGGCCACTTGGTAGCCATAAATGCTACAGTGAGCCCCACTTGGTAGCCGCAAATGCTACAGTGAGCCCCACTTGGTAGCCGCAAATGCTACAGTGATTGGTGTGACCTTTCCTAACATGCCGCCATTCTACAACTTGCTTTGTACTGCTCAGATCTTGTCTACTACAACTGGGTGTCCTTGTGTTCCCTTTGAATAGTCTATTATCCCCTGTCTTGTAGAGCAAGATAGCAAGATATTTTGTACAAAGAATATTTTTCTAATGATATTTATTGTCAAGTTGAGAAGTTTAGGAAATTAATATCTTATTATAGATGTAAAGTAGAAAGGTACTGTTTTGGTTATTTCAGCAACGGGTGCCCGCTGTTGGCTTACAGCGGGTACCTATCATTGCCCCCCACTCCCTCTATGCGCTTTAGCGGGTAGGGGGAGTAGAAAGAAACAAGAATGCGAAAATATGCAAAAATATGTAATGATTGTGCCCCCCAAGTATTGGCAGACAATAGCTTGGGGTAAAAAATGCTTTGGCAATTTGCCCCTCAAGTGTTTGGCGGACAACACTTAGGAGTTTAGAAAATATTTGGAAAATTTGCCCCCCAAGTGTTTGGCGGACAACACTTAGGAGTTTAGAAAATATTTCATGCTGGGTGCTCTGTGTTGCGGAGTGTGGTTGATTGTGGTGCTTGACGGGTTTGTAAGTTGAAACGTTTTTGTTTGATACTTATAATTGATGTGGAATAAATGCTATTATTGGTAAATAAATGAAATTTAAAATGAATGAGAGAATAATATTTAATGGCAATAATGCGAAAATGATATGTAATATTGTGTGTGTATGTGAGCTGTCATTTTGTTGGAAAAAGTAGATGTACTTTTTTGGTAGCGGGAAGTTAATACGATGTGGAAGGTTGTCTTTGACCGAGGCGGTTGTTGTGCTAGAAGCAGACGTGGGCTTGTGATGGCATGACACGTCACGGGGAGGTTAATTCCTTATGGATCACGCGCTGCACTCTAGGAATGTGAGATATATTTTCAAAATTTTGATTTCATAGCGGGATTAAATACGGGTATGTCGTATGCGGGCTTGAATGTTGTAAAGCTATATTTTAATAAAGGTGTAATGTTGAGAACATAATTTAATATAATTGTAGGAATGGTACATAGAAGCAATGCAGTAGATGGTTTGATATATATGAGGCGTTCGTGTGAATTTGTCAGGAAAAAAGACAATAAAATAGGATTTAAAAGGAAATTATGACAAAGACGGGATTTACGTTTCGCTGTAACGCCTTGCTAAAGAGCAGTACGGATATAAAATCATATGTATATGTGGCAGTTTAAGCAGGTGTAAGTGGCTAGTAAGTTAACCAAAAATAGAACGGTGAAAAGAGAGCGGGCGAAATAATTAATGAGGTGGCAGGGTTTTTGACGTAGCACATAAGTTCATGAAGAGTTTATATGTATAAGCGTGTTGAATATGTAGAACAATAAATGTATAAGAAATTTAGGTTATAGAATAAAAGTGTCAGATGCTTTGAAGTTGAGGTGACGGGTCGGGTATGGTGGTACCGGCTATCATACTAGCACTTGATTCTTTTGCTTTTAATAAAGAGTAAAGGATATGCATAGGTGAAAATAGTGATGACAGGGCTTGGTGGTGGCGTTAACGAGGAGTAGTATAAATGAAGATGGGGATAACGGGTAGATGGCGGTGTTCCAAGTAAAGGTGGTGAGCTTGTAAAACATAAGATCATGAAGGAATAATAAAGAGATGTCTATTTTGTTGTTTTGCAATGAGCATAACTTGTACGATTTGTAACTTTGTAAAAGAGAGTTACATGTTAAAGGGTTGTGTAATTTGTAATTGTACTCAGTACGAGGGCTGTCCGCTAGGGACTTATGTAGGTGGAGTTGGCGGATGCTGGTGTCAAATTATAGGTGGTTCAATAAACACAGATCGTAAGAGTTCGGAGTAAAAGTGTTGACTGGCGAATAGATTGTTTTGAGTCGATGGTGACTAGAATAGAAGGGGATAACTATGTATGTACTGGTTGATTTAGTTGGTGTAGGTGACTTATTGAGTTATTCCAAAATGGAGTACAGTGAGTAAATAACGGAAGAAATACTTGGTATGCAAGGTAGTGATATAGGCAGTAGTTAATGATGCGACCTTCTTGTGCTTATCTTTAGGTGATAATGAAAGTATGTGAATATTAAGCGGAGTAATATGTATGAATTTCATGTGATTGATAATATCTGAAATAGTTATAGTCGCATGTTACTTGTAGCATGAATTTATGTGAAGATGTGTGGATCTTGTAGCCATAAGGATGATGCGATTAGACAAGTAAAAATAAGATAAGCAGGTATGTGATAGCATCAGTGGATATAAATAGTGCTTTTAGTATTGAAGGGAAAACCTGTAGTTGTCGTAGTGAATCGGAGGTATGCTTGACGGAGTTTTTGTTGTTTGCTTGCTTTTTTGCTTTTGTTGTGTGCTTGCTTTTGTTGCCAAGTACGTGAGTTGTTCGCATAGGACATTTGTAGGATTCGGCCCGTAAAGGGGCTTTGTAGGATGCTGCCCGCATATGGACTTGTGAGTTGTAGGATGTCGTATGTAAACGTACCAAGTACGTGAGCTTTTGTAAGTAGCACTTCTTTGTTGATACTTGTTGCCCACCAGGGGACTTAGACTTTGTTGGTTGCTTGCCCACCAGGGGACTTAGATTTTGTTGGTTCCTTACCCACCAGGGGACTTAGACTTTGTTGGTTGCTTGCCCACCAGGGGACTTAGACTTTGTTGGTTGCTTGCCCACCAGGGGACTTAGACTTTGTTGGTTGCTTGCCCACCAGGGGACTTTAGACTTTGTTGGTCGCTTTTGTGTGTACGTTGCTATTGTAGGCTGTAAGCGTACCAAGTTGTAGGCCAGGTATTGGGTTTATTCCCTGTGCTGTCGGTGGTGGCCACCACTGACTCGAGGGACCTGACCCTTCCCATTAGCACATTTGGTTGCTTAGTTGCATGATGTAAGTTGTAAGTTGCACGATGTGAGTTGCTTGATATGAGTTGTTACCCGTTAGGGATTTGTAGGTTATATGTCCGTTTGACAGCGGACAGCGGGCTCTTTGACAGCGGGCCCGATGTTGAATGTTGTAAGAGTTGAATGCTCATTTGATTTGATTGACGGCGAACATTTTGTTGTCGGCGGACATTTTGTTGATAGCGGGCTTTTTGACAGCGGGCTCTCATATGTTGGTTTGCTCAGATGTAATATGGTAGAGCAGGTGGAGGCTTTTCTTAAGGAAAAATCCCCCTCCTTCTAGCGCCAAATGATAACTCCCACGGCTGATTAGAGGCTTCCGACTACTGTTCCATGACGTGTCACCTGAGTTTAGGTGCCTGCACAACAATGTTGCCCGGGGGTGGTGGCCGTCAAGCACCTCCGGTGCAAGAATCAGTAATCGGAAATAATAATAATCAAGCTGGTAAGAGTGTATCTGATGTGAAGGGAGAGAATATGTAGAGAGTTTTTGTGTTGCTAAAATTGTGTGTGTTTTTGTGTCCTCCTCCCCTTACCTTATGTGCAAAATGGGGGTATTTATAGGTTAAGCCTCCCAGACACTGTAGGCCACTTGTTAGCCGCAAATGCTACAGTGAGCCCCACTCGGTAGCCGCAAATGCTACAGTGATTGGTGTGACCTTTCCTGACATGCCGCCATTCTACAACTTGCTTTGTACTACTCAGATCTTGTCTGCTACAACTGGGTGTCCTTGTGTTCCCTTTGAATAGTCTATTGTCCCCTGTCTTGTAGAGTAAGATAGCAAGATATTTTGTACAAAGAGTATTTTTCTAATGATATTTATTGTCAAGTTGAGCAGTTTAGGAAATTAATATCTTATTACAGGTGTAAAGTAGAAAGGTACTGTTTTGATTATTTCAGCAGCGGCAACAGCGGGCACCTATCAAACATACTTCTTATCACTTACTAATATATTTCTTTTATTATTGAAACATTTTCAAATTTTAAAATAAAGTACAAACTTGTGTTTCGCACCAATTTTGTACCGTACTACATTTATACTCACATAAAACACTGGGAGTTAAAATTTAGCAGCTATTTTCTGATGAGTACTTGGCTGAAAATATAGCAAGTGTGGACTGACGACCATGTCCTGGGGCCGGGGATGTTGCAAGAAAAGAGTAGCCATAATATGATCCTCTCTTTGGTCAAAAGATTTGTGGGTCCTTCAGATGTCTCCGACAATTCTAAAAATCTCTGATTTATCCAAAAATCTTCGATTAATCCCCAATTAATTTTTATAAAATATTTTACCGATTAACTATAAATTCCTAATTTATCTAAGAAATAATGACAATTTTACCATTTTTTTAAATTTTTTGACAAGAATACCACTTTTGAATTTTTTGGCCAAAAATACCAGTCTATTACGCATTTCAAAAATGGGTAATAGTATAACGCATTTGTCAAATGGGTAATACATTTAAATTAAAAAAAAACGAAAAAAAAAATATTCGTGTCACGCATTCCAGGAATGCGTAACACACCAACGTTTGGGGTGTTACGCATTCCTGGAATGCGTGACACGAATAAAAAAAAAATCGCTTTTTAAAAAAAAAATATTTACATGGTACCCATTTCTCAAATGCGTAATAGCATTACACATTTTGAAAATGCGTAATAGGTTGGTATTTTTGGCCAAAAAATTTAAAATTGGTATTTATGTAATAAAATTAAAAAAAATGATATTTTTGGCCATTACCCTTTATCTAATTAATCTCTAATTTATCAAAAAATCTCCAATTAATCCTAAATAACCTACCGATTAGTTCCTGTCACAACTCGAATTCTAGGGTTCTAATTCTAAGAAACTGTAAGGAAAACTTGTAAAGGAAGAAGACAGTAAAGACAGAAAACTAAAGAAAATAAAACATTCATTTTTCATTACTTCCCAAATAACTGAAATGCCAATCATATAGTATCTCAACCCACTACTCATCCCTTGCTAGGTGGCACAACTACAACCAACGACTTAATCATAAGGTTATAATAGTAACTACATCATTATTTATACTAAAACGATGTCGCTTAAGCCATTGACAATACGCGCTTAATAAAGTAAATCCCACAGCTCAGAACGTGACAACTCCCTCCTTCTTGAAAGAACCCTTGTCCTCAAGGTTGAAAATCTGGAAAGCGTTTAGTTAGCTCTTCCCACGGCTCCCATGTGGCATCTTCAGGTGTTCCATTACTCTACTGTACCAGAACCATAGTGGCTAGTCTGTTGCCTTTCTTGATCAGCTTACGGTCCAAGACTGTAGTTAGTATTGCTGTGGGATCATTGGTATCCAACAACCCAGGGAGTACAGTCTGAACCACATGCTTATTCCCAATTTTCCTCTTCAATTGTGACACATGAAAGGTGTGATGAATCTTTGACCCCAGTGGTAATGCCAACTGGTATGCCACCTTGCCCACCCTTTTTACTATCTTGTAAGGGCCAAAGTATCTTGGAGAGAGTTTATGATTAGGCCTTACTTGCACTGATGTCTGCTTATAAGGTTGAAGTTTAAGATAAACCTCTTCACCCACTTGGAATTCTCTGTCAGTTCTATGCTTGTTAGCATACCACAGCATTCTTTCCTGTGCCTTGACCAAATTCTCCTTGATTAACCTCTGCACCTCTACTCTTTCCCTCAAAAACTGATCTACAGTTTGCACCCTTGTTGCAGGACTTTGAAAGTTAATAGATGGGGGGTTTTGATTATACAAGGCCTTGTAAGGACTCACTCCAATGGCTGAATGGAAGGTGGTGTTATACCACCATTCAGCCATTGCCAGCCACTTGGTCCATTGTTTAGGCTTATGCCCTGTGACACACCTCAGGTACATTTCAATACACTGATTCACCCTCTCTGTCTGGCCATCAGTTTGAGGGTGATATGCAGTACTTAACTTGATCTTTGTTCCTATAGCATTGAACAATTCCCCCCAGAATTTACTAACAAACACTGGATCCCTATCTGAAATAATTGCAGATGGTACCCCATGCAACTTCACCACATTATCAAGAACACTCTGAGCCACAATTGCTGCACTATATGGGTGTGACAAGGGTATCAAATGGCAATACTTGGTGAACTTATCCACAATTACCAGTATACTATCTTTCCCATTGGATTTAGGTAAGCCCTCCACAAAATCCATAGAAATAGTTTGCCATGCTGCAGCAGGAATAGGGAGTGGCTGTAGCAATCCAGGAGTAGGCACATGCTCATTCTTATTCTTTTGACAAGTATCACACTCTTGCACCCATGTGGCCACGTCTTGTTTAAGTTTTGGCCAAAAGAATTGGTTGTCAATTCTTTTAAAAGTAGTTAGCATGCCAGAGTGGCCACCTTCTATCCCATTATGCAAGGCTTGAAGAATCTTGTGTCTCATATTAGCACCAATACCAACATAGTACTTTCCCTTGTATAACAGTAAATCATCCCTTAAGGAATAATCAGTAGGTAATTGTCCTGTAACCGCTAGTTGGGCCATCATTTCCTGAACAGCAGTATCACCCTCCAAGCTTGTCTTCAATTCCTCCTTCCACCCCACAGAGTTAAGGTGCACTGCAGCACATTCTGCCTCCTTGTCATGCAATCTTGAAAGGGCATCGACCACTACATTCTTCTTTCCCTTTTTATAGGAAATGACATAATCAAATCCAAGCATTTTGGAGAGCCACTTTTGCTGCAAGATTGTGGTCAGTTTTTGCTCCATAAAATGCTTTAAGGCTTCATGGTTTGTCTTAATGATAAACTTCTGGCCCAACAAATAAGTCCTCCACTTCTGAGTGGCCATGATCACTGCTAGTAACTCTTTCTCATAAGTTGACAAACCCAAATGTTTGGGGCTGAGGGCCTTACTGAGGAATGCCAGTGGTTGACCATCTTGCATTAAAACAGCTCATATGCCTGTGTAACAAGCATCAGTTTCCACAGTAAATGGTTTATTGAAATCTGGCATAGCCAACACAGGAGTAGTAGACATTGCTTTTTTGAGTTGACTGAATGCTACATCAGATTCATGGCCCCATTTGAAAGCACCCTTCTTAAGCAACTGAGTTAGTGGTTTAGCAATCTGTCCATAACCTCTCACAAACCTCCTGTAATAACCAGTGAGGCCTAAAAATCCCCTCAGAGCTCTTGGGTTTGTAGGAGTTTGCCACGGCAGCATTGCTTGTATCTTCTTATCATCTGCAGCTACTCCATCTTTTGATACCACATGGCCCAAATACTCTACTGATTCAGCTGCAAAGGAACATTTCTTCTTCCTTATGAACAACTGATTGTCTCTTAAAGCCTCAAAAACCAACTTCAGATGCTGCACATACTTCTCAAGATTAGGGCTGTATATTAGGATATCATCAAAAAATACCAAAACAAACTTCCTAATGTATTCAGTGAATACATCATTCATTAAAGCTTGAAAAGAAGCAGGGGCATTGGTGAGCCCAAAGGGCATCACCATGAATTCATAATGCCCCTCATGAGTTTTGAAGGCTGTCTTATGGATGTTATTAGGATGAACCCTGATTTGGTGATAGCCACTTCTAAGATCAAGTTTGGAGTAAACTGAACTGCCTTTAAGTTCCCCTAGCAGCTCTTCAATGATTGGTATAGGGAATCTATTCTTCACAGTCATAGTATTCAAGGCCCTGTAATCAACACACATCCTCCAGCTTAAGTCTTTTTTTCTAACCAAGAGCACTGGTGAAGCAAAAGGTGAGGTGCTGTGCCTAATTATTCCACTTGCCAACATCTCTTTTACAATCTTCTCTATCTCATTTTTCTGCACATAGGGACACCTATAAGGATTGGAGTTGACAGGGTTGCTGCCTTCTTTTAGAGGAATAAAGTGATCATGGGCCCTTTGGGGTGGTAGCCCTTTGGGTTATGCAAACAAATCACTATATTGCTGCAACAGTGTGCCCACTTCTGATGGGACCTCCTCTGTTGAATCTGTTTCTTTCTCAATAGCAGCAATCTGGCATAGGAAATATGCATCTTCACTATTAAATCCAGTAATTGCATTGCTGGTAATCACCCTACCAGGAGGTTTGTCCATATCATCTTTTAGATCCACCTTCTCTCCCTTCCAATTGATAGTGATGATGCCATGAGTAAAGTCAAATACTACTGGGCTTACTAACTTCATCCAATTCACCCCTAGAATCAAATCATACCCCCCAATAGGTATGACATTCAAGTTTGAAATGAATGTCTTGCCAGACATGTTCCATCTCACACCAATTGCTACTTGGTTGCACAGTAATTTGTTTCCATCTGCTACTACTACATTGACCTCGTTGCAGGTGCTAGTCTTAAGCTTCAACTGCTTGACTGGTGACTGAGATAGGAAGGAATGGGTTGACCCTGTGTCAATTAAGATACTTATCCTCTGGCCCTTAATAAACCCCTGTAACCTCAAGGTGTGCAAGCCTTGAGTGCCTGTTAGAGCATGCAGTGACAATTCATTTTCTGCCTCCACATTGTCGACTACATTGGTAGTACCCCACGGGTTACAGTCATCCTCCACTTCCCAGCATATCAGTGGCTCCTTTAAATCACTGTCCAGTACGTCCTCCTCTTCAGTAGTAATCATGAATATTTGCTTATTCTTGCAAACATGACCAGCACTGAATTTCTCATCACAGTTAAAGCATAACCCCTTGCTTCTTCTCTCCATCATTTCTGTATAGCTGAGCTTTTTCACCCCGGTTGGCAGAGGCTTAGTAGTGCTATTAAGGTCTTTGGCAGGAGAAGAGCTCAATCTCCCTGGTGGTAGTGTAGTTTTGGAATTACTGGTCACACCACTGTTTTTATTAAAGTTTCTTCCCCTCCTATCCATAACTTCAATAAAACTTTCTTGTCCCCTGGCCTTATCCCTTGCGTCTGCCAATGTTAGTGGCTTATTCAGATACAATGCTGAAGAGATTTCCTCTTTTAACCCACTTAGGAAACTATCAACATAGTAACTCTCATTGTGAGTGCCAGCAATTGAAACCACATACTTACGGAGTTCTTCAAACTGGTTGATATATTCCTCCACCCTACCCTTCTGAGTTAGCTTGTTGAACTGTCCTATAATATTCTCATATCCCACCTTAGAGAATCTGTGGTAGACCAACTCCACAAAGTGCTCCCATGTCAACCCAGGCTGTTCCCCTTGTATAGTCTGCTCCCAAATATCAGCTTCTCCTTCACAATGAAGCGTAGCAAATATCACCTTGGTCTTGGAATCCATATATGGGTTTATTTGGAAGAATTTCTCACATTTATTCACCCACCCCCTAGGGTCCTTCCCGTCAAATTTAGGAAAATCCAATTTAGGTACTCTTAACTGTCCAAACCCATATTGTGGCCTTCCTTGAACAGTATCATTCATATTACTCCACCCTGAGTACACGGGTTGTGTTAGGTTGTTTGGACCATATTGAGGGTTTGTATTAGGCAAGGGTTGAGGACCAGTTGTGTTATGGAAGTATTGGGGTTGTGGGTTTGAGGTGTACGGCACCCCAGTTTGGTAGGTCTGATGGTATGAGGGGGTGGTTTTGCCGGTATAGTGGGTGGTTGTTGGTACCCATAATTTGGATAGCCCATAGATGGATTATATGGTGAGGTTTGGTTGACATAAGACACTGGGTTATGAGGGTTCATCACCCAAGTCTGGGTACTAGTTCCCAGTCCGTTAATGCTAGATTGAGCCAGAGTAATAGGTTCATTAGGACTAGGTTGTCGAACACTACCTTGCTCCTCAATGTGTGCAGTATTGTGATTAGCAAAATGAGTAGGAGTTTGCTGCTCTTTACCTTGTATAAGCACAGATCCATCCTTCTCCAGATCTACATCCTTGTTGATGTACTTCATGAGCTCTCCCACCCCTAACTTCAAATCCTCAGCTGCCTTAGTCAACATTTCCACCTGAACCCCCAGTGTTTCGATCTTACTGTTGGTCTGGCTTTGATGCTCCGCCACTGTCTGGCTAATCTGTTCAATCTTTCCCTCCAGAGTAGTAATGGACTTCTCATGTTTTTGTATGGTGGGTTTATCAGCCATCTGCCCAGGAGGTGCTCTGATACCAAGATGTCACAACTCGAATTCTAGGGTTCTAATTCTAAGAAACTGTAAGGAAAACTTGTAAAGGAAGAAGACAGTAAAGACAGAAAACTAAAGAAAATTAAACATTCATTTTTCATTACTTCCCAAATAACTGAAATGCCAATCATATAGTATCTCAACCCACTACTCATCCCTTGCCAGGTGGCACAACTACAACCAACGACTTAATCATAAGGTTATAATAGTAACTACATCATTATTTATACTAAAACGATGTCGCTTAAGCCATTGACAATACGCACTTAATAAAGTAAATCCCACAGCTCAGAACGTGACAGTTCCCCAGCCTCCTCCTTATTTTTCCTCACGAAACCCATTTCCCCTGTTTTAGTTTTAATCAAACCGAAAATCCATTGAGTTTTGTTTGTTTATTTTAGTTTTGAGATCGTTGAGTCTTTTGATGGGCGAGTCCAAGATTTTGAGTTTTTAATTGTTGCAATTTCTGAGTTCGCACGTCCCCTGTTTGTTCGAGTTTCTTGGTTGAGTTCCATTGTTTACGTTTGTTTTTGATCGAGTTCGCTGGTTTTTGAGTTTGTTTGTCGAGTTTGTGCTGAGTTTTAAATGATTTCTGGTTTTGCGAGTCTTGCTGAGTCGACTCACCGAGTTCTGTGGTCTGCTGTTGAGTTTGTAAATGCCGAGTTTCAAGTCCTGTGTTTTGTCTGTTCTAAGTTCTTGCAAAGTGCTGAGTGTAGTTTTATTTCGCTGAATTCCTGTTTCTTTTTCGATTAGTTTGGAATTAATGTTGCGTTTGAGTTAGAGTTATAATTTGATTTTGCAGTTGATTGTTTTTGTTATCATTAGTTCAAAACTTTACTGCATGATTTGTTGCTGAGTTTTGTCTCTTACGTGTGTTTCGGGAGAAGTTCCATTACTTCAATATTGGCATAGTTTAGGGTCATAAATTGGCTGTCATAATTTAGGGTAATTAAATGCTTAATATACGTTTCATACGTGTACGTAATTTAGGGTAACATTCTTAATATTTTAGTAATTTTAATTGCATTCATTATTTGTCTTAATTGTAGCTAATTTCATATTTAAATTTTTGTAACTCCTTTAATTGATACCCTGATTGCCTAATTAGTTGACTTCTTGATTAATTGTTAGTTGAGTAATTGTTTCCCTTACTAATTGTTAATTGATTAAATTGATTCCCGTATTAAATGTGAATTGGTTTCTTGTTTTTTTGATTTATTTGATTCCCTAATTAATTGTTAACGGATTGATTGATTTATGTTTACTGATTGTAATTTCTATTTTTCAAGTTAATGGTGCTTTTTATGGTGTGCTATTTTTATGGATTTTGGATATTATGTGGGTATTTGTGTGTCATGACAAATTTATTATTTATGTAACATTGACTTTTAGTGGTAAAAATGATATGTAGTTATTTGATAATATTAATTTTCTGTTTATTTTTAATGTATTATTATTATTATTATTATTACTAGTGTAAAAATGGAATGTATTTCTTGTTAAATCAAATCTTTTAATATGCTCTAATTTAGTTAGTTCCTTATTTTATTTTGCCCAATTTAGATGCTACCTTTTGGTAATTTAATACTTTAATCAGTTTTGCATTTATGAATGTAGTTATTTCATTGGTTTTTATGTTTTAAATGATCGCTTTTTGGATTTTAGTTGATAATATTTAATTTTCGATTTTAGTTTATATATGGAAACTAGTTCTCTTAATCAACATGGTTAATTTTGGTATTTAAAATCGTGAATAAAAAGTGTTCCATTTTAATGTGGATTCTATTTGTTCCATTTTATATGGATTTTCTGGGCCTATTACGGGTTTGCCTTTACTGGCTTGTTATCGGTCGTCCGTTTTGACGAATAATTTTATCGGTCGTTCGTTTGACGAATACTATCAGTCGTCCATCTGGCGAATTTTATATTTTATATTTTACTCACTATTTTTCTAATATATAGTTGTACACGATTTTATTTTATTTTAATATTTCTATTTTTATATTGTATATCTTATATTTTATACATTTGTATTTTATTTTATTTGGATGGATTTTAAATTTATATTACCTTATTTATAATTTTTTGTTTTCGAAAAGCATTACAATTTATGTAATTTTAGTTAGTATTTTCATCTAAATGTAATATTAATGACTTTTTATTTAGTTTTATTTTTTCTTAATATTTTAAATAGAGGTCTAGCCAAAGGGATCTCCTTTGGTTAGATTATATTTATATTTATTTTTATTAATATCTCATCACCGAAAATAGAATTTATTATTAAATATTACTGTATAATATAATATTTTTGTTTTATCTCAAATTTTTGTCTTTGTTTTCAACTTAGTTTTCTTGATTTGTATCTGATTTTGATGACTTTTCAGATTTACTTGGATGAGAAGAAGATGGAGAAGGAGATACTTGAAGTCGGGAATGAGATTGCTATAGCAGAAGATTTAAAAAGATTCTAGCCTTTTGTTTATTGAGACATGATGTAAAATGATGTTTTGTCGATCGTTGTAGTGTGGACACTCTTTTTCCCCTTAGTTTTTTTCTCACAGGATTTTGCTCTTGTGGGGTTTTAACGAGGCCTACTTTTGTCGTGAGTCTTCTTCTTTGATATGAATGTTTTATTGTCTAAACTTCCGGAGGAATCTCTTTCTCATGTCAGTCGTAACTTAGGTTACGACCCATGGATTGGTTAAACATACCTTTCGGTTAGATGATAAGCTTTCGTGGATGAAAGAATGTCTCTTTTTCCATTCCTTTTTTGGATTGTGTTAACTCTATCATTGATAAATTAAAATTCTTTTTCATTTTGCAAAAAAAAAAAAAAAAAAAAAATAGTTCCGATTCCCAAATTTTACAACCATGCTACAGTCCATAAACCAAACAAATGCTTGCAATCAGTAATAATACCCTTCTGTGTTTTTTGTTTTGTGTTTAATCTTTGTCACAATTTCTGTTCATTTTCCGTTGTTGCATCCATATACACACGTATCACCGTCACGTTTTTAGTTACGGGAACAGCGAAAAACTTAATGCCTTTGAACATTTTGATTATAAGAGGTCGAGAGTTAATGAATAACGGAATAAGTGAAACTACGTAACTAATTGTATCCTTTAAGAGCATTCATAACCGGTACCCTATCTTCAAAATTTGAAGATATTTATAGCATTTTATCTAAAAATTGCTTTACATTCGGAACCCCAAAATGCAGAATGGTTTTAAGGATTTAAACTGTTTTTGAGGACGAGGATGGGGGAGCGGATGTAAATGCTCTAACCAACTTCTACCAAAAAATGGACTATCGGTACGTAAATCCAGACGTTTCATGTTTGATACTAGAGGCCATTGGTGACCAGTTGAAAAATTGTATCTACTCTGATGGGGTATCACAAACACTCGTACAGCTACAAGGTTAAAATCTTGCACGATTCTTTTAGCAGATTTTGCTTGTAACAAGATCTTGAAGCAATCGCAATAGTATAGTGTGAGTTAACTTGTTTAGACAATTTTTTTTTTTTTTGCTAAACGACAATCTTAACTTGCTGCATACTACCTACGGTAAAATATGCATTAACATGTATATGAGCCAAGTTCAAATGAGAACCGGAAAATGTGAGACGCAAACGTTGAATGTTCTGCACTAGAACAAATATGCACAACAATATGTAAGACTGAAAACATGCAGAATATTTGTTATCCAGATCTCAGCTTCTCACGCTAACTGCTAAGCATGGTTCTCATTTGGACCAGACCTTTTTACACATAGCTTCAGTTACAGTCTAACATAACAAGTCTATTACCAAAACTTTCCAGCAAAACAGTGTCATCCCCCCAGAAGAGAGAATCCTATCATACTTCTTTATGATACAAGTATATATTATCAGAACTGCCTATTCAGACTTCACAAAAAAAAATTAAAAAAGGAAAAAAGAAACTGCCTATTTAGCCAAGTTTCTTGCATTTACTACTGCCACCAGATGTGCATATTCTGGTGCATTCTCAGATAATTATTATTCTAGAGGGTATGGATCAACATCCATAGCAGGAGAACTAGATTGTTCAAGTCTTATTCCTCTCAGTAAACTCTTTGCTTGTTCCCTCTCCTGCAATGATATTTCAAGCAAACATAGAAGCTTAATTTAAGATGTCATGACTCATGACAATATAAGAACGTCATTTATAAGGTTGCACATTGTAACTAATTTTGATAGAAAGGCAAAAGCAACTTACTGGCCCACTATAATCGAGCAGACGGGTACAATATACCGCTGCTTCTTCCAATCTCTTTTGCTCTTTGCAGTGCTGAGCAAGAAACATCAAAGCTTTTACCATGTCAGGACCTTCCCTTTCTTCGGTTTCCATCATTTCCAAGTACTTTTTGTAGTAGTATGCTGCCTCTTCAGAACGCCCAAGCTCAGTGTGCAACTTTGCTAGCTGGGGAAGAGCAATTGCTTCACTGTCAGTGCAGTTTGTTGCCCTCCTGTAACACTTTATTGCCTCCTCAATCATATGAAGCTGATCTGCTTCGTAACACTGACCCATGGCAATCCACAACCTAGAATCATTAGGCTGCAAAAACACTGATTTTTTGAAATAATGGAGAGCATATAAGGGCATCCCCATCATTTCATATGCTTGTCCTAATCCATACCACGCTCTATAATCACAAGGATTAATGTCTACAGCTCGCCGATATGCATCAACAGCCGCAGCAGTGTTTTTCATCTCAATATACTCATGTCCCATAAGTGTCCAAGCTGATAAATACTTGCTATTTAATTTAAGTGCTCTCCTAAAATACATGACCGACTTCTCATGCTGTCCCTTTAAACTGTAGTAATTACCAATAATGCAGCATGATTCGGGCCTGTATTTATCTGTCATAAACACTCTGTGGGCAAGATAACTTAAGGCTGAAAAGCACTCCCTTGCATAGAGCACATTAGAATACACATCCATATCTTCAACCCGATAAGGGTCATTACTTAAAAGTTCTTCAAATATGTCTTCTACTTGATCAAATTCCCTTAGACTGTACTGGACCTTAGCAATTTGAGCTTGGATGTAGTTGCTATACCCAAAAATTCCTTTTAGATACTCATATTTTGCTAAGGATTCATTATGCATTCGGAGTTCATGGTATACACTGGCAAGAAAGAAGTCTTTCATCCAACGGTTATTTATATTAATACTGTTCAATGTATCAGCTGTAGTGCATACAGATTGAAGCGCTGACCAAGCATTCCAGTTCCACGGGTATTCATTTACAGAATCCACAAGTACCCTACGTGCATCATTCTCATTGCCTTTTTCTTTGAGAACAAGACCATAAAGGTACAGTCCAAAGGAATCAATTGTGCCCTTCTTTTCAAGCACAGACAATTCCTTCTCAAGTGAAACCAGTTCCTGATTCACTGCATCACTCTTGCCCAGGGGTCCATCAAGCTCAACATTCTCTTCTTCTTTTCTCTTTTGCCCAGCCTATACAAAACAAAGAGGAATACATGGTAAATAAGATTAAATCTTCGTTAATACCTATTAAAATGTATAATGACTTCATTATTAACAACTCTACAAAGTCTGGTGTGTGGTATTCTTTATCTACCCTTAGTTATACTATGTGTGATGTATAAATAGAGTTCACCCCATAGTTTACATAAATATCCCTGCATTCGTATTAAAAATTCAAATCCTTATCTATATATACTTTCCAATATTAATCTAGTAGCATAATCAAATAAAAGGAACAGATCCTTTCATAACTAAAATAACCATACTATTACCATAGATATACTCCACTGTTTTACGGAAAGAGAAGCTCTTATACCTTTCAATAAATAGAAAAATAATAATTACTTATTAAATGATGAGGCAGATGGATAAAATCCGCTAAAAATGATTTCTCTTGTAGATCCAGGTAAATCATGGACACAAATTAAAACACCACCACGTATTCTATATGTAGTCGACCACAAGAAATTAAATACAATTTAATATGTATTTAAACGACTTCAATTACAACTCATAATATTAAATAAAACTAAAAAAATTGTTTGAATAATAAAATCAAATACAAATTAAAATAAAATAACAAGATATAAAACGAAAACCGTGCGCCACACGGGATTTAAGCTAGAATACATTTAAATGAGTGCAATTACAAACAAAGATCATCAAAAGTGCAATTACAAAAGAGATAATAAACAGGATGTAATTCAACAGAATCAACAAACAGATACCAGCATACTTAAACGAGTAATGAGATTCGAAACAAACCAAGAAAAGAGAATAATCACGCAAGAAAATCGCTTTCTTGCCTGACTGATCCCGAAGCACATGAGCAGCACGCCTATACTCCTTACAATCGAAATAAGACTTAGCCAAAACATAGTAATCATTGTCCATCCCGTCATTGTATTCGTCCCTCTGCACTGGAGTAGAGACGTAGGAAGCAGCACCTACAGTTGAAGAAGTTTCATCAGGCCGGGACCGTCTACGAGTGCTGGAATTCACTTTCAGGTACTTATTGCGAACAGGAATGTTTTTTCCCTCGTCAACTAGTATCCCCATCAACTGTTCTGCTGCCCTGTCAACCATACAAGAATCTTGCTAAAAACCTCCACAATTAACAAAATTTACACACATAATTCACTAACCATATAAAAAAGATTCACCTTAAACATAAAGATATAAATTATAATTCACTATATGTACATCAAAATTCACTGCTGGCCAAGATAATTATACAGAAACACAAGCCAATACACACACATATATATGATACAAGAATTGATTCAAAGTACAACAAGATCAAATTTTGATCAAAATTCACTATATATGCATGAAATTCACTGGTAGGCATATCCAAACACAAGCCTATACACACACACATATGACAAATACATACAAGAAATTCAAGAACTAATTCAAAGTACATCAAGATCAAATTTTGATCAAATGGGTATTCACAAAATGCAAAATTAACAAAAAATAAACACAGCACATGTGATCAAAACATTCAATTTTGAATCAAATCAAGAAAAGTAAAATTAGGGTTTAAGAAATGAGTACCATTTAGAAGCAGAGTAAAGACAACGTTCATTGAGATCACGAATTGCAGATCGAAGCTCGTTTTTGTAAATCTCCTTGGAACCCATCAACTCTTTTTCTTGTTTCTTGTACGGTTTTAATAGTTTTGTGTGCATATGCTGTAGCCTGTATGTATATTCGGTGAGTTTTGAGCGTTGTGCATCGAGGAGTATTGAGAATTCAAAAAACTGTCAATTTTGTTGCACCCTTTTTACAAATCCAGAGAGGAGTGGAGTGTACATATACGTTTGCAAATATTCTTATACGAATATCATATCATCGTGTATGTTTTGCAATATTTTTATGAATTTACCTTTGAAAATTCTTTATGTTTTGCAATCGAAACATATATATTTTGTTACAAAACATACAAAATTTTTAAGATTTTCAATGAAATTTTGAATACAAAATGTATATGTACTCCAATTAAATGAGTACTCCATATAACTTTACTCTACAAATATCTATACTATTATATAAAAGCCGAAACATTAAAAGTTTTGGTAGCTGTTTTTTTGGTACCTTTTTTTTGTACCTATTTTTTGGTACCTATTTTTTGGTACTTCGTGAATTTAATTATACTAGCTTAAAACCCGTGCGATGCACGGAATTTTTTTATTTTAATATTATATGAATTTTTCATTTATTTAAATTAATTTTTTAAAACATGAATTTTGGAGGCTTACATTTTTATATGAGATGAATTGATAATAATTGTATAAATGTTATCCCTGATATTTCTAGAAATGGAGCGATTTTAGTTAGAAAATATAGAAAAGATGATAGGTTTTAGTTGAAAAAGTAATCGGTTAAATATAGGTAATTATAAAACTATTATTTTATTTTATTAATAGAATGTCCATGATATGATTAGGAAAAAATAGGATTTAGTTAGAGAAAATTAAAAAGATAACATGTTCTAGGTAAAAAAGATAATTGATTAGTTTATAGTATTTATTATTTAATTAAGTTATTTTACTAAATACAATTGCACGTAATATTTTTATAAAAGGAAAAAATTAATGTTGCCCGTGATATTTCTAATAAAAGAAGGATTTTAGTTAGAAAAGATGATATGTTTTAGCTGAAAAAGGTAATCGGTAACTATTAATATTAAATATTATTATTTTATTTTATTAAATAGAACCATCCTTAATATAATTGGAAAAAGTGAGATTTTAGTTAGAGAAAATAGAAAGGTAACGTAAAAATTAAAAAGATGGCATGATTTATGTGAAAAAAGTTAATTGATTAGCTTATAATAATTATAATTTAATTATGTCATTTTACTAAATAAAATTCATCATAGTTTTTAGAAAATGAGAAATTAATGTTGCCCGTGATATTTCTAGAAAAAAGGGGATTTAATTAGAAAAAATAGAAAGAAGATCCGTTTTAGCAGAAAAGGTAATCATTTAATTATTAGTATTATAATATTATTATTTATTTTTTTTAAATAGAAACGTCTGTGATATAATTGGAAAAATAAAGGTTTTAGTAAGAAAAAAGAAAAAAGGTAACCGTGCATGATATAATTGGAAAAAGAGATATGTTAGTTAGAGAAAAGAGAACGTGTTTTGGGTGAAAAGTGTAATTGATTAATTAATAGTAATTATAATATAATTATGTTATTTTATTAAACAAAACTGCTCAAACTATTTTATTAAATAGAGAAATTTTAGTTAAATAAAATGTAAAAGATATTCTATTTTACCTGAAAAAGGAAATTATTTAGTTGTTAAAAAATAGAAAAGGTAATATGTTTAACTTGAAAAGAGAAATTGATTAATAAAGGAAAATTTTTAGTTAGATAAAATATAAAAGAATATTGTATTTTACCTGAAAAAGGAAATTATTGAAATTTTAGTTAAATAAAATGTAAAAGATATTCTATTTTATCTGAAAAAGAAAATTATTTAGTTATTCAGAAAAGGGAATATGTTTAACTTGAAAAGGGAAATTGATTAATAAAGGAAAAATTTTAGTTAGATAAAACATAAAAGAATAGTGTATTTTACCTGAAAAAGAAAATTATTTAATTCTTGAAAAATAGAAAAGATAATATGTTTAACCTCAAGAAGGAAATTGATTAGTTAATAGATCTGTAATTGATCAAGGGTAAATAAGTAAAATCAATAGGTAGAGAAATTTTAGTTTAATAAAATGTAAAAGATATTCTATTTTACTTGAAAAAAGAAATTATTTAGTTGTTGAAAAATAGAAAATGTAATATGTTTAACTTGAAAAGGGAAATTGATTAATAAAAGAAAAATTTTAGTTTGATAAAATATAAAAGAATATTGTATTTTACCTGAAAAAGGAAATTATTGAAATTTTAGTCAAATAAAATGTAAAAGATATTCTATTTTACCTGAAAAAGCAAATTATTTAGTTATTGAAAAATAGAAAAGATAATATGTTTAACTTGTAAAGGGAAATTGATTAATAAAGGAAAAATTGTAGTTAGATAAAATATAAAAGAAGATAATATGTTTAACCTCAAGAAGGAAAGTAATTGAGTAAGGGTAAATAAGTAAAATCAATAGGTTAGTAATTGGATGCAAGGGTAATTAGGTAAATTCAATGGGTACCAACCAACCGACCAACCAAACTTTTAATGTTTCGGAATTTATATAATAGTATAGATACCCTTCATTAAAAAGAAAAATATATTCTATATCTTTACTATTAAAACACCTAAAATAAATAATAACATAAAATAATTAATGATAATTAGTCGATTGCATTTTTCACATTTATTTTTAGTTGAAGATATTACCTTTTATAAACACTTAAAAACATCAATCGTATCATATCTTGCAATCGTTAATATTTGCTTTCGAATTAAAACACGTTACCTTTTTAATTTATAAGGAAACATTAGTATAATTCTTCATTAAAAAGAAAAATATATTCGATATCTATACTATTAAAACACTTAAAATAAATAATAACATAAAATAATTAAACGTCATTAGTCGATTGCCTTTTTCACATTTACTTTTATTTGAAGATATTATCTTTTATAAACACCTAAAAACATCAATCAATCGTATCATATCTTCCAATCATTAATATTTCATTTGAATTAAAACACGTTACCTTTTTCATTTAAAACTAATCTTATTGCACCATATTTTTTTCTTCATTAAAAAGAAAAATATAATCGATATATATACTACTAAAACACCTAAAATAAATAATAACATAAAATAATTAATGGTAATTAGTTGATTGCCTTTTTCACATTTAATTTTAGTTGAAGATATTACCTTTTATAAACACTTAAAAACATCAATCGTATCATATCATCCAATCATTAATATTTCCTTTCAAATTAAAACACGTTGCCTTTTTAATTTAAAACTAATGTTATCATACCATATTTTACACTATTATATAAAAGCCGAAACATTAAAAGTTTTGGTACCTGTTTTTTGGTACATTTTTTTTGTACCTATTTTTTGGTACTTCGTGAATTTACTTATTTACCCTTCATCAAAAAGAAAAATATATTCTATATCTATACTATTAAAACACCTAAAATAAATAATAACATAAAATAATTAATGGTAATTAGTCGATTGCATTTTTCACATTTATTTTTGGTTGAAGATATTACCTTTTATAAACACCTAAAAACATCAATCGTATCATATCTTCCAATCGTTAATATTTCCTTTCGAATTAAAACACGTTACCTTTTTGATTTATAAGGAAACATTAGTATTATTCTTCATTAAAAAGAAAAATATATTCGATATCTATACTATTAAAACACCTAAAGTAAATAATAACATAAAATAATTAATGGTAATTAGTCTATTGCCTTTTTCACATTTACTTTTACTTGAAAATATTATCTTTTATAAACACCTAAAAACATCAATCGTATTATATCTTCCAATCATTAATATTTCATTTGAATTAAAACACGTTAACTTTTTCATTTAAAACTAATCATATCATACCATATTTTTTTCTTCATTAAAAAGAAAAAGATAATAGATATCTATACTATTAAAACACCTAAAATAAATAATAACATAAAATAATTAATGGTAATTAGTCGATTGCCTTTTTCACATTTAATTTTTGTTGAAGATATTAACTTTTATAAACACTTAAAAACATCAATCGTATCATATCATCCAATCATTAATCTTTCCTTTCGAATTAAAACATGTTACCTTTTTAATTTAAAACTAATGTTATCACACCATATTTTTCAATTATTTAATAAAATATATTAAAAGTCCATATACGTTATTTATTACTAGCATTTTGCCCGTACTTTGTACACGACATTAATTTAATTTAAAATATTATTTTAAATAATTTTAGGAGTTTGATTGATCACCTACAAACATGTTCCATTCAATTATACAATTATATAAATATTTAATGAAATAGTGTTATTAAAAATTTATATAAAGAGTAGCATACAATTATATTTGACAATGCTAAAAATTTATATATAAATTTATTTATGATAACATAAATAAATGAGAGGTACATCAAAAAATAGTAATCGTAAAGAAATAGATGCACTCGTTACAATTAATACGAACGTTTAAAAATGACAATGATTGCTATAGTTTTAAGGCATTCTCATAAATAAATGACTAATAATGTTTGATGTGACGAACGTATTGAAGATAAAGTTCATTGTAAAAATCACATTCTTTTTGGTAAAAACATAAAACGTTGATCTCCGATTCAATTTGAGGTTGAACTCAGACATATCACACATTCATAAATTTAAAAACCAATGATCATAGTCTAAAACAACTAACTAACATTTAGAAGCATTCGAAATAAATAACAAATGTTTAGAAGTGAATAGAAGACAATATTGTTGTAAGATAACAACAAATTACTAATTCACAAAATGAAAAAGCAAATGCTCATAATGAAATTCTGGTCAAATTCTTCCTCACGAACTCCATAATTGCAGTGCTGCTTATTGCTAATTTTCTCTTCAGATTTACTGCCAAGAGACAATGATGAATGAGAATAAGGTATTATTCTTCAGATTTTCTCTTACGTACGCATTTTGTCATATAAAATTATTTTTCCTATTTTATCTATATTAAATTATATTAAAGTTAATAATAAGAAAAAAATTGTTAAAAAAAATTTCCGATCATACTTTTATTTAATATAGAACACTATGCGGTAAAGCAATCTCCCACATTTTTTTTACCAATCTCTGTAAAATCTATTAAATATAAAAATTTATTTGATTTACTTAATTATATTTTTTTGATGAAATGCGATCGAAATAGCTAGTTTTAAAATATATTTTTCACTTAATATTACTCAAAATAGTAGAATGTTACTCGACGCCGTCTCACGACTTCGTCTCGCATTTTATTAAATACAAATAATAATAATAATAATTATTATTAGAGAAATTTTTAATTAAAATAATATAAAAATAATTATATATGATGTTATGCCTACAAAGAAATTATAGTGCAAGTACTTTTTTCTAATCTAAGATATTAATTTTATTTTAGACTCTGCTACAATCAAATTATATAATTTTGGTGTCTTTAAGATTGTAACTTTAAGATTTTTTTTTTTTTGAATTGTAAGTTTAGTTCTTTTAAGCCACAGCTTGTCAGCTACGGCTAGAATTTATAAATAAGATTTTATTTTTAAAAGCAAGAAAGTCTTAGATTTAAGGTAAAGTTATACAGGTTATAGTGTTATATGTCAAAAAATATTATTTAAAAAAACTCATACATTTCAAAGTAGAAAATTCTGAGTTTTTTGAAAGGTGGTATCTTGTAGTATTTTAATAAAGAGTTGTAGCTATTAATTTAAAAAACCTCAATTTTTTCTTTTTAGGAGAAAGTCATTAAAATAAATATCTTTATTTCTAAATGAAATATTTTGCTCTGCAACAGACATGAGCATGAACTCAGAACACTTATCAGTGCCATTTTCACAGAATTTAACATGTCAAAGATTTATTAATGATGATGGTCAAGATGAAAATTGGGAAAAAGTATAAAACTGTAGAGCATCAAGATGTTATTGATTGAACTGTATACTCCCACTCAGTCACTCAGTAGCTTGAATCCTAGTTCCAAATACTGCAGCAGAATTCCTTAAGAGACTTGTAACAACAAACTCAATATATGATCATGTAACAACTGGAGAAAGATTAATGATTGTATTGCTTAAAGTAGAATGAATACAACAGGCTTCTCTAATAATTAACCAAGTGCAAATATTTAACTTTGAGCATGTCAACTTATCTTGACATCGATCTTGCCTAATGAAATAACATGAAACTTATTCTAGAACAAATGTTGCACCTAGTAATTGATTGGCCAATTAAGTCCTGAGGCTATTGGAGGTCCTGCAATCTCTAGCATTGCCAAGGCTGTCTCAAGAACATTACGCGATTAAAGCGCATACGTGGCAGCCTTATAAGCAACATCTAATGAATGTTGCACCAGCTTCTAATGCCAAGAAGTGATGTTGTCTTGTTTCAGAACAAAGATAAAAAAAAGAAAAAAAAAGACATATATAGAGAAACTATATATTTAAACACCCCAGCCCCCACCACACACACACATCACAAAACAACTTTTACTCGATAATGTATCTTGTCCAGGACTTAGTGCAAGTATTTGAAAAGAACCATTATCACTAATGAGTCTGTAATAGGTGAGATTACGATGAAAAATGATTGGATAAAATAATTCTAAACAAACTAAAGAATGCTAATTAAAGGAAAAATTCATTCAGGAAATTAAAAGAAAAATCTTTTATGTGAACTGATACATCTGCGACCAAAAAAAGTAATAGTATAGTAATTTATTTGGGTGCAAACCAATTTATCGTACACATTAAACACCTTTAACTCACCAAAACACACATATTAAACATTAATACAAAACATATACAATTATAATTATACAATATATCCATAGCACGCATATATTAAAATCTAAAAAAAGATGCACAAACTCTAAGACAAAAACGAAAAATGAAAAATAATTCTAAAAACACAAAAAGTCATAACCTCATTCTTGGTCGCCATCCTAGTTTCACCATTATCTATTGGAACAACCACATGCTGCACCTTCCATTTTTCAATCATCTCAAATCCCAAACTGACAACAGAAACACCCTTAAATTCTTTGTTCAAAGTATTTTAAGCTAAGGATTCTTTTATAACGTGTTAATCTAAGAAACAATATGCTGAGGTTACTAACAATTTATAAAATTTATACTTCTCATACCATTAAATGTGCGTTCTGGCCATATTCTTCTACACTGCTAGCGGTATGACCAACAAATATCCATAAAATTTCAATGTAGCTTAACAAAAAAGATACTAATGTTTGACCCAAAATGTATTCAGTTATATCTAATAACAAAAAGAATTATTATTGGAATGTGTAGAAGTTACCGTAAAAAGTGCATGATACACCAAAAGTGTATCTACAGCAGCAATCCCGTAGAAGTGTATCAGTTTAAATCCCCGTATTAGCCCTGCTACAGCAACAATGGTAGAAACCAAGGATATTCCACGGATGATTACCAGTGCCCCGGTATTAGCTGTATGATAATATAGCCCTTACGACAGCTGCTGGTTTGACCTCCATTATCCTTTTATACCTGCAAAATAGGCAAATAGGTGGATGTATAGCCTCATTGGTCATTGCATCTAGCGATGTTGCAGCAGCTCCCAAGTTACAGGTAGTCCCCCAAGAAATAGAGTTAACAATTCAGATTTTGAAAAGGGATTTTTTACATTAAAAATTAAGATTGTACCAGAGGTGGTACACATCTTCATTTCACTCCTTCAAGATTGTACCATTATCAGACATTCAGACAGTTACTTTCTACCTTGACTGCAGACCATCCTTTCCTTTTGATCCAACTCAAAGCTTCTTTGACAGTAATGACTTCCACAATTCTGGGCGCAATTGACCCGATATACAATTTGAGAAACATCATGAATTTCATGTTTCCTAGATGATCCCTCACAATGCATCAATACCAAATTTCTCAACTTCTGGTGATACAGCACATGTGAACATTTAATTTTAGCATATATGTAGCAGGTTTAACCCATTTCAAAGAACCATCCCTTGGCAAGAATGATACCAAGGTATATGTAGTCACTTGCACTTGAGTCTCACCGCACTGCCTTAGAGCTCGATTTGCCATAGCCACAACATCAGTAGCCCACAAAGTAGACCAATTAATAACAAAGAATAATTGACGATACACATTTGTATTGATTATAAATATAACACATCCATAACCAGATCCATAAGCATATTCACATATACTAAATACACGCACGATAAATCTTATATGCAGTATAAGTATGAATCTTTAATATGCAGTATGTTTGTTGTAGCACTGACTTTATGATGTAGGACAGCGGGTAAAAACAATGAATAAAGCAGAGATTATATGTATATCCCAAGAACAATCAATATTATTCTCAAGAAAAAGGATATAATCAAAGCATCTATAATAAAGTGTAATCATCAGGTATATATAACGCTGTGATAAAACCCTACAAACGAAAGCCCAAAACAAGCGGGCTAATAATAAAACCCAATAATAATAAAAGTCCAACAAGATAAAAAAAAGTCATTCAATAATATACTATAATATCTACTAATAATGGACTGATCCCTATCAACTCTCTCCCGCTAAGAAAAGTTCGACTATGTCGAACTAAACTCCGTGTAGCGCTGGAAAAGATCGGGAGCAAGTCTGCGAAACTCCGAAGCGCTGATCCAAGTGCGCTCATCCTCTGACCTGCCAATCCAATGAACCAAATACTGATGATAACCACCACCACGCCGAGTCGGCACATACCTCTCATCAAGAACATCAACAGGCACATCAACTGTCTACTGTGAAGAAACATAAGGGGGTGCAGGGGGCACAAGTATTGGTGGGGGTAGAGATAGGATCAATAGAGGTAGAAGGTACTGGTGTAGTAATAGACGGTGAAGGTGAAGAAATATCAGGTGAAGAAAGTGAAGAGGATGAATAAATATCAGCAGGTCCATGAAAAGGAGTAAGATCTTCCACATTAAACACAGGGCCAATAGCCATACCACTAGGAAGTTCTAACATGTAAGCATTATTACCAACTCTCTTACGAATCCGAAATGGACCCGTCCTCTTAGCATGCACTTTCTTCCAAGCACCAGGAGGTAACCTCTCAGTGCGGTGTCGCAACATAACCTGATCACCCTCATTATACTCCTGAAACCTGCGATGAACATCTGCAGCAGACTTATAATTTTCATTGCTCAAATTAATTTTCTGACGTATCTCAGCATGCAACTCATGAATGTGACGTGCAAAAGACTCTGCAGACTCGCTAGACCTATATGCAGGTGGAAGTGGAACCAAATCAACGGGTTTCCTAGGCTGACGGCCGATATAGGCCTCGAAAGGACTGACCCCAGTAGACCTATTAACAGAACTGTTATAGGCAAACTCAGCTGTAGGTAAAACCCTATCCCAACTAGACACATGTTCCCCTACAAGACACCTAATCAAATCACCTAGACTTCTATTAACGACCTCAGTCTGTCCGTCTGTGGATGATAGTCGGTAGAAAACTTGAGACTAGTCCCAAGTAACTTCCAGAGAGTCCTCCAGAAGTAACTCACGAACTTGACATCTCTATCGGAAACTATGGTCAATGGGACACCATGTATCCTAACTACCTCACGAATGAAGATGGAGGCAATACGGGAAGCATCATCAGTCTTACTACAAGGAATGAAGTGAACCATCCTAGTAAATGATCCACAACAACGAAGACTGAGTCATGCCCACTACGCATCCTAGGCAACCCTAATACAAAATCCATACTAAGGTCCTCCCAAGGAGCATGAGGAACCGGAAGAGGAGTGTATAAACCCGTATTCTGTTTCCTACCCTTGGCCGTCTGACAAGTACGGCACCCTGCAACTATACGAGCGACATCCCTCTTCAAGCTAGGCCAATAAAACCTATCCTCAACAATGGCAATGGTCTTATCTCGACCAAAATGACCAGCTAACCCTCCCGCATGCAACTCTCTCACGAGATGATCCCTAAAAGACGTACTAGGGATGCACAAGCGAACCCCTCGAAACAAGTATCCATCATGAACATAATACTCTCTCGAAGGTGGAGAGTTAGGATCCTGAAAACTAGCATAGATCTCTCCAAAATCTCGACATAACGGGTAATCCTGGATCATATGTGTAAATCCGACTACCTCTACGCTCAAAGTGTTAAGGAGAATGGATACCCTACTAAGTGCATCAGCGACTTTGTTCTCGCTACCTTTGCAATGCCTAAGCACAAAGGTATACTCCTGAAAAAACTCAAACCACTTAGCATGTCGATGATTAAGCTTCTTCTGCGCGTTAATATACTGTAATGCTTGGTGATCGGAGTAGAGCACAAACTCCTTAGGCAACAAATAATGTCGCCAATACCTAAGCGCCTGCACTACAGCATAAAACTCCCTCTCATAGGTGGTGTATCTCTTTTTGGCCTCGTTAAGCTTCTCACTGAAAAAAGCTATAGGATGGCCCTCCTGACTCAATACTCCACCTATACCTACACCAGAGGCATCACATGCTACCTCAAAAACCTTACCAAAATCTGGCAAAGCAAGAACTGGATCATGTGTCAGCTTATCCTTCACCTCGGTAAAGGCCCTCGCAGCTGACTTAGACCAAACAAACTCCCCTTTCTTCATGCTATCAGTAATGGGAGCCATAATGGTACTAAAGCCTCTGATAAACCTCCTATAGAAGGTATCTAATCCATGGAAACTACGCACCTCATGGATAGTAGAAGGTTCGGGCCACTCTGCAATGGCCTTTACCTTCTCAGGGTCCGCAGAAACCCCATCCTTGGAAACGATAAATCCAAGGAATATCACGGAGTCACGCACAAAAGAGCACTTCTTTAGGTTCACATACAACTTCTCATGTAAAAGAGCTGCCAGAACCTGTCGCAAGTGAGATAAGTACTCCCCACGCGTGGGGCTATAGATGAGTATGTCATCGAAATATATGACAACAAACCTACCAATAAAGGGACGAAGCACTTGGTTCATGACCCTCATGAACGTGCTCGGGGCGTTGGATAGTCCAAACGGTAGGACTAACCACTCATAAAGCCCATCCGCTGTCTTAAAGGCAGTCTTCCACTCATCTCCCTCCCGGATACGAATCTGATGATATCCACTCCGTAAGTCAATATTTGTGAAAAACTGAGCTCCAACAATCATATCTAGCATGTCATCAAGTCTAGGGATGGGGAACCTATACTTGACGGTGATCTTGTTGATAGCTCGACTATCACAACACATCCTCAAACTGCCATCAGCCTTTGGTGTGAACAAGGCTTGTACAGCACAAGGGCTAAGACTCTCTCTCACAAATCCCTTACTCAACAACTCCTCAACCTGTCGCCGCATCTCCATCTGCTTAGTAGGATTCATCCTATAATGCGGCATGTTAGGTAATGAAGATCCAGGGACTAAGTCTATAGCGTGCTGCATGTCAAGAATCTGCTGAACATCCCTAGGAAGCTCAGTACCCCTCTCTACGGGTGTGTCTCTCACCTCTCTAGCAACCCTGCTGAAGATATGGAAGATAGAAGTCCTCCTCCAATCTTCCTCCCTCACATGAGTATACATGCATCGCATGACACTCAACTGACGACCTGCCATCTCTAGGCTCTGCTCAGCCTCGTCGTCCAATGCATCATGTGAGCTAAACTCATCAACTACGGGAATGTCATCCTCTCCCTCTGGAATAGCTCCAATATGGGTCACACTCTTCTTCTTCTTCGGGCACTCATATGATCTATGCCCTGACTCCTGGCAATAGAAGCACTTAAGAGTGGAGGTACCTACTGGCTGTCTAATGGGGGTACTCACACTGTTACTAGATCTAGTACTCCCCTGAGGTGCGGAAACTGTCCGACTCTGGGGTGCAGCCCAACTCACTGTCTGACTCGAGTATGAATCACTCCTCTGCTGGGAGGGGTCCTTCAACCGATACTCATGCTCTAATGCGACCTGAAAAATATCCTCTAACGTGTTCATCTGATTAATGAGCACATGCTGTCTAAGCTCTGGTCGCATATTATTGTGAAACTTAACGAGGGTCATGCGAGTCTCCTCCTTAAGATCACACCTATGGAGCAATTCCCGAAATTTGCTGATATACTCAGCAAGAGGCATAGTACCCTGGTAGAGGTTATCAAACTGCTCCATCAACCTATCCTTATGTCCCCTAGGCAGGTAGTACTGAGACAAGCGCATCTTCATCTCAACCCAATGCCTAATAAGCGGCTGTCCCGTACGCTCGATATCTCTCTCGACACTGCTCCAAAAGATGTTAGCTTGCTTTACAAGCTTCATCTTGGTAAACCTAATCCTATACTCATCACTCATCTGATGCCAATCAAAGAACTTCTCCATACTGGCTAACCAGTCAGAGAACGCATCTGGGTCAAACCTCCCATCAAACTCAGGGGCATCTACCTTAATCTTCGACACATCGTGTCGCCTATAATCGTATCGATCATAGTCCCTATAATTACGGTACCCCTCATCCCTCTCATGATCCCTGTAAACATGCTCACGTTCCCGACGGGGAGGTGGATCGAACACCTCTTCGTCACGATTTCTCTCTCGATTCTCAACAATGATTGGTTCTAATGTATCTATCCTAGCATGTACCTCATTCAGCTTAGTTTCCAGCTTAGCATCCATGGCTTCCATTCTAGTGGTGAGTGTTTGTATACCCTGTAAAATTTGAGCCATAGTCGGCTCAAGAGGGTCTGTGTTACTACCACTACGTGTACCTACCATGATGTACCAAAATGCAGAAGCTGAGATATGACAGCAATTAATTAAACAATTAAACTATAACTCGACGACATATATTATCACTAATTTCAAATGAATATAATAAACGTGATAGAAAATATGCAACTAATATGGAATAATTATGCAACTAAGAAAATGAATCCACACAAATACGCTAGGAGAATTAACTACTAATATTATGAATTAAATATTCTAATAATATGGGAAATGATCCTAATATTTAAAACAGAAAATCTTTTCTTTTTTTTAATGAACCAAACTAATACTTAAATGAGTAAATAAAACAAATGGGGCTAAAAAGTATTACTGATTAAAAGTGGGGTCTGGTAAATGAAATAAAATAGGGAACAAGATGTATATATATGAATGGGTGTATGTATATATGAGATAGAGAGATACGGGTTACCCTTTTGTTTCTTACTCACAAATCAGTTGGAAAGCAACTGAATATGTTCAAGAAAGAGGTAGCAAACACGAGTGGCGATGAGCAGCGGCATTCGACGACAGCATTGAACAGTGAAAACAACGATGAACAGTGAAAGCGGTGATAAACAGTAAAATCCGGCGATGAACAGTAAAATCGATGATGAACAGTAAAATCCAGCAATGAACAGTAAAATCTGGTGATGAACAGTAAAAACCGTCGGTGAACAGTAAAATCGATGATGAACAGTAAATTGTAGGAATTCGGCTCTGATACCAATTTGATGTAGGACATCGGGTAAAAACAATGAATAAAGCAGAGATTATATGTATATCCCAAGAACAATCAATATTATTCTCAAGAAAAAGGATATAATCAAAGCGTCCATAATAAAGTGCAATCATCAGGTATATATAACCCTGTGATAAAACCCTACAAGCGAAAGCCCAAAACAAGCTGGCTAATAATAAAACCCAATAATAATAAAAGTCCAACAAGATAAAAAAAAAGTCATTCAATAATATACTATAATATCTATTAATAATGGACTGATCCCTATCACTTTACCTTTTAAATCATTGGATTGCTAGCAAACTATGTGTAAGATGCATTATCAGGTATCAGTATCTGCAATTTGCAAGTACTCAGCAAATTGAATAAATTGAACATTTGTGTCTTAAAAGGTAAGAACAGTGCAACAACTCTCAAAATTCTAAGAGATAAAAAATGATCACCATAGTTAGTACAACATACCAAAAATGGCTACAGATTGTCGTGCATTAAGTAGGCGGCGATGTTAAGATGCTTTAATAATATCATCACATAACAGAATTTTTAATAAAAATTGCGTAGCGATGAATATCACAATAGAAGTTTAGAGCATAGCATTCAGTGGGCGGCGATGTAAAGATGCTTTGCAACTTGAATATCAATGCATAATTAAAGGCTAAAAAACTAAGACAAAAGGTGATGTTGCAGACATAATAGAATTACACTACAATATTCTTAACAGAGATTTGCCTAAATGTGTCCGTCACAAAACCAAACACACACTCGCACACTGTAAAACAATTGAAATCTTTTTTCCTAATCACGATAGCAAAATGAAACTGAGGAACATGATTTGATATGTCTATGTTTATAGTAGAATAAGGAAAAAAAGAACTTAAAGAATATACCAATTCCAGTTTATTCTACTTACCATTTTATACTTGTCCTTGTGTTGTAATTAGTACACAACATTAGCTCAGTAAACTTTATAATAAGAATTTTTGTCTAGAACTTCAATTTCCCATTTTATTTCCCTCCCATACTTTAAACAATGGTGGTTACATTATCTATGATTTGTACAACAGTTAGCACAAAAAACTTAAATATACAACTTTATTATATAAAATACATGCAGCAATGTGGAAAGTAAAAGCATATAGACTTAAACAGAGGACACTTTCCCATCTCTATTGTCATTTGCTCCGTAAGTTAACAGCATATTAATGCACTTTTCATACTTTATTGTCATCAATTAATTTTCTGATCTACTCAGCTCCATTGAAATAATTTCATGAAACATGCATTTTTAAGAATAATAGTCACGACTTGATGAGAAACCTATGGTAGATCTATATTGAGTTTTATATAATCTATATAGAGTAAGGTGATTTGTTATGTACGTACGCACAAATTCTCTTTGCATATCTATACAAACATACAAAACTTTAAGGGTCCGATGATATACCTAGTGTGCCTGGAATCATCGAAAAAATTCAGAACTTGATAATCAGATTCATCTTCTATCAACCGAAACCCGAAAATTGTACCTCGAGTGTACTGTTTTCAATTACCTAAAAAACCAGGAATTGAATATGCTCGTTAGAAAATAGGATGTCAACTTGCTCATTAGAATGTTATTGAACCATGTAAGAATGTTTTGACTGCGAACATCCTGAACTGCATTTCCTACATTCTAAAAAGAGGAGAATTCAATTGTTGCTAACATGCTAATATTCTAATGACCTAAATTGTTGCATTTGTATGGTACATGAGACTCAAGAACCAATGACCTAAGCATGTTAAAATGAATAAACTCCTAATATTAACGTTGCACTAATTTTGTGCCTTTTTTTCATATAATATTTCGCATAAGTATTACAATTATTTTTTGTTTAAAAAGAAGGTAAAATTGCAAAGTCTTTTTTTCCTAAATCAAATTTTAACAAATTGTATGAATACAACATAAAAAATAGAAACAAAGAGCAACGTGATAAGCATGTTTGAGTTTAACAAAAAAACCTCTTACATCAGGCAGTTGCATGGATATTTTCTAAAATTCTGGTTTACCAGGAAAGAAGTCTGTTTCTACTTTCCTTTTCTCCCATTATCAAAGCACTTCTAAAATGATCTTAGCCCTCTTGAACTCTTCCTTCTACAAAAATCGAAAACATGCATGCCTCAAAAATACCATTGATTCTGGTTTACCAGGAAGGAAGTCTGTTTCCACTTTCCTTTTCTCCCATTATCAAATCACTTCTAAAATGACTCAAATAATATTTCTAAATGAAGATTAATATTTGAATTAAATCAATAAAAGCAGATAAACGTTTTAAAGTACAATAAATTATTTTATATTATATAAACAAACGTTACTCGATGTCGCCTCATGGCGCCGTCTCGTATTCTATTTATAGATAATTATTATATTCATTAGAGAAAAGTTTAAATTAAACTAAATTTTTCAAAAAATAAGTCTAAGAAAACAAATATAAATATGTGGAGAAAAAAAGATAAGACACTAAAAGGATAGGAGTAAAAAGAAAAACATGGGATTTAATTGTGAAATTCTATTTTATATTTTGTTGTATTATTTTCAACCTGGTATTCTTTAGCTATTTTCTTCCTGATTTTTAACTTTAATTCACCAGTTAGTAGTTAACAGAGAGCTTGTCAAAAAGTCGACAAAAAGGGGGGGGGGAATTCACGTATTCAACACTGGAGTTTGACCCTGAAAACATTTAAATGAAATAATCCAAGAACCACCACAATAATCATGCCTGTTAAGAGCTGAGGGTAAAAATATCAAAGCATGTTACTATCACTGATACATATTTTACAGAAAACATGCATTATGCCCAAATCATCTAAAGCATCCTCATGCTTAATATAATCATTTTATTAATATAACAAAATGCGGTGTGATATTCAATTCGTTAATTTTAGCATAATTTTCACTTTAAATAGAATAGAGGAATTTATGGTCAAACTTCACTATTTTTCCATCTTAACACAAAGTAGCTCGTCAAATACACATAGTATAAATAATAGAAAAAAGTGTAACATTCAAGTCGTAGCAGTATATAAACAAAAAGCTCATTTAATGATCTTTCCTGTAACAAAACGAAATTGTATAAGAAAGTACCAGATATGTTTAAAGCGCGTTGTTCATGCCACACAAATTAAATAGCTGGAATCGCAAGCCCAGAAATGATGAAAAAATGTAAGTTATCATCATGCCTTTATAAAAAATGACAAAGATCCACATTGAAATCGAAAAAGCTGAAACATGATAAAGAAAACATAACATTAAATGTTTATAAAGTCGGCATTATAGACTAATTAGTAATTGGGCAGAATTTCAGCTTTCAGCTAGTGTTGAGAAATTTTTTCGAGGGTCAAATCAAATCGGTTTCTGCTAATTTTTTGATATTTTCTAGTACAAAGAATCCAAAATTTCTGGTAATAATTTAAAAAAAAATCTGAACTTCTTAAGGTCAGATTTTCATCAGCTCACATATCGTATGACATACATCTTTCCTGAGTTTGAGTAATTGTTTCAAGGCTTAAACTAACTTGATTTTAGCTAAAATTTGTTAAGGGTCAACCCAAATTGGTTTTGGCTGATTTTTGGATATGTGCTCGTACAAAGAGTCTTCTACACTTAGAAAAAAATTTAAAATTTTCTGAGTTCCATAAGGTTGAGTATTCATTAGTTTGCTTCGGCACTTGTTGACCTTAGAAATTGCATGACCTCAGAAGTCTACGTCTGACTGCAAGCTTTGCTTTCAATATTCCCAAATTATACTAAAATTTTAAAAATGATTGTTCACAGTAGAGAATTTACTTCCTGAGCGTCAAGTTAGAAAGATACAAATAAAGTAAAGAAGACTGTTGGAAGAGCAGTCAGGAATTTGAAAAGCATATTTAACTTTTGAGATTTTATGGACCAAAGGAATAATATTCTGCTATAAACATTATTAACCTTTGTTCCAAAAATAATTATAGTATATTGTATATGTGTTGATATAGTACTGTACACCAATGTGACTATTATAGCACATTAGCACTACATTTTATTAATCAGAGATGTTTTTTTGGTTCAAGTGTACTACTATCTTCTTAACCACTATGAAATGACTCGGGAGAACTGATATTTAAATTGGCCCTTAGTGTAAGAAATAATAATATAATTTACATTTATTTAGAAGTAAACATATGTATAGAATTGTTGCACCATACCTGGTTAAAGTTAAGAATGCAGAATTGGTATGTGACCCCGGCAAGCTACATTCTAGTGTAAATGTGTAATCCATCCAGCAAAACCAGCCTGATAGGAAAAAATAGCAAGAGTAGCAAAACAGTGTAAGATTTACAAAAGGGAAGCAAACATCCGAAATTGCTGTGGATGTGTATTTTAGCATCATCCGATATTTAAATAAACCATATTCAAAAGAAAGCGAGAATGAAGAGGTGACAGAGAAACCTTTGTTCTGAACTTTCTAAACTTTATAAAACCCGAGACGTGGATAAATTGATTAAAAGTACAAACACGAATGAGAAAAGAAAATATAAATAAATTTTAAAATTATTCACAATACCCTAATCAAACCTAGTGTACACCTGTTATTGCCTTCTTACAATGAACTTGAAATTGTCTTCATGAAACTAACATACAATCTACAATAAAAAACAAATGACATAGTAAAATATGTGTACAGAAGATACTACGAAACTTATATCTTTAACTATAATTACAGTACGTATTAAAATATGCAGGACTTTCATTTAGGCATTACAACAAACACTTAGTGGTGTTACTATATTAAAAGGGTCTGAACTATGATAAATTGTACAATCATTCTCAACTTGCAAATACTCAAAAGCTAAATCATCAAAAGATCGATTAAAATTCAGTATAGCCAGAGTAAGGAAAAAAATAGGCAATACAAATTTTGAGGAAAATGAAATTAAATTAAGTACTTTTTTTTATAATGGATTGTCGGGTACATAGAACTATATCAAGGCATCAACAACATCGTCACCCTAAAGGCTGGTAGCTACACTCGGACATTTTTTAAAATCATATTTAAGCTGAAGGTCACTTCTTGTGCTTTAACTGAGACACTGCCACAATGGCACATTGCAATTTTGCACCAATTGTTTACACAAATGTCGGTGATCATTATTATCAAGGTAGAATTAGACAGGTCAGTGGTCTCTTTATTGTCGGATGTTTACATCCTTAAGGAACACAATAAAAGATGTAGCACTCTAATAATTGACTAAATTAAGTTTCAGAATTTTGAAGGAAGTACAAACTATGCTTGTAGATGTAATAACCCTAATTTTAGAAATGCTACAAAGATTAAATGAATAGTAAATTTTGAGGATTTAGGGAAAAGGGTATGTACGTACCCTAGATTTGAAATGGAAAATGAATAATCAGGAACCATATTGATGTTGTACTATGAAAATGAGTGACTCAAAATGATAATGGATTTCAGAAATTCCTGAATATGGACTTTAAGGATTTTCGATTTCGATTGAGACTCTATTGAATGTGATATTAAGGAGTATAGAAATGTTAAAGGGTTTATATCTTGAGGAAATAGTGAAATTAGGTTAAACCAAGGAGTGATCAAGTCAAGGAAATGCCAAGGGAATTTAGATTGTTAAACGAGTTTGAGAATGCTTGAGAACCACAGAGATAACCAGGAGAGCAACTTCTGAGAAAAAGAGAATATACCAAGGATATTGGATCTAATACCTACTTGAGGATTATAATCACACTAACACATTAATATATGATGTGGGAAAGGATAAAATATATTCAAGAGATTTACAAGAGAAAAACCACTAAGGCGATCGCAGAAATCGTTCGATGAAGGAAATGACGAAAGAACTTGCATAAAGCCCTAGAGCAAGGGGAAAGCCCAATTTCGGCCAATACTAATCAAAGAGATGATTTATAAAGTAACTTATGGTGAAAGCCAAAGGGCAAGGGTGGTGGTGGAAGGAATATTGAAAAGCTAAGGACATGGAAGTAAAATACCACAAAATGGAGTAACATGTTTATAGCTTGACAAATGGTCCATTAGATCATCAACAATTGTTTTAATCCCATTGGTGGACATCAAAAACACCACAAACTACTTGCCTAACAGGTGTTAAAGAGATAGATATCACATTTGTGGTCATTATCCAAGTTAGAAGCAAGCAAAACACAATCTCTCCAAAACTGCCACCATGAACCAAGCTCAAAGAAAAATTCATATCTTCATTTCTATCCATGATAAAATCACCAAATTTTAACCATAACTTCTCCACTCTACGGGGAAGATTCGTACAAAATTTCATGACAATCCAAGTAGTATAGCCTATTAAAATCCATGCTCAAAGTTGGAGAACCCAATCTGTCTAGTTTCTGTCCATCGGAAAGATGGAGCTCAAAACCATAGCTAGGAAGCTTTTTTTTTGGTGATCTATAGCTTAAATCAAATATTATACAGAGGTCAAGATGTGGTAAAAATTTGAGAGCCAAACTCTTATTTTTCGATTTGTTATGATTTTTACAAAAGTGATGATGAATAGTAACCCTTAGAAACTAACTTTGTTTTTATGGTTTCTTTAGTTGATCCAAGCTAGTATAAGGTTGATTAAACATATCCCAAGGCTTGATAAGGTTTATTAAAGCTTCAAGAAGGTATAAATCTCAAGACCCTTTAGTATTACTTTGAATATATGATGGATTATAGAAAGTTTAGTGATTAAGGTTATGATAAGTGATTATTCATGATGATATATGTGTTTGTAAGTGATTTAAGTTAAATATGGAAGTGGGTTGTGATTGTAACTATAGTTGGTATGATGACCACATGGTGTAGGGTTGATATATGTGATTGGTGAATGGATTTGGAGGAGTTGAATTTTGGAAAGTATGAAAATATAGCCGTTATAATGTCCGATTTTCGTTAGATTCCTAAACTGCCCTATTTTTAGCATTTATACACGTACGGTACCTTACTGTCCAGACCCTCTTGTGACCATGATGAGATAGAGTTTAGTTCATAGATCGTTTTGATATAAGGTGCGTTAAAATCTGATGAACGGTTTAGGAGAAAAGTCAGTTTTAGTGAAAGACGTTCGAGAACCGAGAAACAGTAATTGTGTTAACTTTGAGGCTGTAATTACCCTACTTAGACATTTTTAAAAATTATTAAACTTTGGGATATTGCAGTAGGGTAGTCAAAGAGGAATTACCAGTTGACCTTGTAGTAAAATTCGAAATCTATAATTTATAAGAATTTTTACAGTTAAGTGTGGTCGTTAGGGGAAATGGTGAAAACCCCTGAAACTTCGATTAAGTTTATAAATGGTTAAGTTCTTGAACCTTTGGGGTAATAGTGATACGTTAAACATATATTAAAGTGTCAAGGGTATTGTTATACAAGGGTGAGGTGAGTAAGAGATGTGGTATTCTAACGACGGTCCTTTTTGTGTTTATAGAAACTTCGGGAGAGCCACGGGCCATACTGCCAGGATACAGAGATCGAGGCAAGATTTCTTCTATCCTTACTTTGGAAAACTACTTATCTTCACAATAATATGATTTCATGGAATATGTATATGTTATTCTATGGTTGCTATATTGCTATGAATTATTTTTCCCTGATAGTGGGAATTAAAGAGAAGTGGATATGAATTATGAAATATGAATGTGGATATGATTATGAATGGAGCGAATATGATTTATGGAAAATGGGATATGAAAGGGAATGGTATCAATTGTTATCTATAGTTATGTAAAGGAATGGTATCAGTTGTTATCTAGAGTTATATAAAGGAATGGTATCAGTTGTTATCTAGAGTTATATGATTTATAATATTATATTCTTCCTAAGTATTGTGATTTGATAAATATTATTGAATAGTATTTAATACTTCTAAAATAAAGGGAATACTTTATGTATATAAGGGCATATGGATTTCATTGAATACAGAGGAGATGTCTGAGTCATAATCAAAGCCTTATGATGTATATAATTTCTAAAGGTGATGATAATTGGAAATGGAAATGATATATGTGAATGGAAATGGAAACGGAAAAGTGGAAAAATGTGAAATGGTATTTGATAATGGTAAAATGATTTGAAAAAGGGGGATTGCAACAGTAAGCGTAAGAGGTTGTGTGGGAGTGGCACAGTCCAGCATTCAATATTTTCTTACGGCACGAAGATGCCAAGGGAGGATGTAGCAGGTAGCCTTCCTCCAGGGTTGATTACCAGGTAGGGATCATCCCTTCTACTAGTAGTAAACAGAGAGCGGATACGGTCAGGCGACTGATCATCGTCCTACGTATCTGGCGCCAGCAGATATCCCCAAAACTTGAAAGAAAGAATTGAAAATGGTTTTCAGATTTCTATAACTGAAAACAGAAAAGTGATATGAAATGATGGAATTATTGTTACAAACGAAGAGAAACTGATTTTATATTAATTTATATGATTGTTGCATAAGAAGGAAATGAGAAGATTATAGCGAGAGATTTGTTCAAGTTTTTATATTATCTTGAAAGATTACACTGAAATGGTATATTGATGGTTATAGCATTCAAGAAGAGGAACTGATATTATATGATGTTAGAAGCGAGACTGATGGAATGATACTATATATTTCTTACGTACAAGGATAATTGGAAAGTGTATATACATATTGAATGGAAATAAAATTCTTCCATAATAACTGAAGTTTGCTTTTGTCTATTATATATATATAACGGTTTATTTTCTTTTGATGTTAGTAGATAGAAATTATCTTGCTGAGCTATTTTGGCTCATTCTTGCTATTTATCTATATACAGCTAGGAATGCCAATACTTCGCAGAACGCCCCGCAAGAGGGTAGGGGGAAGGCGACCTTCTGAGAGCACGCTAGCATCGATTCCTGAGGTAGCGTAGAGGCAGACGGATTCTGAGAGCTTATGTATAATTAAGGGTGTAAGAATGTAATAAATTTTTGATTGTTGAAATGCTTCATGTCGAAGTATTATTCAACAATGTATTTAAGTATGATCCTGGTTTGTAATAACTTCTCTAAACTCTTAATATCGTGAATGTTGTTTTCTGAGCATATGACTGGTGTATGTGTTAATATTATTAAGTGTGGGGTCTATTGTGTGAGTTTTATTATGCATTTATATTCCAGCTACAAAGAGAAGAATATTAATAAAAGGGAAATTTGTCCGTGATGGCCCAGATTTATGACCCCGGATTTGGGGCTGTCACAGTAGACTTTTATAATGACATTCAAATAACAACGTAATTCTCTTAGATGGGTCCTGATTATCTAGACTTGGCTTAATATGAAAACTATACCAATCATGTTTTAGTTAATTAGTTAGATTCTATGGTTGTGTTTTGTGGTGCATTTAAAAGAAAAAAAATACAAGTGCTTTAACTGCTATATATATGTACCATTGATATTCATAGCACTCCAAACTTTTCATATTGCTCAAATCTTTTAAACTATCTTTAATAAAAAAATTGAAAATGGGTTTTGCATATAAGAATTCAAGAAATGACTCTTTAAACGACACATTAGAATACCAAAGCATGAGCAGTAGAGTCACTTGAAAACATCATGATCATTATTATTGACATAAATGCAAAAGAGGCGATTTAAAGGATTACTACAAAAAGGATAGGAGTCATAGAAGTTAATAGATATTCTGAATTGCTCAATCAGATGATATGATTAGGAATAGAATTGATGCATGACAGAAATAAAGAAGTCATTATGGAATGAATACAGAAAACATATATATATGGGTGATTCCATCGAAGAAGAACCATGACTCACGGAATTCTGAAGTACAGAAGTGAGAAAAATTGCAGAAATGTTAAGACATGTGCTCTTGAATCCGATGAAACGATAAATTTAGAGTTCAAGGGTGAAACAGGAAAACTAATACGTAGTAATAAACTAACTGTAATACTTTTTAAGTAACATTACGTGACTTCACTAACATATTCATTCTAATAGGCATTTTAACAATAGTAAAAAAGTATCTTACAAATTCTAATCACAAGATGTACATAGCATTGCATCTAAGCCTCAACTTTGCAAGTAACAAAGCATTTTACTGTATTACTAATACAAAAAGAATTAGCAGAGTAAACACATTGTTAAACCGCCATTAATCCCGATCCAACGACCTGATACTAAATATAAATAAAGCATCGCTATAGTTTTTTGTCAACAACACACAATAAAATTCAATCATGCACGTAGATGCAACCGTAGTATTAAAGATGGAGCAGTTTATCCATAAATGGTTGGGTTTCATAAAATGAAATGCAACTCGCACTTCAAGTTGTAGACACTGACCGCGATTAAACACCTTATTAATAAATAAAAACGCTAGCTAAATACAAATGTGGTATCAAATGAACTCCAACTGGGGTATATCATTTTCCCGAATTTATTTTCAGGCTTCCAACTTGTTACAATTAATTAAAACTTCTCTAATTTGGAAGATCAATATTTAAAATATAAATAAGTAACTTTTTTTAAGATAAGGCTTAGGCCCGATAGTTTGAGACCAGGCTCTATATTGTCGGGCTAGCTTAGACAGAGGTAAAGGCAAGACCCTGAACCCTACTATCCACTGCACACTTGTATAAATAGCTTCCCCTCATTTCTTTATGGCATTTAGTTAACAAACCATCCCCTGATTGAATAAACAATAACAATACTATTACAATAATAGTCATAATAAACCTTCCCTGATTGTAATTTCAAGATGTCTAAAACGAGAGTTTTATGTTTTTCATGTTTTACATTTCAGTAGCCAGCTGTTTGTTTATGTTGTCTAATTATTAATCCATATAAATGAAGCAACAGTATAATTTTGTATCTTTATCTTGCAATCTCCAGCGGATATGGAGACATATAGAAGGCATACTTGGAACAAAATATTTCAGTCATGTCCACCAGTAATGCAATCTATTCACCCCTGTTTAACCCCTTCAAGATTTTAAATCAGCACATTAGTAGTTTGTAGTTGCTTATAAGATAGGTTAATACTATTTAATCGCCTTTGCGAAGGAGTAAAACGAACATTCACTTCAAAAAAACGAACATTCACTTGAAAAAGAATCAGCAATAGATCTAGCAATTAAGTTGATCACTTTGATTCGATATTCCATAATTCTGTCAAACCAAATCTAAACTAAAACATTAAGTAACACCAACAGAGAAATGTAGATTAATTTCACAAATCGATAATTTTGTCTCAGATAATCTAGTAATAAATAAATAAATAAATATACATAGAGGATTTTTACATAAAGAAAGCAAAGCAAGTGTTTGTTTACCTGTAGGCTGTAGTTGGAGAGCTCTGAAATCTTGAATGCCTACCGAGTATTTATTTGCACAGCCCTTGCGGGGCCAGATAGGGTGAGAGAGATACGGTCAATACTAAACAATTCATACACACACACAGATGGTGTTAGATGTGCTATTAAATTGTTAATGATGGTCGAAGATGTATACTGACAGTTGATCAATAAAACAGACAGTTGATCAATAAAACAACAGACAACTACCTGCTTGATCCCAGGATTGCGACTCCAAGATAAACGAATTATCTGCTTGCCGATAACCGTCCCGTTTAATTGTTCAATCGAAACCTCATACCTGAGATGCATATAATTACAGACATCATAAGGAATTTAACAAATTCTATATGCAAAACACAGCCATACAGATTAGCATAGTTTATTAATCCATTTTTTTAGCCAAATCGTTAGCCATACATATAGCCACAACACAAACTCATACGGGTTTATACACATACATAAACATTCATACAGTACTCACACCCATTTGTACAGCACACACCCACTATTTACACGCACACACACAACTTCGAAAGCAAGAACATAGCAAGAACACGGTAAGAACAGGGGAGGAATCAGTTTTTGCAATAGTATTAACGACCCAGCCACACAAACCCAGGAAAAGACCTTAGTGTGAAGTACTGGTTTAATTAGATTGTCGTAACTGGGAAGTATGCTAAGGTACAGACTTCGTAAACTACCCAAAAAAGTAAAATTATCAAATTATAGTTTTCCTTATGGAACGAAACATGGACTGCACAAATAAACAAATATGATACATACACATGGTCTAAATGTAGCTATATAATACAATAATAATCAAGCAATAAGCAAAGGGGTAACATATCTTCCCCGATGAAATTAACCAAGTTTGATCACATATCAAATAATAATATAATATCCAACTACATACAACATCTAATATAAACCTACAAAAAAAAGTCATGACATAATACATACAATTTTAATTAAGTAATTAGTATGAAGAGGCACAACAGAGGGAGGTTGAAATCAAAGCCCAATTAAATTGCATTCGAGATTGGTACCTTAAACCATTAAATCAAATAATACACTTGGACAAATAATACACAAATACATAAATAATACAATTTAAATTGAACATGTACAGTTTAATCGAAACCCTAAAGTGAAGTAAGTGAGGGTTATACCTTAAAATCGAAAATGAGATTGAAGATTAAACCGAAATCATTGAACCCAAATGAAGATTAAACCGAAATCGCTTGAACCCTATATAGATGATTGTATACATTAACAGTTGAACAATTAAGAGGCATGGAGTTTGATATCATTGTCAATACATTATACATAGAGAAAAGAATGAGGAATTGATTAGATATAATGTTTGTATGTATGTATGTATATATAATTTGCAGAGATGAGAGTACTTCTGGATAGCTTGATTTCAACGATCAAAGATGATTGAATAGCTGTTTGCTGTGGAACTCGGGTCATACTCGGATTGAAGTACTCGGGGGTCATACTCGGATTGAAGTACTCGGATTGAAGCACTCGGATTGAAGCACGTTGACAGTGTAATTTGCATTGTATTGAAGATTGGGTTATTAACCCTATTTAAAGCGTAAAAGGACTAAAAAGCATATGTAAAAAAATTAGATACTATTGATTTTAAAGGGTAATTGATGTAATTTTAAAGTAAAAAGACTAAAATGTCTATGTAAAAGAATTGGATAATATTAATTTCAAAGGGTAATTGGTGTAATTTGATTAAATCCTTCACTAAGCATCATTAAGAATATATTGATAAGGAAACATTAGTATAATTAGTAAATATGAGTATATTAAATTATTTTAAATTACAATTTAAAAGAAAGAATGACCAAAATACCTCATCTGGAGAAGCAAAGGCCCGATTTACTGATGGGACACGGTAAACCGTGCACCGTGATATGAGGTATAACACGGTACATCGTCTTCCGTAACAGGCCATGATATGGTACACGATGTACCGTGTTCCGTATAACACGGTGTACTGTGTCTCGTGTTAGGTGGGTGCGCAGCACTAACACGGTGGACCGTGTTCCGTATCATGCATAACACGGTGGATCGTGTTCCGTATCATGCATAACACGGTGGACCGTGTAACGTATTCCTCTAATATGGAGACCGAAACTCCGTATCCCGTCGGTATTTCGGGCCATTTTTTTCAGAATCAGTATTTTGGGCCACTAGATCACAAAAATGATTATTTTGGGCCATCACCCAATTTAAAAATCATTAAAAATTATGATTATATAAATACATAATTGTAATATTAATTAAAATTTAGAACATAATAAAAGAAACACCATATCAATAAATTTTATTTATAATATAATAAAATTTTATTATAATTTTATAAATTTATATCTTCCAATCAATAATATTTTTCCCTAATGTAAACACGTTAACTTTTAATTTAAAACATAATCTTGCAATAATTAATATATACCAAAATATATCACACCATATCTTCTAAACTCTAACAAAATATAATAGAAATCTGTATATTACGAATAATGACCATTAGATTTTTAGGAAAAAATCAGAACCGTTAGATCTAGTGATTAGATATATTATATGATTAAATAAATTTACTAAAATTTTAAGGTTCGAATTCCATGAACGAAATATCTATACTATTATACAAAATCCGAAACATTAAAAGTTTGGTTGGTTGGTACCTATTGATTTTACTAATTTACCCTTACTTAATTATAGATAAAATATTTTTTTAATATTTTATCTAACTAAAATTTTTGCTTTACTAATCAATTTCTTTTTTTTGATTAAACATGTTACCTTTCTTTTCTTTTTAATAACTAAGCAGTTTCCTTTTTCAGGTAAAATATAATATCTTTTATATTTTACCTAACTAAAAAGCATATTATAATTACTATTAATTAATTAATTAATTTTTTCATTCAAATTATCTTTTCTCTTTTCTCTAACTAAAATATCTCTTTTTCCAATTAAATCACGGGTTACCTTTTAAAAATCTTCTTTTATATTTTATTTAACTAAAATTTTTACTTTACTAATCAATCTACTTTTTCAGGTTAAACATGTTACCTTTTTTTTAATAACTAAACAGTTTCCTTTTTCAAGTAAAATATATTATCTTTTATATTTTTTCTAATTAAAAAACAAATTATAATTACTGTTAACTAATAAATTAATTTTTTATCTTTTCCCTTTTCAGTAACTAAAATATTTTTTTCCCAATTACATCAATATTTAATAAAATATATTAAAAATCCATATACGTTGTTTATAATAAGGAAACATTAGTACAATCCGTAAACATGAGAATATTAAATTATATTAAATTAATATTAAAAAAATATTAAAAATAATGATTATATAAAAACATAATTGTAATATTAAATAAAATTTATATAATATAATAAAAGAAACCTGTGCATCACACGGGCATTGAAATTTTGTCCGTTCGATCTTCAGCACGCTCATCCTAACTATTAAAATAAATAGTAAAATAATATAATTAGTGATAATTAGTCTATTGCCTTTTTTTAATTAAAAGAGGTTTACTTTTAATTGATTGATGATATTACCTTTTATAAACACCTAAGATATCGTATCTTTCAATCAATAATATTTATTTCTAAATAAAATACGTTAACTTTTATTTTAAAATATAATCTTACAATAATTAATATATACCCAAAAAAATAACACTATATCATCTAATGTAATATCCCCTAACTTTAGCAATGCTACAGTGATCAAATGAATAGTAAATTTTGAGGATTTATGGAAATGGTATGTAGGTACTCTATAAGAGAAACAGAAAATGAGTAAACAGAAACCATATTAATGTTATACAATAAAAATAAGTGACTCGAAATGACGATAGATTTCAGAAATTCCTGAATATGGATTTTGAGGATTTTGATTTCGAATAAGCTTCTATTGGATATTAAAGAGCATGGAGATATTGAAGGAAGTTATATATTGAGGAATTATTGAAATTAGGTTAAACCAAGGAGTGATCAAGTTAAGGAAATGCCAAAGGAATTTGGATTGATAAACAATTTAGAACCACTTCGATAACGAGGCGTATTCGAGACGAATCGTGATTAAACAAGTATGGAAACCAAGTAACCAAGATTAGTAAATAATAAGGAGATTTACCACATTAGTATTTACAAAGGTTATTAGTATTTTCTTAAGGTTAAAGAACCAAGCTTACAAGATACTCTTCTATGACATAAGCAGTGATATCACCTTCCACTAACACTTAATTAAGGGGGTAGATTAGTCATTAATCAAGGTAAATATCTACACCATTCCACAAGACTTTAGAATTTACAAGATTAAGGAAGATAAGATCAAAAATCAAGAGCAAAATCTCTCCCCCTCCATTTCTTGCAAATTCGGCCAAAACAGATCAGTCTCAGTAAAACAGCCATATCTCACTCAATTCTCAATGGAATTGGGCGATCTTTAGCTTTCTGGAAACCTTGTGAGATGCTCTACAACTTTCGTTCAGGATCCTCGAGCAGAAAACGAGCAGAAGGGCTTCGTTTTGGCCAATCAATGTTGCGTGTTTTACTAGTCAGGAAGTGTTCTTGAATTCCCATGTTTAGATCATCCATCTAAAGCCTCCCAAGGACCATCCAAGGCCATACCAAGGTTAACCAAGCTTGATTGTGGTTATAAGAGCATCAAGGAAGGTATAAACCCTAACCCCTTTTTTATTATGTGAGTTTTAATGATGTTAATGGATGATGTGTGGTTAAAAGTGATTATTGTGATGTTAGCTAGCATAAATTTTGATTGATTGTTGGGTGATGGTATTGAGGCCTCACCACTGATTATATGGATTATGAGGATGTAATATTGATGTGTATGGAGTGGTGGATGATTATATGGCTTGGTTGTGATGGAATGGTTTTTGGAATGTCCGAATTATAGCTATCGTAATGCCGAATTTTCGTTAGCCCATTTAGATAGCAAAATTCGTATTTGTCACTGGACTAATTATTGTAAACACTGACCATATTGAGTAGGTTTTGGTGTCTAGTTTATGTGGCCGCAAGAATCATGTCAAAAGAGTTTACGGATTAGGAGATATGATCGTTTTAGTGAAAGTTGTTCGAGGAATGGAACTGCAAAAATGTACCAACTTTGAGGCTATAATTAGCATACTTAAACATTTTTAAAAATTATTAAATTTTGGGATATTGTAGTAAGGTAGTCAAAGAGTCATTACCAGTTGACCTTGTAGTAAAAATTCGAAATCTTTATTTTCTGAGAATTTTTATAGTCAAGTGTGGTTGTTAAGGGAAATGGTGAAAACCCCTGAAACTTCGATTGAGTTTATAAACGGTTAAGTTCTTGAACCTTTGGGGTAATAGTGATACGTTAAACATATATTAAAGTGTCAAGGGTATTGTTATACAAGAGTGAGGTGAGTAAGAGAGGTGGTATTCTAACGACAGTCCTTTTTGTGTTTATAGAAACTCTGGAAGAGCCACGAGCCATACCGTCAGGATACCGAAACCGAGGCAAGATTTCTTCCACCCGTACTTTGGAAAACTATTTTATTTTCAAAGTAAAATGATTTCATGGAATATATATGTTTTCTACGGTTTCTATACTGCTAAGGATTTATTTCCTGATTTTGAGAAGTAAAGGAAGATGGATATGGATATGAATATGGATAGAGCGAATATACTTTATGTTCTAAAGAGATATGAAAGAGAATGGTATCAGTTGTTATCTAGGGTTATATGGGTTATAATATTCTGTTGATTATAATCTTTAAGTAGTTGTGATTTAATAAATATTATTTGATTATTATTTAATACTTTTAAATAAGATGGAATATCTTATGTATATAAAGGCATATTTGACTTTATTAATTATAGAAAAGATGTATGAGTCATAATTAAAGTGTTATGACGTATGATTTAAAAAGGGTGATGATATATGATAAAGGGAAATGGATACGTTATATGTGAATGGAAAATGTGAAATGGTATTTGATAATGGAAAAATGATTTGAAAAAGGGGGATTGCAACAGTAAGCGTAAGAGGCTGTGTGGTAGAGGCACAGTCCAGCATCCAATATTTATTCCGGCCCAAGAGTGCCGAGGGAGGATGTGGTGGTGGACCTTTCTCCTGGGGGATGGTGGAGAACCTACCTCCGTCTACCGGTAGTAAAAGGGACGGGTACGGAGGGCGACTGATCATCGTCCTTACGTATTCGGCAACAGTGGAAATCCCCAACGTTTTCTTTAAAGGAAAGAGTTAATAAGGGTTTTCAGATGGTATATTGAAAAGGGAAAATTGTATAAAAGTATGGAATTACTTTACAGTTAAAAGAGAAACTGAGTTTATATTTTTTTTATATATAATTGTCGTATAAAAAGGGAATACAAAGATTATATTGAAAGATTTTACTCAAAGGTTATATTATCTGGGATATTATACTGAGATGATGTATAGTTTATTATTTTGTTTTAGAAGAGAAACTGATAATATAGCATCATATATTCCTTCCCTTATAATAGTAATTGGATGATGTATTATTAAATAAGAATTTTATTCTTCTTAAGGTTTATAGTTGGTTTCCGGTTACATATATTTTTATATCTGTTTACATTTTGATTTCTAGTTACAAGATTATCTTGCTGAGCTATTATAGCTCACTCTTGCTACTTATGTATATAACAGCTAGGTCAAATGCCGATACTCCGCACTACGCCCCGCAAGAGGGTAAGGGAAATGCAACCTTTTGAGAGCACGCTGGCACCGATTCCTGAGGTAGCGTAGAGGCAGACGGGTTCTGGTAGCCTTATGTATAATTAAGTGTGTAAGCATGTAATAAACTTTTGATTGTTGAAATGCTTCATGTCGAAGTATTATTCAACAATGTATTTAAGTATGATTCTGGGTTTGTAATAACTTCTTAACTCTAAACTTCTAATATCGTGGATGTTGTTCTCTGAGCACATGACTGGGGTGAGTGTGTTAATATTATTAGTGAGGGGTCTATTATGTGAAATTTTATTATGCATTTATATTCCAGCTGCAAGAGAAGAATATTAATAAATGGAAATTAGTCCGTGACGGCCTGGATTCCTGACCCCGGATTTGGGGCTGTCACATCTAATCACTAACAAAAGATAATAGACATATATATACAATGAATAATGACCGTTATATTTTTAGTAAAAAATCAGAACCATTAGATCTAATGATTAGATATATTATATGTTTAAATTAATTTACTAAAATTTTAAGGTTCGAATTCTGTTAGACATATTTTTTTAAAAAAATTTATAATATAATGTTAACTCGAATAACTTGTAGAAGGGGGGGGGGTTGAATACAAGTTATATAATCGTGTCTGATTTTTGCTTGGTTATATGAACAAGAATAAACGAATGAATCAAACTCTGTTTGTATTAATAAGATCAAATACAAACTCTACCAAAGGTGTACAAATACCTTTAGCAGCTGCTGACAATACAAATCTCTCTTTCTCTGTTTGTTTCGAACTCTCGAATACAAACCTTATACAGAGCTAAGCACATTCACACACGAACTCACGTCCTCTGAACTCTTTTTACAATGATATAGAGAGAGTATTTATAATGCTACCTATCAACTAATCACAGAAAGATAATCTATACATGACAATGTTCTGCCGTCCAGTTGATAGTTTCCATCAATAGAACATTCTTTCCTTCATAAAATCTTCTTGCTTGTTCCTCAAACAAAGATCCTGTTTTATAGCACTTGCCAGTTTCTGTAGCATCCATAATGACATCATCAGTAACACGACTGATATCAGGATTCCATCTTGCATCAGGATTTGACCATCCCCATCAGTACTTGATCAGTACTTGACTTGACGTATCAGGATTCAATCTCAGTTCCTGACATGTAGTACTCGATGCACTGTTCATTCCTGACTAAACTTTACAGATAACTGCCTAACACATATTTCCTATACAAAGTGCTAAATCCTTTATAAGATCAGGATATACAAGAAGTATAAGTAAAATTTTATTCTTAACATCACAACTCATGAATTATTCCTAACAATCTCCCCCTATTTATGCTTTAAAATCTGAAGCATAAATCTGAGTTGTTGATGTCAAAACATATAACAATACAATCAGAATAGAATTTATGAATTCAAAAATCATGAAGTTAAGTACCTCCTTCTTCAGATATAGACATAGTATTCAGTACTTAGACGAAATAATTCAACTATTTGATGCTTCTTTTCCTTTACCACTTCCCTGATAAGATTCACCTCTGTCATCCTTAGTTCCTCTTTTATCTCTCCCAGTCTGTTTATCTCCTCCCCCAGTCTGTTGCCTTTTAACTATTTTTATCTCCCCCTTTTTGACATCAGCAACATTAATTCCAAGAGATTCAGTAACAGAACAAATGAGATTCATCAGAACTGCTTGATTTTCCATAATAGTGACTTGGTTATCTTCAAGTGTTTGAAGTCTTGATTGAATTTCAACATGATATTTCTGAATGTTTTGTAGAACTTCAGAATTGACTTCAATGTTGGAAGTGTTTGGAATATCTTCAGATTCAAGTCTTGTAGAAGAAGTTGCCTGTGTAGAATGATATTCAAGTAATAAAACTCGATTAGAGTTACAAACATCTTCATCTTTCTGATCTGAAGCTGCAATATGATCATCTTGTCCTTCACCAGTATTTTGTGTACCAACATCTACAAATCCTGACTCCTCCTTAGATTGATCAGATACTGTGGATGTCTCAATTCTGGCTGATATTGGTAGTACAAACAAAGGAATACTAGGATCATTAGGAATATCTTCTGGTACTAATGTTGTAGAAGTTTGTCTTAGCCTTTCACCTCTTCTGTTTATAATTCCTGCAAGCCTTTCTTTTTGCTTCTGAGCTTTAACTTCTAGTTTTGAGTTGTGCTTTGCTAAGTCATTCTTCTCATACATCTTAATAAAAGAATAAGTACCAGCATCCATACCAAGATTATTAGACCAAGATTCAGGAAAAACCTGATCCCAGAAATCAAACGATGGTGGTTTCCTAATTTTCTCTCCCTCACTATGGAGTTGATCATCCATACCCTCATTCTCACTTTGACTATCTAAAGTCAACACTCTTTCTTCCTCTCCTTTTGCCTGGTCAGGAGCCAGCCGCTCTGATTGTGGATCAATATCCATCTTTTCAAGTGTATCACTCAAATTTGGATAAGTGCTCTCATGACCTACAGAAAAATAGAGTTTAGAAGAAGTTTTTATACCTGAACTCAAATGGAGAGAGGGTTCCTCATTTGGCAAGGGGCTTGAGGTTTTCTCCAAGGAGTGAGCTACTATAATCTCCGAACCCTTACAATCATCTTCTTTCCTTTCAGAGACTACATGCTCCAGTATACCACTTTCAGGTTCTCTACTAGACTCTGATGTCTTCAGTAATACTTCATTAGACACCTTAGTTAGTATATCACCGTCTTTAAGTGTTGTTTGCTGAGACTCACCCTCAAGGTGGATAGACTCTGACTGAACAATGTTTGTTTGATCTTCAAGAAAATCAGTCAAAGTTATTCCTCCCATATCATAGGGTTTCTCACTTGCAATTTCAGTCATCACAGAAGACCTTTCAACATCAGCTATCACAGCTCCTGAGTCATCCAACCTCTAACTAGATGGTTCTTGTGTTGCAGTGACTGTGATCTGATCTTTCCTACTATCCACCACTGGTATAATAGTATCTTCTGTTGACTGCATTCCACTATCTACTTCCTCCAGTTGTTCACCTTGAGCTGAAGCATCTTCAATAATGACATTCTTGTCAAATAAATATGCATGAAGTGATTGAAGTGCAACATGCTTCGAGAGTCCAAATTTCTTGACTAATTGTCTTCTGACAGATACATAGAAATACATCTTCATTAAGTCAAGTCTTTGATGTAGAAGTCCATATTCATCTGGAAATAAAAGTTTTGGTACTCTTTCAACCAGAAAATCTAGAACAGGCCTTGACAACTTGACTTTGAGAGAAATTAGTCCCATAGCCAGTCTGTATGATAATGTAGTTTCCCATGAAGAATCAATATATCCAGATCTTTATAGTCACTTGCTGACTTGATTGTTGCTTCATTTGTAGAGACCTGCATAATATTAGTTGGACTAGAATCTGTGTGTGTAAGTGACAATTGAATCTTTCTCCTTGTTCTCCTGGTATAGTGAGCAAAATATTTATCCTGAGAACACTCAAGAGGTGTAGACACAGAATTGATCTTTGGATGAGATCCTTTTTCAATAGACACAGTCTTTTGAGAGACAGTTTCCAGTAACTGTTTTCCCTTTTTAAGTACTACAGTCTTTTGAGAAACTGCAGCCTGGCTGTGACTAGGTGCTTCATCTCTTTGTCCTAGCTTAGAAAGTCGAATTGCAGCCAACTCTTCTCTTTCAGCAAGAGATATATTATCATCATCTTCACTAGAACTACTACTACTTGACACAACAAATCTTCTCTTCCTTACAATTGATGTCTTTTGAGAAACACCAGAGGTTGGTTTCTTTGAAACAATAGGCTGTGGATTAAAACTTTGTTCTTGAATTGTTTCAGAGACTATAATGTTTTGGGCTACTTGGGTAGACACAGGTGGGTTCTCCTCCAAATGAGATTCCTGAGCCATTTCACCACAAAAGAAAGAAGAGTTGTAGAGAGTAGGAAGATGATTTTTAAGAATTACCTGAACATGATGTGGATAATGAATTGAAGGTATTTCATCTAGATTCTTTTCATTGTCCTTCTTTGTAATGTCAGAGAAAATTCTCTTTTGCTGTACATAAGAAGAAACACAATCATCTTAACTGGCTCATGTTATCTAAAGGTCCATTATAACCTAATGCAAATAACATAGTTCTAACATCATCATCAGATGGTACATTCTCATAATTCAAACTAACAGGTAAGTGAAGTACTGAATTAACAACAGATTCAGTAATATCGAAAGAATCTTGTCCTAAGTGTAGAACAATCTTACCTGATTGACTCTGAGTAGAATCAATTACCTCAACATCCTCCCAAGCTTGTGTAACAGCTGCTTGACTAATCTGTGGAGATGCTATCAATGCATAACTTAATGGTCCATACGCCAGAAAGTCCATGATTGGATGAAAATCAGTTAACACTCCTTCCTTGTTGGTGATAGCTGATACATGATTGTTCGTCATAAAATCAAAGTCACCAAACTTGAAGGCTACTGACTTAGGTAATCTTCTTTGAGCTGCCATTTTTGATCTGAAAAGAACTTGAAATTTTTTTGAAATGGATTAGTGATTTTGAAAACTCGAGAGTGTTTTTGCTTTAGAGAATGTGAAATTAGAGAAAGCAATTACACTATTAGAGTTTCAAAACAAATATATTTCACAAATCTTTCAGACCACTATCCAACGTCGACACGTAGATTGACAGGTGCTAGTCCCTGAAAAGTGCGGTTACCCACGATTTTTGGAAAATAAAATCCAAAATTGATTTTCATGAAATAAATCAGGGTATTATCAAGATAAAAATCAATACTGATCAACTTCCTTTTCCTGTTGTGACCTCTCATCAAAATAATCACAAAATGCAATGTGATTTAAAAATAATAATTCTCAAATCCTGATGGTCACACTTGAAATCCTGATCAATATCATCTTGATTCCAGAGACTTAAATGGAGTTTCCACGTGGCATTTTTTTTTATCTGACAAAGAAATAAACAATTAATCTGAACAAAATCAATTGGTTAGATATATTCGACATTTCTTGAAAATACAAGAAATACAGTCACACGCGATAATTAGCATTTGACTTCATTGATAGTTCCAAGTGACTGTTCAGCTTCTCACGTCTTTCTATAAAAGAAACAGACGCCTTATGCCATTCTCCATAAACCTTTCAATTTCTTTTCTTCTCAACAATGATTCTCAAACCAAAACTCCATTCAAACCCATTCTTTAGATTTTTCACAGTCGATGAACATCCTGTTCTTGATCATCTCTTTGAAGAGACAACTTTTCTCATCGAACTAGTCATGGCTGGAGTAGATTTAGATAATATCCAGAGGTTTCTCCTAGAACATCCATCTGTTGGATACAATCTTCCCCTAACCTTCTCAAAACTTGAGGATGAAGAATTTGGCCAAGAGGCTGAGGTTGATCTTGATGAGGATGCTATACATTTAAGTTAGCTACTCTCATTCAAGTCGCCCAGACAAGGAATCCAAGAGCAAATAAGGCTGTTCAAATCCACTGATGGATTTCTTGAGATGCTCCTTGTCCTGTATCTCAGAATTCATTTCATTAGACAAGTATAGGATTATCAGTAGAAATTAGACAAAAAGATGTTGTATTTCATTTCCATGTATGTAATGCTTTCAATTAATGAAAATACAATTTCTTATTATCTACTTGTCTTTTGATTTTATTGACTAAATTGAACGATAATATAAACTATCAGTATGAATGAATTAAAACTTGCTTGCCTAGACTTAACACATCTCAGAATTAGATTAATACACAAAGTAAACGTTAGGATCTGAAACAATTTTCACAATCCTGATACTGACACAATATTGATGACGTCAGTATCCTGATAATAATTTTAATCCTGATGATTATTAATAAGTCTATCATACTGAAATTTATCAAGGCAAAGTGTTACAGCTAAAGCATTTAACAATCAAATATAGATCCTGACAAAATATCAAGTCTATAAGCTAAAAACAACATACCTTGCTACTCTTGCAGATGTTAAAGATCTAGAAATTTAACATTCCTAACTCACTTACTAATCTACTGAATGTAGTCTCATCAAGTGGTTTAGTTAGAATATCTGCAAGCTGTTTGTCATTAGGAACAAAATGAAGTTCCACAGTACCATTCTCAATATGTTCTCTAATAAAATGATACCTGACATCAATGTGCTTAGTCCTTGAATGTTGAACTGGATTTTCTGCAATTTTGATAGCACTAGTATTATCACAAAACATAGGAATATTACTAAGTGTCATACCATAATCCATCAACTGATTTCTTATCCAAAGGAGCTGTGCACAACAACTGCCTGCTGCTATGTACTCAGCTTCTGCAGTTGAGGTTGAGACAGATTGTTGCTTCTTGCTTGCCCAAGAAATCAATTTGTTTCTCAAGAATTGACATGTACCTGTAGTGCTTTTCCTGCCTATTTTACACCCTGCATAATCAGAGTCTGAATAGCCAATTAGGGAGAAATCAGATTCTCTAGGGTACCACAAACCAAGATTTGAAGTTCCTTTGAGATATATAAAAATTCTCTTCACAGCAATTAAATGAGATTCCTTAGGATCACTTTGGAATCTAGCACATAAACAGGTAGAAAACATTATATCTGGCCTACTTGCAGTTAGATATAACAATGAGCCTATCATGCCTCTATAACTAGTATTATCCACACTCTTTCCCTTAGAATCAGAGTCTAGTTTAGTGGCTGTTGCCATGGGTGTTTTTGCAACTGCACAATCTTGAAAGTCAAACCTTCTTAAAAGATCTTTGATATACTTTGACTGATTAATGAAAATACCAGTCTCAGTCTGTTTGACCTGCAAGCCTAAGAAATAATTTAATTCACCCATCATGCTCATCTGATACTTAGACTGCATAAGCTTGCTAAACTTAGCACACAACTTTTCATTAGTAGAGCCAAATATGATATCATCAACATAAACTTGAACTAAAAGCAATTCACCTTTTATCTTTCTAAAGAATAGAGTTTTGTCAATTGTACCTCTTGTGAAGCCATTTTTAAGAAGAAATTTAGACAAAGTCTCATACCATGCTCTTGGTGCCTGCTTTAGTCCATAGAGTGCCTTGTCAAGTTTGTAGACATGATTTGGAAACTTTGGATCAACAAATCCAGGTGGCTATTTCACATACACTTCCTCATCAAGTTTGCCATTTAGAAAAGCACTCTTTACATCCATCTGGTATACCTTGAATTTTGAATGAGCTGCAAATGCAAGAAACATTTTGATTGCTTCCAATCTTGCTACAGGTGCAAAGGTCTCATCATAATCAATGCCTTCTTCCTGAGAATAACCCTTGGCCACCAGTCTTGCTTTGTTTCTTACAATCATACCAGATTCATCTAGCTTGTTTCTAAAAACCCATCTTGCACCAACAATAGATCTATCTTTAGATCTTGGTACTAGTTTCCAGACTTTGTTTCTCTCAAACTCATTTAACACCTCCTGCATTGCAATTACCCAATCAGGATCCTGTAAGGCTTCTTCAACCTTCTTAGGTTCATTCTTTGAGAGAAAGCAACTATACAAGCATTCATTTTGAATTGATCTTCTAGTTCGAACACCACTATTTGGATCACCAATAATCAAATCTTCAGTATGATCCTTTGTCCATTTTCTAACAGGTGGTAGATTGCCTCTGCTAGATTCTCCCCCTAAGTTAGTGGTATCTCTTGTAGAAGAATTCTCTCTGCCTTCAATAACTCCCTTTTGATCAATAGAATCAGTAGATTCCATATTGCTGCTAGTTACTGATCTTTCTTCAGTAGACTCTGAAAGATCAGTTCCTGATGGAGTAGACTCTGAAAAGCTAGTCTGCTCCTGATGATCACTGTGTTCTCCTTGATTTATTTGCTCCCCCTCAACAGTAGCATTCCTTTGAGAAGCAATAGAAATTCCTTCTTGAGAACCTTCATCATCACTGGAGAGTATCTCAGAATTCTTCAGATTTTCAAATTCCAATTTGTCATGGCTCTCATCAGTTTGCAGAATTCCAAATTTCTTATCATCAAATGCAACATGAATTGATTCCATAACAATGTAAGTTCTGAGATTATAAACTTTGAAGGCTTTAGATGCTGAATATCCTAGAAAGATTGCTTCATCCGATTTGGCTTCAATTTTTCCAAGTTGTTCTGGATGAACTTTTAGGACATAGCATTTGCATCCAAAGATTTGAAAGTATTTCACACTTGGTTTCTATCCTTTGATCATCTCATAGGGAGTTTTTCCATGACTATTTACCAAGGTACAGTTTTGAGTGAAACATGCAGTGTTAATAGCTTCTGCCCAAAAATAGGTTGGAAGTTTTGCATCTGCAAGCATGGTTCTTGCTGCCTCTATGAGAGTCCTGTTCTTTCTTTCCACTACACCATTTTGCTGAGGTGTACCAGGTGTAGAAAACTGTTGAGTGATTCCATTGTCTAGACAAAAATCCTCCATTGTAGAATTCTTGAATTCTGTACCATTGTCACTCCTAAGTACTTTGACTTTGTACTCAGAGTTATTCTGAATATTCTTGACAAGTTCAATGATTTGCTGAGGAGCTTCATCCTTCTTGTGTAGAAAGAACACCCATGTAAACCTTGTGAAATCATCCACTATAACTAGAGCAAATCTTTTCTTGCTGATAGACATAATGTTTACTGGACCAAACAGATCAAGATGTAGCATGTGAAATGGTTCAGTAATTGAATTTTCAGTCTTGCTCTTGAAAGTGGTTCTTCTTTGCTTTCCAAGCTGACATGCATCACAAAGTCCATCTTGTACATAATTTGCCTGAGGTAGGCCTCTCACAAGATTGTGCTTAACAAGTTGATTAAGCTTCTTAAAGTTGAGATGTGAGAGTTTTTTGTGCCAATTCCAGCTTTCATTATTTGTTGCTTTGCTGTAGAGACATCTAACAATTCCTTTAGATGTATTACTTAAGATGGCTTCATATATGTTACCATGTCTTTGACCAGTTAGAACAATGTCTCCATTCTGCATATTCAAGATTTTGCATCCTTCTCTGTCAAAGATTGATTTGTAACCTTTATCACCCAGTTGACTTATGCTTAAAAGAGTACGTTTCAAGCCTTCAACCAGTGCTACATTTTCTATGATGACATTCCCCAAAACAATTGAGCAATATCCCAGAGTTTCTCCTTTGTTGCCATCTCCAAAAGAAATTTCTGGGCCAGCTTTCCTCTCAAACTTTGTAAGCAGGAACTTCTTTCCAGTCATATGTCCAGAGCATCCACTATCCAAGATAATTGAATGCTTCTTTCCTGTGCCCTGCAAACAAAAAGTAACTAGCTAGAATTTTTTAGGACCCAACTTTGATTGGATCCTTTCTTACTAGATTTAGAAACAACAGGCTTTAAAGATTTTGCCTTTACTTTACCTGTTGTAGAGTCAACCTTAGACTCTGATTTCACAAACTATTTGTGACTAGGAGTTTCAGATTTCAGAGAATAATAGTCATAATACAGTTCATGATATTCTCTACACATGTAAATGGAATGAAGTAAACTACCACAATGATAACAAGCTTTTTGTGGTTGGTATTGAATTTTCTGAGTCTTGGAGAATCTGGACTCAGTTTTCCAAGAAGGTTTTTTATTGCAGTCTAGGGCCAAATGATTATGATTTCCACACTTATAGCATTTTTTCCTAGGTGCATCAGGTACATTCTTGTAATTATTCTCTTTGTTAATACCTTCTTTTCCATTCCTATTTCTCTTGATTTTGCTAGACTCTGAAAGACCATCTAATCTCTGTTTCAACTGAGACTTAGACAAAAATCCTATGTTTACATTCTTAGGTTTCTCTAACACTTTCTCACCTGAATTACTATTGTTAATCCTTTTGTGTACATCAGGGGTACCTTTTGAATCAACAAATTTAACATGAGTAGGTTCAGAAACAATTTTCTTACCTTCAGATTTAGATGTGCTAGCTTCTATTTTACTATCATTATTGACAATAGCTACTTTTTCTTCTTGTCTAGCCTTATCAAAACCTAAACCATTAACCTTACCACGAATTCCATTTTCGATGATTTCTTGTGTCTTTTTACCAGAAATGTTAATGGTCTTAATCACATCTCTCTCTTCCTCTAGTTCTTTTCTGACATAGTCATAAGCCTCAAGAATAACACTGTAATCATGCTTAGCTTTATCAGAACTTAACTTGTATTCTTCCATTTGAATTAACTCAGATTCAAGAAAATTATTTCTATCAACTAATTTATCATTCTTAACCTTAAGTTCATTTCACAAGTAAGAATTCTAAAATTAGTCATAAGATTCTTAAACTCAGTATGGATAGATCTAATTTCATCAGAATTTAAGCTATTAAATGAATCTAGAGAGTGAAGTGATACCTTAATAGAGGATGGAGAAGTTTTCTATGGAGATCCAGGTTTGTCTGAAACATTTGCCATCAGTGCAATGTTGTCATAATCCAATTCATCTTCAGAATCACTGGAATCAGCCCAATCCTTCTGTGTGACCATAAGTGCATTACCCTTTCCTGAATTCCTAGGCTTCTTACACTCACTAGCAAAGTGTCCAAGCTCACTACAGTTAAAGCACTTGATCTTGGCCTTATCAAGCTTGACAATTGTACTTTTGCCTTTGTCACTCTTCTCCTCCTCCTTCTTTTGAAAAGGTCCTTTGCTAAATCTCTTTCTGTTGAATCTTCCTTTCTTGAAAGCTTTAGCAAACATAGCAAAGAGTTCCTGCATCTCAGATTCAGAATCATTGTTGTCAGAGTCCATATCAGTAGTCTCTGACTCAGAACTTTCTTTGCTTTTCTTCTTCCTTGAGTTCTTTTCAGCAGGCTCAACATGCTGTTCCTCTGGAAGCTTCTTTGACTCAGATTGAGCAGTAAGTGCAACAGTCTTCATCTTTCCTTCACTCCTGCTCTTCTTCTGTTGCTTGTCAAGTTCATAAGCTCTTAGTTTTCCATATACTGCCTCTAATGATATCTCATCCAGATCATTAGCTTCCTCAATCGCAGATATCTTCTCATTGTAGAAATCAGGCAAGGCTTTCATGAAATTAGTATTCATATCCTCCAAGTCATAATATTTACCATGCATGGCCATCTCATTGATGAGTTTTGTAAACCTATCAAAGTTATCAGTAAGTGACTCACCAGACTTGGATTCAAAGTACTCATACTGTTGTATAAGTAGTGTCCTCATATTCTTCCTGACAGGCTTAGTTCCTTCACAGTGAACCTTAAGATTGTCCCATATATCCTTAGCAGTTTTACAAGAGAAAACATAGTTAGTGAGAACAGAATCAAGACTGTTGAATAATATGTTTCTCACTTTAGCATCTTTAAGAACATTCTCCTTGTCCTTATCTGACCACTCAGATTTTGGCTTCTCTGCCGTATGTTCTGGAACAACTTGACCATCAACAGTTGCTTGTCCAACAACCTTCGTTGGGATAAAAGGTCCATCTCTGATTCTGTCAAGATAATCAGGATCTGTTGCTTCCAGATGATGCAACATCTTTACTTCCCATAGAGTATATTCGTTTCTCTTAAGCATAGGAATCTTAGTATTCCCATCCTTGTAACCAGACATGATTGCAGATCTTTATGATTATTCGAAATCAACCTGCTCTGATACCAATTGTTAACTCGAATAACTTGTAGAAGGGGGGGTTGAATACAAGTTATATAATCGTGTCTGATTTTTGCTTGGTTATATGAACAAGAATAAACGAATGAATCAAACTCTGTTTGTATTAATAAGATCAAATACAAACTCTACCAAAGGTGTACAAATACCTTTAGCAGCTGCTGACAATACAAATCTCTCTTTCTCTGTTTGTTTCGAACTCTCGAATACAAACCTTATACAGAGCTACACACATTCACACACGAACTCACGTCCTCTGAACTCTTTTTACAATGATATAGAGAGAGTATTTATAATGCTACCTATCAACTAATCACAGAAAGATAATCTATACATGACAATGTTCTGCCGTCCAGTTGATAGTTTCCATCAATAGAACATTCTTTCCTTCATAAAATCTTCTTGCTTGTTCCTCAAACAAAGATCCTATTTTATAGCACTTGCCAGTTTCTGTAGCATCCATAATGACATCATCAGTAACACGACTGATATCAGGATTCCATCTTGCATCAGGATTTGACCATCCCATCAGTACTTGATCAGTACTTGACTTGACGTATCAGGATTCAATCTCAGTTCCTGACATGTAGTACTCGATGCACTGTTCATTCCTTACTAAACTTTATAGATAACTGCCTAACACATATTTCCTATACAAAGTGCTAAATCCTTTATAAGATCAGGATATACAAGAAGTATAAGTAAAATTCTATTCTTAACATCACAACTCATGAATTATTCCTAACATATAAATTTTAAACCAGTAATTTTCCAATCATTAATGTATACCGAAAAATATTAAACCATTTTACTATTAGATTTTTAGTAATTAATAAGAACCGTTAGATGTAATTATAAGATATATTTTATGATTAAAGTATTTTACTAAAAATTTAAGTTTCGAATCCCGTCAACGACATATTTAACTTAAAATTCTATAATATTGTAAATTTTAAATCATGATTAACTAAATTTATATTAAATTACATTAAAATAATATTAAAATAATTATTACAAAATAATGATTATATAAAAATATGATTATAGCATAAAATAAAATTTATATAACATATTAAAAGAAACTCGTGCATTGCACGGATTATAAGCTAGTTTATTTTAAAATTTTAAAATATAAGTTTTAAAGCATGCATATCATTAATTAAATTTTTATTAAATAATTTAAGTTAAAATTAAAATAAAATATTGTAAATAATAATTATACAAAAATGTAATTGTAACATAAACTAAAATTTATTACATATCAAAAGAAATCTGTGCATATAAGCCAGTAAAGACTTAATTACGTATTGATGAATGATGATACATGTTTGAATAATTTTTTTTTACGAAAATTGTGAAATTATTAGTTGCGTCAAAATTATGATGATTACTTATTGAATTTCTCAGAGTGATTTCGAATCGTGCATTCAAATTTTTGAAATAAAGTAAGACTTAATTGTATTTTGATGATTATAGTTTAACATTTTCTTTTATTTTATTGGTTGAACTAAAATATAGTTACATTACCTACTATCATAATAGGTGGGTACATATTTCCGTTATGTTTCTATTTAGTTTATAACGTATATATTTCCGTTATGTTTCTATTTAGTTTATAACTAGATTATAGCATGTGCCACGCATACGGGTATTTTAAAAATTAATTAATAATTATAATAAATTATATAATTTTATATTTAAAAATTGAATAATTTAATTGTGAAAGAAATAAATTAGTACAATAAGTGCATTTATTTATATATTATAATAAATTTATTTCAAAATTACTTTAATTATATAATTTATTATATTTCTTATATATGTTATGAGATCATTTAAATAAATAATATTTTATTATATATGTTATGAGATCATATGCATTAATCAAGTTACCAAAATTTAAAAATGAATTCAAAACTATGTTAATGAATTTACCATAGATATGATATTTAAATTTGATATACAAACTTTTCATAATGAAAAATGGGTCAAATAATCATATGGATCTTCTACAAACCAAAAATGGATATCAAACCTAAAATATGAATAATTCATGAATCTAAAGTTAAAAAATTTAATCCGAACCTAAGATATGGATTATCCACTAATTTATAATATATAGATATATAGATACAATTTTGATCCAATTCATAATTAAGAAAAAATAACATATTAGTTTTCGATTAATTCAATTTGATCCAATTTTGGACAAAATCGACCTAATAATGAACTTGTTTGACATACATTCTTTGGCTCAATATTCAATAGTAAGGAGGACAAATAACGTCTCATATATGTTTTCTTTTCTCTACTGCACATTAAATATTCTTATATTTAGTGTTACTTAATTCATACTCCCTCTGTCCCATCCATTTCTTTACAATTTCCTTTTTGGGCCGTCCCACCATTTCTTTACATTACCCAAAATAGTAAATTTTAACACTATTACACCCACTACTTCACTTATTTTAACAATACTTTACACTATTTCACCCACTACTTAACTTATTTTAACAATAAAATCACTATTACACCCACTACTTCACTTATTTTAACAATAAAATCACTATTACACCCACTACCTCATTTATTTTAACAATATTACACCCACTTTACACCCACTATCCTTGACCTCCGTGCCCAGCCGCCATGTAAAGAACTGGCTGGGACGGAGGGAGTACATTTAGAAGGATAAACGAACTATCATCGCTTTTAATTGAAAAGAAACAATAACTATCTATAAAAATAATTATTTTTTTATTATATCTACCCGCCAATATGAATTTAGGTCAATAATATAGTTACCTTTTTACTTTTGTCAATAATGTGTGTTGTGGGAGGAATTTGTTGTCACAACAAATGGCTCGCAGCTGGAGATTTATGATGAGTTATCCTCTCTTCGGTGGGATAATAACTGTTATTTCTGATAATGATCGTGTATGATGTATATTTTCAGGTTACCAAGTTCTTATGGTAATGTAGGAAGATTATCCCTTGTATTTATCATGATTTTGTATGATTTATCAAGTATATATAACATATATCCTCTAATAACTAAATATATATTTGTTTAGAAGTGTAAATGTACTATAAAGACGTGATCCTAAAAAATAGGAGGTCTGCCTTCTCCAAATCGGTGGCCTAATCAGGCTTCCGGTGGAAGCTGGGGGTACCGCCCGGTAGCTGACCTCGGTAACCCTTCCGCCCTCTGGTGGCCCTACCACGGAAGCTACTCTGAAAGTCCTATTGGATGTCCGGCAGTGGTGATAGGTTATCCACGAGAGGCTGCCATTGGGATCCTAATCCACATATTTTCTTACTGCCCTGTACATGGTAACCCCTAGGGTTGCCATGGGCCCTTGGAAGCCTGATAGATCACCTATTTTTCCCATGGGTCTGATTCCTAATCCTCTAGTGGGCCTAAATCTAACCCATGCAAGATTTTGGTCACAATAATGTGTAAAAAAATTAAACTACAATCAATAAAATGTAATTCAATCTTACTTTATTCCAAAAACCCAAGTCCGTTAGTTGTGAACTAACGGAAGGGATCCGGAACCACTTTAGTGTTGAGAAATTCAATAATTAACCATAAATTTGACAAAAATAATAATTTAACCATTTTCGTGCAAAAATATTAAATTGCAAGTCATTTATCTGCAATTAAGTCTATAGAACCAAATAATCTATGTGTACTCTTTTTAAATAAATTTATGCTGTGTGTTAAATGTTTAAAGAAAAATGTTCAGTATATACAAAATATAATTTGAATGTAAAAAATTATGCCATTTGATGAAAAACTCTTAATGAAGTATTAATTTGAGTAATTGATAAGTGGATTTTATATCCACTTGGAACATTCTAAATCGGCTTAAATTGATTGCTTTGGCCTCAAGTTTGTGGTAGTTTTGATGTGTTTTGTTTAATTGTGCAGGGTTGGAGTGATATCGATTAAGGATGTAGATTCCGTCATTTTGGGAGTTGATTGATGATATGGATTGAAGAATGGAGGCTTAAGTCAGCTACCAAGTAGTATATAAGTCAAGAGGAAATGAAGACGGAAGCTATTGCAAAAGGAACGAAAAGAAAAAGCTGAAAAACGAGGAACAGAAAATTCCATCAGATTGTGGCTGGGCAGACTGCACCAGATTTGAGCACCCTGCGCCAGAATTCGAACTTTTGTGCAGATTGGAGCTGAGCAGTCTGCGCCAATCCTGAGCAGTCTGCTCCAAGTCGCGCTGAAAATTTCCAGTTTTGCCCTTTTTACGATTTTGGCCATATCTTGAGTTCTAGAACTCCGTTTTGGGCGATCTTACTGTCCACGCGAAGCTAACGAGATTCTCTATCATTCTAAAGTGGTTCAGAGGTCCAAATACAACTGGAATGGCCCAGAAATATTGAAGAAAAGTCAGCTACGAATTTTCCTTAAAAACCGAATCAGTTTAGGAAACGTATTATGTGCCGAGCTGCAGAAATTCAACTTTGACAAGGAAATTGCTATAATTCCTACTTCTAATAAGTATGGTAATTGCTCTGGGCGGCTAGAAAATTCCAGAATCAGATCTACACATGGAATTTGTAATTCTATTCTCATACAAGAACGGAAATTGCTAATCTTCTATTCCAACTCTAAAAAGGCAATTGCTTGGTGGACAAGACTTCTAGAGCCTATATAAACACATCCAACCCTTGTAATCATTATCATTAGGAGTAGAACAATTACATATCAATTACTTAGGTTTATTTGTATCTTTTCATACTTTGTTTTTATCATGGTTTCACTTGATCCCATGATGACGAGCGGTTCGATTATGAACTAATCGTTGTCATGGGATTCTAACGGATTTATTTATGGAGCTTTAGTATCTTGATGCTTTACAGATCTATGTGTGATGTATATCTGATATCCTCGTATGGTTATGCTTACTTGATAGATACGTCATGAACATCTAATTTGTTAATCTCTTGTGAAGCGAAAGTGGATCTTGAGATTTAGAACTTGCCATGCTAGCATAGGATAGGTTGATGTTTTAATATTATGATTTGTGGCATGATTAGAGATAATATGCTACCCTATGTGATCAATGTGGATAACTTGTTCTTCAACCGTTATGTTTTCAAATTCTATAGAGATATAGGGTCTAAGCATAATTGGTGTCTATTCATCTTCTATCTCTTTTGTGGATGTATGTTTAGTTTGGTATTCGTATACTGAGAAGTAGCGTATACTTGTTTCGTGTTATTCGATCAGATATCATAACCATTGCATATAGTGATTAAAGGCGTCAGATCTAAGCGAAGTATTTAATGAAGTTAGGATTCCATGGTTTTTCTTGCAGAAGTAATTAGATTTCAATTCTTGCTAGTTAGTTAATTTGTAGTTTTGTTAATTTGCTTTTTAGTTAATTTAGATAGTTAAAACCCATATTTGTTATTTGTCTTAGCAGTGCATAATAACCATACACTGTTGCATAGGTGCGTTTACTGAATTAAAACCATAACAAGATCTCTGTGGGAACGAACTCGACTTATATCTGTATTACTTGTGACCACGTACGCTTGCGTGATTTAGTGCAAACAGTAATATATATTTTGAAATATTTTTATTTAAAATATTATGAGATAAATTACAAAACATGTTGCATACTCAGATACTCTACATTTTACTTAAGTACTTTATTTAAAATAACCTTTTGTTGATTCTGTACAATGTTTTTAAATGATGTCGCAACCAAATGAATAATTATTAAATTCTAGTATTTCAGATAACATTGTTAGAATTTAAAATTTTCATTTACTATTTACTTTTAACAAGGATAAATAACTATGAAATTAAAAATAAATAGTAAATGAATTTTTAAAAATATAAATATATTTATCTAAGATACTAAGATTTAACAATTATTCATTTGATTGCGATAGCATTCAACAAAAAATGTGCATAATTAATAAAAGATTACTTTTATTTTTCGAACACATATTTAGAGTTATCAATTTGATATTTATTATGACTATAGTGATTCAAATGGTACCGAAATGAAATTGGTGACCCCTTTGATATATTGAAGTGAAATAAGTGATGTAGTTGATAATTAACCCGTTGTAAAAATATTTAAGAACCCAAGAAAATGTAAAATCAAAATATTATACCATAAAAAAAATTGAAAAATTAAAAATTACAAAAATGTAAAAAATTTCAACAATTAAATTAAAACTAAATTTATACAATTCAAACGAATGAAATACATATCAACAAATTCATCAATTACTAGCTTATAACCCGTGCAATGCACGGGTTTCTTATATCATGTTATAAATTTTATTTAATATTATAATTATGTTTTTATATAATCACTAATTTTAATAATTTTTTTAATTTTAGTTTGTTATAATTTAATATACTCATGTTTACGGATTATATTAATGTTTCCTTATTATAACAACGTATACGATTTTTAACATATTTTATTAATAATTGAAAAATATGGTGTAATATTTTTGGATATATATTGTAAGATTTGTTGTAAATTAAAAAGGTAACGTGTTTTAATTAGAAAGGAAATATTAATGATTGAAATATATGATACAATTGATCTTTTTAGATGTTTATAAAATTTAACATCTTCAACTAAAAGTAAATGTGAAAAGGGCAATCGACTAATTATCATTAATTATATTATGTTATTATTTTTTTAGGTGGTATATTTTTCTTAAAAATTATGATGTGATATTTTTGGGTATATATTAATGATTGTAAGATTTGTTTTAAATTAAAAAGGTAACTTGTTTTAATTCAAAATAAAATATTAATGATCGAAAAATATTATAATGTTTTTAGGTGTTTATGAAAGGTAATATTTTCAACTGAAAGTATATGTGAAAAGGGCAGTTGGTTAATAACCATTAATTATATGATTCTATTATTTATTTTAATAATTAGGATAACCAAATATACAAACTTTCAATCTTTCGACTTTAATATAGTAGTATAAATACGTATTTTAATTAGAAAAGGCAATCGGCTGCTTAACATTAATTGTATTATTTTTTATTTATTAATTAAGATAACTGTACCTAAACCAAACTGATAAAATTTTCAATGTTTCAACTTTAATATTATAACTACCTTATAACCCGTGCAATGCCCGGGTTTCTTGTAATATGTTATAAATTTTATTTAATATTAAAATTATATTTTTATATAATCATTATTTTTTTAAAAAAATTTAATTTGATATAATTTAATATACTCATGTTTACGGATTATACTAATGTTTCCTTCTTATAAACAACGTATATGATTTTTAATATATTTTGTTAATAATTGAAAAATATGGTAAGATATTTTCGGCCTATATTTTTCTTGAAAATTATGTTGTTATATTTTTCGATATATATTAATGATTATAAGATTTGTTTTAAATTAAAAAGGTAACATGTTTTAATTCTAAAAAATGTAAGGTATTTATAAAAGGTAATATCTTCAACTAAAATTAAATGTGAAAAAAGCAATCGACTAATTACCTTTAATTTTATTATGTTAATGTGAAAAAGACAATCGACTAATTACCATTAATTATTTTATGTTATTATTTATTTTAGGTGTTATACTTTTCTTGAAAATTATGGTTTGATATTTTTAGGTATATAATTGTGACGCCCCCAAATCCACTATCTGTAGACTTAGGTCACCACTTACCGTCAACACCTGCCTCATACAAAATACATTACAATACATAATAAATATAAAAGTTTTATCGTAACAACAGTGGTTCCATCCCACACGTCCAAGCATCAACATGTCTCTGAATTATTACAACATATTACTAGTACACATTATATCACTAAACATGCCGAACATAGGCTGATAATCTTCGATAGGGTCGTCGCATCTGAGGTAAGCATACTAGTCCAGCTCAGTGCCCTGGTGCATCTTCTCCTTTCCCCTGAAACGAGAGGTTTCGCCTTTTTCCGTCTTCACTGAAAAATAGTATTAACAACAAGAATGAGCAACTATGTGCTCAGCAAGTCCACTGACTCGCTCTCTCACTAACAATGAAGGTGGAAAGAAAACAACTCTATTTATGAAAGATACTCGAATGCAGGCAAAGTGCCCTGGTCATACTTTACTGATACACCAAAATAACTTATCTCTTAGTAAAAGAAATTGGAATCTTAAAGCTTGAGATACTGGTCTTCCGCCTCTACGATACCCCACAGCGCGATCAACCGCTGTGTCGCAAGTACCGTACACCCGTGATGCCCCATAGCACGATCACTACTATGTCGCAGGTACCACTATATCATTTTGCTAGCAAAATGGTGGTTGAAAAGTCAACCTGGCAACTTTTGTGCCAAAAATGTTAATATTTCTCTTTCGATACCACGAGTTTATTCCTCGTTTTGATCTGAAAGAAAACCGATGGGTAGGGCTGATCATTCGGTCGGTTCGGTTAAAAACCGAACCGAATAATAAAAACTGAATAACCGAATTCTTGTTTTTGTAGAACCGAACCGTTTTAACATGCAAAACCGAACCGAAATAAAATGGATCGGCTTGTTCGGTTCGGTTTATTATAAAACCGAAATTTTCCGAAAAATCCTGTGTTAATACAGCCTGAGTCCTGACAGCCTCTGTTTACACTTTACATTCAAAAATCAAAAATAGAATTGAAGCAAATTATTAAGGCAATATAAAGCAAATTATTAAGGCAACTCCCCAGAAGAGAAAAATCTATGCAGCAAAACAACTATAACATAGAATTGAAGCAGATCAATGGCACCTATTCTGAAATGCAGCATAATATCTATTTAATTTACATGACCACCAGAGCATAGAACACTAGAAAAAAACACTAGAACAGATCAGAAATATATGAAAGAATAATAATTATAATTAAAAAAATATATGTATGTATAATTCAGTTAATTCGGTTTTTAACCGAACTGATATTCTGATAGACCGAACCAAACCGATATTTTTTTTGTTTTAACCGAAATAACCGAAATTTTCAGAAAAATACAATCCAAACCGAATCAAAATATTTCAGTTCGGTTCGGTTTTTCGGTTTCGGTTCGGTTTTGCTCAGCCCTACCCATGGGCCATCTCCCATGTTGACCAGTGGATTATAAGATTATTCCTCCGAATAAAAATTGATTGATTTGGATTCCTATTCGCTTCTGGCCGACCGCCAGTCTACACTTTGTACGAGACCGACCTGAATAATAGGCCATCACAATATTTTCAAAAGAAATTCATTCATTATATTGACACGAACAATATGTCAATACAAGAAAATAAAGTAACAAACCTTGAACAAGAAAGGTTCGTTAATTAGAATAAATCATGTGGAGTCGTCTTGAATTAATAAGAACGACTCGATTCAGAAAGAAAACTTCCAAATACGCTAGAGTAGGTATTTTAGAGGAAATTCTGATGATATACTATTCTCCTATTCACTATTCTGGATGTATCTATTTTGATTCTAACAATGAATCAAATTTGAATATTGAAACAAAATTTATCGGATCTGAACAATAGATCTGATTGAAGTCAATAAAATCTAACTACCTCGATACATGAGCGTAGTTATAACTGAATAATATTTAAGGGTCATCCCGAACAAATAAGATGCCCTAGATTTCAATCTAAGTACGTTCTATGAATTTATCAAAATTTTGGGAAAATCTATATAATTTTCTAAATCAATATCATGATAAACAGGATGTTTTATAACGAACTAGCAGTTCTGAACATATTTTAACAGAATAATATATCAGCATTTCTCGAATTATTTCAAAAGGAGTGAGGGTCAGAAGGAACTTGCCTCGATCTCGAAGTGCAGTGAATGCAGATAAAAATTATACTCTACCCGTGAACTTGACTCCGATCTACGGCTCGAGAATTATGCTCTAAAAATGGCAACCAGAAAAATGTGAGCGATTCGCCAAAATAAAATACTTCCGGGACCGATAATATAATATTAAATATCTGTAAATCCTGCTTAAAATGAAAATAGGGTTTCCGAATATAACGACAATAATCCATTTTCAATCTCGTACATAATTAAATATTTTCCGATTTTAGCCTCTAAAATAACCTGATTCGATCCGGTTAATCAAATATAGACCGGGAATGTTAATTACCAAGTTTCCAAAATAAAATCCTATTTATTCACAATTATTCCTTCTTTTTATCTCTGGATCATTATATTCCTAATTTATGTCTAAACAATTGCTAAATATTTCTATTTAATTAATTAATCAATTATACCACTTTTATTAGATTATTTATCACCAACCATTAAAATACTATATATATATATATATATATATATATATATATCCCGATTAAAACAATTACCCACAAATATTAATATTTTATTATTTTATTTGCAACCGCGGCGCGTGGGGGCCACCCGTCACCAACACCACCGCGCCACCTCCCCTGAATCTCTCTTCTCCAACCCGTCTCTTTTTTTTCTCTCTCTCTCTCTCTCGTTTCTTCCCTCCCCTGTATCTCTCCATAATCTATCAATCTCTCTCAATCACGATCTCATCTCTCGTCTATCTGCTCTCTCTCCCTCTTTCTCCCTGCTTCTATCTCTCGCATCTCTTTCTCCTCAATCCTTCTTATCTCTCCCTCTCGTTCTCATCTATTGTCTCTCAGCTTCTCTATTTCTCCCTCTTTCCTCCCACCAGTGCTTCACCCATCCCCTTTCACTCCGATACAAAATTCCGATCCAACACCATTCAAGCACCACACAAAACTCCATCCCCTCCCCTTTACCCGATCACACTCACAACCAAAATCCCCAAACACCCAACAACAACCACATCACAGAAATGAACAAACAATACCATTACGAGTACTAATCGGACATAAAATCAACACAAAAATAAAGAAGAAAAGAGAGGAAAAATTTAAACTCCTACCCTGTGAATGGTTCGTGGGTTTTTAATATTTTCACCGGGATAGAAAGTTGTGGGATTGAAAGAGAAAGGTGGATAGCTGTGATGGGGACTGCTTCCCCTTTCTTTCTTTTTTTCCTTCTGTATAACTCTAGTGTTTAGCCACGATTATAAAGATAATCTTCCCCTTATTAACGTGTATCTACCCTATCCAACCAACAATTAAGGTAAAGCTGCATCCCACGTAGCACTCACATTTTTATTTTATTTGATTTTATTTTTATTTTTTTAAATAAATGTTGGACTTTAAAATAATATAAGATCAAAAATTAAAATCCTATTCTCATAAATTCCCTAATTTAGTAAATACCAATAAAATATTATGATATAATATAATATGAACATATATATATTAAATTCTAAAAATTTACAAATACGCACTAATTAAAATATACTAGTGCATCACTCTTAAATAAAATTTAAATATCGAGTAGGAAAATTTATTCTAAAATTCGTGGTTATTACAGTCTTCCCCCCTTATAGGATTCCGTCCTCGGAATCAAAATTACGCATTAAACAATTCAGGATATTTATTCCGCATTTCACTTTCTAGTTCCCACGTGGCTTCCTCAACTTGGTGAATTCTCCAGAGTACTTTTACCAAATTCATTTGCTTAGTTCTTAACTCTTGCACTTTGTAGTCTAGGATATGTACTGATTGTTCTTCGTATGTCAAATCAGGACGGATTTCCACTGGTTCATAGGTTATAACATGTCTAAAATCACAATGATACTCTCTTAACACAGAAACATGAAACACATCATGGATATGCTGAAGGTTTGGAGGTAGGGCCAACTGATAAGCTAGTGGTCCTCTTTCTTGATAATCTCAAAAGGTCCTATATATTTGGGGCTCAACTTGCCTTTCTTTCCGAATCTCATTACTCCCTTCCAAGGTGAAACTTTCAGTATCACTTTATCTCCCACTTCAAATGCTTTGTCTTTTCTCTTTTGATTTGCATACTTTCTCTGTCGATCTTGAGCTACAACTAACCTTTTTCGAATAACTTCTGTTGCTTGCTTGGTTTGTTGAAGTAGTTCTGGTCCTAATATCTTTCTTTCTCCTACTTCATCCCAGTATAGAGGTGATCTACACTTCCTTCCATACAATGCTTTATATGGTGCCATACCTATGCTGGAGTGGTAGCTATTATTGTAAGCAAACTCAACCAAGGGCAAATGATCATCCTAACTTCCTTTGAAATCCAATGCACAAGCTCTTAACATATCCTCAACTATTTGAATTGTCCTTTCACTTTGTACGTCAGTTTGGGGATGATATGCAGTGCTCAGATTTAACTTCGTGCCAAGACATTCTTGAAAACTTTTCCAAAATCTAGAAGTAAAACGGACATCTCTATCAGATACAATTGAAACAGGCACTCCATGACGAACCACAATTTCCTTTAGGTATATGTTCACCAATCTTTCAATGGAGTACTTATCACTAACTGGTAGAAAATGCGCAGATTTAGTGAGTCGGTCAACAATAACCCAAATTGCATCATGGCTAGCTCTAGTTCGGGGCAATCCTATGACAAAATCCATGGTAATATGCTTCCATTTCCACTCGGGTATCTCTAAGGGTTGTAAAACTCCGCTTGGTCGTCGATGTTTTGCCTTCACTTTCTGACAGGTTAAACATTTACTTACCCAGTCTGTAATTTCTCTTTTCACGTTAGGCCACCAATAGCTTTGCTTGATATCCTGATACATCTTTGTGCTTCCGGGATGAATAGAGTACTTCGAGCTATGTGCTTTGCTCAAAATCTCTTCCTTTAGTTCTGCAACATTTGGTATCCAATTTCTAGAGGCAAATCTTTTAATTCCTTTAGCATCCTTTGGACTCTGAAATTCTTCTCCTGTTAAAGGATCCCTCTCTTCTTCCATCATTTTCTCTTGACAATGACGAATCTTTTCGATCAACTCTGGTTGTATGGAGATTTCATATACTCTCTCATTGGCTTGAACAGGAATCTTAATATCCAAATCAAATCTCTCAATTTCTTTGATCAATTCCTTTGACGATACTACCATATTAAGTCTTTCTTTTCTACTTAGTGCGTCTGCCACCACATTGGCCTTCCCTGGATGGTAATTAATCGAACAGTCATAGTCCTTGATCAATTCTAACCAGCATCTCTGCCTCATATTCAATTTCTGGGTGAAGATATATTTTAGACTCTTATGATCCGTGTAAATCTCACACTTTTCTCCATACAAATAGTGTCTCCAAATCTTCAGTGCAAAAACAATCGCAGCTAATTCGAGATCATGAGTTGGGTATCTTACATCATAATCTTTTAACTATCGGGAAGCATAAGCAATTACTTTTTAATGCTGCATCAATACACATCCTAAACCCTTATGGGAAGCATCACTATAGATTACAAAATTTCCTGTATCGTCTGGTAATGTCAAAATCGGGGTAGATGTTAATCGTCTCTTGAGTTCTTGAAAACTTTCTTCACACTTGGGAGTCCATTCAAACTTCTGATTATTTCTGGTAAGCTTGGTCAATAGTTTAGCTATCTTTGAAAAATCCTTTAAAAATCTTCGATAATATCCCGCTAGTCCAAGAAAGCTTCTGACTTCTGTTGGAGTCTTCGGCCTTTTCCAATTTGCAACTGCCTCTACTTTCACGGGGTCAACAGAAATTCCTTCACTGCTCACAATGTGTCCTAGGAATTGCACTTTACTTAGCCAAAACTCGCACTTAGAGAATTTAGCGTATAGCTTTTCCTTGCATAAACTTTCCAATACTAAACGAAGATGCTCTGCGTGTTCTTCTTGGCTTTTAGAGTAAATCAAGATGTCATCAATAAATACAATCACAAACTTGTCCAAATACTTCTTGAATACGCGATTTTCATCAAATCCATAAAAGCATCTGGAGCATTTGTCAATCCAAATGGCATCACTAGAAACTCATAATGTCCATATCGAGTTCTAAAGGCAGTCTTGGGCACATCTTCAGGTTTAATCTTCAACTAGTGATAACCCGATCTAAGGTCAATCTTGGAAAAATAAACTGCTCCTTTCAGTTGATCGAACAAATCGTCAATTCGTGGCAAAGGATATTTATTCTTGATCGTCATCTTGTTTAACTCTCGGTAATCTATGCACAACCTCATATATCCGTCTTTCTTCTTTATAAATAACACTGGAGCTCCCCAAGGGGATACACTTGGTCGAATTACGACTTTGTCTAAGAGTTCTTGCAGTTGTGTGGCCAACTCTTTCATCTCAACTGGAGCCATTCCGTATGGTGCTTTGGAAATCGGTACAGTTCCTGGGGCAAGATCGATAGTGAATTTTATTTCTCAGTCAGGAGGCAATCCAGGTAATTCTTCAGGAAAAACATCCTCGAATTGATTCACTACAGGAATTTCGTCAATAGCAGGGGCTTGCTTCTCGTTGTCAACCACATGAGCTAAGTAGGCTTGACATCCTTGCCTTAGTATTCTCTTCGCTTGGACCATAGTCAGAAAATTATGGGTAGGTTTTCTTCCGCAAAATTGTATTCTTTTGCCATTAGGTCCCTTTAAACTAACCCCCTTACGCCGACAATTGATTTGAGCGTCATAACGTGCTAACCAATCCATCCCAAGAATTATATCAAACTCTCCTAGATTAAAAGAAAGAAGATCTGCATCGAAGCGTTGTCCTTGAATTTCGATTCCACAATCTGGACATATCTGATCTATAGGAACTTTTTCCTGATTTGCTACTTCTATAATTAAGGTCTCTCCTAATGGTACGGACTGAATATCCAATTTGTTCATAAAATTCTCCGATATGAAAGATCTTGTCGCTCTCGAGTCAATCAAAACACATGCATCTATAGAATTTACTAAAAGCGTACCTGCAATTACATCGCTGTCAGCAATAGCATCCTTCACCGTCATGTTGAAAGTACGTGCAGTTGGCTTGTTGCTAGGGGGTGCCATGAGTCTAGGTACAGTTGTCTCCTTTGGTGGTGACTTACAATCTCGTACAATATGTCCTTTCTTCCTGCATTTGAAACAAGTAGTTGCCTTCTCCTTGCAGTTAGACGAATAATGCCCTTTCTGTCCACAATTGTAATAAACAATACTAGCAAGATTACAAGGTCCTGGGTGCTTCTTCCCACACGTACTGCATTCGGGTAATAGTGGCCTTCCTTGAATCAGATTGGCTGTCTGAGGGGGTCTGAATTTCTGGTTGTTTCCCCTAGTGTCTTGATTCCCAATTCTCTTTATGTCATTACTTCTATCTTCTCGCTTCACAAATGGTTTCTTTCCACTCTGGTCGTCAGGCTTCCTCTCAAAACTAGTTCCACGATTCTGAAACTTCCTTTTCTTCACATCCTTGTCCTTTGAGTACAACTCAGTTCCACTTTCGACAATAGATGCTTTATGAACCAAAGTAGCATAGTCGGTGATTTCTAGTATCACAACTCGATTCTGGATCAATGGTTTCAGCCCTAGTTGGAACCGTTTAGCTCTCTTTTCGTCAGTATCCACATGGTAAGGTACAAACCAAGAGAGTTCAGAAAACTTGGCTTCATATTCAGCTATAGTCATATTGCCTTGTTTAAGTTCCAGAAATTTGATTTCCATCTGATTTTCAAAGTATTTAGGAAAATATTTCTCTAAAAACAGCTGTGTGAACCTAGTCCAGGGTATGACTACGTTTCCTTCCATTGCTCTCTTTGATTCCCACCAATAATTTGCTTCACCTTTTAACATGTAGGCTGCAAAAATGGTCTTCCTATCTTCTTCTACTCCTACAATCTCAAAGGTCTTTTCCATCTCTCGTAACCAGATTCTCGCCTCAACAGGATCAGTGGTACCTTTAAACTCAGGGGGATTTAATGATTTGAAAGATTTAAAGGTAACTGTATTTTTAGCTGGTGGTGCAGGGGGTTGATCATTTATGACTTGAGGTATTTCTTGTCTACGTGGAGGATTCTGTGTATGTTGTCTTAGAAATTCCAAAAGTAAACCCATAGGGTCATTAGGATTTGGATTTGGTTGAACTGCGGGTACTGGCTAACAACATATATATTTAAATCCCGATTAAAACAATTACCCACAAATATTAATATTTTATTATTTTATTTGCAACCGCGGCGCGTGGAGCCCATCCGCAACCAACACCGCCGCGCCACCTCCCCTGAATCTATCTTCTCCAACTCGTCTCTCTTTTCTTTCTCTCTCTCTCTCTCTCTCTCTCTCTCTCTCTCTCTCTCTCTCTCTCTCTCTCTCTCTCGTTTCTTCCCTCCCCTGTATCTCTCCATAATCTATCAATCTCTCTCAATCACGATCTCATCTCTCATCTCTCTGTTATCTCTCCCTCTTTCTCCCTGCTTCTCTCTCTCGCATCTCTCTCTCCTCAATCCTTCTTATCTCTCCCTCTCGTTCTCATCTATTGTCTCTCAGCTTCTCTATCTCTCCCTCTTTCCTCCCACCAGTGCTTCACCCATCCCCTTTCACTCCGATACAAAATTCCGATCCAACACCATTCACAAAACTCCATCCCCTACCCTTTACCCGATCACACTCACAACCAAAATCCCCAAACACCCAACAACAACCACATCACAGAAATGAACAAACAATACCATTACGAGTACTAATCGGACATAAAATTAACACGAAAATAAAGAAGAAAAGAGAGGAAAAATTTAAACTCCTACCCTGTGAATGGTTCATGGGTTTTTAATATTTTCACCGGGATAGAAAGTTGTGGGATTGAAAGAGAAAGGTGGATAGCTGTGATGGGGACTGCTTCCCCTTTCTTTTTTTCCCCTTCTGTATAACTCTAGTGTTTAGCCACGATTATAAAGATAATCTTCCCCTTATTAACGTGTCTCTACCCTATCCAACCAACAATTAAGGTAAAGCAGCATCCCACGTAGCACTCACATTTTTATTTGATTTGATTTGATTTGATTTTTATTTTTTTAAATACGTAACACTCACATTTTTATTTTATTTGATTTGATTTTATTTTTATTTTTTTGAATAAATGTTGGACTTTAAAATAATATAAGATCAAAAATTAAAATCATATTTTCATAAATTCCCTAATTTAGTACATACCAATAAAATATTATGATATAATATAATATAATATGAACATATATATATATAATTCTAAAAGTTTATAAATACGCACTAATTAAAATATACTAGTGCATCACTCTTAAATAAAATTTAAATATCGAGTAGGAAAATTTATTCTAAAATTCGCAATTATTACAATAATAATGATTATAAGATTTGTTTTAAATTAAAATGGTAATGTGTTTTAATTCGAAAGCAAATATTAATGATTGATTCATGTTTTTAGGTATATATAAAAGGTAATATCTTCGACTAAAAGTAAATGTGAAAAAGACAATCGACTAATTTTATTATGTTAATGTGAAAACGGCAATCGACTAATTACCATTAATTTTATCATGTTAATTAGCTAATTACCATTAATTATATTATGTTATTATTTAATTTAGGTGCTATATTTTTCTTGAAAATTATGGTGGATATATATTTTAAGGTGTTTATAAAAGGTAATATCTTCAACAAAAAGTAAATATGAAAAAGGCAATCGACTAATTACCATTAATTATATTATGTTATTATTTATTTTAGGTGTATTTATTTTTCTTTATAATGAAGGATAAATAAGTAAATTTACGAAGTACCAAAAAACTTGTACCAAAAAACAGGTACCAAAACTTTTACTGTTTCGGTTTTTATATAATAGTATAGATTATAATATTATTAGTTTATTTTATTAAATATAACCACCCGTGATATAATTGAAAAAAAAAAGATTTTAGTTAGAGAAAATAGAAAAGTAACGTGCATGATTTATGTGAAAAAGTAATTGATTAGTTTATAGTAATTATAATTTAATTATGTTATTTTACGAAATAAAATTGTTCATAGTTTTTAGAAAATGAGAAATTAACGCTACCCGTTATATTTCTAGAAAAAGGGAATGTAATTAGAAAAAATAGAAAAGGTGATATATTTTAGCTGAAAAGGTAATCGGTTAATTATTAGTATTATAATATTATTAATTTATTTGTATTAAATAGAAACGCGTGTAATATAATTAGAAAATGGAGGTTTTAGTAAGAAGAAAGAAAAAAGGTAACGTGTTTTGCTGAAAAAAGGTAACCGTCCATGATATAATTGGAAAAAGAGAGATTTTAGTTAGAGGAAAGAGAAAATGTTACGTGTTTTGACTGAAAAAGGTAATTGATTAGTTAATAATAATTATATATAATTATGTTATTTTTAGCTGAAAAGGTAATTGATTTATTATTATTATTATTATTAAAATTTATTTTTTATTAAATAGAAACGCCTGTAATATAATTAGAAAAATGGAGGTTTTAGTAAGAAGAAAGAAAAAAGATAACATGTTTTGCTGAAAAAGATAACCGTCCATGATATAATTGGAAAAAGAGAGATTTTAGTTAGAAAATAGAGAAAAGGTAATGTGTTTTGACTGAAAAAGGTAATTGATTAGCTAATAGTAATTATATATAATTATGTGATTTTATTAAACAACAAAATTGCTCGTAGTGTTTTTAAAAAGAAGAAATTTTAATTAGATAAAATGTAAAGGATACTCTATTTTAAATGAAAAAGGAAATTATTTAGTTATTGAAAAATAGAAAAGGTTATATGTTTAAACTAAAAAAGGAAATTAAATAATAAATGAGAAATTTTAGTTAGATAACATATAAAAGATATTGTATTTTACCTGGAAAAAGAAGTTACGGCTTTTATATAATAGTATAGATTATTATAAGTAAATGAATTTTAAAAAATATTTTATTATTATTTAATGTAAAAATGGCAATTTAAAATAACACTAAAATTGTTTTACAAAAAATAATAATAATAAAGATATTTGTAAAATAATGACAAAACAATTTAAAAAGATGGGGACATAGACATTGTATAAAGTCAAAGTGGGAGGTTCCAATCTGCAACACAAAACTCAAAGTTTTATTGGAAAAAGAAAAAAATGAGTGGAAATTGGTGCTGCCAGGACGAGGCGAGGCCGGGCATGGATAATAAATCGATTACGGTCTCTCTCTCTTGTTAATTTTGGAAGAAAGGGATAAATTATTGAAATTTTTGGGGATTTGTTACAATAGTAATAGTTGTAGTTACTGTATATAGATTAGGGTTTTTTAGAAAGGGTACGAGGCACCATGTTGGATATCCTCAATATTATAGTTCATATTCCTTGATTTGAACAGTAATATTTTTACTAACGTTTGACCCTCTAATTTGACAACAATTACTTACCATGCCACTCAGTTAAACTGTTATTTTAACAAGTTATCCCGTGTATTTTAACTGCATGTGGCAGCAAAGAATCTAATTGCAAGGAATATAATAACGTAATATAAACCAAGTTTACAGTGGAATCTTAAGACAAAGACTTACAGGGGAAGCTTCGTACTAATTGCGTTGATTATTGAACCTGTTAATTCAAAATTCAAAATTGCACTACGCCATAGATGGCCTATAGCAACCCCCAAACTGTGTTACCATAGACCCCTGTTTGAAGTTACCATAGGCCAAAATAGGGCTATGGTAACACTTCAGCTGTGTTAGGTTCTCAACAGTAACTACAAGTATCTAAGGTAACATCAAAACACAGCCTAAGGTAACATAGCAAATGTGGTTACTAAAGACCTCTATAGCAACATCTTAAACACTCTACAGCAACATAGTTTGTGTGTTACAATAGAGGATATAATTTTGCACATGGACAACTGTGGGGCCCACATCTTGGTGGGGTCCACAATCTATTGTAACACCCTCTTTTTCCAATTGTAACACATTGAGTGTTACATAATTAAAATCATTTATAACTAATTTTAATAACAAAAAAAATTATGACATTTAAATATTCAAGAACCAAATTAATTACATTTCAATAACATCATCCAACATCATTTCAATAACATCATCTTGTACAAAAAAAACCCAAATCATCCAAAAATATCTACCAACACTAGCTAATGAATAAAACTTAAAATGTACAAGTACTAGAGCTAATAACATGGTAAATTTCAAAAGCCATAGCAATGTTTTCCTCTGTTTTCCTCCTTTAAGCCATAGCGGTTCATATGATTCTTCTTCCGGACGAACTATCTGCAAAAAGAAAGAAACAATGACACTGCTTAGCAAACATTTAACAATATAACTACAGTAAAATATAGCATAGTAATTAGTAAATGTTTATAGGGTATATGGATAAGAAAGAAAAACAATATAAAGTCAAACATGCCTTTCTAAATGTACAGAAGTAGTACAAAGCTATGTTTCTTTAAAAAGCAAATTATCACTACTTGAAGGACTGAAATCTAAACAATCAGCTACCTGTGAGCAGTAGCAGGATGGTCTAGACCAAGACACCTTTCATTTATGACAAGTTCCCTATGCTACTGTGTGACGCCCCCAAATCCGAGGTCAGAGATTCAGGTCGTCACATCACCATCCAACCATATCATACCTGTATTAACTTTACAACTCAACAATACATCCATCCAGACCTCAATCTTACGCACATACAAGTTAGAGCCTCAGAAACGATAATCAAAAGTAACACTAAATATTACAATACATCTGTACAATCCAGAATCTTACGCACTTCCACTTATACAACTACACTTGAAGACAAGTCTTACTATTACAGTTGAAAGCCTATCAGACTTACTCTGTAGTATTTTTCAGGAACTAAATCACCTCCGGGGTAAATCTCCTACTCCTCTTCAGCTGGTACGGAGTTAACCGACCAAGTTCTTCTCTTTCTGAAAAGTTTTTATAAAGCAAGAATGAGCTACATAATGCTCAGCAAGTTCACCATTTTGGAAAATGATAAAGTGGTTTATTTTGAAAGCGTTCCCAACTGTATGGGTGTATATCTCAGATTACAAAAAAATAACTCGACAATATATATGTCCGAGTTTGAATAAAACATTTATACTCACTAAGGAGCTTTAAGAATAACATATGAATCCTTTACAAGGTTCTCATTTCAATATATCTCAAGTTTGAATATATATGTATATAAGCATATCATTTTCGGCAAAACACTCTACGGTTATCATACTGTACAGGGAATACGTTATTGCAAAACCTCTTTCCTTCCATTAGCTTAGGAGGTTTCTCATTCAAAAACATTTCATTCTTTTGAAATAATTGCAAGAGTGCACTAACACGTGCCAATCTTTATAGAAAATCTTGCAGTTCTAGATACTGCACAATATCAATATTTTCTCATCAAAAACCACACTATCGGCAACTTGGCACTTAGGCCCAAGAAGCAGTGTTTGAGTATTTTTCCAAAGTGGAGGATGGGACTGGAAGAAAACATGAAAACCTGACAAGGATTGACGATGATCAGTCGCCACATCCAAGTCCAATAATCCGCGGGTCTTCTCTACCGGTAGAAGGATAGAAACTACATCCGTAACTATCCTCGGGTGAAAACTACATCCGTAATCACCCTCGATGAAAACTACATCCGTAATCATCCTTCGGCAACACCTGGGCCGGAATAATAATTGATGGACCGCCTGGCTCACGGCCGCTTACACATCCCGGGAATCGTTCGTCAACGATTCCCACACCTGCCAGAGTCCCCTTTTTATTTTCTTTTCAAAATCACTTTGATAGAAAACTTGAGTAGTTGAAGTTCGACCTCAGTCGTTCGATAATTCTTGAAAAACGTACAAGAAGCAAATGCTGACCGGGGGTTTTCGAAAAATGTTTTGGGTCCGAAAGAGTTCAAGTTTGAAAACGCTGAAGGTATCTTGGATTAGTTTTGTTTTTAAAATAATGAACGATAATTAATAAATAATATTTTTAGATTTAATATATAAACAATTAGTAAAATAATTATTTAATTAAAATAAGCTTTCAATCCAAGATAGATATTTTTGAGTATTTTTAACAACGTAAAAATAATAAATACGTAAGTATACGATACTTCCCGAATGACCTTTCGGGTTTTTGTAATTTAATCATGATACAATAATATACCGCTCCCCGGTCAATAGTATATTTGGACCGCTACGACCTCTATTGCTAGAGTCGTTGTCCGAAGAAACATTTTCATTCTAAGTTCAAGGGTGTACAAACACATATGCATATATCTCAAACTTCAACATAATCTCATAAAGCATACGCATATAATACGTTCGGAACTACAAACACAACAGTGAAAATCCTTATATATAAGTTTTGAAAAGTAAACTTGCATGGGTAAAATCAAGAATATAATCTTTTGAAATTAAATACTTAGGGTTGGAAAACTTGCCTTGGTTGGGTTGGGGTGGTCGAGCGTGCGAATTCGAACGATCTATACATAAACAATAATCGTTCGTTAGTACCTTAACAATTTCTTTCTAATTACGGGGTTTTAAGGGGATACGAAATTAACTTAACGACTTCGTCTTATGACTCCCTAGCCCCACTATAGGTCCATGACATCACTCGTTTACGCTTGTCACTTACTCGACTTAATTTAGTTACCACGTTCGAACCATAACCATTAACCCTAGAATAATGTTCCACTAATCGACCTTTTTCCATTGCGCGAATTTTACTCTAGCATTTTTATAAAATCCAAAAATTCATATTTTAATCCAATTCTTTTTGGGTAGCCTTCACCACTGTATTACATAGCTTCTCTAATTTTTCCATGATCCCAAATATTTTTAAGGTGTTTAAACAAGGTTCACAAGGGGGTTACTTTATGCAGTCCATAGTCCAGAAACAAAAATCACTCCTCCGGCCATAACTAAAAATCCACACATCACCTAGCTATGAATCTTACATATCCAGAAACTACATTCAATTATCTTTCCATCAATATAAGGTAGGACATCAGGGGACATCATTTGGGTGTTCAAAATCGTGCCACAACACAGGTCAAAGTTCCTGGATAAAATCAGCAAGCTCAAATCACTTAGATCAACCATTTATCATGCTTCCATAACATAAACACCACTTAAAACACTTAGATAATGACTCATAACACTCATGGAGATATATATGTTCACCATAGTCATAAAATTCACCATCTCAACATCAAAACCTAAGATCCATGTTATCCAATACACATACATCCAAGATAACCCCTAAATTGCATGGATCTACTACCATACTACATGAACAACACATAATCAAGGGTGGTTTGAGATTTCATACCTTCTTGAGCTCCTAGAGACTTTGAACAATCTTTATACAACTTAAAAACACCTTAGATGGCCTCCTACAACACTCACAATGCAAGATCTAAAGGAAGAACAAACTTGGTTACTATTCATCCAAACTTTAACAATTTATAACTTGGAATTGGATGGATGAAATGAAGTGAAATTGCTAGCATACCTTGATTAGATGATGTAGATGACCTAGGAATTATGGTATGAATTATGAGTGATGAGAAGTGGGAGAAAGAATTTTTCTTCCTCACCTTTTTGTTCTTGGCCGAGAGCAAGGTAAAGGGGGGGGGAGAGAGTTTGATTTCTTTTCTTTTGTGTTTGTGTTGGTTGTGTGTTTGATTGGGTGATACATATAATTGTATGTACAAGCATGGTACACTAGGTATGGCTATAGGCATGGCTCTCATGTACTCTTGTCTCCACTTTTGAAAAAGTAATGCAATTAAACACTATTCATCTTCCAATGGCCAACTAGTTTGCTAGGTTTCTAACTACTTGGTTGCATGGGCTTGCATGCAATGCTACTCCTTGTATTATTATTCTCCCACCAATGCTTATTATCTAACCTTTAATTCGTATCGTATCTTAATTAATCTCTCGTAATAATATTTTGTCGCGTAAAGATTTCCCCTATAATTCCTTAAGTACTAATTGTGTAAATTCCTCTAATGTCCATAATTCCTTGTCATGATCCTTAATAAATCTTGTAACACTCTAATCATTCTCTAATCCCAAGTTTTATAAATCTCATTAACAATAAGACTCCTGCCTTCACAATCTCCCTTTTTATCTTACATAGGGAATACAACAACACAGTTTCTCAGACAATCAATTCTATTAATCACCGGGATGACCAGAAAGGTTCCATATTGACATTGTCACAAGATATTAAATAAAATAAAAATATTACCAAAAATTAGGGTTCTTACAGCCTCCCCTCCTTAAAAGGATTCCGTCCCGGAATCAGGTTGAAAACAGTTGGGGGTGCTTTTCACGCATTGCGCTTTCTAGTTCCCATGTTGATTCTTCGACATTCTGGTTCCTCCACAAAACTCTCACTAATTTGACAACCTTGTTCCTCAGCACCTGTTCTTTCCTATCCATAATTTCTACGGGTTGCTCCACATATGTTAAGTCTGGTTGCAGATCCACTTGATCATGTTCTATCACATGTCGGAAGTCGGTATGGTAGGGTCGTAACATAGACACATGAAACACATTATGAATTTGCTGCAAGCTTGGGGCAAGGCTAACTCGCAGGCTAACTTCCCAATACGCCTCAAAATCTCAAAAGGTCCAATAAACCTCAGACTTAGCTTTCCTTTCTTAACAAACCGCATCAATCCTTTCCAGGGGGATACCTTTAGTATCACGAAGTCTCCCACCTCATACTCCTTTGATATCTCATAAAATTTGACCATTCGAAATGATGGGTTTCGTAAAAAAAAAAAAAAAAAAAAAAAAAAAAAAAAACTAATGACTTTTACATACACTTGTCTGCACTGTAAAGACGTAATATCAATTCAAAATCTTCATTTAATAATTCGTACATATCGTGATTGCAAAAAAAATTTCTCATCCACCCATAAAATTTCTATTCATCCAGGTTTCGAATATTCACGAAAATTAGGGTTATTGCAGTCTCCTCTCCTTAAAAGGATTCTATCTTAAGAACCTAAGGAAAATAGTTGTGGATACAATTACAACTTTACCCTTTCCAACTCTCAGGTTGACACTTCAACCCTTTTGTTCTCTCACCTCGGTCTCGCCAACACTTTAATGTTGTTTCTCAACGCATGCTCTCCTCGACCTGTATTCCTTATCGGTTGTTCTATGAATGAAAATTTCTGTCCCACTACTTATACGTTCCTCTTCTACCTTGTTCATAGTATCCCTGTTGAGTCCTTGTATCGTTGGCCCGTGAATACTTTGTGGTCGTGTTTTATAATCTAAGACAACGTCAATACGCATGGTATTCCTCATATTCCTTGGCTTGATTAGCACGCATGTGTTGCCTCCCGTCAGTCGTTACCACTTGCTATGGATACTATATAGTCTTCGGTATACGTCGAACCAGTTCAGCTACTATATCCCTCGTTCATTGACTTCTTCGTAACGCAAGAAAAGCGAAACTCCTTCTTTCGCAGTACGCTTTACAAGAGACGTCCTTACGTCCGCATGGCGCCGATCGTGATAACAACATTCGTTTCATGGGTAAGTTTTTATTCTCTACTGCCCCGTGAAATCTAAGGCACGACACTAATTATAAATTCGAACGTCTGGACAATTCTTCTTCCCTGTCCGTCAGCCACAGATCAAATTAGTACATACGCTCAATCTCTTTATTAATTATACTTGAAAGCACCTTCAATATTCGAAGTCTAACCTTAAGTCTCTATCTGACGTAATCACTGCAGAAGTTTTATATTGCACCACCATCTTTTACGTATATAAATCGATAATCTTCTAAATGGAAAGTCTTTCGTAGGTAAATCACTTGGTTCAACAATTATAAATCAACTAGGGCCATCTCTTGGCTCGGTCTTCGGCGACCTACTTATGAAATTCATTATAATTCTGTCCATGTTCAAGATTTTCTGCAGGCGGAATTAATCCACTAGATCTCTATCATTCTGCTTTCGACATGTCGCGTTTGTACTTAATAGTTTGCCAATGCCATTCTTCATACCTGTCTGCCAAACATTCTCTTAATTCTCTATACATCTTTGTCCTTCCCCATAATTTAGTCATTTTCCTCTAACATTATTCTTTATTGTATATACTCTATTTTCTTGGTCAATACTGACTGAATTCCAATTTCGAATAATCCCTTCTATAAGTATCGGCCACCACACTGGCCTTTCTTGGGTCATAACAAATTTCTCCATTATACTCCATGCTCCCTTTCGTCACCTTCTCTTTCTTATGTTTAGTTCTAATATGAAGATATACTTATGGCACTTGTGGGAAAAAGAATCACACTTTTCTCATAAGGTTAACGTCTCAGTTTTATGCGTGAACGCTATCATGACTAATCCCCGACTCACGGTTAGTATATCCTATCCCGCAACCTTTATGTTGTTTAGAAGTATAGGCTATCATCCCCTTTCTACTGCATCAGCACACCTCTTAAACTCTTGAAAGACGCATCATCGTGACTCTTAAAGTCCTCTTTTTTATCATCAAGTATAGCTAACAACGAGGTTGTTGCTAATATCTCATTTCATTCCAAAACTTTGTTCATTAATCCATAAAGGCTTCTAACTCATTAGTCAATCCACATGATACTACCAGAATTTATAATGTTTACATTAATGCGAAATGCCGACTTTGGTGCAGTACAGAGGTCGATCTGGAGTTGGTGAAACCTTCTCTTTAACCTTATCTTTGAAAAACAACTACGCACTTTAACTAGTCAACAATTCCTCCATTTCCGATAAGGGTTTCAGTTCTCGATGGTATAGGTAAGATGTCATGCGCTCGTCCTCTTTCACAACTGGCGCCAATCAGCCTGAGGCCTGTATGCTGCTGCGATTCCCAATAAACTTGATTAGGTGGTAATCTCGAAGGATCATTGGGATATATCCATGCATCCATTTGCTATTAGGGGCCTTTTAAACTTTATGTCTCGCTATGTGCATCAATCCCTTTTAGCTAAGTAAAGCTTCACATTCTTGCCACGATATTTCTTCCTTTCTTGTCCATCTCACTTCCATGTTAGTTTCCTCTAAGGATATGTCTTACATCGCAATCGATTTGAATTTCTTGGATCAGGAAAAGGCTTGGTAACTCCAGAATTCATTACTATAACATCCTGACAACGGTTGGTAGGAACGTACTCCCAACCACCTCATCATTTCCTATAACTTTCCTCACACTAATATTAAAGGTCTTGTGTTATGCCCCGACATGTTATTCCTACTTTAAATAATTACTCGGCATCACGCTCTGGCTGCACAATTACAACATTTGGTTTTTGATCTCATATTGGTGCAACGGTTCACAATTGTACCTCCCGTTCACCTTAGAGTAATGACTTTTGAAAGGAATGGTTTCAAAATAACAAGGTCCAATAGATAATTTCAATAAGAATTCCACATTGGATGTTCCAAGAATGTTGATGGTTCCAAATACTAGGAGTCTCAATTTTCGGAGATGTAAGGATGGACAGAAAGAATACAACAAGGTTTATTCCTTCATGTCCTGATAATTTTGTAATGTGATATCATAGAGAATGTTGTACGAGGGCAATGATTGTTGGATACAAAAGTCATAAAGACGGTCTTTATACGATTCTTACATCTGGTGAATACTTTTCCTCTTGAAAAATAGAGGATCTGAAAAGTCCCATTGATAAAGGTCAACCGATCGAAAGCAATTCTACTCTATGACAATAAAAATGAAGCAGTTTATCATTCAAGTAATCTATGGTTTCAAATGAATCTTCATTATATGAATGAAAGAACAGAATATTCAAGTGACATAAGGTCTGATACGAAGATGGGTAGAATTCAAGTTGAGTGGGCGACCTCACTAGGTCTCAATCAAGTTATTCGTCAAAACTTTCATTATCATACTTTACCACATGCAAAATGCATTGAGGAATTGCTGAATGAATTAAATTGGGAGTTGGACCAGTGAAACAATAACTAGTCCTTTTCAAGAAACACTAGCAACTAGCTAGACAAAATTTGCTAGTTCACTTATTTGAGACATCACCACTAGCTAGGACAATTAGCTAGGTGTTCTTCACAACATTACAATTTTGACTAGTTAGAACAATCAACTAGTCATTCATATTGACATATCGACTAGCCAGTTTCAATTGGCTAGAACGGAATTTCAACATCGTAGCCACTGAAGAAACTTTAGGCTACTCGGACAACGAATGGAAATAAGAAGTTATTAAGTTTGAAAAAGAAAACTATAAAATCTGAAGAGAATGTTCTAGGTATCGGAACAATCGATAACCTCTCATCAAATATTACCTACCAATGAAACGGTCCACCCAAGGGTGCCTCCGTACACATGCTTTATCAGATCCTACAGTAGAATTAAATTCAGAATACCAATATCAAAATGATATCCTTACTATGATTTCAATGTACGACGCACAATCTCATTTTGAATAGAAGAAAGGATTCATGAGGAATATCTGGATGTTAGATCATCCCTGTTCTCAACAAGTTGATAAATATTTATGGGCTCGACTGAAGAGTGCAAGTATGAAAGAAGTAGTCAAATATCAATATTCGTTTAGGAATATTCATTGATTAATTAAGGAAACAATTGTTGAACATTCCTTGGATAATTGAAAGAAAGTGTAAATAGGCCTGAGCAGAACGAAATAATTATAAACTTCAAATAAAATACTCGGGGATCAAATAAGATACTTTGGATGAGTCCCGGTTTAGAGAAAGTATATCACTGGTGGTTATTCCACAAGTTTGAAGTAGAAAGCTAGAAGGATTACCTGATATAAACTAATCGAGGTAACATGGTTAATGAAAAGTTTAAAATGAAGTAGTGCACCAGCCGGTAGTTACCAAAATGAGTTAATAATCATTCGTGCATCTCATTATCACCACTATGAGGGTAACTCCATCTCTTCGTCTTCGTAATACAAGACACCAACTAGCGTGTCTCTCAATCATCATCTTAAAGTCATTTATCGAGTTGGGGTTTCACCAATATATCTATCATTTCCGTGCTTTATCTTGAAGACCAAACTTCACATCATTTCAGGGACACCTGCTAAGTCCATAGGGTCCTACTTCGTGCCTTCTGACATGAATCACAAGTGGCCAGTTCCCCCTGGGAACAGATCAAAGAGATCTCTCAGGGATCTCAATGCAGTCCATAGGTTCAGTGGCGGTGTGTGTGCACGTGAACATACGTTACCAGCAATATATAGGTTTACAAGTATATATGCGTAGTCTCTGCTAAAATTTCTATCAAATAATTCCAGTATGGACTCACTGGTCTCTTCCTTTGGTAGACTCTGAGATCACTGTATCGCTCGTTGCAACCATATTCAACTTCACTAGAGTCGCTTTGTTAATTCTACTTGCTTGTTCTCTAAGTTGAACTACCATGCTCTAGCATCCGAATCATGCGTGGAATTATCTAGCACGCTCATCTTATGATAACATTCTCGTATAACACATGTAAAATTTGCCATCAAGGGTAATGAAATCCACAACGGCATAATAACCACCTTTCAGGTAAACCCGTTGCTTATCAAAAATCGGATCTTATAGCCAAAGTAAAAGACTGTCATTATTCCAAGTACTAAGTACCCTTAATTATGTAGGGAAGTCTAAACTTCTTGATTCTTAAAATGATGCCTCCTAAACTGTGGAGGACTATGGGCCACAAAATTTATGCCAGCCTAGTCATCCGATCATATTGGCAATATCGCCTCTATCTCAGTTGCTCTTGAGATTTCGCTCTGCTTCCTATATCATTACCTATGATAGGTCATGTACGACTCTCAAACCTCTATTCATCATTCTGAAGGTCTCTAAGAATTCTATCGACTCTAGTATAATACCTCCAGTAAACAATCCAGTCCATTCTACTCACCGGTACCTCTTCCGGTAGTCGAATAATAAGTTTACTACGATCTCTTATGTCATTCTCCTACTTAGACTTAACTCTCAACACTCTCGTTTCTGAGTACTGTAACTTATCTCTCTGATACCATTTCTGTGACGCCCCCAAATCCGAGGTCAGAGATTCAGGTCGTCACATCACCATCCAACCATATCATACCTGTATTAACTTTACAACTCAACAATACATCCATCCAGACCTCAATCTTACGCACATACAAGTTAGAGCCTCAGAAACGATAATCAAAAGTAACACTAAATATTACAATACATCTGTACAATCCAGAATCTTACGCACTTCCACTTATACAACTACACTTGAAGACAAGTCTTACTATTACAGTTGAAAGCCTATCAGACTTACTCTGTAGTATTTTTCAGGAACTAAATCACCTCCGGGGTAAATCTCCTACTCCTCTTCAGCTGGTGCGGAGTTAACCGACCAAGTTCTTCTCTTTCTGAAAAGTTTTTATAAAGCAAGAATGAGCTACATAATGCTCAGCAAGTTCACCATTTTGGAAAATGATAAAGTGGTTTATTTTGAAAGCGTTCCCAACTGTATGGGTGTATATCTCAGATTACAAAAAAATAACTCGACAATATATATGTCCGAGTTTGAATAAAACATTTATACTCACTAAGGAGCTTTAAGAATAACATATGAATCCTTTACAAGGTTCTCATTTCAATATATCTCAAGTTTGAATATATATGTATATAAGCATATCATTTTCGGCAAAACACTCTACGGTTATCATACTGTACAGGGAATACGTTATTGCAAAACCTCTTTCCTTCCATTAGCTTAGGAGGTTTCTCATTCAAAAACATTTCATTCTTTTGAAATAATTGCAAGAGTGCACTAACACGTGCCAATCTTTATAGAAAATCTTGCAGTTCTAGATACTGCACAATATCAATATTTTCTCATAAAAAACCACACTATCGGCAACTTGGCACTTAGGCCCAAGAAGCAGTGTTTGAGTATTTTTCCAAAGTGGAGGATGGGACTGGAAGAAAACATGAAAACCTGACAAGGATTGACGATGATCAGTCGCCACATCCAAGTCCAATAATCCGCGGGTCTTCTCTACCGGTAGAAGGATAGAAACTACATCCGTAACTATCCTCGGGTGAAAACTACATCCGTAATCACCCTCGATGAAAACTACATCCGTAATCATCCTTCGGCAACACCTGGGCCGGAATAATAATTGATGGACCGCCTGGCTCACGGCCGCTTACACATCCCGGGAATCGTTCGTCAACGATTCCCACACCTGCCAGAGTCCCCTTTTTCTTTTCTTTTCAAAATCACTTTGATAGAAAACTTGAGTAGTTGAAGTTCGACCTCAGTCGTTCGATAATTCTTGAAAAACGTACAAGAAGCAAATGCTGACCGGGGGTTTTCGAAAAATGTTTTGGGTCCGAAAGAGTTCAAGTTTGAAAACGCTGAAGGTATCTTGGATTAGTTTTGTTTTTAAAATAATGAACGATAATTAATAAATAATATTTTTAGATTTAATATATAAACAATTAGTAAAATAATTATTTAATTAAAATAAGCTTTCAATCCAAGATAGATATTTTTGAGTATTTTTAACAACGTAAAAATAATAAATACGTAAGTATACGATACTTCCCGAATGACCTTTCGGGTTTTTGTAATTTAATCATGATACAATAATATACCGCTCCCCGGTCAATAGTATATTTGGACCGCTACGACCTCTATTGCTAGAGTCGTTGTCCGAAGAAACATTTTCATTCTAAGTTCAAGGGTGTACAAACACATATGCATATATCTCAAACTTCAACATAATCTCATAAAGCATACGCATATAATACGTTCGGAACTACAAACACAACAGTGAAAATCCTTATATATAAGTTTTGAAAAGTAAACTTGCATGGGTAAAATCAAGAATATAATCTTTTGAAATTAAATACTTAGGGTTGGAAAACTTGCCTTGGTTGGGTTGGGGTGGTCGAGCGTGCGAATTCGAACGATCTATACATAAACAATAATCGTTCGTTCGTACCTTAACAATTTCTTTCTAATTACGGGGTTTTAAGGGGATACGAAATTAACTTAACGACTTCGTCTTATGACTCCCTAGCCCCACTATAGGTCCATGACATCACTCGTTTACGCTTGTCACTTACTCGACTTAATTTAGTTACCACGTTCGAACCATAACCATTAACCCTAGAATAATGTTCCACTAATCGACCTTTTTCCATTGCGCGAATTTTACTCTAGCATTTTTATAAAATCCAAAAATTCATATTTTAATCCAATTCTTTTTGGGTAGCCTTCACCACTGTATTACATAGCTTCTCTAATTTTTCCATGATCCCAAATATTTTTAAGGTGTTTAAACAAGGTTCACAAGGGGGTTACTTTATGCAGTCCATAGTCCAGAAACAAAAATCACTCCTCCGGCCATAACTAAAAATACACACATCACCTAGCTATGAATCTTACATATCCAGAAACTATATTCAATTATCTTTCCATCAATATAAGGTAGGACATCAGGGGACATCATTTGGGTGTTCAAAATCGTGCCACAACACAGGTCAAAGTTCCTGGATAAAATCAGCAAGCTCAAATCACTTAGATCAACCATTTATCATGCTTCCATAACATAAACACCACTTAAAACACTTAGATCATGACTCATAACACTCATGGAGATATATATGTTCACCATAGTCATAAAATTCACCATCTCAACATCAAAACCTAAGATCCATGTTATCCAATACACATACATCCAAGATAACCCCTAAATTGCATGGATCTACTACCATACTACATGAACAACACATAATCAAGGGTGGTTTGAGATTTCATACCTTCTTGAGCTCCTAGAGACTTTGAAAAATCTTTATACAACTTAAAAACACCTTAGATGGCCTCCTACAACACTCACAATGCAAGATCTAAAGGAAGAACAAACTTGGTTACTATTCATCCAAACTTTAACAATTTATAACTTGGAATTGGATGGATGAAATGAAGTGAAATTGCTAGCATACCTTGATTAGATGATGTAGATGACCTAGGAATTATGGTATGAATTATGAGTGATGAGAAGTGGGAGAAAGAATTTTTCTTCCTCACCTTTTTGTTCTTGGCCGAGAGCAAGGTAAAGGGGGGGGGCAGAGAGTTTGATTTCTTTTCTTTTGTGTTTGTGTTGGTTGTGTGTTTGATTGGGTGATACATATAATTGTATGTACAAGCATGGTACACTAGGTATGGCTATAGGCATGGCTCTCATGTACTCTTGTCTCCACTTTTGAAAAAGTAATGCAACTAAACACTATTCATCTTCCAATGGCCAACTAGTTTGCTAGGTTTCTAACTACTTGGTTGCATGGGCTTGCATGCAATGCTACTCCTTGTATTATTATTCTCCCACCAATGCTTATTATCTAACCTTTAATTCGTATCGTATCTTAATTAATCTCTCGTAATAATATTTTGTCGCGTAAAGATTTCCCCTATAATTCCTTAAGTACTAATTGTGTAAATTCCTCTAATGTCCATAATTCCTTGTCATGATCCTTAATAAATCTTGTAACACTCTAATCATTCTCTAATCCCAAGTTTTATAAATCTCATTAACAATAAGACTCCTGCCTTCACAATCTCCCTTTTTATCTTACATAGGGAATACAACAACACAGTTTCTCAGACAATAAATTCTATTAATCACCGGGATGACCAGAAAGGTTCCATATTGACATTGTCACAAGATATTAAATAAAATAAAAATATTACCAAAAATTAGGGTTCTTACATACTGCATTATAGCACCAACCATATCACCCTCACAATATAGAACCATGGCAAGGTAGCTATAAAGAAGAAAGTCACAGTATTAAATTTGGAACAATAACTTTGTTTAAAATAAAGGCAAGCAACAACCGAACAACCAGTTTTGTATTAGAAAAAGTTGCATTGACTAGAGATAGAGAGATCTGGGAAAAACTTGGCTAACATCAAAAGATTGCTTTTAAGAAAAAAATTAGAACAAAATGTCAACAAACTGTAAGCAAGGTAATATTTTGGAGGAAAGCTGCTTTGTGCTTATTACAAAGATATGTGAACAAAGTATCAATAAGAAGCAATGTGTCGAAGTGGCATGTCATGTATTTTGAAGCACAGACCCAACAGATGTAACCAGCTACACAAAACTTGGAAAGAAGAACAGTCTATTTTCAACAACAATGATTAAAAAGGCAGGATCTCAAGCATAATTATATCATCGATCAAGAACATACCGAACCATGATATATTAAGAGTTATGGTAGCTTGAAATGATAAGAAACGTGCCTCCTTAAATCTTACTACATTTGGGTGCCTTATTTCCTTATGGTTAATGATTTCTCGCGCAACATTCTCATTCACCTAAGTACAAACAAATAATTGAGCTCAATCCAGTGAAAACTTATCAAATCTGACAAGTTTCTCGTGTAAAAGTATTGTGAACCTTGTCATCTCTAACAGTTATTTCAATAAAGATTCAAACGAAAGTTCAATGGAGTTATCATCTAATTAATAATTTTGATGTGAAAAGGAAAGAAGAAGATGGCCTACCTTGGGTCCTCTTTCAATAAATTTTACTGCAACTAGTTCTTTAGTTTCCATATCCCTCATAAGCTTGGCCAAACCAAAACTCCCAACCTCGATATCCCTGAGAGCTGTGTTAACAGAGATGTACTACAAGAAGCAAATCATGCAATACCAGCATCAGATGCAAAATTATTATTTTTTCCATACTTTTGGCTTCTTATAGGAAGCTAAGGAAAATAATGGAGATTATCATTACATTGTCAGCTCAAATAGTACCCTTCAGTGCTACTCTAGTAGGTTAACGTGGGTGGTAAACATGGTATTTATCTTATATAGTTTGGCGGAACAGTTACGGTGATTTCCTAAAAAGCGTGCAAATCGTATCTAATGTTCATTATTAATACAAACTTACCATCCCCAGTAGGGCTAGAAACATCAGTTTGCAATTCATTTTGCTTCTTTCCATGTGAACGGACACAAGTCTTGGTATGCGCAGATTCCCGAGGCAACTTGTTAGATTTTCCTGTGTCACCTAAACCGAGTAACTTACTTGAAGAACTGAGTAGATGATTTAGTGTCTGTTCCAGCAAAGTTTGCTGCCAATATAAAGGGGAATAACTATGTTAGGTAAATATTAGCAATGAACAAATCACCATTTTGGTGTCCTAAATTAATGCGGAAGTCAGGTTAACATGGAAGCCGCAGATGCAAGCAAATTAACACATGCAATTATTGTCTTTGCTGAAGGTATAGTATAAAAATATTTTCCAGATACGGAAGCTGCATTTGCAAGCATCTTAACAGTGTCATTATTATCTTTGCTGATAGTACAATATACTGATATAGTGCAAATTTTCAAATATTTTGATATATTCAGATTAACAGTCGATTTAAGTATCACAACGTCAGACAAGTCCTACAGAAGCACAACGTTAGACAGGTCCTACCGAAGCACTAGTGATATAATATCAGAATCTAACAATAAATGATCAGAATTTCAATTTTCACATATAATAAAATGAGAAAAATTGTCAATTGCCTCTAGTTCTCAAAAACCAAATTATGAACTATTACAATTTACAAGTACACAACATAAAATCTCAAGCTGAAATTTTATATATAAATATTTGCAGGGAGCATTAGAAAAAGATAATAAGTTATGACTTACCTCAGAAGATGAACTCCCAGAGCAATTATTCGGCTTTGTACCTTGTTTGTTACTGCCTTTAAAGGACATATGCAGAGCAAGTGCTGTATAAGCTAAAAGTGGATGTACATCTTTTTCTTTCCTTTTCACATCAAAATTATTAATTCTCTCAGATGATCCAGAAGCTCTTTTCCTCTGTACTACTTTCTTAATCGCCATCTACTTCACCAAAACCTTTCAAATTCAACAATTTCAAATCATAAACACACAATACATACATAAACACATATATACAAAAACATAAAAACACAAATATATATATAGAGGGAGAGAGAGAGAGATGAAATCGCGGAGGTTTCTAATTGAGATTCGTCGACAAGCATATCGAAATCAACATTATGATAATATTCAGGCTAGAAAAATGAATGGAATCGGAGCGAGAGAGACGGAACAAGGTAATAATAACGATGTAGATTGAAAGAGTGAAACTCCGTAGATAGAGATAAACGAATTTTAGTGTTTGAACAGAGGGAGTTGGGGTGGGCAGGGACTGAGATGCAGTGGGTTGTGATGAGGGATTTGTGGGAAGAGGGGTGTGGGTGTGGATTTGTAATCGGAAAATTAGGGATTTGCATAGATGAGTGTATGTTTGTGAAATGGGGGAAATAAACGGAGAGAGTTATGTGAGAAGGGGGAAAAATGCAGAGTTGATTTTTGGTTTGGGGGGAAATTGTCCCGCTCTTAACATTTTCACCTTGTAAAATGTGTCTTTTAATTCCTTTTAATCCTTAATCCTTAATATTACAATTCCTTTTTATTTGTTGATGTTAAGTTATAACAAAAGATTAGTTATTTTAGTTAAATTGTAATAATCTATAATTATTGCAAGCTGTTATTTCCTATAATAAAATTTTTATTGATTTAATCAAAATTTATTAGTTTTTCTATGTTACTTTATTTTAAAACCTATTAATTTGAATTTGTTGAAAATATTTTAATTTTTAAAAATAATAATAATCGATTTATTTGATGGACTATTACGTTTTAAAATGATTACTTCAACGATTTTGTTAAAATTAATTATTTTTAAAGTTAAATAATTATTAAATCATTAATTTTAAATAAAATAAAAATTTTGTTCATGAATACTCTATGGTAACACATCTCATGGTGTTACCCATTGTAACACCTTTTATAACTATAGTAACATACTTCTATGGATATGGTAACACCACAATCAAAAGGTTGCGATAGGTCAAAATTTTCATAGCTATGGTAACACCCCTGCCAAAAGGTTGCTATAGGCCATCTATGGCATAGTGTTGGAAGCAATTTTACCTTTAAAGACTTTGTCCTTCTTCCTTCTTTCTTTATCCTTCTTTCAACTTCTTCCTACTTCCTTTTATCTGTATAATGATATGGGTTTATATTGTTCCGATAATATGTTTTTGGTATTTATGTTTTTTAATCTTTGTTCTCTTACGTTAATGTTTTTGGAACAGGCCCTGGGGAGGAAAAATCTTGGCGTTTGTTTAGTTCAGAAGATATGATACAAGGATATGATCGTAAGAAATCGACAAAGCCGAAAAAGAAATACAAGAAAGAAACTGTGCCGCCTATCTCACCAGTTTTTCACTTTTTCAATCTTTCCTACTCTTTATTATTCTCTCTGCAACTTTTATTATGATTGTCATTTATCCTTCCATTCCTCTCTTTCTGTTTGTTTGATATTATGCTATGTTACGTTACTAATATTTTGTTTTTATTTTGATTTTTGTTTTTATTAACAAAGCTTGGATACTTTGCTTTATGTTTGGCTGTTGGATACTTTGCTTTGTGTGTGGTTATGTTATTTTTGATAATTACAAATGTTTAATTTTATGATAGGGTGAAATTGCACACTTATTGTTTGATAAGTTGAAATTGAGACAAAGTTTAGTGGTTTGATACTTAACATGTTTGGCTTGAACTCGCTGCCCCATACTTATTAATGTGATTTTGTTCTTATTATTAGATCAGGAGATTAACGAGGATGCTTGCTGCATTATAAATTCAACCAGGGCCTGTAAGTACAAACTTAATTTTGTAGTTTTATGCAAAACATGTCAAATACAGAATCAAGTTTGTATGGGATTCATGGTTTGTTGTAGCAGTTCATAATATAGTTATATCAATAAAAAAGATACAAAATACAGAGTATCATGAATAGAAGTAAGCGGATTATATCAACAATTTTAAAAAGTACACACCTGAGGCTTACAAATTGAATACAGTTGACTTATTTAGCATACAGTGCACGAAAACCCCGTCAAGTTTTTGTTACCTGAGACCTGCCTTGTGTTTGTTCTAAGGCCTATAGGTTTATTGTTCATTACGAGTACATGAGTATTTGAGGGTGAGGAAGCTCCTGAGAGAAGGTAATTGAGCAGTTGGCAGTTGTCATTTTAATCTGATCATACAGGTTTAGTGGAACAATAGTTGGTGTCAGGGGTTTAAAAAGCTCAATTTTAGTAGAAGAAAACTATTTCCACATCTAAGATCATAACTTCTGCAATATGAAATATTTCAGCACTCGGCTTCACGTTGCTCAAGAATAGAAGCAGCTTGCACCAGATGGAAATATCCTTCCTCCAATGTCTATGTTTTCTGGCAAAAGTTATAGCTTCTAACAATATAAGCTTCAATGCACAAGACTTCACAACATTTCTTGGATTTTTAGAAGACTTGGAGTCCGACATAGGAGGCTGGGGAAGCGATTTTGATGCGGATTGTTGTGCATGGGATGGTGTCAGTTGTGAATTTGTCTCAAAATTTCCAAATATTTCGAGGGTAGTCGGTCTGGAGCTCCCAGATAAAAGAATGAAAGGTAATCTTAACAAATTCCTGACTGATTTGACTATGAAAATAAGCTTACCTTCCCTTAAGTTCCTAGATTTATTCTACAACTTGCTAAAAGGTTTATTTAATATGGACACATGTGGAGTTACAAGTAGGTTGCAAGTTTTGGATTTGTCAATGAATTCATTCACAGACAAGGTTCCTCTGACCATTAGAAACTGTAGTTTTCTAAAGGTTCTTACCCTTGGTTTAAACCTTTTTGAAGGAAACTTGCCAAATGATCTGTTCCAGTTGTTGAATTTGAGACAACTGACTGTTCAGGATAACCTGTTTGCTGGATTGTTAAGTCCTTTGGGTAACCTCTCCGTATCGTCGAGTTTGACATCTCCTACAATGGCTTTTTTGGGACATTGCCAGATGATTCAAAACTCAAATTTATTAAGATGCATCTACAAGAGGTGATTTAGTTACTACATAGTATTATAGACTTTTAATTTCTGGAATTGAACTTGAACTTAATGGTAAATGGCAATTTAATTTTTCTTCTTATGTGATACTTTCTCTGCTCTTTATGTGAATATCTTGTGGTGTTGCGGCTCCTATAAAAATGTCAAAGCGGCCAAATTATAGGATTCTCACAAGGACCTTGCGATAATCTTTGTATAATTTCCTATATTTTCATGATTTGCTTATTCTCCTGATATCCCAATACTTTACAAACTTTTCTGTTGGTGTTTAAATAGATTTAGCCCTTCTTTTGCATTGAATATTCTGCTTTGTTCTATTAACACCACATTTTCAACTTAAATACTTAGTAAAGTTCTATGTGTTGAGCATTCTATTCATTTTACAATATTCATTTTGCTAATTTGACATTCTGCATGTCACCTAACAAAATATACTAATGTCTTTTCTAATCTTAAACATGTGAACTCATCCCTGGAATGATACTTCAGAGGCAAACCAAGTGAATGGAGCTTTAAGTATGTAACTATTAGACAACTATATGACACAACCGAGTATCTATTAGTCCATTTTTTAGGTTAGCTGTCAACGGTGAAGATATTGTTAACTTTAGAGATATGAATTTCATAGCTAAATTTATTTGGGCATTCTTATATTGTTGTAACTGTTTTAATAAGTCTTCAGGGCCATCGAGGTCCGATCAGGAGCCTTACGGAATTTCAGGGAAGGGTACTGGACGAGAGTGATGAAGATGAGTGCATTGTTTGCACGGGAATTATGGATGGAGTGCTCAAAGAGTGGAGGGTCAGGTGCACCAACAATACGAGTTCAACACATATTGGTTCATACTACTTTGAGTTAAAGCCGTAACAGAAGCTTCTTTCAATCTTCAGCAGGTAGTTAGGTAGCTACTCTCCTGAATTTATCATTGTGATCTGGTGTTTAGACAAGTAGCTAGCCTTGTCTATAACATGTAAAATTTCGAAATTCTTCTCGAATTAACATATGAGTTAGATATTGTAATTTGGTGGGAACTTTTATTTATAACAATTAAGTCATTGATGTTATGACACAACAATAGATTGTACTTTAAGTTAGAAGAATTTTTAATTACATAGATAAGATGATGGGATCATGCAATTTACTAGAGGAAGCTAGAATTTCCAAAGAAATGTTGGCTCTGTTTTTTAAGAATCTAAAATTATGATTTATGGATAGTTGGAAAACTGATCCGATCAATAAATTCATTTTGATTTTGGTCTGTGTTTTAAAAAAAATACATTCAGATGTTTTCAGTGCAGTATAGTCTCTGTTCTAAAAATCCCCGATTCAGCCGATTAATCCCCGATTAATCTTCTGGAAGGTAACCAACCGATCCGATTTTTGAAAATCGATTAATCCTTTTAATTTATTTAAAATGATATGTTTAATTGTAAATTAGACTAATATATTAAATATTATTATAATATCCGATTAATGCTCCGATTAATCCGTCCGATTAATCCCCGCCTACCCGATTAGGCGCTAGGCGGTACCCCGATCGCCCTGGGCCGCCTAGCGATTTCTGGAACACTGAGTATAGTACTTTCAAGTTTTTAGACTTGGTTTACAAGTATTTATACTTTAAAACTTTACAATGTGGATGGTTGATGGTGCTGTCCCATGCTTGCAGTTTTAGAGTTTGGTGCTGAGTTATCTCCGCATTAATTCAGTTCATCCTTGCTTGCTCCATAATTACTTTTGTAGGATTAATAATTAATAATATTATATTTATTATTTTTCACAAGTTCGAACTGGACACGTTTGTCAACGCACACTTTTAATCGTTAATATCTTTAATTTGTATTAGTATTAAATATAAAAACTGCTGTAAAATTAAAAAAACATGGATTAGAACCCAGAAATAGCTTTCAAGTACAAGAATGTTAGTTGTACATAATCAAAAAAATATAAGCCCGACGCGAGCGGGCACTAATACTAGTATTGATTAAGGCTGGCTAGCTAGTTTCCGATCTCTCTCTCTGATCTCTCTCTCTCTCTCTCTCCCTCTCCCTCTTTATCTGATCTCTCTGTCTCCCAATGCTAAATTTTAAAGCCTTGTTATTTTTTATTCATATTCCTTTGATAACGTCCCATACATATATATTGACGACTAGTTGAGTAGATTTTCAGTTTAATTTTTATCTTTTGATTGTTTAATTGTTGTTGATACTTTTTTTGGTCATTTCTATTGAAATAAATATACTACTTTAAATCTGACAAAAAAAAAACATCTATACTATTATATTAAAGCCGAAACATTGAAAGTTTTGGTTTTCTCCTAAATTTTGGTTTTCACTCTAATTATTTAATTTTAAATTATTTATAATATAAAACAAATCAAATAAATTCCGTTATTGTCTTTAATCCTAAGTAAACTAGGTAATAATTGTTAGTTTGGTAGTTTGGTTCAACCCTATTTTTTAGCCATAATTTTAGTTCAACTAAAAATAAATTTAATTAATATTTTATCTACCTAAAAACATTCTCGGGTAAGCAAAGATTTATCCGAGAGTTTTGATCGAGAGGAGTGGCGTGTATGTGCGTGTTTTTTTAATTTTATTAACAGGAGAGTGTTTTGTGTGTTTTTTTTACATTTTTTTTGTTATTAATAATAGAGATTTAAGCAAATCAAAGAGTGACCAAAATGAGTGACCAACAAAAGAGTACCAAACCGACAACCAAAAATATCCTATTTTGCTTATAATAGTATTGAACTAGGGGATAATTGTTAGTTTGGTTCAACCCTATTTTTTAATATTAAAAACCATATTAAACAAATAACAAATTACACTATAACAAATTAAAATTAATATTTATAATATTATATTACACTATAAACAAATTACAAAAAATTAAAAGCAACCCGTAATATATTAGTATAGTGCTTATTATAATATTTGATTTGTTTTATATTATAGATAATTTAAAATTAAATAATTAGAGTGAAAACCAAAACTTAGGAGAAAACCAAAACTTTCAATGTTTCGGCTTTAATATATTATAAATAATTTAAAATTAAATAATTAGAGTGAAAACCAAAACTTAGGAGTTTAATATATTAGTATAGTGCTTATTATAATATTTGATTTGTTTAATATTATAGATAATTTAAAATTAAATAATTAGAGTGAAAACTAAAACTTAGGAGAAAACCAAAACTTTCAATGTTTCGGCTTTAATATATTAGTATAGTTAAAAGAGCTATGGTGGCTTTTATGGTTCGCTTATTGTCTGGGGAATTTTTTATTTCCTTGCCTCTATGAGTAATTACCTTTGTATTAACTTGGTTTTGGTTTCCTCCAGGTACGTGTAGCTATATATAAGTTTCCACTGGTTCCACATGTCGTTCTGGATGGGTTCACATCTTCCGATACTATTAAAGTCATTGTGGATAGGCTCTTCCAGAAAGTAACAGACACCGACCTTGGTTATGGTGAATCTGGAATCGTGTTGCCGCCAGATGGACTTGAAATGGATTACAACGAGACTTTAAAATCTTTGTTAGACTTAGGGCTACATTGCTTACATCCCAGGCATGATAAGAAATTCTCCAAAAGTGCGTAAATTGGACTTCAACTGGTTGTCAATTTGTGAGCGTGTAAGATTGAGAGAGGAACATATGGAAGAAACAGGCAACCTTGTAAGAAGGCCGAAATTTATTCAATTTGCTCTGTTGTCAGGCTTAGGCCTTCATGGCCAATATGTGTTGCTTGACTCCAACAATAATCATATACCTGATTCTTGTTGTTGGTGTTACTTGGGACGTATTGTTGTACGTATTTCTTAGGACACTTAAAGCATCATACCCGAAAATTCCCATTGTTGCTGTCACTGACTTAGACCCTCATCACCTCGACTTGCTGACTTTCCTTGACACACCTCTCGTAAACTTACCATGTTGCTATGGGTGGGATCTCAGCAGGGAATAATATTGATACTCTGAATATCAAGTGGCTTGGTCTGAGGCCTTATGACGATGGGGTTCGCCTTTCTTTTGATGGCGCTAATTGTTATCCTTCTGGCTTTCGTGAGATCATTCGCATGCCCAGGGTGAATCCCTTTTTCCGTAGTAGGAAATACTGGTTAGGAGCACTGGCTTGGCTCGATGTGTTTGGCAAGTCCGTGACGTTCCACCCTCTGGCTCCCGGAGACACTGATCCAGATTCTGTTGGACATATTACATGATTACTCACTGCCAGCTAGACTACTGCCAGCTGGAATTACTCTACATTTTCTGTTTATTCTGTAAATAGATCAGTTAGTTAGAGTAACAGTTTTTCCCGCCATATGGCTTGTATTTAAACACTAGTTCTTGTGCATTTCTGATTAACGAACTTAATACAATTTTGTACAGTTCTTCTTCTTCTTCTCTCTTCTGTAACCTTACACACATACTTACACACACAGTTAGTATCAGATTCACATGGTATCAGAGCCAGGTTATTGCTCAAGATTTTTCATCAATGGTGACGTAGTGATTCTTCCGCATTCTTACTCTGATTTGCTACGATCTCTCTCGTTGAAATCTCTCTCGCTGCAGTTTCGGTTTGATTCTTTCTTTACATATTTACATTTCTTGATCGTTACATTGTATCGTATCTTTTCCTTGATCTTCACTAGCTTGCAGATCAACTTTTCTTTGTCATTTTCTTTCTTGATTCTTCAAATCTGTGCGTTGTTTTGAGGCTATCTTTTGTTGTAAGTATACTTGTGGTTGCGCATACTAGCCTTGATTCTCAGAAATTCTCATTTTCTCGCATTGCACACATTGTGTTTGTGAACAGTCTTCTTTCAATTTTGTTAAAATTGTTTCAATCAAGTTCATCATGACTACTAATAACGTCATTCCTGATTCTGATACTGATAATCAAACTCAAGATTCTACTGAAATGCAAGATACTCAGTGATTTTTCAACTTATATCGAAGATTATCTAATAATTCGACATCAAATAATCTTGATAATCCTTTACACTTACAATCTTCAGATAGTCCTGGCATGAAGCTAGTAAATGAACCTTTTGATGGTACTGGTTTTGGAAATTGGAAGCGGTCTATGTTGATTGCACTCTCTGCTAGAAACAAACTATGTTTTGTTGATGGTTCTTTGCCTAAGCCATTATCTACATCATCTTCTTATAAGAGCTGGTCTAGATGCAACGATATGGTCATTTCATGGATACTTGGTGCTCTATCTAAGACTATTGGCCGTAGTGTCATCTATTCTACTACTGCTCATCAAATGTGGTTGGAGCTTGAGGAACGATATGGAGTCTCTAATGGTGCTCAACTCTTTGGATTACATAAAGAACTTTCTGAAGTTTCTCAAAGAAACCAGACCATTTCTAGTTATTTCACAAAGATCAAAATGTTATGGGATGATATTGACTCTCTCTGTTTAGCACCTGTCTGCACTTGTGGCTGCACCTGTGGTGCCACTCAAAAAAATGCTCAATTTCATCAAGATCAAAGAGTCATACAATTTCTAATGGGACTTAATGACTCATATCACATGATGAGATGTACTATTCTTATTAAGTCTCCATTGCCTACTCTAGGACATGTCTACAGCCTACTATTGCAAGAGGAAGCACAAAGAGAGATACACTCTGCAAGTCCTTTCTTAGCTGATTCAGCATCATTGAATGCAAATTCATCAAGGCCTCAATTCAACAAGCTGAAATTTGCTGTTAATGACACTAAAAAGAATTCACTTCACTGCAACTACTGTAAGAAGCCAGGACATCTCATAGACAAGTGTTACAAACTACATGGCTTTCCTTCTGATTTCAAATTCACCAAGAACAAGAAATTTGCTACTCAGGTGGATAGTTCTTCAGTCATTTCTGATGACAAACAAGTTTCTAATTCTGTTCCAACTACACTTACTCCTGAGATATGTTCTCAACTCATGAACATGCTTAAGTCAGCTCAACAATCAGACATTCCTTCATCTGCAAACTTTGCAAGTACTTTTTCAGTCTGCTCTCATATAGCATGTTTTTCTGGTGTTAACAAATGTGCTTGGATAATTGATAGTGGTGCTAGTGACCACATGTGTTTTGACAAATCTGTTTTTTCTTCTTTGAGTCCTACACTCAAACCTTTGACTATTTCTCTTCCAAATGGTCATGTTTTAGAAGTCACTGCTATAGGTCAAGTTAATATATCACATGACATTGTCCTGAAAGATGTCCTTTATGTACCTATGTTCAAATATAACTTGATTTCTATTCCCAAATTGACTCAACAACTTCATTGTATGGTCAGTTTTACTCCTGATGCTTGTTATTTGCAGGGCTCTTCTCAGAAGAAGCCTCTGGTTCTTGGTAAACATTGTCAAGGTCTATATCTCTTTTCACCAGCTGCATCTCCTTCTTCTACAGCTGTTCCTTCATCAACTGATTGTTCCAGTCTGAATGCTCATAAGTCTACTTGTATTAAAACTAGTCTTTTATGGCATTCAAGATTAGGTCATTTACCTGTATCAAAATTAAAAACATTATCTCTTTGTAATTTTGATTCTGAATGTGTCAATCTTTTGTCATCTTGTGATGTTTGTGCTAAGGCAAGACAGCACAAACTTCCTTTTCCACATAGTACTATTCATTCTACTAGTAAGTTTCAACTTTTACATATTGATCTCTGGGGACCATATTATGTCCCTACTTATAATAAATATAAGTACTTTCTTACTATCGTTGATGACTTTACTAGAAGTACATGGACACATTTGTTAAGTAATAAAAGCAGTGCTTTTGATTTTATCAAATTTTTCATCATCATGGTCAAAACACAGTTTAATTGCCAAGTACAAACCATCAGAACTGACAATGCTTTAGAACTTGGTTCTTCATCTACTGCCTCCACTTTTCTCATGTCACAGGGAATTTCTCATCAGACATCTTGTGTTTACACACACCAACAAAATGGGGTGGTGGAAAGAAAACACAAGCATATTCTAGAAACTTCAAGAGCCTTATTGTTTCAATCCAACTTACCTTTACCTTTTTGGGGTGAATGTGTCCTCACAGCTACATATCTTATCAATAGATTTCCTTCAAAACTTTTAAAAGGAAAATCTCCTTATGAACTTCTGTTTGACTGCAAACCATCTTACTCTAATCTCAAACCCTTTGGCTACTTATGCTATGTATCAACATTAAAACAATTTCGAAATAAGTTTTCTCCTAGAGCTGAAGCTTGTGTTTTCCTTGGTTATCCTTTTGGCAAAAAGGCATATAAGGTGCTAAATTTGTCAAATTACCAAATTCAATTTTCCAGAGATGTTCGTTTTCATGAGCATATTTTTCCTCTTGTTAAACACAATCCTTCTTATTTCATACCAGAAACAATTCCAGATACAGATTCCTTCCCAGAACCTGTTCCAGTTTCTCAGCATGATATTGAGTTTAATGATACTAACCTGTTACTAGTACTGATCCTAGTATTGATCCTAGTATTGATACTAGTACTGATACTAGTATTGATAGTAGTGATTCTGCTGCTCAATCAAATGAACAATCTATTCATCATTCTGATTTTAGTAATGATCAGTCTTCTCACATTATCTTACCACCTGCAAGAAAGTCTACAAGAATATCTAAATTACCTTCCTATCTAACTGACTTTGTTCATCCCTATACTTCAAGTTGCAATTCCATTGTTTATGATCACACTCTCACTTCCTTGTGTGTGCCTTATTCTACTCATATTCCTACACAGTCCATTTGTTGCACTGTCAACACATCTCTCTCACTTCCACCAGCTGAACCATCTAGCTATGAAGAAGCATCACAATATCCTGAATGGCAACAAGCCATAGCTAATGAATTTTCTGCTTTAGAAGCCAATAATACATGGTCCCTTGTTCCATTACCACCTGGTAAGAAAGCAATCAGTTGCAAATGGGTTTTCAGAGTCAAATATCACCCAGATGGTAGTATTGAGCGTTACAAAGCTCGTTTAGTTGTTAAGGGATTCACCCAAAAGGCAGGTATTGACTATACAGAAACCTTTTCACCAGTAGTAAAAATGACAACAATCCGTAGTCTCTTTGTTGTTGCTGTCAAGAAGGGTTGGAGAATGTCTCAATTAGATGTTAATAATGCTTTCCTCCATGGGGACCTTCATGAGGATGTTTATATGAAGATTCCACCTGGACTTACAGTTTCTAATCCTCATCTTGTTTGCAAACTGCTCAAGTCTCTGTATGGCCTCAGACAGGCATCTCGAAATTGGTTTGAAAAACTTACAACTGCTCTATTCTCTATGGGATACTGTGCTTCTCAGAATGATAGTTCTCTACTTTACAAGAAATTTGGTTCTTCTGTTATCTATCTTGCCATTTATGTCGATGATATTCTCATAATTGGCAATGATGATGCTGAGATATCAAGTGTTAAAAGTTTTTTAGATTCTACTTTTAAAATAAAGGATCTGGGTATCCCTTCTTATTTTCTGGGTTTGGAACTACAATCTGTTCCTACTGGTGTTGTCCTGTCTCAACATAAGTTCACAAATGATTTACTCTCAGAAATTGATTGTGCAAATTTCACTCCTGTTGTCAGCCCGCTTGATCTCAATGCTAAACTTCAACCAGACTCAGGACCTTTATATTCTGATCGATCTCAATATCGTAAACTTGTAGGAAAGTTAAATTTTTTGACCAACACTCGTCCTGATCTGTCTTTTGCTGTTCAACACCTAAGCCAATTCATGTCTAGTCCTCGACTTCCTCATTGGGATGCTGCAATTCATGTACTTCGTTATCTTAAAACCAATCCTTCTCATGGTTTACTCTTTAATTCTACATCCTCTTTTACCCTTGAAGCTTTCTGTGATGCTGACTGGGTAGCCTGTTCTCATACTCGTAAGTCTGTTAGTGGTTATGCTGTTCTTCTTGGTGGTTCTTTAATCTCTTGGAAGTCCAAGAAACAGCACACGGTATCTCTGTCTTCAGCTGAAGCAGAGTATAGATCTCTTCGTCATATTACTGCTGAACTAGCTTGGTTATCTCGTCTTTTAACTGATTTTGAAGTTCCTAATATTCTTCCTGTTCTTGTCAAATGTGACAATCAAGCTGCTATCTACATTGCCAGAAACCCTGTCTTCCACGAAAGAACGAAACATATTGACCTCGACTATCATTTTGTTCGTACAAAGTTACTGTCTGGTCTCATTTCTTTATCCTACGTTCCTACTACCAGTCAACTGGCTGATGTATTTACAAAACCTCTCACTGGATTACTTCATCGTACCATTGTTTCCAAGTTTGGAATGGCTTCTCCCCCTTCCAACTTGAGGGGGGTGTTGGACATATTACATGGTTACTCACTGCCAGCTGGAATTACTCTACATTTTCTGTTTATTCTGTAAATAGATCAGTTAGTTAGAGTAACAGTTTTTCCCGCCATATGGCTTGTATTTAAACACTAGTTCTTGTACATTTCAGATTAACGAACTTAATACAATTTTGTACAGTTCTTCTTCTTCTCTCTTCTGCAACCTTACACACATACTTACACACACAGTTAGTATCAGATTCACAGATTCTGCTGATTGTCACCTATATATAGGGGCTTCCTTCCTTGCTAAGAAATTATCCAAAAAAGATTGGGTTTAGATAACTACCAGGGAAGTAATGCTTTTGTGTAAACTATATTTGCTTAATTTTAGACTTGTGGTGGATTATGTGCAAGTGCTTTGATTCTCAAAGCTAATTTCTTACCAGATGGTCAAAGTTTGTTAAATAGATTGTTGGAAAATCTTTATATCTTTTTCTTTGTGTGCATTTCCTTTCTATCATTGTGAAGTACATGTATGACTGGGATATTTCATGTGAGGATCGTACTTCCCTTATTGCCACCGCGTTAGAGTTGTAATACTTAACTCTCCTGCTGTTGGACTTGATAATTCTATCGTGGTCCACAATAACTGGGTTAACTTCTGTCCTGCAAAAAGCTTTGATTTATGCTTTTATATTAAGACAAAGGGATTTAGCTGGTATTCTGTTTTATACTTCCCGGGTACAGTGGTAATTGTTATGGTTGCTGGTTGGTCACAATATGACAAATTTTGGCTGTGTTGAGTATTGCAATTACGAAAAATCAATTGGTGAGATGGGTATAAACAATTATCACCATAGAACAAATGTTTTTACTCACATGAATGCGTCCAAATCAGCTTGAATATGCTGCAATACAGGAGTATGAAGTAAAGCCTTATGGCGCTTACTGAAATGAGTTGGGAATAAGTAAATGCAGTTAATTTTTGCTCAAGCGGACTATCGTGTTTAGTGAAACACATTTTCATCAAAGTATAACATCGAACATATCTCTAGTTAATGTAAACGGCATGCATAAATACTATATAAAGCAACATTTGCTACAAGAGAATCCGGATTTACATGCATGTACAAAGATTAAGTATCTGCTGATGTGCAAGCCGATGCAACACCCTGTATCCTTGTTCCTCTAATGGCCATCACGAATACCGATACTCAAAGTCCTAGATATTCAGTTCTTCCTTCCCATGACTGCTTGGAATGCTTCTGGACAATATAAAAGGAAAGAGGAGAAAAAGAGAGAGAAGGTAATGAACAGTGTTAAGTAGGGGTGAGCAAAATTTTCCAAACCCGCCCAAACCGTCCAATCCAAACCGCCCAAACCAGAATTTACGGTTTTGTAACGGTTCGGGTTGGTAACGGTTTCGAATTTTTAAAAACCGAAAAATAATGGTTGGGTTCGGTTTACCTTGTCAACCCGACAAATATAACCCGTTCCACCCGAATATATAATAATATATAATAATTAATTTTTATTATTATTTAAGAAATATAATTCAAATTAATAATTATTATATAATTATATAAAAAGAAAAAAAATGTGCTTACAACGTATGTGTTGTAATTAATTAATATAAATCGGTAAGTTTGTAATCCTATTTTTCTCAACTATCATTTTACCTAAACAACGTTATTTTGCTGGTCCGTAAGACTTCGTAACTTAATTACCATATTTTGGTGATATTTTGTGATGTCAGTCAATTGATGCATTATACAATTGTGTCGATTAATTTTTTACAAGTTTAAATTTTTTAAGTGGTTTAAAACCCAACCCGCCCAAACCAAACCGTTATAATTTGGACGGGTTTTTTTAGTACTAACAATAACGGTTACGATAACGGATTGTTAAATTCCAAAACCGTAAAATATGGGTTGGGTGGTATAGCCCTTTCAACCCGACCATTGCTCACCCATAATGTTAAGAATGATGTACATGACACAAGTACAATGAAGAACAAAAGTGGAACATTAAGTTATTTCACCTTTCCAGATACCAATGGCTTTCTGATTGATGGGTGAACCAGTTACAGTTTGGATTGCATCGAACAACAAACGTTTCAGTAGTGCTTCTTAACTCCTTGAATATTTGATCAATAGTCTTTCCATTTTCAAAGTATGTGTGATTGTTAGGGTGTTCTGTTTTGAAACCAGCATGATATTCAAACTCGTAAGCATCGAGTGCCTGCAATAGGAAAATAATATATCACGCTGACTTCTGAATAGTTACGTACATGAGAGCTTTGGTCAAGAATATCCCAAAAAACTATATCACATAACAAGAATAACCCAAACCACTGATGATGGCCACCGTCTGCATTTCATATGAGAGTAATAAGATTATGCATTTGATATTGGGGTAACTAGTATAAATTTTTTATCTATTACGCATTTGGAGAATGGGTAATAGGGGTTACCCATTTTCCAAATGGGTAATAGGGGTTACCCATTTTCCAAATGCGTAATAGGCTTTTCCCTGACAAGTCTATTACCCCTCTTCCAAATGCGTAATATGTATAAAATCTATTATTCCTTTCCCAAATGCGTAATAGAGTATTTATGGCCATCATCCATGATTTGTGTTATTCTCGTCAGTTTTATTAAAAAATAGGGTATTTATGTCATTCTTTCCGTACATGACTGATATCCACAGAGGTAACCAGAACCTTTAATAGTTCCACGAAGCTCCTGTAGATAAAGACATTGCCATGTCATATTGAAACAAAAAAAAAACTAATCTTCTTTCCTTTCCTAATCTTGTTTTCTCATAATTTATTTGGAATTTATTTGGTAATTGAACGTATGACAAAAAGAAAAGAAAAAAAAAAGAAAGAGGAATTACCTCTCGTGACAGAGCTAAATACTTAACTGGCACACCATCAAGCATATATACCAGTTGCTATCAGGCTTTTGACATTTGATGGAAAACTGTTCGGAGCTTCTTTCCTACCTTGTTTAGGCTCCGACTTAGTCTTGGCTACAACCTGAATTATCTGTCTACCAGCTTGAGAAGCATTCATCAACGGATGAGCACTTGACGCAACTAATGCCTTCTCTACTGGTGCATCTGACGTTTGAACTGACAACGGATTGTATATTAAGTTGTAACGGTTTATTGGTCTAGCCATGTTATCAGATACATCAGGAAACACCTCTAAAGATATGTTATTGTTATTCACCTTGTCAAAGGAGTCATCAATAGGTCCAATGGAATTTCATCATCCTTACCAAAGACCAAGTCTATAGATCTAATATATGTCTCTCCCTTGTAGTTGTAGGCCTGACCCAATGATGAAATAGGTTCATCTTTGTGAAAAGCCTGTCCATTCGTTATAAAACTGGTCTCATTCATCCGGTTGTACAACTGTTCTGACCATGTGCTGCTGCGCTCAAATGATTCTTCCATAATATTATTTGAATCCTTGATCTGATCAACTTTCACTTTACGAATTCCACCAAAGCTGAGACAGGAATTAGGGGCTTCAATACCATAAGACATAGACAAACTGACAGGGGATTGATTGTTGGAGTTTTCTGTTCCAATAGGAGAAACATATCCTTCACTTAAGCCTACAGACTTATTTGTCTCACTTCCAAATAGCCGGTCGATGAATTGATTACGTGTAGACTGAAAACCAGTACCACTATCATATCCCAAGGAAGAATTCCACTAGGAATATCTTAGGTGAATTTGCTAGTTGGACTTTCAATAGCTTGCTTCTTACTAGTAAACAACTCTTGTACAGTAGCATCCGCAAACCAATGATGAGGACGTTTCGATTCAGGTGTGGATGAACTATCAAATAATGTTTCTGCATCAAGATGTCCACCACTTTTCGCCATCCAAAACCCTTTTTCATGGAAAGACTGGCAGTAAATTTATGACACTCAGCTTAATTATCAAAGGGAAATGAAAGAGTACAAATATCAACTTTTAGAACAGTTCATATTAATGTAAAACTAAAACATGTAAGCAAATCTATTCTTACTACTAGAAAAATGATTAAAATCGACCACCAAAAACTGGTGGATTTTACTTAAAAGCAATGGAATGCGGTCGCTTTTGTCTAAAAGCCACCAGAATCCACTGGTTGCTTTTAAGAGGGTGGATTTTGCATTGTCCGGTGGAATTCTTTTTTTGATTACATTAGGTCTAACAAAGATATATGATGAAAAGCTTTTTGATGTAGAACAATACGAACATAAAAAATTAAGTTGTACGGATCAAGGTTATAAAACCCCCCGTTTCTTGTAGTGATACACAATCATAAAAGAAACTGGTAGTGCATGTTCCCCACTTTATAAGGTACTCGGGAAGCAGGGGTTAAAGGGAAGAAAGCTATAATATGAACGTAAAAATCAACAGAAGAAGTCACAAACATTTACTTTCTAAAGTATATCATATGAAGATTTCATCCCAAACTCCAGTTAATAATTTGTATAGGTTACTTCAATTCTTCAATACCATGAGACCTATTTATATCTTGAGACTGCAATTATGAATTCATTTGTGACACAAGAACAATTTATTTCATAGTTAAGGCATACAAAACTTTACATATCCGTAACAACTAACAAATTTTGGTAAATATTGGTTGAAGGTTCAATGGTCACTATCAATACAATTCAACTCTGAATTGATGTTCCGCATTGATCAATACAACAAAAATGTCCAGAACCACATCCAACATGGCTTAGAATATATACAAAAATCAGAGACTCAGAGTGGTTAACGAACTGAGCACTTGGCGAACCATGCAACTTAGCTTAATAAGCTAGACTTGGCTTATTTCTGTCTGGAAATAAAAATTCGGGATGCAAAATCTCGTGTCCATTTAGGTATAATAGTTGGGTTCAGTTTGTTGAACAAAAGCTCAAATTTAAGCTTCTTCACCAAAAACTCGGTCCAACTGAGCTCAATCACAGCATTAATAACAAAGACCTTAATCCAAAGCATCCTAATTAATTTTTTTTCTTGCTTCGCATGCATGTAAGCTTTAACATAACATACTACTTAGCAGATAATTAGTTCCATAATAAACAAATCTTATCAGCATTTAATCAGCAGAGCTGTAGTTAGTAATCATCGTAGAAGGCTTCTTACTAGATAGAGAATACGAGTTGAGAATTAATATTAACAAGATATCAAATGAAATCTATGAGAAATTTAAGTGGAACATGAAAAAAAAAGTTGTAAATTTATACAAACATATGCTCGATGTTGAAAAGGGAAAGGAAGTAGGACGTAAATGAATAAATTGTTTATTTGTTGGTTTTGTGATGATACTTGTCCTTGATCCATTGAAATCCAAACTTGAGTTTCTTGACGCCAGTAGAAGCTGCGGTCTTTGTCTTGTCCAAACCTTTAGAAGCCATTGCAGTGGCATCTGTACTTTTCTTGGAAGATGATGATCCCTGAGGATATTCCGGCTTCGGATCCCATTGATCGGCCCAAGACGTTCCGTACGAGTTGTTGTAATTGTTTCCTAGCTCCATTGATTATTGATTCTGATGTTTGATTCTTGAGGAGGAAGTTTGTGTTTGAGTGTGTGTGTGTATGTTATTTTACACAGAGTAGTGCTAGGTACACCAAATTGGGTACCAAAAAAAGTTACAAAATAACATGGCAGGAGTGATTTGACAGTTTGGAAAGATTTAATTGGTGGAGTTAATGTGTATACAGGGAGGCCCAATTAATTATAACCAATTAACTTAAGACACATGGCATTTTGTAATTTTTTTTGTACCCAATTTGGGGCCTCTAATATTTTCCTTTTACACGAAGTCTATTTATTTAGGGCTAACTGTGGTTTAATTTGTAGAAAAAAGAAAATGAGAAGGTACGTAGCCAATGAGGTAGGTTGAAATATAGTCAAGATTAATCGACTGACATACTGATACAATACATGCTGTAAGAATATTGAAATGGGCGACTACTTATCTGGAATTAAATAATACACGTGTAATATTATGATTAGTGATTGATGTTTACGTTTCAAAATGATATTTTTGGCACGCATTTTAAGATGCATTTTAAGGATAGTTCCATAACATATTTTTTTTTAAAAAAAATTTGGTATAAAAATATAAATATTATATTTTTATACAAAAAAAATTAAAAATAAATTATGAAACTATCCTTAAAATACGTATCAAAAAGTGTAAAAAGAAATGTAAAGAATTGATTGGAACGGAGGATCGTTTGAATTTTATATGTTGGACTTGACTGACGCCTCCTTCCCTAAACAACGATTATGGAATGTTCCACATGGTTCTAGATTGCTTCTAGAATTTTTTCCTGCAGATCAATTTGGAAAAATGTAAGAGCATCTCTTAGCTAAAATGATATAAAATATTGATTATGTTAAATTTGTAAGGTGTTGTGCTCCAATGGAATTGGTTATAATCATTATCTATATTTTAAAAATAGAATGTTATTATTTGTTGACAAATATGTTAATATATATTATTATGAGAAAATATGGAGAATTGCTTTTATTGTATTATTAGTAAATAGGGAGAGTTCCCTTAATGTGTTAATTTTCATTATTGAGAATTAGAGATTTGCTATATAAATAATTGTGATGTATTGTAATAAACTTGATGCGAGTGTCTTCATTAATGAGAAGAGATTTTGCGTTTATTTTATCATGGTATCAAGAGCATCAGGTTTGTGAAAAGAGTGTGACAAAAACATCCTACAAGAGATTGTGGGTGTGTGAGAAAAAAACAATCCTATGAGAGTTCGTGGGTGAGAGAAAAAAGATCCCGCGAGAGTTCGTGGGTGAGAGGAGAAAAAAAAAAGTCTACGAGAGTTCGTGGATTTGGAAAAAGAAAACTTCTACAAGAGTTTGTGGGGGTGAGGAAAAAAAACCTATGGGAGAACGTTGAAAAAAAAAGATGATGCGAGAGTTCTTGGTATGAAAGAAAGAATCATAAGAACGAAGATGATGACAAGGCAAAGTATGACGATATGATGGATTTGTGTAAGAGACTGTGTCAACCAACGATGATAAAAAAGGAATTCCGAGAAGATTCGTGACAGAAAATAATTGTGGCAATTATGACAAAGATGATGATAGAGGACAAAGATGACGAAGATAAGGATGAAAATTGATCGCAACATGAGAAGCTGATTCAAGCGGATGATTATGATGATTGGAGCGGATGATTCAATTTTTTTTAAAATTTGGCAAACTCTCGATTGAGTATCGTGAGCTTGAGGGGGGATGTTGACAAATATGTTAATATATATTATTATGAGAAAATATGGAGAATTGCCTTTATTGTATTATTAGTAAATAGGGAGATTTCCCTTAATGTGTTAATTTTCATTATTGAGAATTAAAGATTTGCTATATAAATAATTGTGATGTATTGTAATAAACTTGAGGCGAGTGCCTCCACCTTTGAATGAGAAGAGAATTTGGGACTATTTTATCATTATTATTTCAAGTTGTTATAAATAGAATATATTATAACTAATATGGTAACAGATGATGTGTTATTTTACTACAGGTCTCTACACTTCTCTACAGATTCGACAAATATAGCCAATATAATCGTGTTGGCTAAATTTATAGACAAGAGGATTGTATCATTGGAGTGAGCATTTTTTTACAAATTATGTATAATTGTTTACTATATATTAAACATCAACACAAGGGCAAAAAGTTCCATTTTAATAGTTGTGAAATTACTATTTTGCCCCTATTTGTTGAAAATTATCAAAAATGCCATCCTTTTAGTATCAATATATTCCTAATGTCTGCTAGTATTGCATTATGAAAATTACTGCTTTTATCCTTCATTTTTTTAATCTTCTTTATTTCTTTGATGCCATTTTCTGTCATTATACAGGAAAATTACTGCTTTTATCCTTTATTTTTTTAATCTTCTTTATTTCTTTGATGTCCCTTTTTGTCATTACACTGCATTTGGAGCGAACCAATTTAGATTGGATCGATCCAAATCTAAATCTATACTATTTTTTATCATTACACAACATTTGGATCGACCCAATTGGATTGATCCAAATCTAAACCTCTACTATTATCCATCATATTTTTATTAATAATATAATTAATGATAATTAGCCGATTGTCTTTTTCAATTAAAAGATGTTTACTTATAATTTATATAATATTACCTTTTATAAATACCTAAAATATCATATCTTCCAATCAATATTTTCTTTCTTTCCAATCAGTATTTGGAGCGATCCAATTGGATCAACACAAATCTAAACCTTTACTATTATCCTTCATTTTTATTAATAATATAATTAATGATAATTAGCTGATTGTCTTTTTCAATTAAAAGATGTTTACTTATAATTTTTTTTTCCTGTCAAAGATGTTTACTTATAATTGATGATATTACCTTTTATAAATACCTAAAATATCATATCTTCCAATCAAGAATTTTTTTTTCTATAATTACAACACCTTTATTTTTTTAATCTTCTTTATTTCTTTGATGTCCCTTTTTGTCATTACACAGCATTTGGAGCGAACCAATTTAGATTGGATCGATCCAAATCTAAATCTATACTCCCTCTGTCCCAACCAATTGTTTACACTTTCCTTTTTGGGACGTCCCAACCAATTCTTTACGTTTCCTAAAATAGTAAGTTTTAACACTATTACACCCACTACTTCACTTATTTTAACAATACTTTACACTATTACACCCACTACTTCACTTATTTTAACAATAAAATCACTATTACACCCACTACTTCACTTATTTTAACCATAAAATCACTATTACACCCAATACTACACTTATTTTAATTGGATATCTTGGTCTCCGTGCTAAAAGCAAACGTAAACAAACACTTGGGACGAAGGGAGTACTATTTTTTATCATTACACAAATTTGGATCGACCCAATTGGATTGATCCAAATCTAAACCTCTACTATTATCCATCATTTTTTTATTAATAATATAATTAATGATAATTAGCCGATTGCCTTTTTCAATTAAAAGATGTTTACTTATAATTTATATAATATTACCTTTTATAAATACCTAAAATATCATATCTTCCAATCAATATTTTCTTTCTCTCTAATCAGCATTTGGAGCGATCCAATTGGATCAACACAAATCTAAACCTTTACTATTATCCTTCATTTTTATTAATAATATAATTAATGATAATTAGCTGATTGCCTTTTTCAATTAAAATATGTTTACTTATAATTTTTTTTTTTGTCAAAGATTTTTACTTATAATTGATGATATTACCTTTTATAAATACCTAAAATATCATATCTTCCAATCAAGATTTTTTTTTTCTATAATTAAAACACGTTGACTTTTAATTTAAAACATAATATTGCAATAATTAATACATACCCAAAAATATGACATCATATCTTCTAACCACTAACAAAATATAATAAAAATTCGTATACAACGAATAATATCCGTTAGATTTTTAGTTAAAAATTAGAATTGTTAGATCTAATGATTAAATATATTACACGATTAAATTTATTTACTAAAAATATACCCAAAAATATGACATCATATCTTCTAACCACTAACAAAATATAATAAAAATTCGTATACAACGAATCATATCCGTTAGATTTTTAGTTAAAAATTAGAACAGTTAGATCTAATGATTTAATATATTACATGATTAAATTTATTTACTAAAATTTCAAGGTTCGAATTTTTTTAAATACCTAAAATATCATATCTTCCAATCAATAATTTTTTTCTCTCTAATTAAAACACGTTGACTTTTAATTTAAAACATAATATTGCAATAATTAATACATACACAAAAATATGACATCATATCTTCTAATCACTAACAAAATATAATAAAAATTCGTATACAACGAATAATATCCGTTAGATTTTTAGTTAAAAATTAGAACTGTTAGATCTAATGATTTAATATATTACATGATTAAATTTATTTACTAAATGCGTTAAATGCATACCAAAAAATATGACATCATATCTTCTAACCACTAACAAAATATAATAAAAATTTGTATACAACGAATAATATCAGTTAGATTTTTAGTTAAAAATTAGAATTGTTAGATCTAATGATTAAATATATTACATGATTAAATTTATTTACTAAAATTTCATGATTCAAATTTTTATAAATATCTAAAATATCATATCTTTCAATCAATAATTTCTTCTCTCTAATTAAAAAACGTTGACTTTTAATTTAAAACATAATATTGCAATAATTAATACATACCAAAAAATATGACATAATATCTTCTAACCACTAATAAAATCTATACTATATTATAAAAGCCGAAACATTAAAAGTTTGGTCGATCGGTCGGTACGGTACCTATTGATTTTACTTATTTACCCTTACTCAAATAAAATCCATCATACTAACTATTTAATATCTTTTTTCAGGTTAAACATATTATCTTCTCTATTTTTTAATAAATAAATAATTTCCTTTTTCATGTAAATTCAATATCTTTTATATTTTATCTAACTAAAATTTCCATCCTACTAACTAATTAATTTCCCTTTTCAGGTTAAACATATTATCTTTTCTATTTTTCAAAAACTAAATAATTTCCTTTTTCAGGTAAAATACAATATTTTTTATATTCTATCTAACTAAAATTTCTCCTTTATTAATCAATTTCCTTTTTCAGGTTAAACATATTATCTTTTCTATTTTTCAATAACTAAATAATTTCCTTCTTAGGTAAAATACAATATATTTTACATTTTATCTAACTAAAATTTCTCCTTTTTTAAAAACTACTATCAATTTTGTATAATAAAATAACATAATTATATTATAATTAGTATTAACTAATCAATTACCTTTTTGAGCCAAAATACGTTACATTTTCTCTTTTCTCTAACTAAAATCTCTCTTTTTCCAATTGTATCATGGACGATTACCTTTTCCAAACACGTTACCTTTTTCTTTCTCTTACGAAAATCTCTTTTTTTCCAATTATATCACGGACGATTCTATTTAATAAAATTAAAATAATAATATTATAGTACTAATAATTAACTAATTACCTTTTCACCTAAAAGGTATCATCTTTTATATTTTTTTCTAATTAAATTCCATTTTTTTCTAGAAATTTCAGGGGCAACATTAATTTCTCATTTTCTAAAAACTACGAGCAATTTTATTTAGTAAAATAACATTATTAAATTATAATTAATATAAACTAATCAATTACCTTTTTCACATAAATTATGTCATTTTTTTAATTTTCACGTTACCTTTCTATTTTTAAAAACTAAAATCTCTCATTTTCCGATTATATCACGGATGGTTCTGTTTAATACAATAAACTAATAATATTATAATATTAATAATTAAGTGATTACCTTTTTTATTTAAACGTATCATCTTCTATTTAATGAAATAAAATAATAATTATATAAATACTAATAATTAGCCGATTACCTTTTTCAAGTAAAACCTATCATTTTTTCTATATTTTCTAACTAAAATATCTCATTTTCTAGAAATATCACGGATAACATTTATATAATTATTATCAAATCATCTCATATAAAAATTTAAGCCTCCCAAATTTATATTTAAAAAAAATTAACTTAAATTAATGAAAAATTCATATAATATTAAAAAACAATTGTGCATCAAATAGATCGGTTCAATTTTTTTAATTTTCTCAATTTTTTGAATTAATAATTCCAATGATTAAAAAAAATCTCAATTGCATTTTAAAACTTTACTAATAGAGGAAACTAAATATATAGTTTCATTATTTTTTACCTATAAAATCTTTACTAATGAAGTAAAGAAATATCTAAATTGCATTTTAAATTTTTACTAATCGAGTAAACTAAATATACAATTTCAATATCCTTACCTTTAAAATTTCATTTTAAAACATTGAAAGTTTCGTCGGTCGGTCGGTCGGTACCTATTTTTTTACTTTATTACCCTTACTTAGTCATAAATAAGATTTCTCCTAATAACTAATCAATTTCTGTTTTCAAGTAAAACATATTAAAAATAATCAATTTCCTTATAAAATACGTTATTTTTTCTATTTTCTTTAGCTAAAATCTGTCTTTTTCCAATTAAATGACGCCCTTACTTAATTATAAATAAACAATTTCCCAATAACTAATCAATTTTTTTTCAAGTAAAACATATTAAAATAATCAATTTTCTTTTAAAAAACACTACCTTTTCTATTTCCTTTAGCTAAAATCTATATTTTTCCAATTATATGGTGCCGGTCGGTTGGTTGATCGGTTGGTCGGTACCTATTGTTACTTAATTATCCTTACTTAATTATAAATAAACTTTCTCCTAATAACTAATCAATTTCTAGTTTCAAGTAAAACATATTAAAATTATCAATTTCTCTAAATTGCATTTTAAATTTTTACTAATCGAGAAAACTAAATATGCAACTCAATTGTATTTTAAACTTTACTAATAGTGGAAATTAAATATCACTAACAAAATATAATAAAAATTCGTATACAACGAATAATATCCGTTAGATTTTTAGTTTAAAATTAGAACTATTATATATATACTTATATAAAGGAGAAATGAGGGGATCTAAACCTCTACTATTATCCTTTATTTTTTTATTAATAATATAATTAATGATAATTAACCGATTGTCTTTTTCAATTAAAAGATGTTTACTTATAATTTATATGATATTACCTTTTATAAATACCTAAAATAACATATATTCCAATCAATAATTTTTTTCTCTCTAATCATCATTTGGAGCGATCCAATTGGATCAACCCAAATATAAACCTCTACTATTATCCTTCATTTTTTTTATTAATAATATAATTGATGATAATTAGCTGATTGCCCTTTTCAATTAAAAGATGTTTACTTATAATTGATGATATTACCTTTTATAAATACCTAAAATATCATATCTTCTGATCAATAATTTTTTTTCTCTCTAATTAAAACACGTTGAATTTTAATTTAAAACATAATATTGCAATAATTAATACATATCCAAAAATATGATATCATATCTTCTAACCACTAACAAAATATAATAAAAATTCATATACAACGAATAATATCCGTTAGATTTTTAGTTAAAATTAGAACTGTTAGATCTAATGATTAAATAGGTTACGTGATTAAATTTATTTACTAAAATTTCAAGTTTCGAATTCCGTCAACGATACTATTATCTTTCATTTTCTTAATCTTCTTTATTTCTTTGATGCCCCTTTTTACCATTACACATCATTTGGAGCGCCCCAATTTAGATTGGATCGATCCAAATCTAAACATATACTATTTTTTGTAGTTACACAATATTTGGAGTAACCCAATTGGATGGACCCAAATCTAAACCTCTACTATTATCCTTTATTTTTTTTTATCTTTCTTTATTTCTTTGATTCTCCTTTTTGTCATTACTCAAATCTATCTCTATCATTTTTCACCTTCAAGTCCAAGCCGCTCAAATCTTCACACTGCTGGATTTTGACGCATGTTTGCACTTTTCAGATTTGAAAGCTGGGTTTTTCACCAATTTAACATCTCAACCCCCTGAAGTAGGATTAAGGTATGTGTACTAGACCTTCGTACGGGTCATATATGTTTGGTTCCGGTTTTTAGTTTGGCCATAAGAGTTCAGTTTTTATTGATTTCACAGTATTAAAAATTAGACAGGATAATATTTGTTTGGTTTTGATTTTGGTTTGGAATTTAAGAATTAAAGTTTTAATGAATTACCCGATGTTATAATAATATACAGGACACCAGAAAGGTACCTTTAAAATATTTGCTTGGCCTTTCAATTTTCAATTTTACATGTCATAATGACAAAGGTAGTTGGAAAGATTACCAATTAATAATATTGACACAGTACAGACCATGTTATTTGTAAATAATCTTGGGACTCAATTTGATACTTATAGACATTATTTTGTTTTCAAGCAAGTTTATGTTCTTTATGGATTTGTTCAACTTAAGGTTCATGGGTAGACATGCTACGTACCAGAAGGTCTTATGGAATATCATACTTTTTATCGGATGTCTCCGAAGGGACTATGGAATAGCATACTTAGAAGCTCAGACCCACGTCACAAGCCTCACCCTCTAGGTCAGGCAACATTGCTCTTATTTATGCTTTAAATATCTTCTTTACTCGCATTCAATTTCACTTTATATATGATCTCATATTTAGCACTTTCACTTGAGCTCCATATTAAAATATAAAAGCACTAACTTTTCCCTTTTTCAGTTTAGTTGGCTTTTTGAGAGAGAATAGGTAGTGAAAAATGTGATTTTTATAATTTGTAATCATACATTATTTGAAGATAAAAGTGAATAAGTGAGCTTCTTGCGGAGACCTGTATTTTTGGTAAACAGTATTATCCTTCATTTTTTTAATCTTCTTTATTTCTTTAATTAATGCCCCTTTTTGTCATTACACAGCATTTGGAGCAACCCAATTTAGATTGGAACAAAAAAATCTATTATGATATTGTACTTATTTTCAATAATGTTGTAGTACTACGATTGCACCTCCAGCCTTACTCTTCTCCTCCAGCTACATAATTTTAAATATTGGAAACAAAATACAATACAAGAAGAAGTTTGCATTTATAAATATAGATTACAAGCAGAGAGAGAGATGTTTAGTTACAGATAGACTACATATCAACAACATAAGTGATAAAAAGAAAGATGTTAGTTACAGATAGACTACATAGCAGCAACATAAGTGATAAAAAGAAAGATGGTCCACATGATGATCAAGCTAATGAAGTATTGAAGTAATTAACAAGCATGAACCACATAAGCAACTTCCATTTTATAGGTATTGTTTATCATAACGTGGGTAATGGGTTTATGTATTCCCATTAATTTTATTTTTGGTCACCCCTCTAAGTTGATCACAAAAAAATTAACAACCCATCAAAATAAGTAGTTTAAAATATATTCAAATTCAAATTATTATATTCGTTTCAATAAAAACATACTTTTAATATAATAAAGTTAATAAAATAAAAATTCAACAATTTCAGAAAGCGAGAGCCATGGTGAAAGACCTTAATTTGAACATAAACTATAAATCTACTAGAATATTTATCTAATATTTTGGCTTGCTTATTTAATTATATAATTTACTTTTTTTAATAAAAGAATCTATATTAATAATATACATACACTGTATTTTCATACATGAATTTACTAATACAGTTTAATGGTCACGCTCTGGTGAGAATGAGAACACTGAGAACACACATATTCACTACATTTCAAGCTATTGTAAAGGGCCCCGCTAGGGGCATCTTCACAAAAAAAAGTCTTATAATTCTACCCTCTATCCATTCATAAAAAAAATTAACAAAAAAAAAATTAAAATGAGAACAGTGAGAACACACATATTCGCTACATTTTAAGCTATTTTAATGGACCCCGATAAGGGCATCTTCACACAAAAATCTTATAATTCTATCCTCTATCCATTCATAAAAAAAATTAACAAAAAAAATTAAAATTGCTTGAAATGTGGTCTCATTGTTCTCCAACATTTATATATTATATTAACTATGAGGTCTCATAGTTAATATAATATGTTCTTGATATTATATGAGGTTTAATGTTTTGGAGCCATTTAATGTTTTGGATCCATTGGGTGAAGGGATTATCATTTCCGCATTTGAATAATGAAGATAATTTATTATTGTTTTCAATTAGAGAACAATATTTGTAAAAATATTTATTACATTTATTGCAGATTTTGATGGATTAAATAAATTTTCAACATTGTTAAAATAGAATTGTATGCTACTTTTTTATATAAATTTTAGCATATCATTATTTTATTAAATACTTATATAACTGTATATAATATCTTTATAAAAATTGATTATTTATATAATTGCATACAATATCTTTTTAAGAAATTAATCAAATTTGTTAAATTTTTGGTATTGTATTAAATTTTTTATTTTACTTTGATGTCCCTTTTTGTCATTACACAATATTTGGAGCGACCCAGTTTAGATTGGATCGACCCAAATCTCCTTTATTAATCAATTTTTTTTTTCAGGTTAAACATATTACCTTTTCTATTTTTCAATAACTAAATAATTTACTTCTTAGGTAAAATACAGTATCTTTTACATTTTATCTAACTAAAATTTCTCCATTTTTAAAAACTACGATCAATTTTGTATAATAAAATAACATAATTATATTATAATTAGTATTAAATAATTAATTACCTTTTTGAGCCAAAATACGTTACCTTTTCTCTAACTAAAATCTCTCTTTTTCCAATTGTATCATGGACGGTTATCCAATTATATCACGGGCGATTCTATTTAATAAAAATAAAATAATAATATTATAGTACTAATAATTAACTGATTACCTTTTCAACTAAAACGTATCATCTTTTATATTTTTCTAATTAAATTCCCTTTTTTTTCTAGAAATTTCAGGGGCAACATTAATTTCTTATTTTCTAAAAACTATGAGCAATTTTATTTAGTAAAATAACATAATTAAATTATAATTACTATAAACTAATCAATTACCTTTTTCACATAAATTATGTCATCTTTTTAATTTTCACGTTACCTTTCAATTTTTTTATACAATTTCAATATCCTTACCTTTAAAATTGCATTTTAAAACATTGAAAGTTTGGTCGGTCGGTTAGTTGGTTGGTCGGTCGGTACCTATTGTTTTTACTTAATTACCCTTACTTAATTATAAATAAAATTTCTCCTAATAACTGATCAATTTATGTTTTCAAGTAAAACATATTAAAATAATCAATTTCCTTCTAAAATACGTTACATTTTCTATTTTCTTTATCTAAAATCTCCTTTTTCCAATTAAGTGATGCCCTTACTTAATTATAAATAAACAATTTCCCAATAACTAATCAATTTTCTTTTTCAAGTAAAACATATTAAAATAATTAAAAAAATTTAAAAAAATGTTACCTTTTCTATTTCCTTTAGCTAAAATCTATAGTTTTCCAATTATATGGTGCCGGTCGGTTGGTTGGTCGGTACCTATTGTTTTTACTTAATTACCCTTACTTAAATATAAATAAAATTTCTCCTAATAATATATAATGGAGATCCGAGGGGATCTAAACCTCTACTATTATCCTTCATTTTTTTATTAATAATATTATTAATGATAATTAGCCGATTGCCTTTTTCAATTAAAAGATGTTTACTTATAATTGATACTAGCTTATAACCCGTGCGATGCACAGGTTTCTTTTGATATGTTATAAATTTTATTTTATTCTATAATTATCTTTTTATATAATTATTAATTTTAAAAATTATTTTAATATTAATTTAATGAAATTTGAAGTAAATTTAATAAATGATTTGCATGATTTAAAATTTATAAAATAAAATTTTAAGTTAAATATGTCATTAACAGAATTCGAACCTTGAATATTTAGTGAATTAATTTAATCATTAAATATACCTTATAATTACATCTAATTGTTCTTATCAATTAGTTAAAAACTAATAGTAATATTGTGTCATATTTTTGGGTATAAATTAATGATTGTAATTTTGTTTTAAATTAAAATGTAGTGTATTTAATTAGAAAAGAAATATTAATGATTGGAAGATTATGATTGCAAAATTATGTTTTAAATTAAAAGGTAACGTGTTTTAATTAGAAAAAGAAATATTAATGATTGGAAGTTAGGATATTTTAGATACACATAAAGGGTAATATGTTCAATTAAAAGTAAATGTATTTTAAATTGATTGAAATATAAGATATTTTAGGTATTTATTAAATTTTAGTTAATAGTACAATTTTTGTTTTATATAATTATCAATTTAATAATTTTTAAAATTTTAATTTAACATAATTTAATATACTCATATTTGCGTATTATATTAATATTTTCTTATTATAAACAATGTACATGGATTTTTAATATGTTTTATTAATAATTGAAAATATGTTGTGATATTTTTGAGTATATATTAATGATTGTAAGATTAGTTTTAAATAAAAAAGGTAATGTATTTTAATTAGAAAGAAAATAATAATGATTTGAAAATATGATACGATTGATGTTTTTACAAAATGTAATATCTTGAATTAAAGGTAAATGGGAAAATGACAATAACTAATTACATTAATTATATTGTGTCCGTTTGGCAAATCTACCGATCAACTTATAAATTACTTATTTCGGAAAAAATTTCGTATTTACATACTTTTTTTTAGAGAAAAATATGTATCGGGCCCAAACGGTTCTTGCAAAAATAAATTACTTATTTTAGACAAAAGTACATATTTCCTAACTTTTTTCCTGAATAAGTAACTTATTTCTGAAAAATAAGATTTCCCAAACGGGCCCATTATGTCATTACTTATTTTAATAATTATGATAACCATAGCGAAAACCAAACCAACCAAACTTTCAATCTTTCAGTTTTAATATATTAGTATTGATATACATTAATGATTGTAAATTTATGTTTTAAATTAAAAGGTTGTGTATTTAATTAGAAAAGAAATATTAATGATTGGAAGATTATGATTGCAAAATTATGTTTTAAATTAAAAGATAACGTGTTTTAATTAGGAAAGAAATATTAATGATTGGAAGATACGATATTTTAGGTGTGTATAAAGGATAATATGTTCAATTAAAAGTAAACGTCTTTTAAATTTTAAATTGATTGAAAGATAAGATATTTTAAGTATTTATTAAATTTTAGTTAATGGTACAATTATGTTTTTATATAATTGTAAATTTAATAAATTTTTAAATTTTAATTTAATATAATTTAATATACTCATATTTACATATTATACTAATATTTTCTTATTATAAACAACGTATAGGGATTTTTAATGTATTTTATTAATAATTGAAAATATGGTGTGATATTTTTGTGTATATATTAATGATTGTAAGATTAGTTTTTTTTTTTTTTTAAAAGATAACGTATTTTAATTAGAAAGGAAATATTAATGATTTGAAGATATGGTACGATTGATAATATTAATGATTTGAAGATATGGTACGATTGATGTCTTTATAAAATGTAATATTTTCAACTAAAAGTAGATGCATGTGAAAATGGTAATGACTAATTACCATTAATTATATTATGACATTATTTATTTTAATAATTAGGATAATCAAACCGAAAACCAAATAACCAAACCGAAAACCAAAACTTTCAATGTTTCGGCTTTAATATAATAGTATAGATGATATTACCTTTTATAAATACCTAAAATATCATATCTTCCAATCAATAATTTTTTTTCTCTCTAATCAGCATTTGGAGCGATCCAATTGGATCAACCCAAATCTAAACCTCTACTATTATCCTTCATTTTTTTATTAATAATATAATTAATGATAATTAGTTGATTGTCTTTTTCAATTAAAAGATGTTTACTTATAATTGATGAAATTACATTTTATAAATACCTAAAATATCATATCTTCCAATCAATAATATTTTTTCTATTAATTAAAACACGTTGACTTTTAATTTAAAACATAATATTGCAATAATTAATACATACCCAAAAATATGACTTCATATCTTCTAACCACTAACAAAATATAACAAAAATTCGTATACAACGGATAATATCCGTTAGATTTTTAGTTAAAAATTAGAACTGTTAGATTCAATGATTAAATATATTACATGATTAAATTTATTTACTAATTGCATACCCAAAAATATGACATCATATCTTCTAACCACTAACAAAATATAATAAAAATTCGTATACAACGAATAATATCCGTTAGAATTTTATTTAAAATTAGAACTGTTAGATCTAATGATTAAATATGTTACATGATTAAATTTATTTACTAAAATTTCAAGGTTCGAATTTTGTCAACGATATTATTATCCTTCATTTTCTTAATCTTCTTTATTTTTTTGATGACCCTTTTTACCATTACACAGCATTTGGAGCGACCCAAATTAGATTGGATCGACCCAAATCTAAACATATACTATTTTTTGTCATTACACAACATTTGGAGTAACTCAATTGGATCGACCCAAATCTAAACCTCTACTATAGTATTATCCTTTATTTTTTTTATCTTTCTTTATTTCTTTGATTCTCCGTTTTGTCATTACTCAAATCTATCTCTGTCATTTTTCACCTTCAAGTCCATGCCGCTCAAATCTTCACACTGCTGGATTTTGATGCATGTTTGCAATTTTCAGATTTGAAAGCTGGGTTTTTCACCAAATTAACATCTCAATCCCCTGAAGTAGGGTTAAGGTATGTGTACTAGACCTCCGTACGGGTCATATATGTTTGGTTCCAGTTTTCAGTTTGGCCATAAAAGTTAAGTTTTTATTGATTTCACAATATTAAAAATTAGACAGGATAATATTTGTTTGGTTTTGATTTTGGTTTAAAATTTAAGAATTAAAGTTTTAATGAATTACCTGATGTTATAATAATATACAGGACACCAGAAAGGTACCTTTAAAATATTTGCTTGGCCTTTCAATTTTTTATTTTACATGTTGTAATAACAAAGGTAGTTGGAAAGATTACCAGTTAATAACATTGACACAGTACGGACCATGTTATTTGTAAATAATCTTGGGACTCAGTTTGATACTTATAGACATTATTTTGTTTTCAAGCAAGTTTATGTTCTTTATGGATTTGTTCAACTTAATGTTCATGGGGTAGACATGCTACGTACCAGAAGATCTTATGGAATAGCATACTTTTTATCGGATGTCTCCGAAGGGACTATGGAATAGCATACTTAGAAGCTCAGACCCACGTCACAAGCCTCGCCCTCTGGGTCAGGTAGCATTGCTCTTATTTATGCTCTAAATATCTTCTTTACTCGCGTTCAATTTCACTTCATATATGATCTCATATTTAGCACTTTCACGTGAGCTCCATATTAAAATATAAAAGCACTAACTTTTCCCTTTTTCAGTTTAGTTGGCTTTTTGAGAGAGAATAGGTAATGGAAAATGTGATTGTTATAATTTGTAATCATACATTATTTGAAGATAAAAGTGAATATGTGAGCTTCTTGCGGAGACCTGTGCTTTTGGTAAACAGTATTATCCTTCATTTTTTTAATTTTCTTTATTTATTTAATGCCCCATTTTGTCACTACACAGCATTTGGAGCAACCCAATTTAGATTGGAACAAAAAAATTCTAATATGATATTGTACTTATTTTCAGTAATGTTGTAGTACTACGATTGTACCTCCAGCCTTTCTCTTCTCCTCCAGCTACATAATTTTAAATATTGAAAACAAAATACAATACAAGAAGAAGTTTGCATTTATAAATATAGATTACAAGCAGAGAGAGATGTTTAGTTACAGATAGACTACATAGCAACAACATAAGTGATAAAAAGAAAGATGTTAGTTACAGATAGACTACATAGCAGCAACATAAGTGATAAAAAGAAAGATGGTCCACATGATGATCAAGCTAATGAAGTATTGAAGTAATTAACAAGCCTGAACCACATAAGCAACTTCCATTTTATAGGTATTGTTTATCATAACGTGGGTATGGGTTTATGTATTCCAATTAATTTTATTTTTGGTTACCCCTATAAGTTGATCACAAAAAAATTAACAAACCATCAAAATAAGTAGTTTAAAAATATATTCAAATTCAAATTATTATATTCATTTCAATAAGAACATACTTTTAATATAATAAAGTCAGCCATGGTGAAAGACCTTAATTTGAACATAAACAATAAATCTACTAGAATATTTATCTGATATTTTGGCTTGCTTATTTAATTGTATAATTTACTTATTTTTAATAAAAGAATCTATATTATTAATATGTATACACTGTTTTTTCATACATGAATTTACTAATACAGTTTAATGGTCACGCTCTGGTGAGAATGAGAACAGTGAGAACACACATATTCACTACATTTTAAGCTATTTTAAAGGGCCCCGCTAGGGGCATCTTCACCAAAAAAAAGTTTTATAATTCTACCCTCTATCCATTCATAAAAAAATTAACAAAAAAATAAATAAAATGAGAACAGTGTTAACACACATATTCGCTATATTTCAAACTATTTTAAAGGGCCCCGCTAGGGGCATCTTCACACAAAAGTCTTATAATTCTACCCTCTATCCATTCATAAAAAAATTTAACAAAAAAATTTAAAAATTGCTTGAAATGTGATCTCATTGTTCTCCAACATTTACACATTATATTAACTATGAGGTCTCATAGTTAATATAACATGTTCTTGATATTATATGAGGTTTAATGTTTTGGAGCCATTTAATGTTTTGGAGTCATTGGAGGTGAAGGAATTATCATTTCCGCATTTGAATAATGAAGACAATTTATTATTGTTTTCAATTAGAGAACAATATTTGTAAAAATATTTATTATTTTTATTGCAGATTTTGATGGATTAAATAAATTTTCAACATTGTTAAAATAGAATTGTATGCTACTTTTTTATATAAATTTTAGCATATCATTATTTTATTAAATACTTATATAATTGTATATAATATCTTGCTAAGAATTGATTATTTATATAATTGCATACAATATTTTTTTAAGAAATCAATAAAATTTGTTAAATTTTTGGTATTGTCAATTTAAATTAAGTAAGATGTTTTAAGAAATCAATCAAATTTGTTAAATTTTTGGTATTATCATTTTAAATTAAATAAGAAGCCGTGTACGAAGTACGGGCATCTTATTTAATTTAAACCTTCCACTCTTAAACTAGTGTCATAACCATTATGCTACACTTAATTTTAAATATATTTTAAAAATCTTAAAAGATAAACCAAATCATCTCCTTTTGTTCCATTTTTTTTATTTCAACTATATATTAAATCTCAATACAATTGCAAAAAGTGCCAATAAATTGGTTGTAAAATTACTATTTCACCCTCATTTTCTGGAAATAACAATTGTGCCACCCCTTTAAAATCCATGTAAAAATTGGAAAAATTTGTGTTAGCTTTTCGGTGACGAGCCACCAATCTTTTTTTAAGAGGTTCATCATATAGCCACTACATTACTTTTCGAGTTTTCTTAAAAATCTTATAAGATATCACGCCATTTTCACTTAAATTATTTTCATTTTTGTTTTCGCTTTTGAGTTAATAATTGTTAGTTTATATTATTTATATAATTCCATTATTTCAGTTTTCGTAGTTTTATTTATCTATATATTCAATCATCTTATAAATTTTAATACACATGTATGTTTTCGATTAAATATATATTAAATACATTATTTATAATTCATATATTTATATTATATTATATCTCTTATCATACTTTATTTGAATTAGTTGATAATGTATACCTAAAAAATAATATTGAAATTTGATCCAATATAAGGAATATAGTATATGCAATGTATTTCATTATTCATTACTTCGATCATTTTAAATTAAGAAAATTAGTTTTAAAATTATTTTAAAATTATACAATAATCATGTCTATACATTTATCACATTCGTTTCTTAATAATTTTGTTTCAAAATGTACACTTCTCTTGTTTATATTTTCTAAAATAATCTACACTCTCTTTGTCATTATCAAGGTTCTGAAACTCCCCGATTTAGCCGATTAATCCCCTATTAATCCTATGTAAGGCGATCAACCGGTTCGATTTTTGAAATCCGATTAATCTTATTAATTTATTTAAACTGATATGTTTAATTGTAAATTACACTAATGTATTAAATATTATTATAATATCCGATTAATATTCCGATTAATACTTTCGACTAATCCCCGATTACCCGATTAATCTTAAATCGGTACCTCAGCCTATTTGTACTGATTACCGATTTTTACAACCAACTCATTATAAATTATTAACATGAAAAATAAAATGTTAAGATAAAATTCTTGGTTATACATGAATGTTACTAAGTCTGGATTAAAAAAAATTCACAAAAAACATTTATTTCTATGTATATATTAAATTATTGAAATAAAAGACAATTTAGTTGAAAAAAAGTTTTTTTTTTGGGTTAACCATATATATTCAAGTTTACATATATCCTGAAATAATTGATTGTTTAGCGAAATATTACGTAATACCTAATCTCTTTTTGGATGTAATATTAAAAATATAACTAACATAATATGCTTTTTCCAGGTTGATCAGATGTACAATGATATGAACTATAATTTTATTATTTGTTTACATGCCCATTTTTTCAAATTCTTCTTTGCAACCTCAGTCTATTTCCTATAGGAATTTTGTTTTATAGGTTCATGACCTGTGTGAAAACATTGCATTATAGACTTGCAATAGAGATGACATTAACGTAAGAAAAATCTTATAAGATGAATCTCGCCATTTTCACGTAACATATTTAATGAGTATGATACCCCTTGCGGCTAATTGTGGACGGTTGTAATCGTGTTGATATGGAAAGCAATGCCTATCACAATGGAAAGATAAAGATTATCATCTTACTCTCTCAAATTTATTATTACACGATCCCCGTTCATAACTCAAAATTGTACATCATACTCAACAATATTATTGTTGGCATCTATATATAGTCCTAATTGGCATTCACTATTAACACATATCACTACTCATATTACAATTTCATAATTACGAGTTTTCAGTCTAAAAATTATTAAGTCAACCGCTACCTACTTCTTTAGAAAAAAATTAGAGACATTTACGTAGAGGCCCGTGGCTTGCACGGGCTGTTACACTAGTTATTTATGGTATGCTAACTAATATTTTAACTAAGGGTTTGTATCCATTGGAGATGCTCTAAGAGCATCTTCAATGGAGAAGATCCTTTAGTTAAAATCAAATAAATAATATCATAAATAAAATTTATAGAAATTATGTATAAAAAAAAATTCACTCCAATGAGACATTACCTTAAAAAATTTAGATAATCTGTTTTCGTTGACTATATTTGACCAACCTCAAAAGACCTGTAAGGAAGATTTGTTATGATCTATTACCTTATAAAAATATATTCTATTTATAACAAATTGAAATAATAATAACATACTATATTTACAATATAATCAAACATTATAGCTAATATACCATTGGAACACAACATCTTATAGCAAATTTTACATAATCAATAATCAATATTTTTATAATCAATATTTTATCTGATTTAGCCAACCATTTTTAGCCAATACATTGGAGATGCTCGAAGCAATCCAAACTATTTTTTTTTCAAAATTTTTAATTTCCATCCTTTATTATAATACCTGAGTCTACTACACGTCAGTTAACCAATCAAAATCGAGGAATTATTTTAGGATCAATCAGAGTTATTTCCTAAATTTTAGACCAACCATGTTATATTAAGAATTTTCCTTATTTACAATCTCACCCTACCTCTTTAACCATGGTTAGTTAACCCTTCTAATTTAAATGCAATAATGATTTTATTAAACATATCCATAAATACATTATTTTAAAATCAAAAAATGTTTACTAGAAAATCACAAATTTAATTTAAAATCAATCACGATATACCATAATATATTTTAAATTAAATTTCATAATTAATCATTCATTAATTAATCCACTACTCTTTTAATATAAAGTCAGTCACAATCATATTATCATACATAATAAATTGATTTTATAATATATATTGTACAATTATAATCGATATTAAATAATTATAATCTAACTTAACTAAAAATCGGATTTGAAATTAGATTTTAAATAACTTGGATAAAATTCATACCCTCAAAAATTTATTTTCTTTTATAAGCTCAAAAATATATTTATTCATAATTTGTTAATAAAATTAATTAACAAATGCATATAAACCTACAATATAAAATCGGATTTGAACAAATTTTAAATAGCTTGGATAAAATCCATATCTTCAAAAACTCGATTATTGAAAGGTTCAAAAATATATTTATTCACAATTGTTAATAAAATAATTAATAAATTCATATAAACAAATTTAAATACAATAATGATTTTATTAAATAAATCCATAAATACATATTTTTTAAATTAAAAACTATTTACTAGAAAATCACAATTTTAATTTGAAATCAGTCACGATATACTATTATATATTTTAAATTAAATTTTATAATTAATCATTCATTAATCAACCGCTCTTTTAATATAAAGTCAATCACAATCATACTAGCTTAAAACCCGTGCGATTCACGGACTTCTTTCAATATTATATGGTTTTTTATTAATTTGAATTACTTTTTTTAAAATATGAATTTTGGAGACTTAAATTTTTAAATAAGATGATTTGATAATAATTATATAAATGTTATTCATGATATTTCTAGGAAAAGAGGGATTTTAGTTAGAAAATATTGAAAAGATAACATTTTATTTGAAAAAGGTAACCACTTAATTATAAGTGCTTATAAAATTATTATTTAATTTATTAAATAGAATGCCGTGATTTAACTGGAAAAAGAGATGTCTTAGTTAGGGAAAATTAAAAAGGAAACATGTTTTAGGTGAAAAAGGTAATTGATTAGTTTATAGTAATTATAATTCAATTATGTTATTTTACTAAATAAAATTGCTCGTAATGTTTTAAGAAAAGGAAAAATTAATGTTGCCCGTGATATTTTTAGAAAAAGATTGATTTTAGTTAGAAAATATAGAAAAGATGATAGATTTTAGTTGAAAATTTTAATCGATTAATTATTATTATTATAATATTGTTATTTTATTTTATTGAATAGAACTGCCCGTAATATAATTGAAAGAAGACATATTTTAGTTAGAGAAAATAGAAAAAGTAATGCGAAAATTAAAAAGGTGACATGTTTTAGGTGAAAAAGGTAATTGATTAGTTTATAGTAATTATAATTTAATTTATGTTATTTTATTAAATTAAATTGCTCATAGTGTCTTTAGATAATGAGCAATTAATGTGCCCGTGATATTTTTAGAAAAAATAATTTTAATTATCAAATATGGAAAAGATGATATGTTTTAGTTGAAAAAGGTAATCGGTAATTATTAGTACTTCAATAGTTTTATTTTATTTTATAAAATAGAATCACCCGTGATATAATTGGAAAAAAAGATATTTTAGTTATAGAATAGAGAAAAGGTAACATGTCTTGGCTGAAAAAGTTAATTGATTAGTTAATAGTAATTATAGAATGTCGTGATTTAACTGGAAAAATAGAGGTTTTAGTTAGAAAAAATTAAAAAGGAAACATGTTTTTAGATGGAAAAGGTAATTGATTAATTTATAGTAATTTTAATTCAATTATGTTATCTATACTATTATATAAAAGCCGAAACATTAAAAGTTTTGGTACTTCGTAAATTTACTTATTTACCCTTTATTATAAAGAAAAATATATATTAAAATACCTAAAATAAATATTAACATAATATAATTAATGGTAATTAGTCAATTGGCTTTTTCACAATTATTTTTAGTTGAAGATGTTAACTTTTATCATATATATACGCGAAAATATCATACCATATTTTTCTATTATTAATAAAGTATACTAAAAATCCGTATACGTTGTTTATAATAAGGAAACATTAGTAAAACCCGTAAACATGGGTATATTAAATTATATTAAATTAAAATTAAAAAATAATAAATAATGATTATATAAAAACATAATTGTAATATTTTGGTACCTGTTTTTTGTTAATTCATGAATTTACTTATTTACCATTCATTCTAAAGAAAAATATATATTAAAACACCTAAAATAAATAATAACATTGTAGCAAAAATAAATAAATAATAACATAATATAATTAATGGTAATTAGTTGATTGCCTTTTTCACATTTACTATTAGTTGAACATATTACCTTTTATCATATCTTCCAATCATTAATATTTTCTTTCAAATTAAAACACGTTACCATTTTGATTTAAAACTAATCTTACAATCAATATATACCAGAAAATATCATACCATATTTTTCAATTATTAATAAAATATATTAAAAATCTGTATACATTGTTTATAATAAGGAAATATTAGTATAATCCGTAAACATGTGTATATTAAATTATATTAAATTAAAATTTAGAAAAATATATTAAAAATAATGATTATATAAAAACATAATTGTAATATTAAATAGAATTTATAACATAATAAAAGAAATCCGTGCATCGCACGAGCAATGAAAGTTTGTCGGTTCGGTTTTCGGTACATTCATCCTATTTATTAAAATAAATAATAAAATAATATAATTAATGATAACTGGCCAATTGTTTTTTTTACTTAAAAAATGTTTTCTTTTAATTGATGATATTACTTTTTATAAACACCTAAAATATCATATCTTTCAATCAATAATATTTCTTTTCTAATTAAAATACGTTAAGTTTTAATTCAAAACATAATCTTGCAATAATTAATATATACCCAAAAATATCACACCATACCTTCTAATCACTAACAAAATATAATAAAAATCTGTATACTACGAATAATGACCATTAAATTTTTATTAAAGAGTCAGAACTGTTAGATCAAATTATTAAATGTGTTATACGATTAAATAAATTTAATAAAATTTCAAGGTTCGAATTCCATCAGCGACATATTTATTTTAAAATTTTATATTATAATTTTTAAACCATGCATATCATTAATTAAATTTATATTAAATTATCTAAATTAAAATTTAAATAAAATATTGTAAATAATGATTATATAAAAAAATTATTGTAACATAAAATAAATTTATTATATATCGAAAGAAATCCGTGCATCGCACGGGTTATAAGCTAGTTTTACTAAATTATATTGTTCGTAATGTTTTAAGAAAAGAAAAAATTAATGTTGCCCGTGATATTTTTAGAAAAATGGTGATTTTACTTAGATACAATATAAAAGATATTGTGTTTTACCTGAAAAGGGAAATTAATTAGTTAGTGAAAAATAGAAAAGGTAATATGTTTAATTAGTTAGTGGTATCTCCTATAGAAGAACTCTATCTGCCTTTAGAAGCTCCCCCTTGATCAGTAGAATCAGTAGATTCCATACTGCTAGTAGTTACTGATCTTTCCTCAGTAGACTCTGAAAGATCAGTTCCTGATGGAGTAGTCTCAGAATAGGTAGTCTGCTCCTGATGATCACTGTGTCCTCCTTGATTTATTTGCTCCCCTTCAGCAGTAGCACTCCTTTGAGAAGCAATAGAATTTCCTTCTAGAGAACCTTCATCATCACTGGAGAGTATCTCAGAATTCTTCAGATTTTCAAATTCCAATTTGTCATGGCTTTCATCAGTTTGCAGAATTCCAAATTTCTTGTCATCAAATGCAACATGAATTGATTCCATAACAATGTGAGTTCTGAGATTATAAACTTTGAAGGCCTTTGATGCTGAATATCCTAGAAAGATTGCTTCATCCGATTTGGCTTCAAATTTTCCAAGTTGTTCTGGATGAACTTTTAGAACATAACATTTGCATCCAAAGATGTGAAAGTATTTCACACTTGGTTTCTTTCCTTTGATCATCTCATAGGGAGTCTTTCCATGACTATTTACCAAGGTACAATTTTGAGTGAAACATGCAGTGTTAATAGCTTCTGCCCAAAAATAGGTTGGAAGCTTTGCATCTGCAAGCATGGTTCTTGCTGCCTCTATGAGAGTCCTGTTCTTTCTTTCCACTACACCATTCTGCTAAGGTGTACCAGGTGCAGAAAATTGTTGAGTGATTCCATTGTCTACACAATACTCCTCCATTGTAGAATTCTTGAATTATGTACCATTGTCACTCCTAAGTACTTTGACTTTGTACTCAGAGCTATTCTGAATATTCTTGACAAGTTCAATGATTTGCTGAGGAGCTTCATCCTTCTTATGTAGAAAGAACACCCATGTGAACCTTGTGAAATCATCCACTATAACTAGAGCATATCTTTTCTTGCTGATAGACATAATGTTTACTGGACCAAACAGATCAAGATGTAGCATGTGAAATGGTTCAGCAATTGAATTTTCAGTCTTGCTCTTGAAAGTGGTTCTTCTTTGTTTTCCAAGCTGACAGGCATCACAAAGCCCATCTTGCACATAATTTGCCTGAGGTAGGCCTCTCACCAGATTATGCTTAACAAGTTGATTAAGCTTCTTGAAGTTGAGATGTGAGAGCTTCTTGTGCCAATTCCAGCTTTCATCATTTGTTGCTTTGCTGTAGAGACATCTAACAATTCCTTTAGATGTATCATTCAAGCTGGCTTCATATATGTTACCATGTCTTTGACCAGATAGAACAATGTCTCCATTCTGCATATTCAAGATTTTGCATCCTTCTCTGTCAAAAATTGATTGGTAACCTTTATCACCCAGTTGACTTATGCTACGTTTTCTATGATGACATTCCCCAAAACAATTGAGCCATATCCCAGAGTTTCTCCTTTGTTGCCATCACCAAAAGATATTACTGGGCCAGCTTTCCTCTCAAACTTTGTAAGCAGGGACTTCTTTCCAGTCATATGTCCAGAGCATCCACTGTCCAAGATAATTGAATGCTTTTTTCCTGTGCCCTGCAAATAAAAAGTAACTAGTTAGAATTTTTTATGAACCAACTTTGATTGGATCCTTTCTTACTAGATTTAGAAACAACAGGCTTTGAAGATTTTGCTTTTACTTTACCTGTTGCAGAGTCAACCTTAGACTCTGATTTCACAAACTGTTTGTGACTAGGAGTTTCAGATTTCAGAGAATAATAGTCATAATACAGTTCATGATATTCTCTACACATGTAAATGGAATGAAGTAAACCACCACAATGATAACAAGCTTTTTGTGGTTGGTATTGAATTTTCTGAGTCTTGGGGAATCTGGACTCAGTTTTCCAAGAAGGTTTTTGATTGCAGTCTAGGGCCAAATGATTATGATTTCCACACTTAAAGCATTTTTTCCTAGGTGCATCAGGTACATTCTTGTAATTATTCTCTTTGTTAATACCTTTTTTTCCATTCCTATTTCTTTTGATCCAGGTTTGTCTGAAACATTTGCCATCAATGCAATGTTGTCATAATCCAATTCATCTTCAGAATCACTGGAATTAGCCCAATCCTTCTGTGTGACCATAAGTGCATTGCCCTTTCCTGAATACCTAGGCTTCTTACACTCACTAGAAAAGTGTCCAAGCTCACTGCAGTTAAAGCACTTGATCTTGGCCTTATCAAGCTTGACAATTGTACTTTTGCCTTTGTCACTCTTCTTCTCCTCCTTCTTTTGAAAAGGCCCTTTGCTAAATCTTCTCCTGTTGAATCTTCCTTTCTTGAAAGCTTTAGCAAACATAGCAAAGAGTTCCTGTATATCTGATTCAGAATCACTGTTGTCAGAGTCTATATCAGTAGTCTCTGACTCAGAACTTTCTTTGCTTTTCTTCTTCCTTGAGTTCTTTACAGCAGGTTCATTATGTTGTTCCTCTGGAAGCTTCTTTGATTCAGATTGAGCAGTGAGTGCAACAGTTTTCATCTTTCCTTCACTCCTGCTCTTCTTCTGTTGCTTGTCAAGTTCATAAGCCCTCAGTTTTCCATACACTGCCTCTAATGATATCTCGTCCAGATCATTAGCTTCCTCAATTGCAGATATCTTCTCATTGTAGAAATCAGGCAAGGCTTTCATGAACTTAGTATTTATATCCTCCAAGCCATAATATTTACCATGCATGGCCATCTCATTGATGAGTTTTGTAAACCTATCAAAGGTATCAGTAAGTGACTCACCAGACTTGGATTCAAAATACTCATACTGTTGTATAAGTAGTGTCCTCATATTCTTCCTGACAGGCTTAGTTCCTTCACAATGAACCTTAAGATTGTCCCATATATCCTTAGCAGTCTTACAAGAGAGAACATAGTTAGTGAGAACAGAATCAAGACTGTTGAATAATATGTTTCTCACTTTAGCATCTTTAAGAACGTTCTCATTTTCCTTATCTGTCCATTTAGATTTAGACTTCTCTGCTGTATGTTCTGGAACAACCTCACCATCAACAGTTGTTTGTCAAACAACCTTTGTTGGGATAAATGGTCCATCTCTGATCCTGTCAAGATAATCAGGATCTGTTGCTTCCAAATGATGCAACATCTTTACTTCCCATAGAGTATATTCGTTTCTCTTGAGCATAGGGATCTTAGTATTACCATCCTTGTAACCAGACATGATTGCAGATCTTTATGATTATTCGAAATCAACCTGCTCTGATACCAATTGTTAACTCGAATAACTTGTAGAATGGGGGGTTGAATACAAGTTATATGATCGTGTCTAATTTTTGCTCGAATAAATAAACAAGAACAAATGAATGAATCAAACTATTTGTATTAATAAGATCAAATACAAACTCTACCAAAGGTGTACAAATACCTTTAGCAGCTGCTGACAATACAAATCTCTCTCTGTTTGCACTCTCGTATACTTACGATTATAAACCTCACGAACTCACACTTTTTATAATGATATAGAGAGAGTATTTATAATGCTACCTATCAACTAATAACAGAAAGTTACTCTATACATGACAATGTTCTGCTGTCCAGTTGATAGTTTCCATCAATAGAAAATTCTTTCCTTCATGATATCTCCTTGCTTGTTCTTCAAACAACGATCCTGTTTTATAGCACTTGCCAGTTTCTGTAGCATCCATAATGACATCATCAGTAACACGACTGATATCAGGATTCCATCTTACATCAGGATCTGACCATCCCATCAGTACTTGACTTACTCTATCAGGATTCGATCTCAGTTCCTGACATGTAGTACTTGATGCACTGTTCCTAACTTAACTCTACAGATTACTGTCTAACACATATATCCTATACAAAGTGCTAAATCCTTTATAAGATCAGGATCTACAAGAAGTATAAGTAAAATTCTATTCTTAACATCACAACTCATAAATTATTCCTAACAGGGCAGCATAGTTACCTCTAATTACGCTACAAATCATGATGTTAAAACATCAACCTATCCTATGCTAGCATGACAAGTTCTAAATCTCAAGATCCACTCTCGCTTCACAAGAGATTAACAATTCAATTTTGATGTTATCTACGCATCTAAAAGAATTAAGATTAACCATACGAGGATATCAAGAATTCATCACACACAAATCTTTAAAGCAACAAACTACTAAGTTACATAGATAAATCCGTTAGAATCCCATGACAACGATTAGTTCATAATCGAACCGCTCGTCATCATGGAATCTGATGAAACCATGATAATAAACAAAGTTTGAATAGTAATAATAATGCTAGAGTAATAGAGTTTATAAAACAAATCCAAAACGAGCATAGAAGAATAGAAAAGATGAAGTAGATCTAGATCTCCGTTGCTTGTCACGAGCGTTTGGAATCCTTCTCCAAGTCTATATCGTCTCCCTCTATGTTATTCTAACTAATTCTAAGTAATTGATATGATTTACAATGATAGGTAGTGTTTATATAGGCCCTAGAATACTTTTTCAACAAGAAAATACCAAAAATACATCTTAAATTCGGAATAGAATAAGAAAAATAGAATTTTCCAGAATCGCGACGGCTGCCAGCCATCATCCACCGCTGCCAGCCATCATCCACCGCTGCCAGCGGCCAAAATTCTGCCCGAACTGATTTTTCTGCACTTGTCTTCGTTTCTTCTCCGTTTGCTTCCGTTCCTTTTGCAATAACTTCCCTTTTTATTGTCCTTGACTTGAAACCTTCATGAAAGCGTAGGGAAGCACTTCTTTCTTGATCCCAAACTCGAAATCCACACCAACATTACGGAAAAGCAAATCCTAACCGAATGCTTAACAAACCTGCACAGTTAACCAAAACACATCAAAAATACAACAAACTTGAGGCCAAGTGAATCAATTTAAGCCGATATGGAACGCTCCAAGTGGATATAAAATCCACTTATCAAAAAGCTTTTAGAAAAGTCTCACACGCCCATGTAAAATTTGTTACATTCTATTGGGTAAGCAAAGCAGAAGCGAACGTAACACTCTTCCAATGATTATCGATGCCAATGAATGGCAGAAATATCATACTATACATGTAGTGCAAATAAATAAATAACATAGTCAGTGCTATGTAATAAATAAATAAATGAACTAAGAAAGTATCCAACAGTGCAAAGATAACTTACTTATTTGTACGATATGTTGCATCAAAAAACATAACATCTCTAAAAACATCATAATTTCTGCGCCCTCGAACATCACACCAGAATAAACGAGTTAGGTGGACATTTGAATCTGTCTGATATTCATAAAAAAAGCCTCCATCTGATGTGTCCCGTTTATTTTCGAATTTTTGAAGCAGCATGTCAGCATCATGTTTACCAATGTAAAGCTTAATATCCCTCATCCAATTTTGGAAATCCACGGCAGTTGCGCCAACAGAAGAGTAAGAACCAGAAATGGACTTGCAGAAATTGTGAGCTCTAAACGGGCCTAAGTTTGATTTTGCAGAATCTAAAACAAATCGAGTTCAAAAGAAGTAATGCATCGATTGGACCGAAGAAATTCTTTTTCGGATGCAGATGCTAACGGGTGGTTATGGCCCTCAATAAAAGAGGAAACTGCATAGCAATTCAAGCCCCTGTAATTCTTTGCATTGTATTCACATTTCTTAATGACAGTCCTCTTCCTATTAACTTGCACATCAATAGTACTGGACGAATGAGACGAATCTGATTTAGCAACCAGATTTTTTGACATGGAAGTTTCATGGTGCCCTGCTTTTGAACAAACTATATATTTCGTGACAATAATGCCTTGTCAGACTTTTTGTGTTGACTTCTGAACCTCAAATCCACCCTGCCTTCCATACTCAGTGTAGACCTGAAAACAAGATTCAATATCGGTAAATTGAAGACCATGGTATGGTTTAACTTTGTCATCAAACAGTTTGGGAATCCACAACTTGCTGCTTCTACTAAAAGAATCGGCAAAGCCTTCTAACAAATCTTCGACCATATCATTACCAATGGAATCAGATGCTAGTTCAACAGCATCACTATGTTCAGTATACGGAACATTGACTGAATAAAAGACGAAAATAAACCATTAAAAAATGTTAGTTAGGAACATATGTTTCAAAACCTTAAATTCAATATTATGATAATGTAAAAGAACTTAAAAGACTGAGTGACAAAAGGCAGAGATGCAATTAGTGTACATCAGGTTTCAACTTGCTTAAAATAGAGCTGATTCTCTTTGCTTATACACCTCGTACAAATGATTACATCCTAGACATTATGACGCTAAAATAATTGACAAGGAAATGTAGCCCTAATGATAAGTGGATTTTATATCCACTTGGAGCATTCTATATCGGCTTAAATTGATTGTCTTGGACTCAAGTTTGTTGTAGTTTTGATGTGTTTTGTGTAGTTGTGCAGGTTAGCAAGAATGTCGATTATGGTGGATGCTTCTGTCATTTTTGGAGGTTAAATTGATTAAAATTTGGATTTTCCGGGAAGGTTGCGCAGTATACACTGTTTTGGCCATATCTGGAGTTCTAGAAGTCCGTTTTCAGCGATCTTACTGTCCACGCGAAGCTTGGGAGATTTTCTACAATATGGGACAGGTCTTACACGAGCAGGCTGCACGTGGTGAGAGCAGGAAGCACGACAAGCAGACTGATGGGAGTAGGGAAATTACTGTTTTGCCCTTTTTAAGTTCTAATTGTATTTTGGGCAGTTTTTAGTACCTTAATCGAATTTTAATTGTAATAGAAGGTAATTTCTTGCTGGGCAAGAAATCTAGAGCCTATATAAACACATCCTACCATTGTAATTAGGAGGACCATTACATATCAATTACTATAATTATTAACAGGAGCTTTGTGCTCTGGGGGCGCGTACCACGCGCTGGGGGCGCATAAATTCGCTGGAAATTCCTGAAAATGTCCGTTTTGCCCTTTTCAAGTTCTAATTGTATTTTGGGCAGTTTTTAGTACCTTAATTGAATTCTAATTGTATTGTAGGTTGATTTTCTTGCTGGACAAGACTTCTAGAGCCTATATAAACACATCCTACCATTGTAATTTGTATAACTATTACATATCAATTACTTAGGGTTATTTGTATCTTTTTATACTTTGTTTTTATCATGGTTTCACTTGATCCCATGATGATGAGAGGTTCAATTATGAGCTAATCGTTGTCATGGGATTTTAACGGATTTATTTATGGAGCTTTAGTATCTTGATTCTTTAGAGATCTGTGTGTGATGTATATTTAATATCCTCGTATGGTTATGCTTAATTGATAGATGTGTCATGAACATCTAATTTGTTAATCTCTTGTGATGTAAAAGTGGATCTTGAGATTTAGAACTTGTCATGCTAGCATAGGTTCATAATTGTTTATCAATATGATTCGTAGTGTAAGATGAAAATACTTATACTGCCCTGTGTGATCTTTATGGATAACTTGTTCTTCAACCGTTATGTTTTCAAATTCTATAGACATATAGGGTCTAAACATAATTGGTGTCTATTCATCTTCTATCTCTTTTGTGGATGTATGGGTAGTTTGGTATACGTATGCTGATAGGTAGAGTGTACTTGTTTCGTGTTGTCCGATAATACTCAAATAACATTCCTCGAAAGATTTCCAAGTAATTGATACTTTTATGGAAATATAAATAATGTTTAATAATAACATTCCTCAAAATGAATAATAATCTGTCGCTGGAATCCCTCCAGGTTTCCACGACTATCTCTTATAACTCAAAATACCGACTCCTTGTCTATATTTAAAGAATGAATATCATATGCCCTTCGCTAAGGGTCTTAACAAAACAATCCTGCTTATAACTGATAATTCATATCTAGTCTATAAGCCAATATCAATTCAGGAAACAAGTATATCAATAGACTTGAAAGTAGACATGCAGGCTATGACATATGTATACAACAACTTTAAAAACCCGAATTTTCGTACTATTAATTCTAAATTCTCAACTAAAATAAAATACAATTCTTTATTCAATAAATCCAAATTCAACGAATGTCAAACCAAAAGTCAACTGAACAATCTAAAATAATAAAATTAGAGACGCAACTACACAAATTCAATAACCAATGTCCAATTTAAAAAAACTGAAATTGTTCGATAATACGAAGCATCTAAATCAGGTAGCACAAAATCCACAAGTTCACATCCATATTCGATCCAAAGCTTAGTAACCTGAAATATATTAAAACAATGAGCTGCAAAGCCCAGCAAGTAACTATCGCCCGATGACTCAAAATAATACTTTAAAAAAACAAAAGTTCTAAAGCTATAAATCGATAGAAGAATCTTAACAGTAAAATCACATTTTATTCCCACAGTTCTAAGTCACAATCACACTATGTCAGTGACACGGCTTCTATAGTTCGATGGGGGCTAGTTTACGTCCCTCGTTAAGTCAAACTCAACAAGGTATCTATGTGTTCCGGAACGTGCGTAAACTAGTTCTATATGTCACACTATCCAGTGACCGGATTCTATGATTCGATATGTAATTAAAACTGGGGATTCTTATAAAAATCTTTTCTAATATCTATTTTCGATGACACAATTTTCAGAATTCAAATCAATCACATATTTCGAATAAAACAATATTTAATCGAATAAAAATAGATCTAACAATACTAATGAGCAACGAAAAGTTACTTACCTCGATGTCGATATCGTACCCCTGAAAATAAAACCACAACCAATCCTAAATATTAATTCATTATCTATTAACAATCAAATATAGCAAACAAGCACACACCTTAATAGAACTCATGCGGTGCTACATATAACTTACTCAAAAAAAATTCCAAAAATCAAACACCAAAATATCTTACAAAATAGACCATTGTTAACAAAATCAGCCCTGATCAGTTCTGGAAATTGGCAAATTACTCTATGAAAATGCTTTTATATGAAAAATCATAAAGCACGAAAAACGTAGACAATTCTGAGACCTTTCCAGAATGGTAAGGCTCGATAAAAACAAACAAGTAACGAATTCAGAAAGTAGATATTTGCGGACTGCAGAACAGAATCAGACCGTGACTTCTCTAGTATTTTGCTGTTTAAGACTTTAAAATCACAACATTTGACAAAGGAATGTAAACGAAAAACGTAGATCTAGAAAATATCTTTCCAGAATGATATCGGTCATAATTTTTGGATAAAAACTCAATTTACTATGAATTTTCAAAGTTGGGCACTCAGTTTCGAAAACAAGCAGGTCAGATCACAAAATCACAGAAAACACGAATTTACATGCAGAATTTCAGAAACGTTAAAGAAGAAAAGTTGTAGATAATTCAAATACCTTTTCAGAAAGACTAATTTCATGAAATTCCAATGAATAACGAATCAGATACGAATTTTACAAGAATTCAGAATTGATATATACCACTACGCCATAGATGGCCTGCAGCAACGTTTTCAAAACGTTGCAGCAAGCCAAAAAAACGTTGCTGTAGAGCAAAAAAAAGAAACGGCAACGCTTTTTCAGCGTTGCATTTGGCACAGCTGCCGTAGGTATCTACGGCAACGCTTTTGTTCACTACGGCAACGCTACAACTTTTGTTACCAGAAACATCTACGGCAACGTTAAACAAATGTACAGCAACACTAAATTAGTGTTGTAGTAGATGTTAAAATTAGGTAAATCCACCTGTGGGACCCACCTATGGGGTCCACATGTGGTTCCCACATGTGGACCCCACATATGGGCCCCACACTATTTGGGACTGCCTGTTGCAGCGCTTTTCATGTTTTTGCAACGCTTTTCATGTTTTTGCAACATATTTGTATTAATTTCTTGCAACACTAAAGATACCTACGGCAACACTTTTACAACAAAAATCAGACAGGAAATGTTTGTTTCTATTAATTCCCCATAATTCATAATACAGCCAAAATCCAACCAAAATAGATAAAGTTCCACACCATCTATCCACCTTAAAATCTAAAACCATCCATCCACCTTAAAAGTCTAAAACCATCCAAAATACATCCACCGCAAATCAAGAAACCATAGTCTTTTAAATACGATTAAAAACAGTTAAACACGTTAAATATGACCAAAAGCGATGAAAAACAGTTAACTAAGATGTGGCAACAGTAACAGGGGTGCCGTTGTCGTTGTCACTGGATTTTGCGGCACAGAGATCCACCAGATTGAAATTGATACTGGGGTTTGCTTGGCCCAATTTACTGAGCACCAGATTCACCTTTGCATCGACTTCCTCTTCGACCTTTTTCTTCAGCTTTTCTTCCATTTCGGCAACAACTTCTTGCCTGATTTTTGTTGTCAAGTCACTGATCTGTGAGTCAGCCGGGGTAGAAGAAGTGGAATGTTTGTCAGAATTGACACATCTGCCAATAAGCCAAGAAGGACCATGCGATTTTCCTTGCAATAGAAGTTCATCGACACCATCAGTTGGTCCTGTTAAATCAGTACCCAGAACCCCTTCAATTTTGTCCTACAAAATAAAGCCACGACCATATTTCAAATAAAGTAGAATTAAATGGAAGAAAATGTCTGGCATGTGATCAACTAAATGACAGAATACTTACAACTAAGAACTTAGTTACTTTCCCATCTGTCTTGTACTCACGATCGTCTTTTCGCTTTCGAGTCTTCACAAAAACTGCACCATCCGATTCCTTGACCTGGACGCAAAATTCAGATCACAAAATCAGAAACAAATTAATATGGTGACATTAACTGATATGCTTATATCGAATTAAGAAAGTACAAACATGATGTATGAATTTATTTATTGGAGTAATAGTCCAAAAAACAGAGTTCGCTAGTAACAACTCAAATTAATATGAATCAATTAATTTAAAGTCTGACATTTAAACAAATGCTTCCCATGAATTAAAAAAATATGCATGTGTATGAAAAATTAGCACGAAATGGAATACAAGTTCAGTGCACAAAATAAAGCAAAAATGAGTTAAACGATGTTGTGTCCTAATAGGAGTTGCACAAATTGTTCTCACACGAATAATTAAAAGAGTCCAGAAATATACCAATTTGTGTCGAATTTGGGAAAATAACTTTGGACCAGCAGTGTGTGTCTCCACATACTTTTGCCTAATTTCAGCATTTTTCTTGGCCTTTGCCTATTAGGAAATATGATAAAAAGCACTGGTTTATTTTTATGGAATTGAATGCATAATAAATAACTCCCCAATACTTGTTTACCTGAACATCTTCATCTCCCCAATACTTCAAGACCAGTTTAAAATCCTCAAGTGGAATCTCATCAGGCCTGTTCTCCAGCCTCTCCTCGTCAGTGGTATAAGGGGTATAATGTGCCGCTTTGAGACAATCCCTTGCACCCCTGATACATCCTTCGCATCCTCCTTTTTGGATGCAAAGATAGGCAGCCCAAACTCATCTCTTCCAGTAATGAAGGAGAGGGGGTTAGGAAGGCCCACATTAAACGCAGCCTGAGCTGTAAGGTTTCCCTTCTCCATTTCAGCCAAGGAGAGACCATTAGCCTTAGGATACTCACTTACCTCTGCCAATTTCAATCTTAAACTTATGAGCTCATTCCTTTCATTCTTATTCGTAGCAGACACCGCCTTTGCTACTTGGTGGATAGCTTCCCTCTCCATTGCATCTCGTGCATCCTCATGGTGGACCTCTTCCTCATCAGAGGAGTCCTTCATTGCCTCAATACCAATTCCCCCCGTACTACTTTTCTCCACCAGATCTGGCACTGTCAGTATTGGAAAAGCCTCAACCTCTCTACGAGCAAGCAACTCAGTAAACTTATCATCATCCATGTCCTGCATATAACCAAGCAACCCTGACTCCGAATCACAGTTAGAATCTTGACTGACCATGGGACCAAGAAACCTACTGGAAATAATAATATATATAAATAAGAAATATGGTGTTTTAGGTGAGGGAAAGAAGAAGAAATGGATTAAATGAAGGGAATTTGGTCTTTAATGATGGAGAATGTGTGTAAGAATGTAGATCTAGGCAATAAAGACGACGGCTGAATAGGGTTTTAGAAAGAAGGAGGAGCTTCTCTCTCTAGGACTCTCATTTTTTTTCACTTTTTGGGCTACCCACGATGGCGATACTCATCAGGTAAGGAAGGTTACCTCAGCAGATGTGCTGGAGGTTTTGAAGACCTTCGAAGAACGATTGTCAACCCTGGAGCAGGCCTCAAGTAGGAAGAAAAAGAAGGCCAAGAAAGGGAGGAGGAAGAACCAAAACAGGATGGTGATGATGAAGAACAAGAGAACCCTGAGAAAAATAAAACTCCTACCAAGAAAGTGCAGTCCCAGGTTCGTACTGAGTCCAAGGGAAAGGAGAAGAATAAAACAGGAGGGTCCTCGTAGAAAAAGAAGAAAGACAAGGAGCCATCTGTTGAGATAATCGAGGACGATGAAACGGATTCAGAGGAAACTAGTGAGGAATCTAGTACTGCAGAGTCACAGGAGGATGAAGGAATAAGTAAAAAGACAAAGGCAGAAGCTATCAGAGAGGTAACGGCTGAAGATGTTAAGAAAATACTAGCTCAACTCAGGGATGAAAAGTATCTTGCTGCTAAGCCTATAACTGCTTCTCCCTTTACTAAGAAGGTTCGAAGATCAGCCTTACCTAGATCCTATAGACCTTCGAATGAGTTCAAGTTTGATGTAACCACCGACCCAATTGAATATTTAAGTTGTTTTGACACAGAGATGGATGTTTATCAAGTGAAGGAAGCAACAAGATGTAGGTTATTGGCTGCAACTCTGCAAGGTGGTGCTCATCAATGGTTTAAGAGGTTACCTGCTGATTCAATTGGTTCCTGGGAAAGTATGGGAAAGCTCTTTGTTACCCAGTTCTGTAACGCCCCGACTTTCCAATACTGAAAAAATAATTTTTATTATAAAATAGACTTTGATACAGGGAAATTTTCGAAAATTTCGGCATGAAGTATTCGTAAATCGGACTATCCACCTGTAATTCAGCCCAACCAAATTCCAATTTAACAAATACAATTAAAACTTAATACACCAACAATTCTTCACCGAGGATCGATTCCAGGTTATGGTATGAAACAAGAATCTAAACTATACAAATTATTACAACTTCTATCTCTAATCCAAATACAAACCTCTATATCGCTTAATCAATAGCGCAAATCCAAATAGTATATGCCCGCGCTGGCTCTGTAACTAACCTTTGAAAAATGCACCATCGCTCTCGTTTGAATTTATAATGCGCAGATATCCAATTCCTTAACCCTAACTGAATAGGGAAGGTAAAACAAAGCAAGAGTGAGCCAATAGTGCTCAGCAAGTATATAGTATAGTGAAACAAAAATATTTCAACATTTCATTGATGAACAATATCAATGATTAATTATCTCAAGAGAATATTCAATTTCCATCGTAGAGAATTTTTTTTTTCCATTTACTACAAACCATCACTGCCTCAGATAAAACTTTGAGAAAAAGAATATCAAGAAATTCCCCCAATCATTCTTACTCCACTTTCACGTACAATGTTACTCGCGAAGGGAATAACTGAGAAACTTCTATCCATCCTTAATCTCATTGTTTTACTGAGTTTCCAAATTTCATCATGTAGAAAACAACTAACTCTGATATCCACAATTTCGAAACTAGAAACCATTCACCTTGAAACATAAATGTATCTTCTATCAAAACATTCATTTCTTTAAAACCCTTTCATCTTTGAAATATACTTTTCAAAAAACCTTTTAAAAATATTTAAGTTGATTGGAGTTTTTCCTTTAATATCGGACAGTACGGGTGATCAGCCACGTAAAGTCCCCATACCGGACACGAAGCCCCTCTGGACCTTGAAATTGGGTTCCCAATTAGGCAACACATTGGCCTTTAAATTGCTGGACTAGGACCACCCTAGCCTCTTACGCCAAAATAAAAATGCTGGACTAGGACCACCCTAGCCTCTTACGCCTCCAATCTGAAGGAATCCGTAGAAAACATTTTGACGGAATCCCTCACAATAAAATCTTTAAAACATTTCACTTTGAAGTCCTTTATACTCACTGATAACAAATCAGCCCAGTATAAGGAATTTAAAAAAAACCGTCTTTAATTAATTAATCCATTTTCATTTATCATTATAAAGACTAAGGGTCAGGGAAGCAATAGATATAAGAAAACATAAGCAGCAAAACAACAAGATTAAAATAAACATGGCATGGTTCAACAAGATTGAATCATATATCAACAAGGAAACATAAGTCAATTAAAGAACGAAGCAATTATTAAGATTCTAGAAATTAGACAACAATTATAAGGAAATTAAGGAATAAAGTGATCCGAAGTTCAACAACAGATTTAAGTACTGCACAAGCTATAATCACTTATTTCAAGGATTATCAATTTATGAGATTACGCTGTAAAGTTTGAACAAACAGAATAGATCTGAATAGATTAAAATGAAGATTTAAGAAATTCTCAATTACCCAAGGTCTCACTCCTGTCGGCTAAACACTTATAGGCTTTAGCTGCCAGAACCGGCATGACAATAATGAGTTTGAATAAATAAGAAGATCTCAATTCATTCTCTATTTTAACCGTTATCGAGCAACATATGCTTCAACGACAATATAAACCTCGAATTAGTTTACAACAATTTGAAGACAAGGAATTATTGAGATGATTTAATTTTTAAAAGAAATCAACACCTGAACGATAGGTGAGGACAGTAAACAATGACAGATTAACTGGAGAATGAATGTTTGTAAATTAATAAAAGAAGATCACTGAAGATAAACATGAAGGATATAAGCACTAGCTAAATGATTTGAAAGGAAACATTATATATTTAACGGAATAAGTTCACATTATTTCAACTAAATATGAAGAGTATAACTGCTTGCAAGAAAGAATTCGAAAGAATATATAAATAAAACAGGAAAGTTCACATCACTTGAACGATAAGTGAGGGATAGTATACTTGCCTCAATATACGAAGTTTCCAATTCCAACACATTAACTCATTCACTTTACATCCGTTTCTACTTCTTTGTACATTGGCCTCTGCTCGGCTATACAATCGTCTTTCCTCTATACTTTGCCAGTCACTCTGCTCTTAGGCTTGACAACTCCGGTAATTATCTCGTTTCTCAAAATTCCATTTACACGTGCGCTGGATCTTAGTATGCCTCATATTCGTACCTATTCATAGGTAAAGTACTACTTTAGTACTCTTATAACCTTAATCGTCTATCTTTATTCTACCCAAACGCGTCCTATAACGCTTTACAACATAACATATATAGCACATATTGATTATATTTCTTAAAATAATACAGTATAACCACGTAAACCACATAGACACTTAACACGTATTATTCACTTACCCTTGTACCATATCACACACACGTAGCACATTGGTTCATAAGTAGTTCATGTCTACTTACCATAGAAATTAGAATATAATTTTTAAGACAATCGGACATCACCTCCTGTGCATAGTACACGAGCAGTCGGAACATAGCCGACACAACCATGCAACAATTATCACATTACGATTGAAATATAACTACAACCTATCAAATCAACCAAAATTACCTCTTCGGTACGAACACTATGTTTACACGATTTCCACTTTACCACTCAACATACCAACAATTTCAAGTCACCATATATTCATTACAACTTTATTTTTGGAAATACCACTACTAGAAATTATCACCGACTTGAGCAATTACAGTTACTGCTAGTACACTTATTACTAATTACAACAACATATATTACCTTAAATCAATCCACCAAACCAAGTTTACCACATACAATCATCCCAAACCTTGTTGTGTAGTACTACTACACTATAACAACATTCACTTATTCACGAAACAAGCTCACACAACACACGAGCCCCACATACCTCTACCATCTCCACAAACCCTGTTTCGTCCTTAACTCCCACACAGACATATATACCTGCGGACACACACATCCACATATACCCCATCTTCTCTTTTCTTCCACTTCTCAAATGCTACACCACATTTATACATACCCAGAACATAACACACACTCAATTAATCAACAATGGCCAAGCACATCACTCATTCATTTCCCAGTATAAGCTCTCGGAAAACCGAGAGTTTCCAGAAAAAAACTGCCCGTAGAGACCACCATTTTTCGAACCAAAACAGCCACACCATTCTCTTACTATTGGCTTCACATCCTGAAACATCCCTGGCAGCCCTGAACACCTCGGAACACAGCCTCTCCCAAGCTCCACACCACAATCGCCTACCCACACCACAGTTAGCAGCACACGCACAAACCCATCAACCCCAATACAAACCACAACATACCATTTAATTAAAACCCTCAATATTTTGATCTACAACAGCTTGGCTATACACGCATACAACGCAGTTTCTTCCCACAAGAACTCGTCACACCCCACCTTACAACTTCCAATCGATCACTTATACTACCCAAATCAAAGCCCCCAAGGCTGCTAGATGTTACAACCAAATACACACATACAATATATACATACACACTACCCATACCAATTCCAACACTATAGCTATGATAGTAAGCTCGACTTCGAATTTTAATAGAGAAGAACAGAAGATTTGCCCCGATTATTCAGTAGGATCGAAGACCCACACGCACACACACACATTGTCAGTTTCATACACACACCCTGGCGACTACATATACACGCACGTGAGATTAAGCGGATAGAGAGTCAGCAGGAGGGATAGAGAGATTCTCTAGAGAGATTCGGAGAGAAAGAGAGGGAGAGAGATTAGAAAATTCAGAAAGACCATCGAGAGAAATCTAGAAGAAAATAGGGGAGAAGATTCGTGAGAATGAAACAAAAAAACAGGGGCTTGGGGTTTAAATTAAAGGGGTATTTTATTTAGATCACTTTTTCATTTTATAAATCTTAAGATTACTATTAAATATAATGATTAAATCATAAACATGGTTGAAATTATGGGATAAAATTTGAAATAAAAATTTTAAAAATGCAGAAAGCAAAAATATCTACCCCTCATATTTTTAAAATATTTTTAGGATCCATAACGAATTAAATATGGATTTTACAAGAATAAATCCCTAAAATGTAATATAACAAGTAAAATCATTTTACTTACCCTCAATGAGAGTCGCTTTCTCTGCCTTCTCTATAACCTCTCTCTAAAAACCCTAGTTAGCCGCCGCTTATTCTTAGCCTATTCTAAACATTTCTCCATCAGATCTTGTTCTAAACCATCACTAATTCACCCCTTCTTTTCATCCCGTACCTTCCATCAAATTTCTTATATGTTAATAAATATAAAAATTAGGCTTTTCATGTTTTCTTTAGATGATGAGATGGGATTCATCTCTTTGGTTCTTTCCAAACTGTCTTCGCAACACTTCTTTGTGGAGGGGTTGTTGGTGAAACCGATGGGTTTAGTTTTAACAACTTATGTTGTCTTGAGAAGGATTAACTCTGCTGACCGAGTGGAATTTATGGTTGATTCTTCAAGGTTTGCTCAGAGTAAGATTGCTGGGTTGGATGCTCTGTCAAAGGTGTCTGTGGGTGATGATTTACTCATCCTTGATGTGATATGCGTGCCTGGTGGTTTTTTTTTTTTTGCTAATTAAAAAATTTTATACCAAAGGAAACAGCTAATACATATCTAGGGGCATACCCCGCGAGACAACATCCATGCTATAACTACAAATCAACATGATACAAAGAATAAGAAGGTAAACCCTACTCAACATTTCAGATGTACCTAGCCTATTCTTTTACATGATAAATAAGAGGATGGTCGGGTCATTTCGAACCCAACCCTTAAACAAGTTACATGAGAACAGTTTCTCGCGCACCATACGTCTTATCTCACTGCTGACCACTGATGTTGGGTGGCCAGGCCCATGGTTGTGCATGCGGTAGTTACGCTCCTTCCAGACATGGTAAATAGCTGTGCTAAAAAACAGTTGGGCAATTGATTCCTCCTTAGCCCCTAGCTGAGTAGCAGTGCAGTTGCCTGACTGACAATTGGACCAGTTACGAGAGAAATGGAATGGCATAGACCTGCTAATAATATCAAAGTATGGGCAAGCAGTGAAAATGTGGCTAACCGATTCATCATCCACCCCACACAAGACACATTTTTGATCAACCTGCATTCCGAACAGAAGCATTCTATCCTTCGTGAGAAGCCTGTTTTTGATGGCTAACCATGTGATGAATGAGCACTTCGCGATATTGAATTTTCCCCAGACCATGTTAAACCACTGAACATAACTTCCCTTTACCCGCATGGAGGACCAAATAGTGGACAATTTGACATTCTTTGGAAGCATTCCATCCCACATAATGGAATCAGACTTTTGGATTTGAATATGTTGCACCAGCCGTCTAATTTCAATCACATCATTATGGTTCGAAGATGGCAAGTCCCAAGTCCCATTTCGGAGGTAGACATTGATACTGACTGTACTAGTGGACTCAGCTGTAGATACAATGGATGGGGCAATATCCAGAAGGGGTTTTTTTTGGACCCAGGGATCATGCCAGAAGAGGAAATCAGAGTTTTCTCCTATGTTATAGTGTACATACTGAAGGGCACGCGGCCTCGCCTTGAACAATTTCCTTACAATCCAACATGAGCGATATGGCATTTTAGAAGTCCAAAATTCCTTCTTTGCCAGCAAAGCTTTATGGAACCAAGCTATCCAGAGAGAGTTAGAGGTGGGCTGAATGATGCGCCACAGCTGATAAAGAATGGATGCTTCATTCCATTCAAAAAGATTTCGAATGCCAAGACCCCCTTCCGCTTTTGGTTTGCAACACTCCTCCCATCCAACTTTATACTGACACTTCCCATCCGGTTTGTAGAAACCTCCCCAAAGGAACTTGAAAAATAGAGCATTGATCTTTTTTAGGATTCCTTTCGGAAGGAAGAGAAACATACTCCAGTATCCCATAATACTGACCAGTATGGCTTTGATCAGTTGGAGACGCCCTGCAAAATTAAGAAATCTAGTTGTCCACAGCTCCATTTTGCTGCACAATCTACTAATCAGAGTCTGACAGTCATTCTTGTTGAGCTTTCCTGTGATAAGAGGAAGCCCCAGGTAGGTGATAGGCATATGACCTCTTTGGAACCCTGAGTGAGAAAGAATAGCATCAGTCACATCCTGTCTAACATTAGCAAAGAAGCATGTAGTCTTGGAGATGTTTGGCTTTAGGTTCGAACAGTTTTGGAATAGCTTGATCCCATCTAGCAGAGCTGAGACTGACCTAAGATCACCATGACTAAACAGGAGTACATCATCAGCAAAAATAATGTGATTTAGTTTTACTTCCTTAGTTCTCCAATGGAATTTGAAGTTAGGGTCCGCAGTTTTCTTATCTAGACATGCTGAGAGAGCCTCCATGACAATCACGAACAGATAAGGGGATAGAGGATCCCCCTGTCTCAGGCCAGATTCCCCTCTGAAAAACCCTTCCAAACTACCATTCAACTTTACAGAAAACATTGTGGAAGTGATACATTTTTCCAGCCACTTAATGTACTGATTGGGAAATCTCATTTTCCCCATGATTGTAAACAGGAAATTCCAGTTTAGGGAGTCAAAAGCCTTATGAATGTCTAGCTTTATAGCACATCGAGGCTGACCTGTATTGCCATTATAGTCCTTGCATAAGGCTTGAGCAAGGAAAATATTGTCACCAATGGATCTCCTAGCTACAAAAGCAGACTGTACCGGGGAAATGATGGAGGGAAGGACAGCTTTTAGCCTCTTGGCTAGCATAGAAGAAATGCATTTATACAATACATTACAACAGGAGATTGGCCTAAAGTGTTGCATTTCAGATGGGTTAGGCTGTTTAGGAACTAAACATATGGAAGCAGCATTTATTACTCTAGGCAAGTGCAATGTGTTAAAGAAATACATGATACCTTTAGTCACATCATTTCCTACCAGGTGCCAAACAGCCAAGTAAAATTCAACTGTGAACCCATCCGGCCCAGGGCTCTTGTTCTTAGCCATTCTTTTTAATGTGGTCAGTACTTCACTCTCAGAAAATGGGGCAGCCATAAGGTTAACCTGGGAATCAGAGAGAGATGGTAGAGGGATATCATTAGGAAAATCTGCTACCTCAGATGATTTCCCCAGAATATTTTTATAGAAATCCGTTGCAACTTTAGCCATGTCCGCATGTGAAAAGTGTGAGACTCCCTCCGAGTCGGTGAGAGTAGTAATCTTGTTAGTGTTCCAGTTCCCTCTGCAAGAATTATAGAAAAACTTACTGTTGCCATCTCCAAGTTTTAGCCATTGAATTCTGGATTTCTGCTTTAAAAACTGCTCCTCTAGCCTTAAAGCTGCTGAATAGTTCTCAATAAATTCCCTTTCTTCTTCAAAGTATGCAGCAGTAGGGTTAGCAGGCATTGAGTCCTAGAACTGAGAGAGAGCATCCCGAGACTGGATCACTAGATTGTGAATATCCCCCATCTTTCTATTTAGTTCCTTTAGAGCCACCTTTACATTCTTGAGTTTCGACGTTAGGATAAACCAAGGATTCCCCTCAACCTCTAAAGACCATGCTTTCTCCACTGAGCCCAAAAAGTCTGGATTATCAATAAGGTGATTAAAAAATTGAAAGGGCTTCGCTCCAGAGGAGAAACTAGTGCCAAGTGAAGTAATAGCAGGGCAATGGTCAGATAAGCCCCGAGACAAGAATTCCACCGTGGAGCAAGGGAACACTGAATGCCATTCCGGGTTTACTAACACACGATCTAACTTTCTGAACTTTGGCTGAGAGATATTACTATCCCACCATGTGAAGAAGTGGCCTGAGTACCGGAGATCAGTGAGGCCGTTGGCAAGCAAGAACTGTTTAAACTCCTCCATTCCAGTAGTCCAATCTAGGGAGCCTCCTTGTTTTTCATCAATACTAATACAAGAGTTGAAGTCACCACATAGAGCCCATGCTGTGCCATTCAAACCATGCGCTATGCCTGCCAAATCAGACCATAGAGGTCTACGGTCAATCATATCATTAAGGCCATACACAAAAGAGATAACAAAACTTGTGTTGCTCTCAAGAAGGGTAACAGAGCATGTGATATGCTGAGAAGAGGACGTAAGAACCAAAATTTTCCATATAGAGGGATTCCACCCCAGCCATATACGGCCTCCCGGATGATGATCATAGTTAAAGCACCACTGAAACCGTGGATTAATGGTCCGAGAGATAATCCTAGCAACGTCAGTTTGGACATGTGTTTCCAATAGACCTACCAGAGACAGTTTATTTTTAAAGATAAAGTCCCTAATAAAACCAACTTTATTGTTAAGGCCTCTAACGTTGTAGGAACAAAAAATAGTCATAATAGATTTATGACCTAGAGGAAGGGGTACGACCCCCCCTACCCCCTCTTTTTACTTTCTTGTATGGCTTTGGAGTTCTCGAGCCATGTTTCATTGCTATCTCATCAACCACAATGTTCTGAAATGGCTGAAGATTGGTAACTTCCGGAGATATACTTGGCGATGTCACTGGCTTTCTTTTAGAACGAACCTCCGTCCACTCCTTGTCTACATCCTCTTCTGTAACATCTACCTGGTGGTTGGGGGTTAGATTGTCCCCAACTGTATTGCTTATGTGGCTGGCTTCCTTCTCTAAAACCCCTTCCTTCTGCTCAACCACCTCCTTCTGTTGATGACCTTCATTTACCTTACCAATTTCGTCCACTTTATCTTTTCCTTTGTCGTTTTGGCCAGACGGAGCCCCTTTTGTATGGATTGAACCCCCTGCCGCCCATTCTCTAGAAGCCACCGGGCAAACACTAATGGTGTGGCCAAGTGATTTACAGTGGCTGCATACCATTGGCTTATTAATGTATGAAACTTTAACCTCAACTATGGAACCATCCAGGTCCACCACTTTGAGGGTTGGTGGTAATGGATCCCCCACTTCATACTGCACGCACATTTTTGCAAATGAAAGGATTTCTAGCTCAGATGTAAGGGCATCTGCCCCTAGGGGCTTACCAATGGCACTAGCAACACGGCCCAGTCCCTCTTGCGTCCAGTAACAATCTGGTAGATTGGCTAGCTTAACCCATAACGGCATCGAGGTAACAGATTCTGAGCGCTCGTTGAAACCCCAATCAGTTAATACCAGAGGCCTTTTATCAAAGTACCACGTACCTTTGCTAAGAATCGCATTCTTTTCATTTGAAGAGTTGAACCTAAAGACATAGGTGGACTCATTACGTTGAGAGACCATGGTGAGGCCTCTCCTCCAGGCTGAAAAAGCCACCTCCTTAACTCTCTTAAACGGTAGAGTCCCTTTGGTAAATTTACCCACAATGCAACATTTGAATTTTTCCGCACCTTTCTTGAGGACATCCTCTGGGGGGGATACAACATCTGATCCTTCAGTTGGAGGCACGTAATCAAATTTCACTTCTTTGACAGGGCCCGGGGCCGCTCTTAAAACCGAAGACCAGGACTTTGCGCCTTTTGACCCCATTTCAGTCTTCTCGTCCTTCTCCCCATTTTTGGTGCTCTCCTTGCTTACTTTATCTGCAAGAGGTTCCTGTTTGCCTGTTTCCTGTTGACTCTTCGAGCTTGGGGGACAGGAGAAGGTGGAAGTAAATGAAGGGAATGTGGAATTTATGATGGAGAAAGTGTTTTAGAGAATAGATCTGAAGATTAGAAAATGGCGGCTAGGTTAAGGGGTTTTAGAAAGAAGGAGGAGCTTCTCTCTCTAGGACTCTCATTTTTTTTAACCTGAAATTAGTTCAATGATCATACTGATCTCTCAGTCACTAGCACTGGTGACCTTTTCTTTGCAGATTTCTCTGTAAAAGAAGGTGATTCATATGCTGTTGGAGAGTGGCTAGTCTTGAATCTCGCTCGGGATTTATCTCCTGGGTATGATTTATGGATTGCAATCCCTCAGTCCAAGATGGTTTTGATAGAAGAGTTGGAAGATATTACCTGCGATTCTGTTGAACTTGATGTGAAAGAATTATCTGTGGCTAGTTTCAAGACTAACAGGGATAATTGTGAAGGGGAAAATATGCTAGACAACGTTGTGCTATTTTTTACGGTTCTGGATAGTGAGGCCCGTCAGCTGTTTGATGAAATGACGGTGAGGGTCATGATGTTGGATGGTTTGCCTCATCTAAGGCTCACCTATTCTGTAGCGATGTTGGACGTTTGCAGAGCAACTCTCACCTTTAGAGTTGAAGTTGTTCTTTGTAAGGATGGTCGTAGTCAGATGGAGCGAGCTAGGATTTATGGCTTTGTGGCGGAAAGCAACGTCGTGAACTATGGCAGAACAGTGAGGATTTGCAGTTTGGTTAAGGCAAATACTATGTTGTGTGTTGTACAATCAAATATGAGTCCTGGGTATTGGATTGTTTTTCAGAATGCTCATGGAAGAATCCGGAACTATGTTTATTTTCGGTTTGGTAGTGACAGTTACCTGACCAGTTTAGGTGTCAATGTCAATGTGATTTATAAGATGAATTTGCTCTTATTAATGATGAAACAAATGGAGGCTGTGATTGTCATGGCGATTCATTGCAGAAGAGTTATGTTGTGGACGTTTCCGTCCTGGTATGTTGATAGATGGGATATTGATTATGATGGTCCCTGCTTGGGTATGGTAGGCAGGTGGTTCATCTTTTATGGTGGAAAGGGTCGCATTGAGATTCAAATGGCAGTCATGCCAGGGATGTTGACTGTTATAGGTGCATTCAGGGCTGCCGTGAGTCAAGAGTGTGGAATGTTGAGTGTGGCGAATATTAGCACTGCTGCAAAGCACACCATGTTTGGTGTTATGGCTCCTTGCCATGCCAATGAGAAATTTGTAGAACTTGTTTGGACAAGCATTTTGCACAAGGACATGTTTAATCGATGTCTCTGGCATATATGTGTGAGTAATGCTGGGTACGGTTTCCACATTATTGGAAGAATTATCATGAGCAGGATGCAGGAGATGTGTGAGCTGCTATGGCTGCACTTGTGTATGAAAGTTTATGTCGTCGAGAAGGAGGTTGACTTCTCTAGCTTCAATGATAACGGAAGCAACTGCTGCGTTTCAGATATGCTTGATGGTGCAGTTTATATTGCGATTTGTAATGCTGGTTTTACTGTTCCTCATGGTTTCGAATATGCAGATGAGGACATGTCCATGATGATTGAGGCGGCTAAGGATAGCTGCTTGGGGTTCTTTACCATTCGAAGATACTGGGAAGGAAGCCATGTTGATGAAGTGCTACTGCTAAGGGATGAGGGGCTTTTGGCGATGCTTGTGATAGAACTGGTGTGCGTTATTTGTCTGGTTCATGTGCGCACTGATGAAGAGAACCCCTTGCACATTTCTGTGAGCCCTCAATGGAGTTCAGTAATTGGAATGTATGTTGAGCATTACTTTACGAAGGTATGCAGCAGGGATGGTTTTGTTTGTTGTATGTGTTGGTGGAATATTGTGCTCGTCGTGGGAGATTCTGATTGTTGTGCTTCGGCAAATACAAAGATGGGATCCGGAAGGATCATTTTATTTCTTATCTATTGGCATAGGTCATGTTTTAATTTAGGTTAGCCTAGTTCATTGTTTGGAACTTAGGTTTTTTGATGTGATTTCAACCGGTAGTGTCGATTTGTTTAGGTACGGTCTGTAATGCTTGAACGTTGATTTCGCGGGGTATGCCCCTAGATTTGTATCAGTTGTTCCTTTTGGTATAAAATTTTAATTAGCAAAAAAAAAAAAAAACAAGTAAAATCATTTTAAAATCCTTAAACACCCAAACTAATTCTCCCAATAATTTTTTTTTTTGCTAATTGAGAGTATTTTACAAAAGATAATAATACAAAGATAATATTACAAAAGGTTTTATGATTTTTAATAAATCCGATGATTTTATAAAAAATTTCAAAGATCAATAATGCTTAATTTAAATAGAATTTAATCATAAAAATTCAAATAAAAATATACGGACTCACATTTCACATATACATCATCATATAACCATGTAAACATCATCGGAAGAGGGTTTCCTTTTCGGAGGACACTTTGTGGGGGACGTGCAGATCTGAAACACGCCCTCTTGTGGGTAGTCCGATTAGGAGTCCGAAAAGGGTCTCTTTTTCGGAGAACCTTGTGATCGAGTATCCTTTGAAGGATGCTCGAGTAAAGAAGGATAGCGACACCGTTGAGTCCCAGGTTGGCCTGAGGAAGAGGGATGTTGGGTGCAATCTCCAATTGATTGAAGGTAAGTTCTTTTATTCGAAGAACAAATCTGCTAGGTGTCTTGTTAGTGAGACTATAAATGTGCCCATTGTGCTGAATTCTTTACCTGCAATGGATTTAAGTAGTGAGGAATTAGAAGTTAATTCCATTATGTTGTCTAATGGATTGGCTGAATTGGAGAATCGATCTAGTCACGTTATTGTCTCAGATATTGAGAGTCCTATTGAGGGGGGTAATGTTATTGTTTCAGATATTGAAAGCCCTATTGAGGGGGGTAATGTCAATAGTGTCAGTGTTGCTATGTTGGATCCTGTTGATATAGATGTTGATAGGGTAGGAACGGGGGCCATGGAAAGAGGGGAAATTAGCCCTTTTGGGCACAATGATGTTTCAGGGAGGTCTGAAAGATATGTGAAAGCAGCAAGTTCTGAAAATACAGAGGATATGCATGGTTTGGGGCGCGACAATGAGGAGGTAGGTATCCAGGCAAAGAGGTTTGCTCTCAAATGTGACCTTAGCACTGTTTGTATCAAGCTCGGAATGTTGGGTTTGGCGATCATTATCAAAGAAGGGGAACATACTACTATTGCTAGGAGGACTTTGATTTGCAATGTTCAAGTCGTGAGGTTTTATATGACTTTTGAGAAGGTCTGCAGTGTTTATGCAGTATTGATGACTAATTGGAGGTATGGACCTGTTTGCTGCAGTGCTGCAGTGCTTTCTGGAATGTCTATGGCATAGTTTTTTAGGATTGTGTTAGTGTGCTGTTGTTTTTGATTGCTAGTTTTTCTACCTTTATTGATGTCTTTTTCTCTGTTGTTCCGCTAGGTAGATGTGTTACTTATCGCGGGGTATGCCCCTAGAGATGTAATCTTTTGCCTATGGTATAAATTTTAATTAGCAAAAAAAAAATAATGCTAGATAAATTAGCAATCAACAAACATAACACGAACTAATCATTAACAGCTATGCTCTAACCTCTCTCTAACTTCTCTCTAAATATTCTAGCCGCCACTTATTTTAGCCTTAATCTATACCATTTCTCCATCAGATCTGTCCAATTAACCTTCATTAATCCATCTTCCATCTCAAATCTTTCACCTATACACTAAATTTCTTATATCTATATATATATTGTCTTTTTTATCGTGGATGGCCTTTCTGGATCTTATTCTGGGAAGTGTTAGCTTTGACTGCTCGGGGGTTATGGCGAGGGCCCTTGTTGATGGTGTGACCTCTGGTCTTCTACTCTCGTCACCGGTTTCGATTGGTTTCTTAAAGAGACGATTGGCAAAATCTCTAGAGAAAATGGGTTTTTCTCTTTGTGTGGTTGTTCTAGAGACTGAACATGGGATTTGTGATAACATTACTGTATTTTTCACACTTGTCCATTTCAGCAGTTGCCCAAGCTTAAGGGCGGGGTTTCATCCTTTGAGGAATTCTATGTTGAATAATTGTTTTTTAAAGATGGGATTTCAGGCCACTAACTTGATGGGGTGGTCGGGGTTCGACTTGGTGATCCTAGCGGCTGTCATTTATCACATCTCGAACAATGTCTCGAAGAGAATTTGTAGTGTTTCGCCTTCACTACTCCTAGTTCTGGAGCTTTTGTTGGTAACTACGAATTACCTTGTTGAGGAGCGGGGGGTCATCCCTCCTGTTCTTATTTATGATGACCGGAATGGTGGGTCTATTACTTTTGTGGTTGCTGGGTTTAAGGGTATAGGCTTGAATGCTGGTCAGGTGTTTGCTGAAATGCACCAGCACAGATCTGTTTTGGTTTTTGATGATGAAGTGTTTGATGGATTCCCTGAAAGAATGTTGCTGTTACTTGGGGAAATTTCTAGATATGGCTCTTTCGAGCCTCTTGAGTCTGTACTCGGTTTGTGCATCAACACTGAGAGTGTACTTTCTGTTGATGCGTTTAACAATAAGGAAGGAAATGGATTGGCTTTAAAGATGTCTGACGATAGGGCCCAGAGACGTGTTTCATTGGTAAAGCTGTTTTTCGTTGATATGTGTTCGATTTTGAAGAGGAGAGCCTTGTCTTTGGTCAGGGACCCTGTTGGGAGGTTGGCGAGTTCATATTATAGAAGTATGTCTGGTTTTGATTGCTTATCTTGCACTTTGTGGTGTAATGAGGAATGGACATAAGATTAAACTGGTGCCAGTTATCTTCGGGAAATGAGAGTCGTATTCTCTCTACCTTCTCTCTAAAAACCTCTCTCTAAACATTTCTAAATTCTAAACAATTTCTCCATCAGATCTAACGTTTCACTTCCTAAATCCATCTTCCCCTTCTAATCTCTCACCTAAACTCACTTTTCTTTAATTCCTTTCTGTTTTATCATGAGTCGAAAGAGGGTTAAATTTATGGATGATTCCATGGTGGCGGCCAGTGTAAACGATCATGTGATGATGACCCAGGAGGGACTGGATCTAGTTCTGAGCCCGAAAAGGGTTTCCTTTGTGGCTGATTTGGTATCGGAGATACCCTCTGTTAATATTCGATCCAAAAAGTTGGAAGAATCGAGTATAAAGAAGGATAGCAAGAAGGAGGGCGTGCGGGTCTCTTTCGCTGAGAACCTAGTTACGATAATTCCAGAAGCTATTTCTTATGGGGTGCGACTTCCCATTCGTACTCAAAGAGGGAGGTTGTCCTCTTCTCAGACTATGGAGCGTTTGGCAAAGTACCGGAAAGTTGATGAGGGCTTTTCGGATGAGGGAATTTCACTTGATGTGGAATCTCAAAAGGGTTATTCTTCTGTGGGTGATCTTACTCAGAGGAAGGATGAGGACTTTTCTTTTGCGACTGATTCTAGATCTGGAGTTGCGGCGCGTACTCGTAGTTTGGTTAAACTGCAAATGATTGAAGGTAAGATTTTCGCACAAAAGAAACTGATTAAATTGAATGAAATAGGGGATGATACTTTTATTGAATTATCTGATTCTACGAATCCAAGATATGTTACTGATGTGGGTGCCGAGGAGGGGGAGGTTAATTCTGAGATGCCTAGTTTATGTGATGATGGTCCTCCTGGTGTAGTCATGGGTGTGGGTTTCAAACCTAAACCGACTTACAGGGATATCATGGTAACTGATAATGTTGAGGTGGGGGCCTCTATGGGTGAACAAAATGTTGCAATATCAACGGAGGGAAATAGGGTTTTGGACCATTCTGGGGCTCCTTTGAGTGCCTCGCCTGTCTTGGAGGGTGTGCCAAAAGACGAAAATGATGGCCTTGATAGGAATGTTATTGGGTGTATCCCAGTAAGGGCGGAGGCTTTAGCCTCGAGTGAAAAGGATGGTCTGGGTATGACTGCGGTTGTTGGCCAGATTGGTACCCAAGATGTGAATTTGGAGCGCAATGCTATTGTCTGTGTGAACTTAAGTTATGCAAAAGATGAGGATTCAGGAGGTGAGGAGGTCATTTCGGGTTTACTGGAGGACCTAGTTTCAAGAATCGTCACTAATGACTTTTGGGATGGCAAAATTGAGAGTGACCCAGTTCCTACTGCGAGTAGATTGGATGATGGGGCAGGAAATGAAGGATGGGAGGAGGATGCTAGTAGGGCACGGCAACAGCTTACTCAGGCTAGGAACTACTTGCAACTCTTGAAATTGTTTATCCAGTACATGGGGTATGTGGTACCAGTGCTGCAGGGGAAAAAGGACCTGCAATTTATGCGCCCTGGAAAGTTTTTGATTGACATCTCTGAATGTGCCCTGAATGAAGAGCTCTGTGTAGTTCTTAATGATACATTTCTATTACAGGATTTCGTGATAAGTGGAGGTATTGAAATTCCTCTTGAAGGACTCCCTCTTGAGATTATGTTTGATGGCAATGGTTGTCCCAGGGAATACCTTCCTAGGGGCCAGGTTTATGGGACCTTGAAGGATACTTGTAAAAACATCCATGTGGGGGAGCAGATGGTGAATCAAGCCAATGAGAAAGAAACTGCGAAGGAGCAGATCGATGCAGAGGTTGATGAAGCGTTCAATTACTTAATGGTCAATGGCCTAAATGATGGCATTGCTGCAATGCTGTTAGACCACCCTGTGCCTAGTGGTCAGGAGACTGGGAGGCTTAGGGATGATATTCCATGGGATGACTTTCCCATTGTGAGTATTCTGCCTTTGATTGATAAGGACTCTCTCAGCAATGGTGTCTTGGACAGCTCTGCATCAATGCATGTTGGCAAGGAGGTCGAGGAGGGTGGCAAGGAAATGGATGGTCAGGACTTAAAGGATGCTTTTAGCATGCCTAGGGAGAACATTGTGAAGGTTGATGGTAGTCAAGGCTTGACAACCAGTGAGGATCATATGGAGGCTGACAGTGAGGATCCTGTTCAGGGAGGGGTGGTCGAAGGTCAGGCTAGAACAGCACGCTGGACGAAGTCCAAAATCAAGCAATGGAGAGCGACTAGGGGTGGACATGCTGGCAGGGCGCCTTAGATTCTGTCTTTGTTTATATGTAGACTCTATTATGACTTAATGTTGTGTAGTTTATTCGGATGTTGATTTCATGGGGTATGCCCCTAGATCTTTGTATGTTGTTCCTTCTTGGTATAAAATTTTAATTAGCAAAAAAAAAGGAATGGACATTACAGAGTTTTTTACGCAATACAAAGTTACCTTCGGTGTTGGCTGGACAAATTCTTCAGGACCGGCCTATGTTTGATGCGGGGCATTTGGTGATCGTTCGAACCAGATTACATGATTTTAGGAAGATCATTTCCTTCTGTGTAGGTGGACATTCCTTCGGGATGTCTGGGTGGTTTGTAGGCGAGGGCCTCAATATGGTTGATTTATTAGCTTATAGAAGTCATATTGCTGGTCTCATCTTGAAAATTGGGATAGATACAGTTGGGTCTCTGGTCGAGACAGGTTTTCTGAGTGTTTGGTTTAGTATTGTCATGTTGTTGCCTCTGTACTTGAAACAGAGGGTCGAGGGTTTTGTTGACAACTGCGGTATGACTGGAGTTGCTTTGCATAGTGATTGTCACAGCAGCTACATTTTTAATGTGCTGAACTATGATGGAAATTTGGTAGATGAATGGAATATCAATTTGGTTGTTCTCTAGAGGGGTTACTGATAGGAGGCATGTCACATGTTCGTCCTTCATGATTTCAGACTCGATTCTGTATGAGTTGGGCTTGCTGGATCAAAATGTTTATTCTTCTGGTGCCAATTGCAGTGTGACTGAAGTTGTTTTGCAAAGTGTTTATCACAGCAGATATATAGTGTGTAGTGCTGGGTGTGTTTTGAAGGAGAGTGCAAGCTCAGAAATGCGTGACTACAGTTTGTCTGTAGTGATTGAGAATGTTGTGGATTTAAATGATGCGGTCGGTTGGTTGTTTGGCTTTGGCCATTTGGGGTCAGTAATGTAAAGTGCTTCTGAGACGAATGGGATGCCAATGAACTTTGGACATGTTGCTGCTGGTGGTTGCGAGGCTGCTGGTGGACACTACATGGGTTGTGATTTGTGTTTGGGCATCTTTAATCAGCTGGGGGCTGGTTCTCCTTCCAATGAAAAGTTAGCCGGTGAGGTGCTTTTTTGGAGGCCAGCTCTCATGTTGAGGGAGTTATCTTTGAATGAAATGCAGCTGTTGAAATGGGTTTGTCATGGCAGACTTTGGAAGAAGTTTACTCAGTTGCACTCTTTAGTGCTCGAACTGGGTCCAATCAGTTTGTTGGAGGCTCCAGATTAAGTATGTAATATAGGCTTAGTTCTATATTGTTATTTTAAACTAGTTTAGACTAGTTTAATTAGCTTTAATATGTTGACTTCGCGGGGTATGCCCCTAGATTTGTAGACGTTGTTCCTTTTGGTATAAATAATTAATTAGCAAAAAAAAAAAAATAGCTATGCCAAGCCATATTTCCAAATTCGTCCGACAGCAAACCTTCTAGGCTGCTCGATTATGCGAACCATGCATCCAGCATTGCACATCCTTGACCATCTGATAGCACCTGCAAGGCAGGTCTTTAATCCTGAATAAATCCCCATTATGCTCATGACAACACCTATATCAAGCCACACATTGATAGAAGGTCTAATCACCCACTTATCATGACCAAGACGAACAGCAGGATGGCACACATGGTGGCACACATCAGCAGGATGGCACACATGGTGGCACACATCAGCAGGGTGGCACACATCAGCGGGATGGCACACATGGTGGCACACATCAGCAGGATGGCACACATGGTGCCACACATCAGCAAACACAAGGGGAGAATGGACTAGTCGTTTTCTCTGACTTCTCTCTAACCTCTCTCTAAAAACCCTCTTAGCCGCCACCTATATTCAGCCAAATCTTCACCTTTTTTTATCAGATCTATACTTTTAATCCTCACAAATTCATATCCCCCTTCTAATCTTCCACCTAAACACCATATTTCTTATATATATACTATCTTGTATTTTTAAATGGTTTTGTTTTATGAGTTTTCTTTTCTTGTTCGAGGTTTGGTGAGGTCCTGGAAGTTCGGTTATGCGGATCTGGAGAATGGACTAGTTGTGTTCCATTCTTTTCTGAGAAATAGCATCACTCTCGGAGTGGTTTATGCTATGGAGGTCTTGGGAGATGGCTTGATCTGCGACCGGAATGGATTCGACCTTTTATCGCCTACTTCGTTTGAAGATGTGAAAGTTGTTATATTTAATATGTATTCTATCTTGGGTATCCAGAGGTTGTTTCCTTTACCTCCGATGGTGATTTTGGGGTGTTCTACCCAAGCTTTGTATTTCTGGATTTCGTTCCACCTTTGTCTCTGGGCTTAGGGGTTGAGATAGTAGATCTTATTGAAGATGGGACTACTGTTTGCGTTTCTAGTGCTGGGTTCAGCACTATTATTGTTGGGATTGCTCAAGCCTATGTTTGCTGTGGGTTTGTGACATTCGCGAATCGTGGGTTTCTTTGCCCAGATTTGTTAAATGGAGATAAGGTGAAAACCTTTTGCAGTATGGAAGCTTCGGAGATTGAGAAGCAAGTTCTTGCTCTCCGGGAGAGGAATTATGTGAAGACCCACCTGGAGTGTGGGATATGTATTGAGAACACAACAGAGTTGAACAATGGTTTTAATGGTGATGTGGTCGGGTATTTATACTCCCTTGGAAAGAAGGGGTTTGTAATGGAAGCCTGCTTAGTGTTTGAGAAAAGTCCTCAGAAGAGGCTACCTTTTCTAAGGGTAATTGTTGAGGTTTCTACCCTCAAGCTTCTGTTTGACGCTTTGCAAACACAGAAATGTGATGTTGGCGTCGATTTGAAGAATACTAATGAATGTCCTCTCGGCATGTCTTCTTGGAGGCATATCATCACTCTTAGAGTGGTTTATGTTGCAGATGGCCTTGAATGCTGTTTGTTGAGGACTTTAAAGGTCTGTGGCGATGGCCAGCACCGTGATTGGAATGTTCTTGAACATTTAGCACTTGCTTTGTTTGTAAGTGCGATAGATGCTTGTAGTAAAGGAAAGGGGTGCATTCGATATGGAGGGCTATTTTCGCTCCAGCTCTTCGAAGACAGGTTCCTTATTAGGTTTGTCTTTAAGAACCAAGAAGGATATGCTTGCAAGTTTTTTAAACTTTGTTCTGAGAATGATTTTCTTGATGAATGCTTGCTATTGGTTATTATATTGAATGGGAGGCACATTGTGCGTAGAAAGTTTCTTTCTAGGAGGCTCAATCAAGAGGACTTCTTGATAGATAGTTACACTTTTACGCCTTTGTTTTTGCTAGATCCAAAGGATACTGATGACTGCCTTGAATGGGCTGCTAGTGCTGGTTTTTTCGATCTTTGTTATGGTGTCTCTCTTGAAAGTTTGAGAGGATGTAATCTTCTGGAATTTGCGTCAGCTGTTGATGACTATGTAGGTGATGGTTGGATCATGTTTGAGCTCCCTATCCTGATGGGGGTTCGTGATGAGATTATTATGTTTGGCTTGAACGGTTACCGATGCTACCTTATTGTGGCAGGTACTGTTATTGATGTTTTGTCAATGATGGTGATGCCAAGCATGCAGTGCTTGGAGAATTCAAATTTCTGGGAAATTCTGTTGTGGCCTAAATGGCAACATAAGTTCGATTTTGTCATGCTTTATGCTGACATAACTTTGCAACAGCAGTGGGAAGTTGTCCATGCTGGGCCTAAGGAAGGTGTGGGAGCATGCGTCGATTGTGGAGTCTCGAAGGTACATGGTGGTGAGAGGAATGTCACTAAAGTAGAATTCTGTAGAATGCAGAATTTTTTGTTAATTAGGCACTTTAATGAGGGGAAGCTTGGAAATTTGGGTGTGAGACATGGCTTGGTGAAGTCTCAGGCGGAAATGGAGGATGCTCACAATGGATTTGAAAGCATAGGCAGTATAAATGGGATCACTAATGATGATTTTAGGTCATCTTGGATTGAAAATGTTTTTCTTTATGCTTTCTGGGGAACCGCGTGGGCCCTGCTGTTGGTGGATGCAAGCCATGGTGTGTTAGTTTATCTAATCATAGGCGTTTTCTAATCATGTATTTGGCGCAGGATTTATTTTAGCATTCTAATGTGTTAGTTTTTGTGATGGTTTTGTGATGTTGTAGATTGCTAGTTTATCTAGCTTTATTGATGTTTTATCTTTGTTGTTCCGTTAGGTAGATGTGTTACTAATCGCGGGGTATGCCCCTAGAGATGTAATCATTTCCCTATGGTATAAATTTTAATTAGCAAAAAAAAAACATAGTTAAAACATTTAATCATAATGAGAGTCTTATTTTCTCTGCCTTCTCTCTAGAACTTCTTTCTAAAAATCTCAAATAATCTAAGCATCTTCTTCATCAGATCTAAAGCTTCACATCCTAATCCATCTTCCCCTTCTAATCCCTCACCTAAACACCATATCCCTTTTTTCTTTTTTCTTTTTGGTTAGCATGAGTCGTAAGAGGGTTTCATTCGTGGATGACTCTATGACGGCGGCTTCTGTTAAGAATCATGTGGTGATGACTTAGGAGGGGTTGGATCCAGTGTTGAGCCCAAAAAGGGTCTCGTTTGCGCCTGATTTGGTATCGGAGATACCATCTATTGATATTCGATCCAGGAAGTTAGAAGGACCGAGTACGAAGAATGATGACAAAAAGAGGGTCGCGAGGGTCTCTTTTGCTGACAACCTAGTCACGATGATTCCAGAGTCTGGAGTGGCTGCCCGCACCCGTAGCAGGGTCGTGCATCAATTAATTGATGGTAAGGTTTTCTCCGAAATGAAACCTCCTTGTCTTAATAAAGTAGATGGGGATCATTGTGTTACTCCCCTTGTTGATTTGTCGGAGTCCTCCTTGGAAGAGGAAATAGTTAATGACTTGACTAGTGAAGGAGGAAGTCTAGCCATGAATGTGCCTATGTCTGAAGCTAGAATGGGTGACATTGAGGGGGTTGGGAATGACTTGAATAAGGTCATTGATTCATCAAAAGGGGATCTCTCTGTCCTGGTTGGTGGAGACAGGGACAATGTTGGTAATGTGGGGCCTAATGTTGAGGCTGATGAGATAAGTCGGACGGATGCTAAGGGAAAGGGAAAGATTAATTGTAATGAAATGGAAAACGAGGAGGAGATTCCTAGTTGGAATATATCTATAAAGCGAATGCAGAATTGGTTGGCTATTGCTGTGAAAGTAGTCATACTCTTCAGAGACTGCATTGTCCACAATGGCTATTGTTGACTTGAGTGATCTGGATGCTTTAAATGGATTGAAAAGAAGGCAGGATGTAAAGATTTTGAAAGATCTGGGTATTGCCCTGAACTGTATTAGGCAACTTGGGAATTACATTAGGAAGAACGATATCCCACTTCAGGTGTTAGGGGAGGATGACCAGATCCTTTCGGACATGGAAGAAGAGGCGGAGATAGTGGGTCTTTTAGACCACTCATCCTTCAACCCCGAGTTGAAGAGGAAGGCTTTGGTGGCTGCGAGGCGTAACTTGGATAACCTTAGGAGTTTCATCACTTCTCTTGGTTTAGAAATCCCCTTAGTTACAGGGTCCCGAGATAGGGAATTCAGAGCCTCTGCTCGTGAGCTACGAGATTTTGAGGAATTGGAGCTCCATGATTTAACATGTAGATCTATCCAATTGAGGGATTACCTGATTGACCTGGGAATTGAGCTGCCAACAGTTGAGCAGAAATATAGTCCGATTTTTGCAGGTAGATATGCAATACCCTTCAAGGAACTGGGAGAAAGGGGAAACAATGCCATGGAGGAAACTTCTAGGAGGATGCAGTATTTGGGGCCCTTGTTTCGTCTTGTTGGGGATGTCACTGTGCATGTTGATTCTGAGCTGGTGGCGGAGAGCATGAAGAAGGATAAGGGAACCAGGATTCCTAAGGGTGATCAGCAATGGAGTCCTACTTCTGCTAGGTTAGGAGATAATGCAATGTCAGGGGACGGAAGGATTGGCACTAGCAAGGGAGTATTAAAGGATGCTGGCCTCAATGGCGATGGGGGTCCGGAGTTGAGCTCAGCAAAAGTGGAGACAACTGGGAACAAAGCTGTGAACCAAGGAAATGCAGGTATAGAGGAGGTCAAGGGAACCAGAATCTGCTGGACAAAAGGGAGGCTGAAGAAATCGCGCCTGACTAGGGGTGACCACTTCTAATTTATGTGTGTAGGGACTGTGCTATTTTGTTAATGGTTTACTTATTCAGTTGATTGTAAACAGCCTAAGTCTGTTCTAACTCTGTTTTCTGGTTGCTGATTTGCGGGGTATGCCCCCAAATGGTGTATGTTGTTCCTCTTTTGGTATAAAATTTTAATTAGCAAAAAAAAAATAGTTAATCTCTTCCCCAAACCGAAACCTGGATGAGGCATATCATCAAATAGTTTGCGGCCTTTAGTCACAACTCGCATAATCTGAGGAAAACCCCATTGTATAGCACATTCATCCATTTGCAGGTCCTCCATGATATTGATTTTGGACCCACCAACACATTTGTCACACCTGGTAGCTACCACCAGATCACCATACCTTGAAACAAAACCGTCTTTGAGTGTCACACATTCAGATTGCAATAAGATCAAGCACACCACAACAAACACAATCTTCATTTGATTCTTCCTCAATTCAGTCCACTGAAGGACGAAGAACTCGTTGTTTTTACAGCCACACACCCTATCACCCAAAGATAGGCTCCATTGATCAAGCATAGCAATTACCATCCTGAAGGCATTCAACTTGATATTAAAGATACCAGCACATCTAGTGGAGTCATCCAAACTCATAAAACCATCAACTGAAAACCACATGAATATACCATTCAAGAAAATACAATAAAAAATCTCTCTCTGATGCAAAAAGACCAACACCTGCCCTTCATCTTTAATTTTTAAACCCTTCTTTAAAAGGGGCATTTTAACAAACACCTTATGTTCATCCCTACGCTGAACCTCATTCTTTGCATCAACAGCCTTCGTTCGGTCCTCAAAGTTTTCCCCCCTCGACTTGGGGAGAGTAACAACAAAGACCTGGTGATCTTTGACAAACTCATCAAAGATTCCGTTGTTGACAACCATAGCCCGAACAGATACCATGATATCATCTCCTCCTAAGCAAACAACTCCAAGCTTCTTAACTCCCTTATCAAAGGGTAGAGTGTCACCATCACAGCAAAAGGCCCTAACAATCATACCCTCGAAATCTCCAGCAGAAGAAAAAGAAATAACCTCAACCTCTGAATACCCATCGTAACACACATAAACATACCCATCAAGAGACCCCATAAACACTAGAATTTTGTTCGAGAAACTCGACGAATCGAAAGAGGTGGCCTTCCCGTAAAAGGGAGACATACCAACTTCAATTTTCATTACACAGCGTGAGTAAAATACCCCAACTGTTTTGATAAGGTCTGGAATAGAGATCCCAAGAACCTTCCCAACTGTAAATATGAAGTTCCACGACCTTAGGTCTAGAGATTCAAACCAATCTAATGGGTCAACACCCAGCAGAAAACCAAACCCAAAATCTCTAGTAGAAGTGAACAAACCACCCTCTGGAGACATAGGCGCGAATAAATAAATATAGTATAAGAAATATGGTGTATAGGTGAAGGATCAGAGATGGAGGATGGATTATGAAGGAAATTTGGTTAGATCTGATGGAAAAAGGTGTTAGATTGGTGGCGGCTAGAAGCAGGAAAAAGGGTTTCTAGAGAGAAGGGAGAGGGTTTCTCTCTCTAGACGACTCTCATTTCACATATATTCAATCCTAAAAAAAAAAGGTGATTTTTTTTAATATATTCAATCCTAAAAAAAAATTCACCTCATACAATCCACATTGAATATTAAATAATTAATAATTATAAGTACGATATTTCTAGGGCGTTATAAGTTCAGGGCATCTATCGCGTTTGCACCACCTACCAACACCCTAGCCAACATCAAGCAGAGACCTAATGAGACGTTGACTGAATATTTCCAGAGGTTTAATGTAGAGGTTTCGAAAGTTAGGAAAGCATCTGAGGAGACTATAAAGAACTTCTTGATTGCTGGAGTCAAAAGAGGTTCTGATTTTTGGAAAGATTTGCAAGGGAAGGAACCTGAGATGCAGGCAGATTTCTATTCTCAAGCAGAATCTTTTCGTCTGGTGGAAGAATCTCTAGTTGATTTGAAGAAGGATCCAGATTTTGAGAGGCAAAGTGGATGGTCAGGAAATAAGAGGTCAAGGCCCAGAAGCCCCAACAATCATGACAATAAGAAGGTGGTCAATCGTACGTCTCAAGTGAAGCCTGAAGCTGAAGCTGTGAATCCTACTAGACCTGCTATGAATCAGGTTCCGCCACAGCTTCCTATAACAACAACAAATGAGAAAGACCTGTCTATGAAACTTTTACCCCTCTGGTAGCTCCGATTGACCATATATATGCGGTGAATGAGAAGTCTTCATGGTTTAGAAAGCCTATCAGAACTGGTCCTCCAGGGAATAAGAACGAACGTCCATATTGTGTTTTCATGACAACAATGGGCATAATACTGCAGATTGTCGCCATCTGAGGGATTTAATTGAAACTCTAATCAGGCAATGGCAGTTAACTGAATGGGTAGCTCAGGAAGGAAAGAAGTATAGAGAGGAGGAGAAAACGCAGAAAGCACCGGAACCTGTGTTGATGGAAGGACCACCTAAAGCTGGATGTATACGTACTATTTTGGGAGGTCCTCATATTGGAGGAAATAGCAGAAACGCTATGGAAAGGTACACTCGTTAAGCTAAGGAACGTCCTTTGACTAATGTTTGCAATCTATCACAAAGGTCTTCCAAGTTGTTTGAAGGGGAAGATGCAAATATCACCTTCACTGAAGAGGATGCTTCTTGGGTACATCATCCCCATATAGATGCTTTAGTAATCGAAGCAGGAATTGGGTCCTATGAGGTTCATCGAGTGCTAGTGGATAATGGAAGCTCTGTGAATCTACTATCGTACTCAGCTTTCAAGAAGATGCATTTTCTGGATAGGGATCTAACTCCGACGAAGGATACCTTGTATGGTTTCACCAATAATTTGGTTCCCATCAAAGGTAAGATTCATTTACCAGTGACTTTAGGTGATAAACCTTGTTGCATTACACAGTTATCAGAATTTATTGTTATAGAGGACAACATGAATTATAATGCTATCCTTGGGAGACCAATTTTGAAGGAGATGAGGGTGGTAATCTCAATTTATCACCTGACTATGAAGTTTCCAACGCCGAGTGGTATTGGTATAGTTCGAGGATGCCAGTATGAGTCTAGAGAATGCTACACTAAAGCTTTGCAACATGCTGCTAAGGCTGCTAAATTACCTGAGCCAATGGATGAGGTTCCTGATGATTTTCCAGGGAAGAATCCGGATGATATAATAGTCGATCTACTTAGTCAGCCATTAGAGGGTTTTGTGTCAGCATCATGCAGAGCAGTAAGAATTAAAGAGATCATAGAAGAGGAACCTCATGCTGAGATTCCAGTTTTTCAGGGACCAGATACCCCTAACCTGTTGCTATAAAGTGCACCCCCTATAGACAAGGATGGTGATGTGTGTATGGCAGAAGAATTAGATGATGAAAAATCTAGAAAGATGAAGCACAGTGGAAGTAGTGAGGATAGTCTGCCAGTGACTAAGAGTTGGAATGTCATGCATGAAGCGTATGTACCACCTACTGTTGAGGAACCTCAAGAAAATCAACAGTAGAGATGGATATAGACTTAGATCCTCGAATGTCGGAAATAGTGGTCAAGGCTGGACTAGCTGGTGAGAGATTGGATGTGAAGATAAATGATAAGGATGGTACAAAGGTGTTGAAGATTGGATCCAGCTTGAACCAACCTTGAAGGAATCTCTTATTTCATTTTTAATCAAGAACCTGGATTTGTTTGCATGATGCCACGCGGATATGGAAGGGATAGATCCAAAGGCTATGTGTCACAAATTGAACATTGATCCAGAAAAGAAAGGTATAAGACAGAAGCGAAGACCAGTTAGTGGAGAGAGAGCTCAAGCATTGAAGGAAGAAGTGGATAGGTACAAGAGTGCGAGGATATGAAGTTTGCCATCCGGTGGGTAATCCGATTAGGAGTCCGAAGAGGGTCTCCTTTTCGGAGAACCTTGTGACTGTGTATCCTTTGGAGGATAATCCGAAGGGTGTGCTCAGGGTGTGTGCACAGAGTGGCTCCTCTCCTGGAAGGGGGAAGATTAAACCCTTGTTTAAGGTGGCTAAGAGATTGAAGTTTGAGACGGAACGTACGGAGTTTGGTACTTCTGGTCTCAAAGATGGGCTGGAGGTGGCAGAGAGGGCCTTCACCCCCACAACTGGGTTTGCTTCAAGGACGTGTAGCTCGCTTAAAGGTAAGATCTACTACTCCAAAAAGAAAGTTACTTTTAACGATTTGGTTGTTGAAATTAAAGATTTCAATAATGAAATGTCCGATTCATCGGAAGCAACTGACTTTTCTGTTAGTGCTAATGTGGATTTGGGAGTCAATTCCTCTTTGATGGATGAGGGAGTTGACTTTCCAATTTTGGGTGAAAATGACTGGCCTAGAGAGAATCAAGTGGTTTGCCGAAAGGCTTGCCTTAGGAAGTCTACACTTAATGTGGAGGTTGTCAAACCTGTGAAGAAATCAGTGAAGTGGAAGGATATTGTCCAGGTTATTATTGATCAAGAAGTGACTATTGGTAATGATAGTCAGGTCAATAAGAAGTTGGTTATGGATGAGGAGGTGGGTCACAAGCTGAATGAAAAGGACATTGAAGAAGCCTTTGAGTATTTAAGGAGTAGCGGTTGTGTTCTGGAAGGGACAGAAAGGATGTTGAGGCATATGCTTAGGATACTTGGGTGTGAACCAGGGGGTTACACTTATTTTAATTATTGTTATTGTAGTTATTACTCGACATTGAATGGTGAGGGCGCGATGGAGCAAGGTGTAGAGCTGGATGTTCACAGAGTGTGTGCAATGCGCATTGCAACATGGTTATTTGTTGTTATGATGTCCTTGAGATGAAGGGATTGGTTGAAGACCCTCTATGGGTGTGTTCTACGGGGTCCATAGTGATTGTTGGTGATAGTTCAAGTCATGGTACCTTGGTGATGCCTGTTGTGAAGGAAACAGATGGTTTTTTCTGCTCCTGGGTTATTGATAGGAGGCTAGGTTTGGTGGGATTTGGCCTCACTTTGCTCATGGGGATTTATATAATGGTGTTTGAAATTGGCTTAATAGTTCTGGACCTGGTTGTTGGTTTTTGTAAATTCCGGGTGATGTGCCATGCTAAGTGGTATGGTAGCAACGGTTTAGAGTCCAGTGGTGTGGTGATTGTGTTCTCAGCCCTGGATATTGCTAGTAGTTGTTATGTGTGCACTGCTGGGTATGGTTCCTGCAGTCATGGGAGTTTTGAGAATGCAGATGCCCTCCAGGCGCCTGCTGTTGTTTTCAGCGATATTGACGAGGACACTGACAACTTAGTTGTCCAGATGCATAATTACAGTTCCTGTAATGCTTACAATATGTCCTTACAGAAGGAGTGGTCTGATATGCAGAGATTTGCGCTTGGAGTTATGATGCCTCCTTGGAATAGTTACTTTGTTTTTTTAATTTCAGTTATGAACTTGTGTTAAGCTAGGATAACTAGCTTTTATGTTGTTTGTTGACAGTAGGGTAACTTACTGTTTTTTAGCTTTTGCTGATTCCGCGGGGTATGCCCCTAGGTCTGTTTAAGTTGTTTCCTTCGTGATATAAAATTTTAATTAGCAAAAAAAAAAGAAGTGGATAGGTTGCTGGATGCAGGTTTGGTCAAGGAATCTTTTTATCCTGTATGGTTAGCAAATCCTGTCTTGGTGAAAAAGCCCAATGGAAAATGGAGAACCTGCGTGGACTTCACAGATCTCAATAAAGCATGCCCAAAGGACAGCTTCCCACTACCACGAATTGATCAGCTAGTAGATGCAACAGCTGGACATGCTTTACTCAGCTTCATGGATGCATACTCAGGTTACAATCAAATCCCTACGTATGAACCTGATCAAGAACATACTTCTTTTATTACGGATAGAGGTCTTTATTGCTACATATGTATGCCATTTGGATTGATTAATGCTGGAGCCACATACCAACGGCTAGTAAACATGATGTTTAAAGAGCAAATTGGTGATACCATGGAGGTATATGTGGATGATGTTAGTGTAGGTGCCCTAGAGGCAATACATTGTTTCTTGAATAAACCCTATGTCATTTGATTATTAAATAAATGTATTTATTATGACTTTAATTACTACGATATATTTGTTAGCATAATAAATGTCCTTAGAATCATGATACATATTGTATAGTTTAAGTACATAACTTGAACTTGAGATTATATAATATATCATATTCTTAAATGTCCCTAGTTGACTATTATTATAAAGGACAATAATAATATATAAACTAGTATGTTGTTTGACAGATAACCACATCTCATTGGTTATAAGTATGGAGATACTAAAGTCAATACATAGGTATATGTAGGAGTACATGGTACTGGACAGACCCATAGTGAAATTCTTCATGTTTAATAAAGTCATAAGAATGACTCACAATGGTAATGGTGTAATGATCCTTTGACTTGAGATCATTATATTTCTATACGAGGATTAATATACTTTGACAACATTAAAAGTTACCTTTGACCGGGTGATGATAAAAGTGGACATCGGGTATATCATGAGTCGTATGAGAAATATGAATGGTAGATAAAGGATTTAACCCTCCTATAATTAGAAGAGATATTATTGGCCTCTTGATTGAGTGAGACTATAAAATGCATGGCCGTGCTCAAATAATGATTTGTTTTTAATAGTCTACTCATTGATCAAGTAAATCAGGATTAAATGTTGAAGAGGATGACTAAAGACATGCCTCGAGTTTAATCTATAATATTTGGTTAACGGGATTATATTACACGGAAACATTAATCACGAAAGGTTTTATCGAATCACGATTTAATTATTGTTTAATTGGGTAGCAATGATGTATTACTAGATACCGCTCATTGTTTATAATTTTATTGGAAAATAAAATTATTGCCAATTAAATAATAGCCTATAGGGTCGCACACATTGAGTACTTAAAGGAATAATTAATTTAAATTATGGATTTAAATTAATTGATGATTATTTGAATTTTATTATATTAATTAAGTGAGACTTAATTAATTGAAATAATATAAATTCGAATTAGAGGAGTATTTCTGCACATAATAATTAAGTGTGACTTAGTTATTAATTAAATAATAAAATTTCGTTTTATTATTTAATCCTAAACCTAATCAGGTTGGGCTTTTGCTGTTAGGGCCTTTTAACCAGTCATTATAAATAGATAATGATAGGTTAAGAGGATTAACGTTTTTGTGAAAAAAACCCTAGAGAGAGGCAGCAAGAAAAAGGCAGAAAAACGAATCATCAAGAGGGAGGATAGTACGTCCGTTCCGAAGTCAAGTTCGTGAGTCGTTCTTGAAGGTGCTCGTGTGGATACCATAGAGGTGTTTTCCGAGAGGTAGACACAAGTCGTGAAAGCTAGGATCTCCGTTGAGTTCGTGAAAATAAGTTTATTGAAAGGTACGATTCGTTATCTCCTTAATCTGTCCATAATTATACATGGATCCTGCGTTTGGGTTCTGAAAAATTTTGTTATATTTACGTTATTCCGCTGCGTTTTATGCCTCGGAACCCAACATATGATATGCTAGTGAAGTCCAAGGAGGTTACTGATCATGTGAAGCACTTGGAAGAGATGTTTGGAATCTTGCGAAAGTACAGAATGAAGCTAAATCCCCAGAAGTGTGTGTTTGGGGTAGAATCAGGGAAATTTCTATGCTTCATGGTGAATCACAGAGGTATAGAGGCCAACCCGACCAAGATTAAAGCATTGATTGATATGAAATGACCAAGGATTGTGAGGGAGGTTCAGTCTCTTACAGGAAGAGTTGTAGCTTTGAATAGATTCATTTCGAGGTCTACAGATAAGTGCTAGGATTTCTTTAAAGCAATAAAGAAAGGAAGTAACTTTGAATGGACTGTGGAATGTGAGATATCATTTGGAAAGCGAAAGGGGCATTTGGGAAGCCCTCCACTTTTAGCTAAGCCAATAGACGGAGAGACATAACTAAAACTCACTAAACAATGAGAGTCGTTTCATCTGCCTTCTCTCTACCTTCTCTCTAACAACCCTTCCTAGCCGCCACAAAATCTAAACAAAATCTAAACACTTCTCCATTAGATTCGATAATTAAACCTTCGTGAGCCCACTTTCATCTTCTTCCCCTCACCAATTCTTTTAAATTTCTTATATTTATATCTATTATATTCAGATGGTTTCAGAGAGGTTTTCCGATGAGGAGAATTCTTTGGAGGCTTTTTCCTATGGCGTTCGTCTCCATGTTCGCTCTCAAAGTGCTAACTTTAAGGGGGCTTCTGAAATTGATACCCTTTCTTCTGGGTCTGGTATGAATGGGGTTCCTGTGAGTTCTTGGGTGGCATCTCCTAGTGTCGATTCGAAGGGGAATGGTGGTCTGGGGAGTCCAATCGAGCATAAGGGTAGAATCATTTGCGATGCTGATGGTTCTGGGGATAGATCTGGAATTGCTACATTCACCCGCAGTTTGGTTAAGCACCAAATGATTGACGGTAAGATTTTCTCTCAAAAGAAATTGATTAGACCTGCTGAATTAGGTGTTGCCATTGATTTATCTGATTCTTTGAATTCGAGATCTGTTAATGATATGGGTATTGAGGAGGGGGAGGTTAACTCTGAGATTCCTTTGCCTGATAATCCCAATATATGTGAGAATGGTCCTTCCGGAGTGGTCAGTGTTGGGGGTCTTGTTGAGCCCAACCTGACTGCAAGGGAGAATATGGATTCTGATGATTTGGAGGTGAAGCCTCCCATTGGTGAAGTACATTTTGAGGGTAATGATATGGAGGATTTGGATCCCTCGGATGAGGGTCTGGCTAAGGGTTCCCCTAGGCCTAACCTGGCTGTTGTTGTGCCTGGTGTGCCTAGTGATTTGCAATTGGAAGGATTAATAGAGGGAAATAGGGCCCTGGATTCTACTAGTCAAGGTGACTCGGTTAGGCAGATGGACGCCTCTGGTAGCATTCACGATGATGATGTTGGGGTGAGGATTGAGAATTATATTTCTCAAGATGCCAATGTGTATGATGGCTTAGGAGCGACATATGATAAGGATGATGCCCAGGCTGCTGTTATAGAGCTTGATACTGGAAATGTAGGTTTGGATAAGGATGTCTCGGGGACCCTAAGCCATACAAAGGATGATGACTCTGGAGATGAGGAAGCTATCTCTTGCCTGGTTGAGGACTTAGTCCAAAGAATTGTGGCGGATGCTTATTCTATAGTTCCTACAAATGCTCCGATGCTAGATTTGGGTATTAAAAACTTGGATGGCATGGATGGGCCTATGAATGCAAATCCTGGTCTGGGATGCACTGATGATATGTTGCTCTGGTTAAAACTGGGGCAAGTGGTATAGAGAAGAGGGTTTCTTCTAGAGGTGACATTGGTTTGGTTGGGCCAGTTGAGACTGACAGGGGGTTTGCCACCAAGAAGTGCTTGATGGAGGCCCAGAACTACTCCAATGTGCTTAAGCTTTTCATTGAGTATATGGGCTATGAGGTGCCTGTGTTAAAGAGGCAGATGGAGTTGAGGGTTCAAGTTTTGGGTAACTTTCTGATTGACATCTCGGATTCTGAGCATGATGAGGAGCTGTGTGTAGCTCTTAATAATGTGGTTCAGCTGCAGAGTTTTATTGTTATGAAAGGACTTGAAACTCCTTCTGAAGGAGTTTCTGTAGAGGTGTTCTCAAATGATCATGGTTGTAGTGAGAAGCAAGGGCAAGGGGCAGTCAAGCCTCAACAAAAGAGGGACTTGTAAAATTTGAAGTTGAGATGTGAGAGTATCTGCACCCAGTGGCACTCCAATGGCACTAGCCACCCTACTCAGCCCCTCTTGTGTCCAATAGCAATCAGGCAAGTTACTGAATTTCACCCATAAAGGCAAAGTAGAAATGGGAGTTGCACCCCCTGAGTATCCCCAGTCTGTAACAACCATAGGCCTCTGATCAAAGTACCACGTACCCTTAGAGAGCGCCGCATTCTTGTCATTTAGCGAACTAAATTTAAAAACATAAGTTGCCTCATTTCTTTGTGAGACCGAGATAAGCCCCCTCTTCCATATTAACTGAGCTATCTCCTTTACCCTTCGAAAAGCTAGAGGCGCTTTTGTAAACTTTCCAACTATGCAATGTTTAAACTTTTCAGTCCCTTTCTGCAATACTTCTTGCGGTGGATCCACAACCGAAGTACCCTGAGGAGGAGGGATGTACTCAAAAACAACACCTTGTGCAGGTCCCGGGGACGATTTCAGCACTAAGGTCCAAGATTTTTTCTCACTATCCTTAACTTCCAACTTGCTCTCTGAGATCACCTCTACTCCTGAGTCTTTCTTCACCCCTGACGATTCACCTTTAAAAGACGACCCATCCTTGTTTTTTAAAATACTTTTTAGGACCGGCCTATCAATCCCTTGCACCCCCGATACATCCTTCGCATCCTCCTTTTTGGATGCAAAGATAGGCAGCCCAAACTCATCTCTTCCAGTAATGAAGGAGAGGGGGTTAGGAAGGCCCACATTAAACGCAGCCTAAGCTGTAAGGTTTCCCTTCTCCATTTCAATCTTAAACTTATGAGCTCATTCCTTTCATTCTTATTCGTAGCAGACACCGCCTTTGCTACTTGGTGGATAGTTTCCCTCTCCATTGCATCTCGTGCATCCTCATGGTGGACCTCTTCCTCATCAGAGGAGTCCTTCATTGCCTCAATACCAATTCCCACCGTACTACTTTTCTCCACCAGATCTGGCGCCGTTAGTATTGGAAAAGCCTCAACCTCTCTACGAGCAAGCAACTCAGTAAACTTATCATCATCCATGTCCTGCATATAACCAGGCAACCCTGACTCCGAATCACAGTTAGAATCTTGACTGACCATGGGACCAAGAAACCTACTGGAAATAATAATATATATAAATAAGAAATATGGTGTTTTAGCTAAGGGAAGGAAGAAGAAATGGATTAAATGAAGGGAATTTGGTCTTTAATAATGGAGAATGTGTGTAAGAATGTAGATCTAGGCAATAAAGACGACGGCTGAATAGGGTTTTAGAAAGAAGGAGGAGCTTCTCTCTCTAGGACTCTCATTTCGCTAATCAATATCCAGCCGTTACATCCGTGTTTACTGATTTAATTTATGGATTTTATGAAAAATTATATGCTTTAAATATTGAATTAGTAAACTCTGCTATACACACACAAATTCACAACTGTGCAGTTTTTGAAAGGGTTATGATAATAAAGTTGGAGAATTGACAAACACTGACGTATTTTGTCTAGTACTCTTTTTTTTTGCTAATTAAAATTTTATACCAAAGAAAAAGCGATTACATATCTAGGGGCATACCCCGCGAGATATAAACACTAAACCAACGGAACAGCAAGGAGTACTAGAAAAACCTAGACATCGAAATCCAATAACAACAAAATCCACAATAACTGGATCAACATAAGACATCTTCACAGGTCGCTTCCTGACCTTTGCCAACCAGTAGCAACGCTCCATTTGTAATTCCGCCTTAACACAAAGATCAAGAAAACTAGCCTTCCTCTTCGTAGACACGCACCTGCTCCGCATCCCTGCACCTTTGCTCCATTCATATATCGATTCTCGCTTCTCCAGATAGCCTGCATTATAACTCCTCTGCGCTTCTTGGAAACATTGAAACCAACAACATCATTCGAAGATAAACACGAATGGGATCCAGCTCTACCCCTTTAGTTTCCACAACAATCACTCCATTCTTAATACAACCAGTATAAATCATAAGGTAAAGAAAACCAGGGCAACAACAGAAAAGAACTATGCCTAATTCTGGAAATGGGGTGAAACCCCCATTGACAACATAACCATCATACTCAGTGAGGAGCATGCTTTCAATATCCCAAAATGTTCGTTCATCACATGGCTTGCAGTGAGGAACGGGCTTCTCACAAAGGACCGTATGATCCTTTTTGGAATGAACGTAGACCCTACATGCTCCCTATATGGAAATGGAAGGGAGTCAATTAGTCACTTGCTAACTTCATGCCCCTATTTCAATCTTGTTAAGAGTGTCATTCCATTCCCAGTGAGTGTCTCTTGGGCAAGCTAGCAGCAAGGGGAGTTCTTTCAATGCCAGCTAAACGCAAAGCAAAAGGCGATAGCAGCTGTCTATTTAACTACTTCGGTTTATGCCATTTGGAAGGAAAGAAATTTCAGGTTGCACAAGGGTGGTACAGGGCATCCGACCTCAGTCATCATCTCTACTGTGAAATCTTCCGTTAGGGAGAAACTGTTCTCCTCTGCTCCATTTAAGAATTGGGTCCGAAATGACCAAGCCATTGTAGTGCTTATTTTCTAGCTGTTTGCTTGTTGGTTTCTGACTTAATGTTGTTTGGGTTTTCATGCTGATTCGCGGGGTATGCCCCTAGATTTTGTATGTGGTTCCTTAGTTGGTATAAAATATTTACTTAGCAAAAAAAAACCCATCATACTCAGTGACCACGTCAACAAACTCAAATGAATCATTCATTGAAATCTCCCATCGGGAATCTCCTCTGTAGCTAACACTACGTCTCAAAGGAACCCTAGTGAAGTCCCCCGACAGACCTGGTAAATCCATCACATAATCAACCAAACTGCTAATTGAAATGCCAGAATCGGTATCACCCGCTTGTACCCTCTAGATAGAACTCAAGTTCACCTTTCCCATCGATAAACAGGGTATAACCCTCCCAGTTTGACAAATCATTATCATCAGAAACATATGAAACCCCTTAAATCGGGGTTCCGTCAGCAAACAAAGTCTTAGAGTCTTACCATCAAACAGATTGCGGATCGAACTAGTCAGACCAAAACTCAAGTCAACAACAGAAGCCATTATATGACACTCAAAAATACTCCTAGCACCGTTCAAGAATTCAAATACATAGCTTGGATAAGAAACCCCAACAGCTATAAAAAGATCTTCACCAATGGGCACCTTTATAGTCCCACTATCAAGACACCTAGCAGATTTCTTCTTCGAATAAAAGGACTTACCTTCAATCAATTGGAGATTACGAGAACTACAAGTTCGAGACACAATCCCTAAGGTGCGTTTGCAACCAACATCCCTCTTCCTCAGGCCAACCTGGGACTCAACGGTATCACTATCCATCTTTACTCGAACATCCTCCAAAGGATACTCAGTCACAAGGTTCTCCGAAAAAGAGACCCTCTTCGGACTCCTAATCAGACTACCCATAGGAAGGGGAGCTTCAGATCTGCGCGTCTCCCACAAAGAGTCCTCCAAAAAGGAAACCCTCTTCCGACTCACACGAACATTATTCATCTGGTTAAAACTAGAAGTCCCCAACCTCTCAGAGGTTTGAGCCGATGATTCTTGCTTCCCCTTAACTGAAATAGTAGAAAGGGCACGGTCTTCGAATTAAGAGAGACCAATGAGAGTCTAGAGAGAGAAAATCCTCTCCCTTCTCTCTAAAACCCTAAAAATTCTTTTAGCCGCCTCTTTAATCTACACACATTCTTCATCAGATCTCCTAAATCATCCTTCGTTAATCCATCTTTTATCTTCTATCTCACACTCTTTCACCATATTTCTTTTATTTATATCTTATTTAGTTTCTTAGATCTTTGAAGGGCTTTCGAGATTTTATCTTGGATTTGTGTCCTGGTGTTTGTTCTAGGGTTCTGAATAATCGGGGCGTTTTTGTTCTTTTTTACCAAAAAAATCCGAACTAAAGAATTTGTGTCTCACTTGATCATTAGTTACTGAAAGGTTAGAAATAGATCTTTTCTTGACAGTTTCTCTTAAGACTCCTGGTGTCTCATTTTGCGAAGACTGTTCTGTTCAACTCTCTGTCTGTGGTGGGTTTTCGAACATCAGAATTCGTGGCTTTCTTCCTTTTATGGTGGAAGGGGAGAGTTTTATCCCAGATCTGGTAAATGAAGAAAAGGTTCCGGAATTCACTTTTGAGGATCCTTACGGTGGAATGGGTAAACTATCGGTGCTTGCTGGTTTCTATGGAAATCTGCTCGATGATTGTTCAGAGAAATCGTTGGTAGAAGGCTCCGTTTTTAAGGATTCGATGGGATCGAAGTCCTTTGTGGAGTTTTCAGGCTTTTTTCTTGCAACCTGGGAGAAAGACAACTGTCAAGTGTTTGAACATTTGTCTTTAAAAAATTCTTCCAAGAATATTTGTTCGGAGATATCCAATTTACAGTGGACGAAGCGAGGTTTGCTTTCGGTAGAACGTTATGTTGAAGAGTCGATGAACTCTTATTCTCAAAGACAGGAGCAGGTTGGGGGTATGGTCCCTCAAATTGTTTTATATGGTCTTGATTTCTCTTCTTGCATTTTGAGATACGAAGCGGAGATGAAGGGTTCTCCCGAAGCTTGCTCGACTTATAACTCAATGAAGAGTCCATTGATGAGTTCGATGGACAATACAATGGTATACGTGGCTTGGTGCCCGGCTTTCGCTTTTGATATGAGATTGTTCAGGTACTTGTTGGCTTATCGCTTCTGTTTGCAAGATTTTTTTAGGATTTTGGAGGCTAGTATTGTGAATACTACTGTCAAACAAGTGGGTCGTAGTGGTGCTATGGTTTAGGTTTGCATATCCAAGGTCCAAGCTAAGGTGATGAAGGGGCTGAGTTCAGACTCAGCTCATATAGATAATGGAGAGGCCAAGCACTCTATTGATGTCCTCACTGGAAGGAGCCCCTTCGAGGCCTGGTATCTGCATCTTCTCGGCGCGTTGTGTTTCAAAAAGGTGGAAATGTCAAAGGCTGACAAAGGAGGCACTAGCTTGTATTGTGATCTTGCTGTACAACAAGTTACTACTGAAGGGGTGGAGGCTGCTGAGCCATTAGAAGCTCTAATGCTCATTCATTTTGTTGCAATCCCACATCGTGTTGGGGTTACTGCGACGGTGTATTGTGGCAAGGGTTGTTTAAGTCATACTGATGGGATCGCTGAGAATGAGGAATGGAGTTGGTTCAATACGCAACTTCTTGATAGCTTGTTCACGAGAAATTATGGATTTGCTTATGGGATTGTTGTTAAGAATGGAGCTTTGTCCATGATAAACCTGAATGGTGCTGGGACAAAGGATGAAAAATGTTTTAATCTTAATGGATTGGGTTATGATGATTTGGAACATAACCAAGGTCGAGTGACTGAGAAATGTGGATTTAAATCAGCAACAACCTATTTGGTCTGGAATGCGTTTGAAGCTGGAAAGTTGTTAACTGGCTTTGATACATGTAGGAAGTTAATTGCTTTTACACTTGATGCTTTGTTTCAAGATGTTTGCATGAGTTTTTGTTGTCAAATGGGGTGTTTGCACACTGATGGTATCACAGCTTGTAGCAGCTGGCGGGGCCTACATAGGAAGTGCTCTAATGATGATTGGTGGGAGTGCGAGATGGGATGTCGTTTTGGCATATTTATTGTAATAACCCTAACTTTAGTAATGCTACAGTGGTCACATGAATAGTAAATTTCGAGGATTTAGAAAAAAATGGTATATAAGTACTCCATAATGGAAACGGAAAATGAATAAACAGAAACCATATTAGTGTCATACATTGAAAATAAGTGACTCGAAATGACGATGGATTTCAGAAATTCCTAAATATGGATTTTGAGGATTTTGATTTCGAATGAGCTTTTATTGGATATTAAGGAGCATGGAAATATTATAAGAATTATATATTGAGGGATTAGTGAATTTAGGTTAAACCAAAGGATTATTAAGTTAAGAGAATACCAAGGGAAATTGGATTTGTAAATGATTTCGAAAACCACTGAGATAATGAGGTACACCCGAAACGAACCACAATTAGACGAGTATGGGAACAAGACAACCAAGATTAGTAATATAGCAAGGATACATACCACATTACCATTTACCAAGATTTTAGCAAATTACTTAGGAAAATCAAGAAAAAGAGAATTATGAGATCATCTAAATGGCATCATCATCCACTAACTTGTTTTTAAGGGTAGATTAGTCATTTTGCATGAGATTTTTTCTACAATCTTCTTGACCAATCTACAAGACTCTAGGATAAGCTAGATTAGTGCAAGATAAGAACAACCAAGCAAGAAAAGCTCTCCCCCCATTCCATAACATCATTTTCGGCCAAACAAGACAGCAGGTTGGTAAATCGAGCATAACTTCTTCGTTTCTTAGCCAAATTTTGCATTCTATAGCTTTTTAGAAAGCCCATGAGATAAGCGACAAGTCGTATTTCACAAGACTTTTCCAGAAAAGCAAGGTAAGGGGGTCGTTTTTCATGTTCTTTCAGCTGATGAATAGTAACTCCGAATTATTAACTTGGTTTTAATGGCTCCTTTAGTTGATTCAAGCTAATTCAAGGTGGTTTAAGGATATATCAAGGTTTATTAAGGATCTTTAAAGCTTCAAGAAGGTATAATCACTCTTGTCCTTGTTTATTATTGATGGAGGTGCTTTTCTGGAGGCCAACTCTCATGTTGAGAAGGGGGTGTTGGTGGCTCCGTATCATGTCAGGAAGAGGTTTGCTGTTGGAATGTATTTGCGTCACTACATGGTTTATCTGCTGCTTCTTATTACTATGGGCTTTGTGAGACATGTGCCTAGTCTCAATTTTAGGTTGTTAAGGCGTCAGAATAATCTTTAGTTTTTTCTCGTTGTTATGTTGACAATAAGGTGACTTACTGCTATTATGACTTCTGTTATGGTTGATCGCGGGGTATGCCCCTAGATTTGTGTAAGTTGTTCCTTTTCTGGTATAAAATTTTAATTAGCAAAAAAAAAAGAAAGATTCTGGGAGTTAGAGACATTGCTAGGCAGCATGTTCATTTCGAGGTGGGATCGATTTCCTCCTTTCACTTTTGGCATGATCCGTGGTTAGAAAGGAAACCTCTAGTGTAGCAATTTCGGGTGGGAATCATATCAATAATGGAGTCAACTTCTCTTGCCAACTAGGATTTGATGCCTATTACAAGTACATAACAAATAGAAACTCTACAACTAGAGGTTCCCTCAGTTAAGAGGTCATGTAGGTAATGCATAGCATTACAAACAATTAGGCTTGTTATTAGATGTAAACATGCATGCCTCTGTGACTAACAATCTCCCCCAAATTGTGAGTGAGACCCTTAGTCACAATTTCATGTCTGATAACAAGCCTTACATACATAAAGATAAAACTTGAAAAGTACATGTATGAAATTTGATTGAGAACATGAATGAAATTACAAGTTGAGTAATCTTACAATATGGTGAAATACTAGCCATTCTCATTTGATTCCATCTCCATAACAATATGGTGAAATATTAGCAATTCTCATTTGATTCTCATTTGATTTCTTTCTTTCTCCTTTCTTGCATTCTCATCCATGGCCTTTATGATCTCTGCCAAAGCATCCAATTCTTCAAGCATGATAGAGTTTTTGAAATCTTCAAGTACTAGTTTCAGAATGTTGGCGGGATAGTGACTGAGTAGGTTCATTCTTATATTGACATTATCTCCATTTCTTCTCCTATACTTCGCCACATAGGGATTGAATTGAACTCTACATAATCCGTTTGCCCTTAGCTTTTCTGCTTCAACTTCCAGCCTATCAATTTCCTTCTCCCTTTCTAGCCATTTCTCAAAGCACCCCTTCCTTATCTTCTCAGCATAGTCTCTCTTCATCTTCACAAAGTCTGTAACGCCCCAACTTCCCAATATTGAAAAATATACTTTTTATAATTAAATAGACTTTGTTACAGGGGAATTTTATAAACAATTCGGCATGAAGTGTTCGTAAATCGGACTATCCACCTGTATTTCAACCCAAACCAAATTCCAATTAACAATTACAAATAAAACTTAATACACCAATGATTCCTCACTGAGGATCGATTCCAGGTTATGGTATGAAACAAGAATCTACACCATACAAATAATTACAACTTCTATCTCTGACCCAAATACAAACCTCTATATCGCTTAATCAATAGTGCAATCCAAATAGTGTATGCCTGTGCTGGCTCGGTACCTAACCTTTGAAAAAGACACCATCACTCTCATTTGAATTATAACGCGCAGGTATCCAACTCTTTGACCCTAACTGAAAGGGAAGGTAAAACAAAGCAAGAGTGAGCCAAAAAACGCTCAGCAAGTGCAAATATTGATAACAATATCAACAACAATTATAAGTTCTGAAAATCAGGAAGAATTATCATATGCTTCGAAAAGTATCAACTAATTCAAATATCTTCATTATCACGAGGAACCAACATTACTTCACTGGAATGAGGTGTATCACAAAAAGAACTGATAAAAGTTCTGATAGCAAGATCTAATTGAAATAAGCTTCAAGGGATTTGGGTATCAAAACAACCCAATCTCAACGTATAGATTATAATTGGATTTTTATTTTTATTTTAAAAACATTAGGAATTAGGCGGCTGATCAGGCTCGCACTAACCCCGGACAATGCACAAAGCAAAGTCCCTCTAAGTGGATCCACGGCACACATTGGCCTTAACATCTGACCATTACTGGTCTCCCCGAAGGGACATCCGTTGACCATAATATGGTCTCCCCGAAGGGACATCAAAAAAAACATTCCAATTCTAACCCAACTGCACTAGGGGTCGGAACAATCGACAACCCTTAACACATCAATCAACTGGAAACTCACGTTCCAAAGCAACAATTCATGATCCAAGAATTAATAATGAATTCAAGATCAACAGGTGTCGACAAGTTCGACACGATAAAGGGGGTAATAAATAAAGAACGATAATCTCAAAAGTATCGACAAGTACAATACATTAACCAAGGGTAAATGAATAAATAATATCAATAACAGATCTCGACAAGTTCAATAGAATAATTTGGATGATAGATCTCATCCTCATGATAATTAAAGAAAGTTTCACTTGATCAAGAAGTGAAGGGTTCACATCACTTGAACGATAAGTGAGGGATAGTAAACTTGCCTCAATACATGAAGTTTCCAATTCCAATATCTCAATTCTTTTCTCATTTTACATCAGTCTCTACTTCTTTGTACATTGACCTCTAATCGATCACACATCTATCTTTCTTCTATAACTTGTCAGCCGCTACTCGGGCACACTCGCCAATTCCGATAATTCTTTCACTCCTCAAGATTCCATTTACACGAGCACTGACTCTTACGGACCTCATACGGGTACCTATATAAAGGTAAAGTAATACTTTAGTACACTTATAATCTTAACCATCCAAATCTATTCTACCCAAACGCGTCCTATACGCTTTATAATAACACACATATAACACATACATGTCATATTCTCGAAATAGTAACGTATAGTCACAAAATCATATAAGCACGTAACATGTAATATTAACTTATACTCTTTAACACATATATCCCCTTGACTTACAAATAATCCTTATCCAATTACTAAAAGATTTACAAAATACTTCTAACAAAAATTTGGACAGCACCCACTTTAAAATATCGTCTAACCTATTAGAATAAAATCAACTCAATAAACAATCAATCCACTCTTTTCTCTAATATCAACTCCAAATTAACCCACGATTTATGATCACTGTTTGAATACAAATAATTAGTGACTGACTGGCTTGCTATACAACATGCGTTTACACATAGCATATATCCCATGATAACATATACCGATCTTTGAAATTTGTCAAAAAGACTACAGCACAAAATACTTTAGGGATTGGGATATTGATTTCAATAACACTAAATCAATAAGGTTACTTAAGCGTCTAGCAAGCATGTTATAACCAAAGCATACAAATATTTGTAACCTACTATTAATCTGTTTACCTAAGTTAAATTAAATTAACACAATAATATTTTCGCCAATAAAACAATCATGTACGCCACTTATCAAGTAGAATGCAAATAAATATTCAACATTAACAATCACAAGCCACAATCATATTTGGCACCATCAATCACTCTCGACTACATTCTCTGAAATCTACCTTCTGTCACCCCACTTTTCTTCTTTTCTCTTTTTCTATTTCACACCACAACTACCCCCACACCACACATATACCTCCATCGCTCTTCTCTTTTTCTCACTGCATCTACTCCTTATGCACCACTGACTCCATGGCCTTACTTGTTCTGCGCCTACAATATTCTACCAAACTACCTGCACATCACTTCCCCTGATCCTCACATTCCACACCATTCGAGCACACCTTTTTCCATATACTCCATCTTTCTATTTCCTTCACCTCTCCAACATTACACCCCATATAACATACCCACGACCACACTCATACCACCCCATCCATAATAAACACACACCCTATCTCCTACACCTGCAAACCGGCTGCCGTATACACACACAAACACAATCTTATAGACACAATGAAACACAGCCAACCACCAACTCACGGCATATCCACAACCGTGACACACATACGTTTCCCCACAACCTTTTACACAACCTCTCCAAATCTACTCTTTCAAAGCTCCCCTGTTCTGTCCTTCGTCTCCCCTGCCTCCTCTCGTCTGCACACCCCCAACATACCTCCACCCAGACACAACACGCACATATATCCTAACCACACACTGGTACAACCCAAACAATCACCCATCACACCAGTAATGACCAACACAAAGCAACTGAACAAGACTTCCAATCAAAACATCCGAAAACTTCAACCAACAGTCCGTCCTCTGAATACAGACACATATAACTCACACAAACCCGAACAAACATAGTATACGTACACACACGTTCATCTACACATCAACAATAATAACAAGAACAAGGGAGGGGAAAAGATTCAATTCATAGCAGTACTATACACATCAGCCATAATCGAGGCTCACCAGACCGAGAAGGAACTGAGGTTAGAGTGAAAAGTCGAGATTGAGAGGGGGATGGAGAGAAATCGAGGTTTATTGAGAGGAAAGAGAGAAAGTTCGAGAGAGTTTTTGAGAAACTAAGAGGGAGTTATGGAAAATCACGACTGAAATAGATTTGGGGGTTTCGTAGCTGTTAAATTAGGGATTTAGAATGGGATTTAGAATGGGGGTATTTTCTATAACTTCACCTTGCCAAAACAAAGCAAAAAAAATTAATTAAATCACTTTTAAATCGAAATTAAAGGGAAAATCGGTGAAACATTAAACTTTAAAATTTAAAAAAAAAAGTAAAGTACAAAATTACGAACGTCCACATATTTTTAAAATATTTTTAGGATAAAAAATGAATTAAATATGAATTTTGCAAGTTTTGATTCTTTAAATGTCACATAACTCCTAAAATCATTTTAAAATACTTAAACACCCAAAATATTTCACCAAATAATTTTAAAAACTAAAAAATTATACAAAGATAATATCACCAAAGATTTCATGATGATTTTTTTTTAACTCTGATGATTTTATAAAAAATTTCGAAGATCAATAACACACGATTTAAATAGATTTTAATCATTAAAAATTCAAATAAAATACACGGACTTACATGACACACATACATCATCATATTAACACGTAAACATGATGCCACATATATTTAATCCTAAAAAAATATTTCCACATCATATAATCCACATTGAATATTAAATAATTAAATAATAATAATAGTAATAATTACGATATTTTTTTAGGGCGTTATATCCTTCCCCCCTTAATAGGATTCTGTCCTCAGAATCAAACTTAAGAAAATGTAATGACTGTACTACTCAACCATTTCTCCTTCAAATTTTCAAATCATTTCTATCATTTCATGTCTTGCTAGGCTCGTCCTGGAAGCGCGTAGATTCCAACATAAACTTAAACCTTTTGGTTTACATGTCTCGTTAATTCTAGATACTTATCATTTGTACGTGACGATCCTTTTCTACCGAAAATCGGACATGACCTATTTGCATAATGGACTATGCTCTGTCCACAACGCCCCATTACTGACCCAATCATCCATAACAATTCATTAATATACAATACTACAACAAAACCTGACTTGGCTTGAAATAAACATGAAAATAAAACAACATCCACGCGACTAGCAATTGATACCACTTCCACGATCCTACTCATAATTCAGATTGCCCCAGATAAAGCTTTGAGAAAAAGAATATCAAGAAACTCCCCCCCCCCAATCATTCTTATTCACCTATCACGTACAATGTTACTCGAGGAAGGAATAACTGGAAAACTTCTATCCATCCTTATTCCCTTTGTTTTACTGAGTAACCTTTCCAAAACTAATAGCCATTTACCTTGAAACATATATATCTTATTCGCAATACCAACTATCCCGGGGTCACTGCCCTTTAATACCATTCAAAATCAAACTTTCAACCCAAATAAACTCCAACTCTAATATCTCTTAATATCAAAACTCGACTTCCAAACCATTACTATACATGTCTTACAAATCGTTAAAATTTAAACTCTACATATTATAATTCCCATATTTATCAATAACTCATCTCCTTGAACCATTTCATTCTTCTACATTCATCAACTTCACCTTCTGCTTCCGTCAATTTTGCTTGATACTTCCTATTTTTTTCTAACAATTCATTCGCAACAATCTAGACCTCTGGATCTTCCATCTATAGCCTCCCAAATTCTTTGAACATTTCCTTGAGCATTGTATGCCTATTTAATCTTTGCTGGTTCATCCGATTGCACTGACACTTGAGCGGTTTTCGATCTCTTCATTGAGTCCTAAAAGCTCTCTTCACCTTTATCCATTCGTTTCTTGACTCGTAATCTTGTCCACTGCTGTAGCTATCTTGGTAATACCTTTGACAACCTTCAATAATTCCTAGCCAGTCCTTTAAAGTTTTTGATCTCCACTAGCGTCTTAGGCCTTTCCCGATTCATTACTGCTTCGTCGTCACGGCATTCACTTCGATCCTTTCGTCATGTCCTGAAAATTATAATTCTTCCAATTTCAAAGCTCGTACTTAGAAATCTCATGCATGTTCTTATATCCTCAAATATCCTGCTATATCTTCCGATCTTGAATTCCTCGAAACTGATTACATTCCTGGTTGTAAAATAAATTAATCAACTTTCTTTCTCTTTCTGGTGATATGGTAATTCATCAAGTCTCATAACTGAGAAATCTTGACCACTGAAATCTGCTTCTCCTTATCGATATCTCCCACATATATAAAATAACCTTAAAATCTTATTATAATAACCTCTTAGTCTGAGTGACCATTAAAACTCCTTTATCCACTTTTTGACTTGAGAGACAACTTACATGCCATAATTTCACCTTCTTATTCTCACACCTTGCCTATACTTCAAAATTGACTATACAATCCAATCCTAACTCACATTCAGCTCCTTTAACTGCCATCCCATTCATATTCTTCATATCGTCATTTATAATCATCTTGAACTTCTAGCTCTAATTCTGTCACTTCCCACCACACTATTCCTTCTGGGTTAATTCACTCTTACTCTTAATATTCATGATCCTCTGAACCATATTTGCATAAGTCATTAACTCCCACACAATCACTTTACTTCCCATCTAGCTTTACTCTGCTTCGCTCAATTTATCTCATCCTAATTCTAAAATTCATACCCGATAATTGGTCTCGAATCATCTAAAATTTCATAATATTCCTGTTTCCATATCCAAAGTGAAATATGCCATAAACAATTGCTCTTCAACAATCTTTCTTTAACATAACTATCACATACTAACTATCTTCATTAATCATTATTTCGTGCCCTTGTCATCGGCTCCTTAACCATACTCAGTTCTTCATATTATCGAATTTTGCACATGTATTGTCGATCCAAAGAATAATCTAACTTGATATTCAATCCTTGCTTTAACGTCAACTCTCAAACTGATCATCCAATTCTCTGTCGACATAAATGTATCTTGTACCACTCCTGATAGCTTTAGAAATCATAAGGGTTTATAGCAAAAGAAAGCAATACAATGGACATGTGTTAGCATGTATGAATAAGTTAAGTTTTGTTTGATATGAATTTCATAAAAGAATTTACCGAGAGATCAAAATGATCATTGAACTATTTTCAGGTTGCATTTGTCACTTAGGTCCATCTCCATAGTACAAAAGGTGGCCAGCCTTCAGTACTTTCATGACAAACACAATCAGTGGCATCCCACCAGACTCCTATCACATAGATAAGATGTCCCTGAATCCCCTACATACATATGGTTGTTCATCCCAGTTAGAAAAAAAATCAAGTATTCAGGGGAAAAATAGAGAGAGTTCAAAGGTCTCAAAAAAATTTAGATGCACAATTTTAGAGCAAATAACCCCTGAAGAATAGAGGCATCTCTGAAAGGATAGAAATGTGTTTAAACAAATATGATATACAAAGTTCAACATCAATTGAAGTATAATTGATTATCAAACGTGATATGGTACCAACAAAACAATAAAAACCGGGAAAAGAGGGTGAATCTCCTTAGAAAATAAATTAAGTGAGGTCAATGGCTAGTAGTGAATAACCACACCCTTACTCCAATATATGCCAAAAATCACATTTCATATCTTGTTTACCATCTTTTCGTACTCTCTATAACGTTCACGAGGTAACCAACTTCGTAAAGAAATTCTAGAAGATACGTGAAGGTCTACAAGTAGTGTCCTCCAAGCTGGTAGCTTCGGTCGTCTATAACTGTCGTATGCAGCACCGAATCAACTACCTCATCCAAAATCGAATCTTTGGATGAATCGAACTCCTACTCGCGCGATAAGTCGGGAGACCTAATAACGTCGCAACTGTCGTCCTAATAACCTAAGGTGAATCTTATCCTAAATCGTCCTATCGAACGTCCCACTTAAATACGTATACCTAATCATCCTAACTTGTTTCAGTGACCATAACCTGTTGCTCTGATACCAACCTGTAACGCCCCAACTTCCCAATATTGAAAAATATACTTTTTATAATTAAATAGACTTTGTTACAGGGGAATTTTATAAAAAATTCGGCATGAAGTGTTCATAAATCGGACTATCCACCTGTATTTCAACCCAAACCAAATTCCAATTAATAATTACAAATAAAACTTAATACACCAATGATTCCTCACTGAGGATCGATTCCAGGTTATGGTATGAAACAAGAATCTACACCATACAAATAATTACAACTTCTATCTCTGACCCAAATACAAACCTCTATATCGCTTAATCAATAGTGCAATCCAAATAGTGAATGCCTGTGCTGGCTCGGTAACTAACCTTTGAAAAAGACACAATCGCTCTCATTTGAATTATAACGCGCAGGTATCCAACTCTTTGACCCTAACTGAAAGGGAAGGTAAAACAAAGCAAGAGTGAGCCAAAAAATGCTCAACAAGTGCAAATAGTGATAACAATATCAACAACAATTATAAGTTCTAAAAATCAGGAAGAATTATCATATGCTTCGAAAAGTATCAACTAATTCAAATATCTTCATTATCACGAGGAACCAACATTACTTCACTGGAATGAGGTGTATCACAATAAGAACTGATAAAAGTTCTGATAGCAAGATCTAATTGAAATAAGCTTCAAGGGATTCGGGTATCAAAACAACCCAATATCAATGTATAGATTAGAATTGGATTTTTATTTTTATTTTAAAAACATTAGGAATTAGGCGGCTGATCAGGCTCGCACTAACCCCGGACAATGCACAAAGCAAAGTCCCTCTAAGTGGATCCACGGCACACATTGGCCTTAACATCTGACCATTACTGGTCTCCTCGAAGGGACATTCGTTGACCATATTATGGTCTCCCCGAAGGGACATAAAAAAAAACATTCCAATTCTAACCCAACTGCACTAGGGGTCGGAACAATCGACAACCCGTAACACATCAATCAACTGGAAACTCACGTTCCAAAGCAACAATTCATGATCCAAGAATTAATAATGAATTCAAGATCAACAGGTGTCGACAAGTTCGACACGATAAAGGGGGTAATAAATAAAGAACGATAATCTCAAAAGTATCGACAAGTACAATACATTAACCAGGGGTAAATGAATAAATAATATCAACAACAAATCTCGACAAGTTCAATAGAATAATTTGGATGATAGATCTCATCCTCATGATAATTAAAGAAAGTTTCACTTGATCAAGGAGTGAAGGGAATAGTTGCAATATAATCAACAATAATTGAGACTACAAGACAACGATTATCATTAAGTGCTAAACATCTAATTAAGTTCCCGACACATGGAAAGGTTCGAATCAATATAAGTGAGTAAAATAGTTTAAACGTCCACTTGTAAACTAATTACCGGATGATCAGTTTCACATTAGTTTGAAGCAAACATTCCTTGAAAGAATATTTATTGAGGGAAAATCATAAATCATATTCAGGAATTATATTAAAAGATTTTATTAAGTCTTAAATTCTTGGATTCCCTCTGAAAAAAAAATATCACTTAAAAATTTTTAAAAAGATAAAATAGTACAAAATACCACGAAATAGAATATTAATACAACTGAGGAATATTTATATAAAATGATCTTAAAAAAAGTCAACACCTAAACGATAGGTATTGAGGAATTCGATAAAATATCAAATATTGAGACATTAATGATGATTTGGAATAATTATTTAAAATAATTATAAAAGATTCAACACCTGAATGATAGGTGGAGAGAATCAACAATGGTAAAATAGTTTCAGAATAAACTTGTGAATACTAGTTGAGAGAAAATACCACTTGAAATAAAAGTAAGGGGTATAGACCCTAGCAAAATGATTTGAAAGAAAACTTCACAATTAATAAGGACAGGTTCATATCATTCAAATAAATATGAAGGGTATAATGCTTGCAAGAAAGGATTCGAAAGGACATATAAATAAAACATAAGGGTTCACATCACTTGAACGATAAGTGAGGGATAGTAAACTTGCCTCAATACATGAAGTTTCCAATTCCAATATCTCAATTCTTTTCTCATTTTACATCAGTCTCTACTTCTTTGTGCATTGACCTCTAATCGATTTTAACTCCTTAAGCTTATGTTTGATCAACCTATTGTGGTACTTGATGAAACAGTAGCACCACATACTGAATTATTCTCTGATGCTCACCAAGTTACTGAACAAGGTGAAGAAAATGATCAACCAATCAAGGCTGTAATTTCTGAGCCTGTGGATGAAGTTCTTGCGATTTCAAAGTCTGTTGAAGCTGGAGAGCAAACTGCAGATAATACTGAGGAGGCTTTTGCTGAAAATATTGCAGTTGCAGAGACTATTGCTGAAAAATACTGAGGAGCCTTTTTCTGAGTCTAACTCTTCTCAGCAAAAACCAGTACAAACTGATGCCAGGATAACTGATTTTTCTGGACCTTCACATCAACGTGAAATTAAAGAAGATTATTTTGCCAAATTTTCGAATAATTGGTGTAAAGAAGATTGCATTTTTCCTGCTGGAAGAGCAGCTAATTTTGTGCATATAGAGCTGCTACAACGATTTCAAATCCAAAGATTCTTTCATGTCTGAAAGCCACTATTGTTCAAGTCAAGACTCTTAATACCAGGTTTGCTGATTCTCTTTTTTTTTTTGCTTAATAAAAAAAATATAAATCACCGAAAGGGAGCTACAAAGGGACCAGGGGCATACCCCAAACCAACAAGCAAACTACACACCTTCAAGGGTCAACATGACCAACACACTATACTAAATCTCTGGACCAATCAGTAAAGGAATGTTACAAGAGATGGCTCTTTATGAACCCACTTTTGAAAGAAGAACAAGAAAAAAGCTTCTCCCTAACAAAACCCTTAACCTTTAGGCTAAGCACCTGAGTCGCATTTCCCGGACCTGCATTGTGCATTCTGAAGTTTCGCTCCTTCCAGACGCTGTAGATGCATGTTGTGAGGTACACCCCTACTATTGTCTTTAACTGCTTAGTAAGGGGAGAGTGAAAGAAGTCACCTTGTGAAAATTAATTTTGCTTAAAAAATGAGAGTCGTCTTTTGCTTTGCCTTCTCTCTAACCTCTCTCTAAAAAACCCTAGCCGCCATCTTACTCCTTTTTTCATCAGATCTTCATAGCAAACTTTCACTAATCCATTATCCATCTCTAATCCTTCACCTACACACTGCATTTATTATTTATATTTTAATATGTCTTTCTATCTTGTCTATGTGTCCCGGAATGGGTCTTCTTCAAGTTTGGTGAATCTCTGATCGAGTCTTATAGGATGTTTGGATAGGGTTCTGGTTCCATTCATTTCGTATTCTGCGGAGGTTATTCCCCTGTTGCCTGTCTTGAGTACAGAAGTGGTGATTGTTGTTTCTCACGGATGTCTCCGTGTTGAGGTTCTTGAGGAACGAAAACAGAGTCCAGGGTTAGCACCGAGCTCAAATCCCACCATTGCTATGGTGGTTGACGCTAGTAGCTCTTGCCTCTCTAATGACTTGGTGACTCACTCCGGTGACATGGGTAACCTAGAGTCGATTGATGGTTTCCATGGGAATCAGAGCTATTTGGTTGTGGTCTTGTTTTCCCATCATTCGTTTGATTATTTGCGAAGTGAAATCGGTGGTAGAAGACTCCTTTGGGGGTGTTTCCAGATCTGGGAGTGCAAAGCTTTATGAAGTCAAGGGTATGAAGGGATTGAATGCTCGCCAAGTGTTTGATGATAGTCCTCAGATGCTTTTGTTGCTGGTTTACTCTATGTTTTTGAAACATGAGGTGAATATGTTTGTTGTCATGGACTCTTGTCTAGAGCAATCTATATGGAGAATAATATATGATGTTGATGCTGATTTAATCAGTACTAAGAGCTGGGCTTCCAGGCATATCTTTGCTCAGTTTGGGTTTACGATTAGTAACTTTGATGAGGGTCTTTTGGAAAGTCTAACAGACATAGCAATGTTATCTGTGGGTGTGTTCGTTAAAATGGATATTCTCTATGCAATAATTCATGCTTTCTTTTTTTAATATCTATAATTATATAAATTTTTTAAAATCTATTGCAACTTGGGTAGTTTTGAAAAAACCCTATATGTTATTAATTTACATATCAAATTGTTATTAAAAAATTGATATATATAAGATTTTACATATTAGATTTAATATTTGTACTCTATCTTGAATTCTTATAATTTGATTTGGACAATTACAGCCCACGTGAAATTAACAAAATAATCTTTAATTTATTGATGGTTTAATAATTTTTTTCTAATTAAATCTACGCAGAAACAAAGAAGAGAAGAAATTGACGATTTTTTACGTTGAAAATTCTATTTGATTTACGAATTCTACATATAATTCATTTTGATTATCAAAATACCCTTGTAATTATTTGAAGATAGTTCTGCTAACTACCAAATACAATTAAATTATTTCCTTAGATATAATAAGCGTAAAAGGGATAATAAACGAGTACTACCATAGGTCAAGGGTTCGACTCCTAACAACAACATATATTTTATAAATTAAATTTAAAGTCAGTAAGAACATCTCCAACCATATCAAGCCCTTAGCTAAAAGTCTACGTGGCTTTCTAAAAATAAAACTTATATATAATATGTAAAAAATTAGCCACTCCAATGGGACAAAACCCTTATCTATAATTATAGATAATGTCTTGATATTGGCTATATTTGTCGAAACTCTAGAGACCTGTAGTGAATTGCCACATCACTTATTTATAAATTAAAATAATATATTCCATTAATAACAACTTGAAATATTAATAACATACCATTTTTAAAATATAGCCAATCATTAAGCCAATACCCTCGGAACATAATGTCTTACTGGTTCAACAAATTTTACATAATCAATATTTTATGTAATTTAGCCAACCAATTTTAGCCAACGTCGTTGGAGATGCTCTAACTCACTAATACAAATTATATCCTATTATATTATATCATATTATATAATAAAAGTAAAAGCGATAATAAACAAGTAATACCATATGCCAATATGCCAAGAGTTGATGCTCAACGAATACATATTAATATATATATATATATATATATATATATATATATATATATATATATATATATATATATATATTCTATACATAGATAAATATTTTTTATTTTATAATAAACGTGACAACAAAACCAATTTACAAGGAACAGTATGGATAAATTATAACCCACCTAGACCAACAACTGTGCGTTAAGTTGGATATATTGTGCTTTTATTATGTGTTATATTATGCTCTCATGTTGGGTAATTTTCTAGCTTGATTCATACTCGGATATATGAACAAGGAACGAAAGTTATAATATGGATAAAAGGAAATTAGAAAAAGTTAAAAAAATCAATTAAAATCAAGAGAAATTAACAAGAAATAAACAATTTTAAGCATATGTTTTACTATCAATGGGTATCATTAAGTACCTTTTCCTATTTTATATAAATACATGTGCCCGCTATATAACTTTGTATTGGATTCCTACTATGGCAAGGAATCTAGTATACTATACACCACGATTTTTGTATAGATTAATGAATCTCAATAGGTACTTTTTCTAATTTCAAAATTATAACATCAAAATAAAACATATTTTACTTGAATATTTTATGGTACTATCAAATGTAAAAATAAATTTAATAATTTAACGCATGGTATAATTTTAAATATCGATACTTATAATTTTAACAAAAACAAATTAATAATTATATCCTTATTTATAATAAGCGTAATAGAAATTTTATCCATAATTTTGGTTATTGTATCGCAAAAATAATCTCAAACTTCGAATCTAATATTTTTAAAAATATACGATGAAGATTGTATCATATTAACCAGAAAATTACAATCTAAAATTGTTAGGAATAATTCATGAGTTGTGATGTTAAGAATAGAATTTTACTTATACTTCTTGTATATCCTGATTTATAAAGGATTTAGCACTTTGTATAGGAAATATGTGTTAGACAGTTATCTGTAAAGTTTAGTCAGGAATGAACAGTGCATCGAGTACTATATGTCAGGAACTGAGATTGAATCCTGATACGTCAAGTCAAGTACTGATCAAGTACTGATGGGATGGTCAAATCCTGATGCAAGATGGAATCATGATATCAGTCGTGTTACTGATGATGTCATTATGGATGCTATAGAAACTGACAAGTGCTATAAAACAGGATCTTTGTTTGAGGAACAAGCAAGAAGATTTTATGAAGGAAAGAATTTTCTATTGATGGAAACTATCAACTGGACGGCAGAACATTGTCATGTATAGATTATCTTTCTGTGATTAGTTGATAGGTAGCATTATAAATACTTTCTCTATGTCATTGTAAAAAGAGTTCGAAGTTCGTGTGCGTAGCTCTGTATAAGGTTTGTATTCGAGAGTTCGAAACAAACAGAGAGAGAGTTTTATTTTGTCAGCAGCTGCTAAAGGTATTTGTACACCTTTGGTAGAGTTTGTATTTGATCTTATTAATACAAACAGAGTTTGATTCATTCGTTTATTCTTGTTCATATAACCAAGCAAAAATCAGACACGATTATATAACTTGTATTCAACCCCCCCCCTTCTACAAGTTATTCGAGTTAACAATTGGTATCAGAGCAGGTTGATTTCGAATAATCATAAAGATCTGCAATCATGTCTGGTTACAAGGATGAGAATACTAAGATTCCTATGCTCAAGAGAAACGAATATACTCTATGGGAAGTAAAGATGTTGCATCATGTGGAAGCAACAGATCCTGATTATCTTGACAGAATCAGAGATGGACCTTTTATCCCAACGAAGGTTGTTGGACAAGCAACTGTTGATGGTCAAGTTGTTCCAGAACATATAGCAGAGAAGCCTAAATCTGAGTGGTCAGATAAGGACAAGGAGAATGTTCTTAAAGATGCTAAAGTGAGAAACATATTATTCAACAGTCTTGATTCTGTTCTCACTAACTATGTTCTCTCTTGTAAAACTGCTAAGGATATATGGGACAATCTTAAGGTTCACTGTGAAGGAACTAAGCCTGTTAGGAAGAATATGAGGACACTACTTATACAACAGTATGAGTATTTTGAATCCAAGTCTGGTGAGTCACTTACTAATACCTTTGATAGGTTTACAAAACTCATCAATGAGATGGCCATGCATGGTAAATATTATGACTTGGAGGGTATGAATACAAAGTTCATGAAAGCTTTGCCTGATTTCTACAATGAGAAGATATATGCGATTGAGGAAGCTAATGATCTGGATGAGATATCATTAGAGGCAGTGTATGGAAAACTAAGAGCTTATGAACTTGACAAGTAGCAGAAGAAGAGCAGGAGTGATTTTTTCCACCACATGCCAAACAGACAAGTAGAATTCAACAGTGAACCCATCCGGTCCTAGACTTTTGTTCTTTGCCATTTTTTTAAGGGTGCTAAACACTTCACTTTCAGAGAAAGGGGCAGCCACATACTCGTTTTAAATAGTAAAATGAGAGTCGTCTCTCTAACTTCTCTCTAACCTCTCTCTACAACCCTAGTTAGCCGCCTCAAAATCTAAACTCTTTCTCATCAAATCTTTCCATATTGCCTTCACGAATTCATCTCTTCTCTTCTCTCTCACCATATTCACTAAATTTCTTATATATACTATTAATATGAATAGATCCAATTCTGGTGCGGATGGACCCAACCGTGAGTTGGGATCTTACCGGTGTCCAGCGGACCACGATGGTGCTCCGCTTGAATTTGGAGTGTTCGATGGGTATGAAACCCCATTCTTAGTTGCTGGATCTGTCTTTAAAGAGCTGGTGGGTAGTTCGAACCCAAGGTTGGATGATGCAAGCCATCTTGAAACGGATCCGTTGCAGGATGGCTGTTGGATGAGAGGATCGCCTCTTGATTCTGTCGACCAAAGGAGGATAGGTTCGGTGGAATCGTTAGCAAAGGAGTTCTCGTTGGAGAACCCTGAAATGGTGGCGCCTTTGAGGTGTTTGAATCCTGGCCTAAGCCAGGGGTTAGCCACTACAGAGATGGTTATCGATGTGTCCCAGTACAGCCTGAGGAAACAAGATGTTGGTTGCAACCCCTCTGTTGGGCCTGCTTCTTTGATTCGTAGCTCAGTCGGAGCTATTGAGCCAATTAATGTGCTGGGTAGATTTATGGCTACCAAGGATGTTGAATGTATTGATGGTGTGTGTAGTGAAAGGGATGGTAACCCTTTGAAGGTCATGACTGAAAGGGATGTTAACCCTTTGGGTTCAAGGCTTAAGCAGGAAGTGGTGGGGAGCCAGAGGGTAGATGCAGTTAAGCATCTGGATGCAGATCTGGTTCAGGATGGTGCCTCACTTGGGGGTTCATCTATGGGTACCCAAGGGTCGATGGTTGCACCCGCAATGAGGAAAGAGGTTTCTACGGGAAACCTTATGATGGAATCGCCTGGTTTGGGCTTGGAATCTGGTCTGTGTTTGAAATCTGGACAGTCCCTGGTTAGTTTGAGGAAGGAAGATGCGGGGTTGCAATGGCGCTGACGGGGTTGCTTCACCTCCTAGTAGTATGGAGGCTATGGAAGCGGTTGCTACAAAGGATCCCTTTGTGGGTAGTGTTATTGAGGTCAAAGGAAAAGGGCGTATGGATGACACTTTAAAGATTAAAAGCTGTATTACTATCATGGATGGAGCAGTAGTGGACTTGGGATCTGCTCCCATTTTGAAGGGGCCGTCTCCGGAAGCGCCTGCTAGGATTGGGTCCTTCTCGTCAGGACTTCAAGAGAGATTGAATATTGCTCTGAAAGTACTTGTGGTACTTAGGGATTACATTGTTCTGAATGGACATGAGGTACCCAGTTTCTGGGGGAAGATTGATATGAGAGGTTTGAATGCCTCTAATGATCTGAAGGACAAACCTGTGTTTAGGATGATGGCTGACCGTGCTAGGTCTGTGCACGGTATTAAGCAATTAAGTGAATTTATTCGGAAAAGGAGAATTCCCTCCCCAATTCTTCTAGGGGATGATGAGGCTCTTATACAGGGTATGAGGGAGGAGCTCAAGGAGGTGGGACTGTTGAACCAGACCTGTTTGGAAGACAAAAGGGAAACGCTGGTGGCTGCTAGCCAGGGGATGGATGTAGACAGCTTGAAGATTTTCATTGTTTCCCTTGGTAATAAAAGTCAAATTTCCAAGAATACAGGTGAAAGGGGTCGGAATGTTCTCTTTAGAGATGTTGAGGGTCACCAGACCTTGCCATCCCAACTAAGGGATGTTCTAGTTGAAACGGGGAACCATGGTAATGGGTTTTTGGCTACTGCTGTGGTCAAGGTTATTGATGTGGAGGTGAGCTTAAAAAGCGTATCTGGTCATATTCTAGCACTTGATGAGAATGAGAAGCTTGAGGAGGTGAGTGCGCAAGGGCGTGCTGGTGGCCCTATGGATTCTATGACTACGAAGTATGAATTGGTGCAGGTGTTTGAAGTCCAGGATGGGGTTGTGGAAAAAGCTCTGGACATGAATGGTTATTTCAAGAGTGTGAGAGATTCTATGCGTGGACACATGCATTATTTGGGCATGTTGTTTGGTTTTGCTGATGGTTATGGCATAATGGTTGATGATGATGAGACTGGAAATGAGAGGGATCCTGTTCAGGGGAAAGGCAATGAAAAGGATGCAGAGTTCCATCAGGTCGGAACTTATGTGCCTACTGCAGAGACAAGCCTGAGCTGCCCCTGTTGTGAAGATTTCGCGACCGTGAGGGTCGTAGGTTTTATGTAGCTTGTTTTAAACTTGGTTTTATTTCTGTGTTTTAATCCATGCTGTTCCGTTAGGTGAATGTTTTACTTATCGCGGGGTATGCCCTTAGAGATGTATTTTGTTTGCCTAGGTATAAATTTTAATTAGCAAAAAAAAAGAAGAGCAGGAGTGAAGGAAAGATGAAGACTGTTGCACTTACTGCTCAATCTGAATTAAAGAAGCTTCCAGAGGAACAACATGATGAGCCTGCTGTAAAGAACTCAAGGAAGAAGAAAAGCAAAGAAAGTTCTAAGTCAGAGACTACTGATATGGACTCTGACAACAATGATTCTGAATCTGAGATGCAGGAACTCTTTGCTATGTTTGCTAAAGCTTTCAAGAAAGGAAGATTCAACAGGAAAAGATTTAGCAAAGGACCTTTTCAAAAGAAGGAGGAGAAGAAGATTGACAAAGGCAAAAGTACAATTGTCAAGCTTGATAAGGCCAAGGTCAAGTGCTTTAATTGCAGCGAGCTTGGACACTTTGCTAGTGAGTGTAAGAAGCCTCCTCCTTCGTGGGGTACGCCCCTTGTCTTTGTCTCAGTTGTTCCCTTTGGTATAAGAAGCCTAGGAATTCAGGAAAGGGTAATGCACTTATGGTCACATTGAAGGATTGGGCTGATTCTAGTGATTCTGAAGATGAATTGGATTATGACAACATTGCACTGATGGCAAATGTTTCAGACAAACCTGGATCTCCAAAGAAAACTTCTTCATCCTCTGTTAAGGTATCACTTCACTCTCTTGATTCATTTGATAGCTTAAATTCTGATGAAATTAGATCTATCCATGCTGAGTTTAAGAATCTTATGACTAATTTTAGAATTCTTACTTGTGGAAGAGATGAACTTAAGGTTAAGAATGATAAATCATTTGATAGAAATAATTTTATTGAATCTGAGTTAATTCAAATGGAAGAATACAAGTTAAGTTCTGATAAAGCTAAGCATGATTACAGTGTTATTCTTGAGGCTTATGACTATGTCAGAAAAGAACTAGAGGAAGAGAGAGATGTGATTAAGACCATTAACATTTCTGGTAAAAAGACATAAGAAATCATCGAAAATGGAATTTGTGGTAAGGTTAGTGGTTTAGGTTTTGATAAGGCTAGACAAGAAGAAAAAGTAGCTATTGTCAATGATGATAGTAAAATAGAAGCTAGCACATCTAAATCTGAAGGTAAGAAAATTGTTTCTGAACCTAATCATGTTAAATTTGTTGATTGAAAAGGTACCCCTGTTGTACACAAGAGGATTAACAATAGTAATTCAGATGAGATAGTGTTAGAGAAACCTAAGAATGTAAACATAAGGTTTCTGTCTAAGTCTCAGTTGAAACAGAGATTAGATGGTCTTTCAGAGTCTAGCAAGATCAAGAGAAATAGGAATGGAAAAGAAGGTATTAACAAAGAGAATAATTACAAGAATGTACCTGAGGCACCTAGGAAAAAATGCTATAAGTGTGGAAATCATAATCATTTGGCCCTAGACTGCAATCAAAAACCTTCTTGGAAAACTGAGTCCAGATTCCCCAAGACTCAGAAAATTCAATACCAACCATAAAAAGCTTGTTATCATTGTGGTAGTTTACTTCATTCCATTTACATGTGTAGAGAATATCATGAATTGTATTATGACTATTATTCTCTGAAATCTGAAACTCCTAGTCACAAACAGTTTGTGAAATCAGAGTCTAAGGTTGACTCTGCAACAGGTAAAGTAAAGGCAAAATCTTCAAAGCCTGTTGTTTCTAAATCTAGTAAGAAAGGATCCAATCAAAGTTGGGTCCTAAAAAATTCTAACTAGTTACTTTTTGTTTCCAGGGCACAGGAAAGAAGCATTCAATTATCTTGGACAGTGGATGCTCTGGACATATGACTGGAAAGAAGTCCCTGCTTACAAAGTTTGAGAGGAAAGCTGGCCTAGTAATATCCTTTGGAGATGACAACAAAGGAGAAACTCTGGGATACGGCTCAATTGTTTTGGGGAATGTCATCATAGAAAATGTAGCACTGGTTGAAGGCTTGAAACATACTCTTTTAAGCATAAGTCAACTGGGTGATAAAGGTTACAAATCAATCTTTGACAGAGAAGGATGCAAAATCTTGAATATACAGAATGGAGACATTGTTCTAACTGGTCAAAGACATGGTAACATATATGAAGCCAGCTTAAGTGATACATCTAAAGGAATTGTTAGATGTCTCTATAGCAAAGCAACAAGTAATGAAAGCTGGAAACAGAAATAAAATAAAAAAATGAGAGTCGGATATGCTCTAACCTCTCTCTAACTTCTCTCTAAAATTCTCAAACAATCTAAGCATCTTCTCCATCAGATCTAAAGTTCCACATCCTAATCCATCTTCCCCTTCTCATCTCTCACCTAAACACCAAATTTCTTTTATTTTTTGTCGGTTAGCATGAGTCGTAAGAGGGTTTCTTTTGTGGATGATTCTGCGATGGAGGCTTCTGTCAAGAACCATGTGGCGATGACCCAGGAGGGGTTGGATCCAGTTTCGAGCCCAAAAAGGGTCTCGTTTGCGGCTGATTTGGTATCGGAGATACCATCTATTGATATTCGATCTAGGAATGATGGCAAAAAGAGGGTCGCGAGGGTCTCCTTTGCTGACAACCTAGTCACGATGATCCCAGAGTCTGGGTTAGCTGCTCGCACCCGCAGTAGGGTCATGCATCACTTAATTAATGGTAAGGTTTTTTCCCAAATGAAACCTCCTAGTCTTAATAAAGTAGATGGGGGTCATTGTGTTACTTCCTTTGTTGATCTGTCGGAGCCCTCCCCGGAAGAGGAAATGGTTACTTCCTTTGTTGATCTAGTGAGGATGACCTAGAAGGGGTTGGAACCAGTTAGGAGCCCGAAAAGGGTTTCTTTTGCGAGCGATTTTGTATCGGAGATACCATCTGTTGATACTTGATCTAAGAAGGTTGAAGGATTGAGTATGAAGAATGGGGGGAAAAAAGGAGAAGTGAGGGTCTCTTTTGATGACAACCTATCAAATACTGTGGATGTGGATTGTTATGCTACTCCATTTGTCGATTTGTTGGAGCCCTCTATGGAGGAGGAATTGCCTATTCATTCGGATAGTAAAAGGGAAGGTCGAGTAACTGATGAGAGTTTGTATGAGGCCCAGATAGGTGGTGCTGCTGGGGTTGGGAATGAATTGAGAAAGTATTATGCTTCCACAAAAGGGGATTCCTCTGTTCCGGTTATGGACCTGGGTAGAGAGAGTGGAAAGACTATGAATTCTGGGGAAAATGCTGGGTCCTCTGTCTGGGATACTGATATGGTCAGGATGAAAGACAAGGGCAAGGCGGTCTGTAATGACGCGATAGAAGTAGAAGCAACCCCATGTAGGGATGGTTCAGTAAAGCGATGGCAAGAGCGCCTAGCTATTGCTATGAATGTAATCATTATTATGAGAGATAGCATTGTCCAGAGTGGACATGAGGTGCCTACGATTTGGGGGACTGTTGACATGAGTGATTTAGATTTCATTAATAGCTTGCAAAGGAGACCAGATATAAAGCTTTTGAGAGACTTGGGTATAGCTCTGAATTGCATTAAGCAACTTGGGACCTATATTCGAAAGAATGGAATCTCGCTCCTGGTTCTTAGGGAGGATGACCAGATTATTCAAGACATGGAAGAGGAGGTGGAGATAGCGGGGCTATTAGACCACACCCTATTAAACTCCGAGTTGAAGAGGAAGGCGCTGGTGGCAGCGAGGCGTAACCTAGAAAATTTGAAGATGTTCTTTAGCTCGATAGGTAAGGAAATCCCTTTGGTTAAAGGGTCACATGATAGGGAATTCAGTGCCTCTGCTCATGGTCTAAGAGGTTTTCAGGACGTGGAGCTTCATGACTTAATTTGCCGATCCATTCAATTGAGGGATTATCTGATTGATTTGGGGATTGATCTATTGACTGAGCCAAAGCAGAGCCCTCTTGCTAAAGGTAAGGATGCAAAACCATCCAAGGATCCTTCCAAGGATATTTGGGTGGGGGGGCAGCACAAAGGAGCCAATTCAGGGTAACATGCAGTATTTGGGGCCTCTGTTTAGTCTTGTCGGAGATGTGATTGTGCATGTTGATACAGAGCAAATGCAAGAGAATCCCAAGCAGGACTCGAACCAAAAAGAGTTTCAAGGCGAGGAAGGCATGGATGAGGACAAGGAGGTCACAGCTCGACGGCCCATAAGGATTAAGCGTTGCCATCTTCGTACGGGAGATCAGCCAAGACCTGGCAGGACCATGTATGGAGGAGATCAAGGGGACCAGAGGCTGATGGACAAAGGGGAGGCTGAAGAAATGGCGCCTGACTAGGGGTGGCCACTCTTGTTTTTTGTTTGTAGGGTTGTGTTATTTTGCAAATGGTTTGCTTATTTTGTTGATTGTAAACAGCTTAAGTCTGTTTTAACTCTGTTTTCTGGTTGATGATTTGCGGGGTATGCCCCCAAATGGTGTATGTTGTTCCTCTTTTGGTATAAAATTTTTAATTAGCAAAAAAAAAAGTAATGAAAGCTGGAATTGGCACAAGAAACTCTCACATCTCAACTTCAAGAAGCTTAATCAATTTGTTAAGTACAATCTGGTGAGAGGCCTACCTCAGGCAAATTATGTGCAAGATGGAATTTGTGATGCATGTCAGCTTGGAAACCAAAGAAGAACCACTTTCAAGAGCAAGACTGAAAATTCAATTACTGAACCATTTCATATGTTACATCTTGATCTGTTTGGTCCAGTAAACATTATGTCTATCAGCAAGAAAAGATTTTCTCTAGTAATAGTGGATGATTTCACAAGGTTCACATGGGTGTTCTTTCTACACAAGAAGGATGAACCTCCTCAGCAAATCATTGAACTTGTCAAGAATATTCAGAATAACTCTGAGTACAAAGTCAAAGTACTTAGGAGTGATAATGGTACAGAATTCAAGAATTCTACAATGGAGGATTTTTGTGCAGACAATGGAATCACTCAACAGTTTTCTACACCAGGTACACCTCATCAGAATGGTGTAGTGGAAAGAAAGAACAGGACTCTCATAGAGGCAGCAAGAACCATGCGCTTGCAGATGCAAAACTTCCAACCTATTTTTGGGCAGAAGCTATTAACACTGCATGTTTCACTCAAAACTGTACCTTGGTAAATAGTCATGGAAAAACTCCCTATGAGATGATCAAAGGAAAGAAACCAAGTGTGAAATACTTTCACATATTTGGATGCAAATGCTATGTCCTAAAAGTTCATCCAGAACAACTTGGAAAATTTGAAGCCAAATCGGATGAAGCAATCTTTCTAGGATATTTAGCATCTAAGGCCTTCAAAGTTTATAATCTCAGAACTCACATTGTTATGGAATCAATTCATGTTGCATTTGATGATAAGAAATTTGGAATTCTGCAAACTGATAAGAGCCATGACAAATTGGAATTTGAAAATCTGAAGAATTCTGAGATACTCTCCAGTGATGATGAAGGTTCTCCAGAAGGAATTTCTATTTCTTCTCAAAGGAATGATACTGTTGAGGGGGAGCAAATAAATCAAAGAGAACACAGTGATCATCAGGAGCAGACTAGCTATTCAGAGTCTACTCCATCAGGAACTGATCTTTCAGAGTCTACTGAGGAAAGATCAGTAACTAGCAGCAATATGGAATCTACCGATTCTATTGATCAAAGGGGAGTTATTGAAGGCAGAGAGAATTCTTCTACAAGAGATACCACTAACTTAGGGGGAGAATCTAGCAGAGGTAATCTACCACCTGTTAGAAAATGGACAAAGGATCATACTGAAGATTTGATTATTGGTGATCCAAATAGTGGTGTTCGAACTAGAAGATCAATTCAAAATGAATGCTTGTATAGTTGCTTTCTCTCAAAGAATGAACCTAAGATGGTTGAAGAAGCCTTACAGGATCCTGATTGGGTAATTGCAATGCAGGAAGAATTAAATGAGTTTGAGAGAAACAAAGTATGGAAACTGGTACCAAGACCTAAAGATAGATCTATTGTTGGTGCAAAATGGGTTTTCAGAAACAAGCTAGATGAATCTGGTATGATTGTAAGAAACAAAGCAAGACTGGTGGCCAAGGGTTACTCTCAGGAAGAAGGCATTGATTATGATGAGACCTTTGCACCTGTAGCAAGATTGGAAGCAATCGGGATGTTTCTTGCATTTGCAGCTCATTCAAAATTCAAGGTATACCAGATGGATGTAAAGAGTGCTTTTCTAAATGGCAAACTTGATGAGGAAGTGTATGTGGAGCAGCCACCTGGATTTGTTGATCCAAAGTTTCCAAATCATGTCTACAAACTTGACAAGGCACTCTATGGACTAAAGCAGGCACCAAGAGCATGGTATGAGACTTTGTCTAAATTTCTTCTTGAAAATGGCTTCACAAGAGGTACAATTGACAAAACTCTATTCTTTAGAAAGATAAAAGGTGAATTGCTTTTAGTTCAAGTTTATGTTGATGATATCATATTTGGCTCTACTAATGAAAAGTTGTGTGCTAAGTTTAGCAAGCTTATGCAGTCTATGTATCAGATGAGCATGATGGGTGAATTAAATTATTTCTTAGGCTTGCAGGTCAAACAGACTGAGACTGGTATTTTCATTAATCAGTCAAAGTATATTAAAGATCTTTTAAGAAGGTTTGACTTTCAAGACTGTGCAGTTGCAAAAACACCCATGGCAACAACCACTAAACTAGACTCTGATCCTAAGGGAAAGAGTGTGGATAATACTAGTTATAGAGGCATGATAGGCTCATTGTTATATCTAACTACAAGTAGACCAGATATAATGTTTTCTACCTGTTTATGTGCTAGATTCCAAAGTGATCCTAAGGAATCTCATTTAATTGCTGTGAAGAGAATTTTTAGATATCTCAAAGGAACTCCTAATCTTGGTTTGTGGTATCCTAGAGAATCTGATTTCTTCCTAATTGGCTATTCATACTCTGATTATGCAGGGTGTAAAATAGACAGGAAAAGCACTACAGGTACATGTCAATTCTTGGGAAACAGATTGATTTCTTGGGCAAGCAAGAAGCAACAATCTGTCTCAACCTCAACTGTAGAAGCTGAGTACATAGCAGCAGGTAGTTGTTGTGCACAGCTCCTTTGGATAAGAAATCAGTTGATGGATTATGGTATGACACTTAGTAATATTCCTATGTTTTGTGATAATACTAGTGCTATCAAAATTGCAGAAAATCCAGTTCAACATTCAAGGACTAAGCACATTGATGTCAGGTATCATTTTATTAGAGAACATATTGAGAATGGTACTGTGGAACTTCATTTTGTTCCTACTGACAAACAGCTTGCAGATATTCTAACTAAACCACTTGATGAGGCTACATTTAGTAGATTAGTAAGTGAGTTAGGAATGTTAAATTTCTAGATCTTTAACATCTGCAAAAGTAGCAAGGTACATTGTTTTTAGCTTATAGACTTGATATTCTTGTCAGGATCTATATTTGATTGTTAAATGCTTTAGCTATAACACTTTGCCTTGATAAATTTCAGTATGATAGACTTGTTAATAATCATCAGGATTAGAATTGTTATCAGGATGCTGACATCATCAGTATTGTGTCAGTATCAGGATTGTGAAAATTGTTTCAGATCCTGACGTTTACTTTGTGTAGTAATCTAATTCTGAGATGTGTTAAGTCTAGGCAAGCAAGTTTTAATTCATTCATACTGATAGTTTATATTATCATTCAATTCAGTCAATAAACAATAGAGACAAGTAGATAATAAGAAATTGTATTTTCATTAATTGAAAGCATTACATACATGGAAATGAAATACAACATCTTTTTGTCTAACTTCTACTGATAATCCTATACTTGTCTAATGATATGGATTCTGAGATACAGGACAAGGAGCATCTCAAGAAATCCATTAGGGGATTTGAACAGCCTCGTCTGCTCATGGATTCCTTGTCTGGGCGACTTGAATGAGAGTAGCTAACTTAAATGTATAGCATCCCCATCAAGATCAACCTCAAACTCTCGGCCAAATTCTTCATCCTCAAGTTTTGAGGAGGTTAGGGGAAGATTGTATCCAACAGATGGATGTTTTTTTTTTTTTGCTAATTAAAATTTTATACCAAGAAGGAACCACAAAACAAATCTAGGGGCATACCCCGCGATATCAACGTTTAGGCATTACAGACCGAATTAGTTCAAACAGAACAACAACATAAAGTCTAAAACAAAAAGACTAAAACCAAGGACTAGCGGCGAAACAAGTGATCATGGGACACGGGAGTGGCCTCCCCTCCCAGCACGCCACTTACGAATCTCCGATTTCTTCAGCCGAACCTTTGCTTTTCCAGCAATTGCAGGTTGGACTTCTAAAGCATTTCCAGGCAAAGGAGCATGATCTCCTAACAGCTCAGCACAGGCGCCTTCAGCCGGACTATCCGACTTACTTCCCCTAAGACCAATGGCCCTTGCGGTCTCTCCTTGGAGCATGACCTCCTGGTCCGGGCTAGATTGACCTTCCAATGGAGAGATTAAAGTACCCAGCCCATTGCTTTGAATAAAATCCTGCAGTTGCAGAGCGCAGCTGACCGATATTGCAAGCTCCTTTGTTGTCCCACAATAAAACTTTCCAGAAGAATCTCGAAAGGGGTCACCCCCACTGATCTCCACAAAATCAGCCACTTTTGGAACACAAAACCCATTCATTCGAATATGGTTTTTTAGCTTCTCAATATGAAACAGAGTCTCAATCAATAACTCCCGAACACCGTCCTGGTATTCAGCTGAACTAATCTCAGAGATATAGTCATTCTTTGCCCCTGGACTTTCACCCTCCTCCTCAGAACGCAGATCAGATTGAAGAACCTTATCCGCCTTCTCTACCATCTCTTCCCTACTTAACAATTGACTCGAAAGATCAACCCCATTAGCCTGACTCATTGAGTCAGCATCGATAGTTGGACTACCAGTAACATTGGCATAATAAGAACCCTTAATACCATGCATAACAGAAATAGAACTACCATGCATTCTATCATCATAAAAGAAATTACCCTCCTCCCTTTGAGTATTGCAAGAACTACGAGTCCTGGAGGCAATCCCAGTCGGAGCAGACTTTTCCTCAATGCTAATTTTCCTCCTCTTGACTCTATCTCCACCAACCAAGTTCTTAGGCGTCTCAGCGCACCCAGTAGCTTGAGTCCTACCTGGATGAATCTCTGACACCAAGATCTCCGCAAAGGAGACTTTCTTCAGATTCAATTCCGGTATCAAACCCTTCACCGGCTTTTTAGAGCTCTCTTCCGGTTTCACCAGTGGCAAACCTTTTTGGTTCATTTTAGGCTGAACCCCATCATCTACCCTCGAAATAGCTTTATCCGTACTTCTAGTTCTAGAGGCAATTCCAGAAGCCGGACCAACATATTCATTCCGATTTTGCCTCCCTGCCTCACTTCCTTTAGTGTTGCCAGAAGGAATCACCGTCACAAGGTTCTCCGAAAAGGAGACCCTTTTCGGACTCATACTCGGTACCAACCCCTTTCGAGTCATCGTCGACAGAGGCCGTACATCATTAGCCAACTCAGAGGAACAGTGAAAAAGGCGGGTACTAGAACTACCCATCTCCAACAGAGATCCATCCGAGAAGGAAACCTTCTTCCGATCCATACAAGAAACCAAGAAACAAAGAGAAGAAATTTAGTGAATGGGTGAGAGAATATGGAGGAAATATGGATTAGTGAAGGTTGGAAATGTAGATCTGATGGGAATTTATGTAAGAATAAAGATTGCTACAAGAGGGTTTCTAGAGAGAAGGAGGAGATTCTCTCTCTAGACTCTCATTTTTCTCCTAACAGATGGATGTTCTAGGAGAAACCTCTGGATATTATCTAAAACTACTCCATCCATGACTAGTTCGATGAGAAAAGTCGTCTCTTCAAAGAGATGATCAAGAACAGGATGTTCATCGACTGTGAAAAACCTAAATAATGGGTTAGAATGGAGTTTTGGTTTGAGAATCATTGTTGAGAAGAAAAGAAATTGAAAGGTTTATGGAGAATGACATAAGGCGTCTGTTTCTTTTATAGAAAGGCGTGAGAAGCTGAACAATCACTTGGAAATATCAATGAAGTCAGACGCTAATTATCGCGTGTGACTGTATTTCTTGTATTTTCAAGAAATGTCGAATATATCTAACCAATTGATTTTGTTCAGATTAATTGTTTATTTCTTTTTCAGATAAAAAATAAAATAAAATGCCACGTGGAAACTTCATTTAAGTCTCTGGAATCAGGATGATATTGATCAGGATTTCAAGTGTGACCATCAGGATTTGAGAATTATTATTTTTAAATCACATTGCATTTTGTGATTATTTTAATGGGAGGTCACAACAGGAAAAGGAAGCTGATCAGTATTGATTTTTATCTTGATAATACCTTGATTTATTTCATAAAAATCAATTTTGGATTTTATTTTTCAAAAATCGTGGGTAAGCGCACTTTTCAGGGACTGACACCTGTCAATCTACGTGTCGACGTGGGATAGTGGTCTGAAAGATTTGTGAAATATATTTGTTTTGAAACTCTAATCGTGTAATTGCTTTCTCTAATTTCACATTCTCTAAAGCAAAAACACTCTCGAGTTTTCAAAATCACTAATCCATTTTAAGAATTTTTCAAGTTCTTTTCAGATCAAAAATGGCAGCTCAAAGAAGATTACCTAAATCAGTAGCCTTCAAGTTTGGTGACTTTGATTTTATGACGAACAATCATGTAGCAGCTATCACCAACAAGGAAGGAGTGTCAACTGATTTTCACCCAATCATGGACTTTCTGGCGTTTGGACCATTAAGTTATGCATTGACAGCATCTCCACAGATTAATCAAGCAGTTGTTACACAAGCTTGGGAGAATGCTGAGGTAATTGATTCTACTTAGAGTCAATCAGGAAAGATTGTTCTACACTTAGGACAAGATTCTTTTGATATTACTGAATCTGTTGTTAATTCAGTACTTCACTTACCTGTTAGTTTGAATTATGAGAATGTACAATCTGATGATGATGTTAGAACTATGTTATCTGCATTAGGTTATAATGGACCTTTAGATAACATGAGCCAGTTAAGAAGATCTTGTCTTAGGAAAGAGTGGTCTTTCTTCTTTGATCAATTAGCTAAATGCTTTACTGGTAAATGTAGTTCTTTTGATCAAATTACTTCTGTTACTTCACATATTGCTTACAGTTTGCTTTATGACAGAGTAATTAATATTGGTCACATTATCTTAAATCAGATGAGTATTAAACTTGGGTTAAGAGATCAAAACAGGAAAATGGTTTATTATCATAGATTTATGCAAATGTTTATTAACTATTTTATTCCTGATATTGAAGCTAGATTTGGTAGAGAACATTGTGTTTCTTCTTATGTACAACAAAAGAGAATTTTCTCTGACATTACAAAGAAGGACAATGAAAAGAATCTAGATGAAATACCTGTAATTCATTATCCACATCATGTTCAGGTAATTCTTAAAACTCATCTTCCTACTCTCTACAATTCTTCTTTCTTTTGTGGTGAAATGGCTCAGGAATCTCATTTGGAGGAGAACCCACCTGTGTCTACCCAAGTAGCCCAAAACATTATAGTCTCTGAAACAAATCAAGAACAAAAAAAAAAGAACCTGATAGAAAAGAATGAGAGTCTAGAGAGAGATTCTCCTCCTTCTCTCTAGAAACCCTTAACTAGCCGCCTCTAATTATCGGACATATTTTCATCAAATCTATACAATCAACCTTCGTTAATCCATTTCCATCTCTAATCCCTCACCTAAACACCAAATTTCTTATCAGTTAGGCCTGTTATGAGTTCGAAGAGGGTTTCCTTTTCGGAGAACCTTGTGACGGAGATTCCTCTCCGTGCGTGTTCACAAAGTGCCCTTGCAGGGTTGGACTCAGTTCCGAACCCGAAAAGGGTTTCGTTTGCGGTTGATTTGGTATCGGTGATACCTTCTGTTGACACTCGATCCAAGAATTTGGAAGGGTCGAGCATAAAGATTGATGGCAAGAAGGAAGGCGCGCGGGTCTCCTTTGCTGAACGCCTTGTTACGATGATTCCAGAGAATCCTTGCACTCGTACCCGGGTCAAGCATCTTTTAACTGATGGTAAGGTTCTCTCTCAAAAGAAATCTTTCAGTCTACATGAAGTAGGAGTTGATCCATTGATTGAGTTATCGGATTTTGAGAATCCGAGATCTGTTATTGCTATGGATGATGTGGAGGAGGTTAAGACCCAAATTGTTGGTTCCCCAAACCCCTCTTTGAATGTCGAGGGTTCCCCACACCCTAACCCGAATGCTACTGGGTTAATTGGAGGATTGCAAATCTCAAATGATGAAAGGATGGCAGATTCTGTGAATTTGGGGGACGTCTTGGGTCCTGTCTCGGGAAATTTAAGCTACACGAATGATGTGGATTCGGAGGATGATGAAGTCATTTCAGGGTTGGTGGCAGACCTTGTAAGAAGAATTGTGGTTGAGGGAATTTTATTAAGCCAATGTGGTGGTGATCTTCTTGCAGTCGCTAGTAATGGTGCAAATTCTCGAATGGTTTCAGTTTGCATTCGAACAGAATTCTGGTTGATAAGTAGAATGCGGTTCTTCGAGAAGTATGGTGCAATGGCAAAGGAAAGGGTTTCTGACTCTTTTGAGTACAGATATGAGGTCCCCGCTGCTTGTGTTTCGAATGGGTACAACTTCATTGTCTCGAATGGGTTTGACAGGGAATGTGCTGGTTCCGTGCCAATGTTGATGATTGATGGTCTGCCTATTGCTTGGCTCGATGTGAGAATGGTCTGTAGATTTATTTCTCAAGCAAAGGAGATTGTTGTGACCTCTTGTCTAATTGGTGTTACTGATGGGAATCAGCATAGATTAAATGCAGGGTATAATGTCATTATTGTGACAGGGCTGGATAGGGCGCTAGTGTGGTCCAGCTTGCGGGTTGGAAGTATTGTAATTTGTTGTAATGGCTGGTGCTCAGTTGTGACTTACATTGTGCACATTTCAGGCCTGGATTCTGGATTCAGGGTAGGCTCGGATGCTGGTAATGATGGTATGCATTCATGCAGATGCATAGTTTATGACATGGATGGAGATTTTAGGATGCAGCCTTGGCAGGGGACCCTGGGGTGTGAACCAGGGCCTTTCATAAATTCTCAGGCTGTTTAGTTTATTTTAAGTTTTCTCGTTTAATGTTGACTGTCTAATGACATTGTAATGTTTTGACTTTGTTTGTCGGCTGTTGATTTCGCGGGGTATGCCCCTAGATTTGTATCCGTTGTTCCTTTTGGTATAAAATTTTAATTAGCAAAAAAAAAAAAAAAACAAATCAAGAACAACGTTTTAATCCACAGCCTATTGTTTTAAAGAAACCAACTCTTGTTGTTTCTCAAAAGACATCAGTTGTAAGGAAGAGAAGATTTGTTGTGTCAAGTAGTAGTAGTTCTAGTGAAGATGATGATAATATATCTCTTGCTGAGAGAGAAGAATTGAAGGTTGCAGTTCGACTTTCTAAGCTAGGACAAAGAGATGAAGCACCTAGTCACAGCCAGGCTGCAGTTTCTCAAAAGACTGTAGTACTTAAAAAGGGAAAACAGTTACTGGATACTGTCTCTCAAAAGACCGTGTCTATTGAAAAAGGATCTCATCCCAAGATCAATTCTGTGTCTACACCTCTTGAGTCTTCTCATGATAAATCTTTTGCTCACTATACTAGGAGAATAAGGAGAAAGATTCAATTGTCACCTACACACACAGAGTCTAGTCCAACTAATATTATGCAGGTCTCTACAAATGAACCTACAATCAAGTCAGCAAATGACTATAGAGATCTGGATATTGATTCTTCATGGGAAACTACATTATCATACAGACTGGCTATGGGACTAATTTCTCTCAAAGTGAAGTTGTCAAGGCTTGTTCTAGATTTTCTGGTTGAAAGAGTACCAAAACTTTTATTTCCAGATGAATATGACTTCTACATCAAAGACTTGACTTAATGAAGATGTATTTCTATGTATCTGTCAGAAGACAATTAGTCAAGAAATTTGGACTCTCGAAGCATGTTGCACTTCAATCACTTCATACATATTTATTTGACAAGGATGTCATTATTGAAGATGCTTCAGCTCAAGGTGAACAACTGGAGGAAGTAGATAGTGGAATGCAGTCAACAAAAGATACTATTGCACCAGGGGTGGATAGTAGGATAGATCAGATCACAGTCACTGCAACACAAGAACCATCTAGTCAGAGGTTGGATGACTCAGGAGCTGTGATAGCTGATGTTGAAAGGTCTTCTGTGATGACTGAAATTGCAAATGAGAAACCCTATGATATGGGAGGAATAACTTTGACTGGTTTTCTTGAAGATCAAACAAATATTATTCAGTCAGAGTCTATCCACCTTGAGGGTGAGTCTCAGCAAACAACACTTAAAGACGGTGATGTACTAACTATGGTGTCTAATGAAGTATTACTGAAGACATCAGAGTCTAGTAAAGAACCTGAAAGTGGTATACTGGAGCATGTAGTCTTTGAAAGGAAAGAAGATGATTGTAAGGATTCAGAGATTATAGCAGCTCACTCCTTGGAGAAAACCTCAAGCCCCTTGCCATATGAGAAACCCTCTCTCCATGTGAGTTCAGGTATAAAAACTTCTTCTAAACTCTATTTTTCTGTAGGTCATGAGAGCACTTATCCAAATTTGAGTGATACACTTGAAAAGATGGATATTGATCCACAATCAGAGAGGCTGGCTCCTGACCAGGCAAAAGGAGAGGTAGAAAGAGTGTTGACTTTAGATAGTTAAAGTGAGATTGAGGGTATGGATGATCAACTCCATAGTGAGGGAGAGAAAATTATGAAACCACCATCGTTTGATTTCTGGGATCAGGTTTTTCCTGAATCTTTTTTTTTGCTAAATAAAAATTTATACCACAAAGGGAACAACTTACAGAATTCAGGGGGCATACCCCGCCTAAACAACATGAAACAAACAGAGACAAAACAACATTATGTCATTTTACAATCAACAAAGACAAAGAAACAAAAGACAAAAGCTTAAGACCCATAGTTAATTCCTGATGGAGTGACCACCTCTAGTCGCTCTCCATTGCATGAGCCTGGATTTGGTCCAACGAACCTTGGATTCCTGCACAGATGCTTCCAGTTTCTCCTTACAATGACCAGAAGTGGCCCGCTTCTCCTCCATTCCGTCCCAACCCTGACCATCATCATGGTCTACCTCCATCTGCATCACATTGTCCTTTAAAAGAGTCATATCCTGTCTGTAAATACCTTTCTCAGGTCTACCGCTTCCCTGCTTCTCATCAGTCTCCATAGCATAATAATCCGTTTCGAAAGTAGGTAGGATACTAACAGTGGGAAAGTCCTCCCAAGGAATACCATCCCCCAGATCCTCCTTCCTCTGCATCTCAACAACATTGTCCTCCCGCGTAGCAGACAGACCTTCATTTGGTTCCCTACTTATCAAGTAGTCAAACGCTTCATCAATCTCAGCATCAATTTGGTCACCTCTAACCGGAGCCTTTGTGGAGTCTCCAATATTCCCCCATTTTAAGGAGTGGATATCATCCTTCCACCTGATGGTCTTCTGTTGAGGTTTAATATCCCCTGGCCCAGTACCCTCTTCCTTTTCCAAGGTGACCCTAAAGTCCCTAGAGCGCACATTCTCATAAAAAACCCCCTCAAGAGGGATTCCTTCAACAGGAATTTCGATCCCTTCTTTAACAACAAACTGCTGCAATTGGATAACCTCATTAAGAGCTATACAGAGCTCCTCAGCCTGTCCACATTCCGAAATGTCAATCATGAAATCCCCAACAACTTTAATTTCTGCCTCCATCCGCCTCTTGAGCAACGGCGCCTCAAAACCCATGTAACTGATAAAAAACTTTAACACTTTAGCATACTTTCGAATATCAGACAGATGCCTCTCAGTTGCCAGCATCTTCCATTGCAAGTCATCTACTTTGTCCCCAGATAACCCACCTAGGCCATCAAGAGTAACACATTCGTTACATCCAGTGGAAGTCTCCTTAATATCAACCCCCTTTTTGTCCCTATAGGAACCCTCATCAATACATGTGTTCACCAAAATCTGGTGAGAATCACGCGAATCCCCAGTCAATGTGTTAGGATTTCCATCCCAAGCAGCATCAGCTACTATTCGTTGAACAAGGTTTGCCACCAACCCCGAAGTTACTTCATCATCACCAGAATCCACATCATTAGTATAACTCAAATTCAGAGAACTAACCGTATCAGCATACTGAATAGCAGCTTGAATACCAGGACCCAACTTTCGCCCTTTGTTGTCGTCACACCCATCCTGATCCAACCTCCTCTTGGATTGAGGTCTCCCAGCAGATCTTACTAGATTAATCTGCTCCAACGGTATCACTGACACCAACTCTTTCGCGAAAGACACTTTCTTCGGGCTCGGGCTCACTTCAGACATCCTGCCATTAGTGGTCCGATCCGACGAGCTACCATCATTCTTAATACCCAATCCTTCTAATTTCCTGGAACGGGAGCCAACAGATGGTATATACGATACCAAATCAACTGCAAATGAAACCCTTTTCGGGCTCGTTACCGGTTCTAACCCCTCTTGGGTTAGCTTCACACTATCGGTGACAACAGCCGCCTTAATGGAATCATCCATGAAGGAAACCCTTTTACGGGACATGAGACAGGAAAGAAAGAAATTTAGTGTTAGAGTTAGGAGATTTGGGGAAGAAATGGATTTGGGAGGTTGATTTGATCTGATGAAGAAAGTGATTTGAATTTAGAGAGAGAAAGAAGAGAGAAGTTAGAGAGAATTTAGACCGACTCTCATTTCTTCCAAAACCAAGTTTACTGTACCATTTTTTTCCTGAATCTTGGTCTAATAATCTTGGTATGGATGCTGGTACTTATTCTTTTATCAAGATGTATGAGAAGAATGACTTAGCAAAGCACAACTCAAAGCCAGAAGTTAAAGCTCAGAAGTAAAAAGAAAGGCTTGCAGGAATTATAAACAGAAGAGGTGAAAGGCTAAGACAAACTTCTATAACACCAGTACCAGAAGATATTTCTAATGATCCAAGTATTCCTTTGTTTGTACTACCAATATCAGCCAGAATTGAGACATCAACAGTATCTGCTCAATCTAAGGAGGAGTCAGGTTTTGTAGATGTTAGTACACGGAATACTGGTGAAGGACAAGATGATCATATTGCAGCTTCAGATCAGAAAGATGAAGATGTTTGTAACTCTAATCGAGTTTTATTACTTGAATATCATTCTACACAGGCAACTTCTTTTACAAGACTTGAATCTGAAGATATTCCAAACACTTCCAACATTGAAGTCAATTCTGAAGTTCTACAAGACATTCAGAAATCTCAAGTTGAAATTCAATCAAGACTTCAAACACTTGAAAATAATCAAGTCACTATTATGGAAAATCAAGCAGTTCTGATGAATCTCATTTGTTCTGTTACTGAATCTCTTGGAATTAATGTTGCTGATGTCAAAAAGGGGGAGATAAAAATAGTTAAAAGGCAACATACTGGGGGAGGAGATAAACAGACTGGGAGAAATAAAAGAGGAACTGAGGATGATAGAGGTGAATCTTATCAGGGAAGTGGTAAAGGAAAAGAAGCATCAAATAGTTGAATTCTTTCTTCTAAGTACTGGATACGGAGGTACTTAACTTCATGATTTTTGAATTCATAAATTCTATTCTGATTGTATTGTTATATGTTTTGACATCAACAACTCAGATTTATGCTTCAGATTTTAAAGCATAAATACGGGGAGATTGTTAGGAATAATTCATGAGTTGTGATGTTAAGAATAGAATTTTACTTATACGTCTTGTATATCCTGATTTATAAAGGATTTAGCACTTTGTATAGAAAATATGTGTTAGAAAGTTATCTGTAAAGTTTAGTCAGGAATGAACAGTGCATCGAGTACTATATGTCAGGAACTGAGATTGAATCCTGATACGTCAAGTCAAGTACTGATCAAGTACTGATGGGATGGTGAAATCCTGATGCAAGATGGAATCCTGATATCAGTCGTGTTACTGATGATGTCATTATGGTTGCTACAGAAACTGGCAAGTGCTATAAAACAAGATCTTTGTTTGAGGAACAAGCAAGAAGATTTTATGAAGGAAAGAATTTTCTATTGATGGAAACTATCAACTGGACGGCAGAACACTGTCATGTATAGATTATCTTTCTGTGATTAGTTGATAGGTAGCATTATAAATACTCTCTCTATGTCATTGTAAAAAGAGTTCGAAGTTCGTGTGCGTAGCTCTGTATAAGGTTTGTATTCGAGAGTTCGAAACAAACAGAGAGAGAGTTTTATTTTGTCAGCAGCTGCTAAAGGTATTTGTACACCTTTGGTAGAGTTTGTATTTGATCTTATTAATACAAACAGAGTTTGATTCATTCGTTTATTCTTGTTCATATAACCAAGCAAAAATCAGACACGATTATATAACTTGTATTCAACCCCCCCCCCCTTCTACAAGTTATTCGAGTTAACAAAAATGGATATAATTAGAAAAAGGTGGATTAGAAATGAATTTTAAAAATAAAACTATATTTGAAGAGAATATAATTAAAAGGGAAATTATCAAAAATACCCAACTTTTTATATTTTTTTTTCAAAAATACAACCAAAAATTGCACATGAGGTTGCAATAGTTGCATTTGGGGTTGCAAATGTTGCATTTGGGGTTGCAAACTAAATTGCACCGTATTTTTGGAAAAAAAAAATTTGCAACTTGGTGTTTTTGAAAAAAACCCTAATTAAAAAAGTTTTTATTAGAATTGAATTTTATTTATTTTTTATTAGTATTAAAAAAATTTATATTTATTATTTGTGTTGAGACACACATGTCTACAGATGATGATATTTATTATTTAATTTGAAAGATCTAACGATTGTGGATGAAATGCTTAAACTATGGAACACATGGATCAAACTACTCACGAAATTTTTAGTATTACTTTTTTAATATAATAATATAAATAAGGATATAATAAGAATACAATATGTTATAACCCAAATTTCTGTATTTGAGAAAAAATTTCATTTGAGGGATGGAGTGTGATTTGCATGGATGAACAGTGAAATTATGGATGAATATTGATTTTTGAGGATTAAGAAATTTTTCATGTTACCCTATGTACGGGATAGGAAATGGATAATTCGAAGTTATATTAGTAATCTACAAGGTAAATAAGTGTATGTAAACGCGATCGGAATTCAAAAATTTCAAATTTTATTTTTATGGAATATTTGACCGGGCAGTGAGGAGCATTTCAATATGACCAAGACAAATGATATATTTAATTTGAGGATTTGAGAATTTTATATTTTATTATTTTATTTAAGGTGATTTAAGGATTTAGAACGAAAACCTTCGAGTTAGTATAATAAACGTTCTAGGGATCGCTACAGCTTTATAACGAGAGTAAGCAATTAAGCGAACGAATTATGGATTGAACACATGATGAGATTAAATACCATAAAAGATTATTAAGTGTAACATATCAAGAGAATTAGTGTGAAACCAAGCAAGATGCAAGTGGTTTAAGAATAGTACCAAGTGATGTGTTCTTGTTAAAACCATGCAAACAAAACACCTAAACCCTCCCATTACTTGACGGGTAAAATAGCTAATTGGTCACTGAAGTCACTAGTAACTTGCTAGTTTTTTTCGAAAATCGAATGCTTATTTACCCACTAGTAACTTGCCAGTTACACTACGCCACATATGGCCTACGGCTACGCCCAAAAAAGTGTGATTATAGGGCAAAAAGTGTTGCTAAAAGAGCCTAAAACCACCTATGGCTACACTTTGACCAAATTTAGGAGTGTTACAAAATTGGGTGCTACCATAGACCCCTATGCTAACACTTTTTCGATTTTTAGTAACACCGGAGAAAAGTGTAGGCTTAGACTCCTATGCCAACACCTTTCTGATCTGTGGCTACACCTTATAAGATGTTGCTATAGATCTATGGCTACACCATTATCTTTGTGGTAACACTATTAAAAGTGTTGGTGTAGACCTATGCCAACACCTCTTTAGTCCTATGCCTACACTTGTTTATTAAACATTTTTATACTTTTTGCCAAAACTTTGCTATTTTTTACCAACACATAATGATTAACACTTTAGAGCCAATGGCTACATTTTTGTAGCCAACATTTTAATAAAGAAATGATACATATAAAAAAAAGTTTCCCATTCAAAATATTATCAAACATTCCAATACATAAAGGTTGTTCAAAAGCTATTCCAATACATAAAATCCCATCCAAAATACTACATATAACAAAAATTGCTAAAATTACTTAGCATAGCGTAAAATGATCTGATATTGTCATCTCCATGGTACACTACGGTTGATTTCAAGTTTCGAAAATGAAGATGTCTTGACCATTGACCATGTGAGTTCCTGAGAATACAAGGGGAAGAAAAATTCAATATAACACAACAGTTTGAATGGAAAAATTCAGTCACAAATTCCAAAATTTATAGCATGGAAGAAAAACAATCAAGTTTCCTATTCCTCTGACATTTGGGTTTGGCAATTGGTAAGCTGATCAACTCTTGTGATCATAAGAACTTAAGAGCATAAAAATGCAGATTCTGGGTAAATTTATAATACTAGTGAAAGATCCAAGATCTTAGTAAAATCTTGATCGAGGATCATGTGTAGCATCAGTATCTTTAGAAAAAAGTTTCAGTTCTGCACTTTTGTGGTTTGACACTTTGTACGTGGTGTATGGACTATTAACGTTCAGCAATCGACTTCTCAAGATATATGTTTACGAGAAACTTATTTACAGCTCATGTCCTAATGAATCTTAACTGAACTGGTCAGCGGATGTAACTAATAATTTAACTTGATACAAATGTGAGTTGGATATTTATTTACTCACAAATATGCCAGTTGCCCCTAGGGCCAATGCCTTAAAGACATCAGTACCACGACGAACCCCGCCATCAAGAAAAACTGGAATTTTCTCTTGTATAGCTTGGACAACCTATAATATCATGAATTAAAGGACCATATAAAACTTCAAGATACTATGAAAAAATGGATCAAAACAATACTTAAGCTTGATAATTGATTGTGCAAGTAGATAGCCATGAATACATGATATTGCATAAGGAAATCAACATGCTCATGTTAAATGGTCCCTCAAAAGGAAAAATCTAATGGTAAAATTTATGTTCCGGCGATGTTTTATTTAAAATACAAACTATGTATTTAAACCTCTCTCTTAAGTGGAAAAACTCATAATAATGTAACCAAATCAATGCAAGAAGTATAACCTCTTCTAATGCCATAATAGTTACAGGTACGTAATCAAGTTGTCGTGCCCCATGATTTGAGACAATAATCCCTGCTGCTCCGGTTTGTACTGCTATCTTAGCTGCATTAATTGCAAAAAGACAAAGAAAGTTAAATGAAGGGATCATAACCGGTCGGAGCATACAATGTGTGGAGAGCAAACGGGAAACAAATTATTGAGCAACTCTCACTATCCTCAGCAGTTATAACACCCTTCACTAGAATTGGCAAGTGAGTAATGGTTTAAGCCATGCTATATCATGTTCCAAAACTTTCAAACGTTAGTAATGTGAAGGACTAATCACAAACAGTACACAAATTACAGAAAGTAAATATTAACCTTCCAGCTAAGAGATCGGTCAACTAGACCAGCAACATATTTGGTAAGTCCAGAATCTGCATATATATGATTTAGTATCGGAAGGGTTGGACAATAAAAACACTAAAAACACTTTTCCTATTCTTTTTTTAAAAAAAATATTAAACTCTTTATGGATGCTTATGGGGGTAGATTTAAGGTTTCTGCTGCCATCCCTCCCGCTGGAAAAAAAAATTAGAAAAAAATGAATAATAAAAGCAATTGTTCTTATAGCTTTAAACAAAAGACAGTATACTTATCATAAATTAATATTTGCTGATCACAGTGCTCCAATTTTACATAAACTGTTAGTATGTCTATAATTTTACAAAGAAACCCAATTTTGTTAGTATGTCTCTAAAATTCATTCTCTCATAAACTGTGAAGTCAACTTTATTATTCTTCATTACAATCATAAAAGAGAGATAAAACACAGCAGCACAACATAATTATTTATCATGTGATCTGGCTGGAACACAAATGCAGAATAAATCAAAAAACATAGAAAGACCCAGCTAGAGATTTGAACATGCATGTTGCAGTCCTATTTCGTGGAGTAGTGCACATTTACAATTTTAAGCAACTTCACATTATGACATTCACGAAGCTTGCAGGCTTGATTGGAAAAGACATGATATTTCAATGGTTGAAAAGTTCATAAATATATAGTCAATCACTTCCGTAACTAGCTCAGCTTGATGAACACTTAAGAATTAGAAGGACAATGGGCATAAACAAAAGAATGAAAAGCCCATCACTTTTAATGAATGAAAAGAAATAAAAGACAACTTTTAATGAATGGATAAAAGAGAAAATATTATAGTAAGGAAAATTAGGGACACAGACACACCGTCACACACGCGTATGATTATTATGAAAGAACTTCTTTAAAATCCTTCCCATGTATACTTAAGGGAAGAGGACTCTAAAAGTATTGCAGATTTTATTGTTATAGCTAAATGTGACGACAATTATGTTAAACAACAAGCTCTGTATACACACAATATTTTACCACAAGAGACATTTGCCAAAAATAAGAAAGCTATTCATTACAAATAGTGAGAAAGAAATGTACAGTTTAAATCAAAACTATTGGAGAATTCCAATCCAAAAAGCAATGAGGATACTGATTACTAACCTTTATCAGGTTCGACAGTGCCCATGCAACTGTTCTTACAGCTAAGCCTTTGTCTGGTAGCATCATTCTTGCAAGAGGTGGTAATGCTCCTTCAGCTAGTAGAACATTTCTCAACTCCAGTCCTTCACCCGCAACATTTCCCAGTGCCCATGCACATTGCTCAGCAACAGGTAAAGAACTCTTTTCTACACATGAGAATACAAAAGGTTATACAGTGTACATACACCCTTGAGATTAAAGAACTTCAACTTGTACTACAGGTACACATATTTGGTCCATTAGAGAAAAGATACAGGGGAAGAAAATGCAATATATACATAAATGCACGAACATTCACAAAGGAAATTATAAATATACAACCAACAGAAATGCAAGAACATTTAACAAAATCCATGTCTGAAATATGGTAACCAGAGTGAAAGAATAAGTAGAACAAATAAGGGCGGATCAACTCGGGGAAAAAAGACTCTTTCTGATAATATAAGGAAACAACCTTTTGAATATGATCTAGAGTTCCCTCACTAATAAACGTCCCATTCCCCTTATCATCAACTGTAACAGCCGAGAGTTTACTTATGAAGAACGCCCGCGAACTGGTTGACGGAAGTCCTGTGAAGGCCTCGGAAGCCCAGTCTCTTTCTAAGGAATTGATGGGAAAGCTGGTTGGAAAGTTGTGGCCCAAATTGTTTATGGATGATGGGTTCAATGTTGAACCTGTGTTAGAGGAACACAAGCTGCTCGATGAAAGCCGTATGTGTAATGAAGATGCTGTTTCTCAACAAATTGTTCCTCAGGTGATGGCTAAGGCTGCTGACATGGGAGAGTCTGAGCATAGGGTTATTCCCTCTGCTCATGATGATGATGGTCTTGACTCCTTGTTGAAGGGTCTGGCTCAAGATGATATGGCACACTTAAGTGTGTGGGTTACACAATGGGACTAGATGGCTGCTAAGCGCCACTTGTTGGAAGCTAAGAACTATTTTAAAGTTCTTAAACTGTTTACTGAATTCATGGGGTTCAGGGTGCCCATGCTGCAGGGACAGGTGGAGGAGGTTGATGTGGTGATGAATGGAGGGGGCGAGGTTGGGGTTAATCCCAGTTTTAAAGAAGTTGCTCTTGAGAAGATTGACAATGATCATCAAAGTTTGGAATTGAAGATGGAAGGAATGCAGTGGCCTGTGCTAATGCAGGGGTGTGAAGTTGATGTGTAGGTCAGGTGGACGAAAACTGAGATCTTGGGTCGTGGGATGCAGGATAGTCCTGCTCTTACTGATGTTTGGTGGAACCGGACAATGACTAATTGTGTTGAGATGACCATGCGAGTGGGGGATCCTTTTTGGTTTGCCACGCTGAGGAAAGGCCTGCTGATTAGAATGCTAGGATGTGAACCGGGAGGTTCCACTGTCTTTATTGGCATTGTTATGACTTGTATCTAATCTAGCATAGCTAGATGATCTTTAAGCTGACTCGATTTAGTAATTGAGTATATTTTGATGTTTTAGCTGGATGTTGATTCGCGGGGTATGCCCCTAGATTTGTAAAAGTTGTTCCTTTTGGTATAAAATTTTAACTAGCAAAAAAAAAAACAGCCGAGAGTTTCTTTAAAGTTACACCAGCTGCAAACGGGTGCTCGAGATTACTATAAAAAGACATTCAAAAGGTGATACCAGGTAAAACAATTTCCAACAACCGAAAACAGCAGATTCATCAAGATCCTTTGTTTAAATAAAATAACAATGATAATTAGAGTACCTCTCAAGATCCTCATATCTGATATGAATATTCGATAACGAAAGCTAGATGCAAAAAACAATGATAATAAACAAACCACCTAATACACAATATCACTAAACAATGATAATACACAACCAAATTATCAAAACCATCATTTTTCTAGTAATCTAAGTGAAATTTGCTTGACTAAAGGCTTAGAGTACTTTGTAAATAGATCAGAGGGTCAATAACACCACAGCAGTAAAGCCACACTACCACATTACTACAGCATCTCTACTTTCTTGACTACTTGTTGGTGCAACTGATGTTTCAGGAGATTTCTCTGCTATTATAATAGAAGGTTTAATGGTTTCAGCCACGATTGAGGAATATGATACTTGGAAAATGCAATTTATTAATTCTTCGACGCTTTGTTTAAATGTATAGAATACGGAAGTAAACAAAAAGTATCTCACCATTTCTGAGAAGGTTCTCCACAACTGGAAGCACAGTTATTTTGATTGTAGTATCCTACATTCCGTCTCTCATAATGGAGGTTAACATTCTGCAGTTCATCGAAAACAGATATTTTATAGGTTTGAGAATTACAGTTCACTTGCCATATAGTTTACAAAAAAATAAGACAAGTAAAAATTAGTCAACTAACCGGAAGACCCACACAAGAGCTTAGTAAAGTGCTGTTAACCGGAAACTACTGAGTGAAAAATGATTGTTATCTGGAAATGGCATTTTCATGAAAGCTCCCTACATCATTACAAAACGTAAACTGAGTAAACGGACAAAAAAAAATACATCGCATGGAATAATCTATGCTTTTACAAATCACTGACCTTCACAAAATTACAGGTCTGGTCAAGTTTGGAGATGCCCAATCGAATTCAGAGATACCCAATCGAACCTCGAAAAGTTAAATATCATCGGAGATGTAAAAACCAGGATATGCCCAATCAAGAATCTGAGCGGAGTAAGGTCAGAGAGTGAGGTTAGCAGGAGAGTAAAGTGAGAGTTATCAGCAGAATTAGATGCCCTAATTAAACATGAACAGAACCTGTGAAGAACCCTAATTGCTTGGGGTTTAATTGAAATTTGGGAGAGATAGAGAGAGAGAGAGAGAGAGAGAGAGAGAGAGTTGAGAGAGAGTGAGTGACAAAGTGAATAATTGAGATAGAGGGAATAATTAGGAGATTTAGCAAAATTTGACCCGCTTAAATCAAATTTTCGGACAAAGATTAAGCCCGCCTATTTTTTACTCATTTTTAAAGGGCAATGGCTACACATTTTTTAAAGACCAACGCCTACACTTGCTTCCGTGTTAGGATAGATACAGTCTGAAGTCTACGGTAATACTAATTTAAAGAAATGGTAACATTAAAAAAATGTGTAGGTGTAGACCAATTTTAAGGCATATATGGCTACACTTTTGCTCGTAACACTGAAAAAAGCGTTGCTGAAGCCCATATGTGGCGTAGCGTTACTAGTGATTTCAGTGACCAATTAGCTATTTTACCCATTACTTGACACTTGTGTGGAAGGAGAGTATGAAGAGTAGCCTAGCTGATTACATATCAATATATCACACATTAGCTAATTAGACAAGTGGAGAGAAAAAGAAAAGCAAAGAACAAACACCACCCCCTCCAAAATTCTATTCGGCCCATCCCCTTAATTTCTTTTTCAAAACCCTAGCTAGCAAGCTTTGTTTTTGGTGATATATAGCTTAAAAGAAAGGTATTGAGGACACTAAGGTATGGTTAAAATATGAGCTTCAAATATTATTCGTAGCTATGTCAAAAATGCATCCAGAGAGGAGGATGAATAGTAGTGAATAGTAACTCACCATGTTTTCTTGTTTTTTTTTTTTTTTTTTTGCTAATTAAGAGTATTTATACCAAAGGAAACAGCTAATACATATCTAGGGGCATACCCCGCGAGACAACATCCATGCTATAACTACAAATCAACATGATACAAAGAATAAGAAGGTAAACCCTACTCAACGTTTCAGATGTACCTAGCCTATTCTTTTACATGATAAACAAGAGGATGGTCGGGTCATTGCGAACCCAACCCTTAAATAAGTTACATGAGAACAGGTTCTCGCGCACCATACGACTTATCTCACTGCTGACCACTGATGTTGGGTGGCCAGGACCATGGTTGTGCATGCGGTAGTTACGCTCCTTCCAGACATGATAAATAGCTGTGCTAAAAAACAGTTGGGCAATTGATTCCTCCTTTGCCCCTAGCTGAGTAGCAGTGCAGTTGCCTGACTGGCAGTTGGACCAGTTGCGAGAGAAACGAAATGGCATAGACCTGCTAATGATATCAAAGTATGGGCAAGCAGTGAAAATGTGTCTAACCGATTCATCATCCACCCCACACAAGACACATTTTTGATCAACCTGCATTCCGAACAGAAGCATTCTATCCTTCGTGAGGAGCCTGTTTTTGATGGCTAACCATGTGATGAATGAGCACTTCGGGATATTGAATTTTCCCCAGACCATGTTTAACCACTGGACATAACTTCCCTTAACCCGCATGGAGGACCAAATAGTGGATAATTTGACATGCTTTGGAAGCATTCCATCCCACAAAATGGAATCAGACTTATGGATTTGAATGTGTTGCACCCTCCGCCTAATTTCAATCACATCATTATGGTTCGAAGATGGTAAGTCCCAAGTCCCATTTCGGAGGTAGACATTGATACTGACTGAACTAGTGGATTCAGCTGTAGATACAATGGAAGGGCCAATATCCAGAAGGGGCTTATTTTGGACCCAAGGATCATGCCAGAAGAGAAAGTCAGAGTTTTCTCGTATGTTATAGTGTACATACTGAAGGGCTCGTGGCCTCGCCTTGAACAGTTTCCTTATAATCCAACATGAGCGATATGGCATTTTGGAAGTCCAGAATTCCTTCTTTGCTAGCAAAGCTTTATGGAACCATGCTATCCATAGAGAGTTAGAGGTGGGCTGAATGATGCGCCACAGCTGAAAAAGAATGGCAGCCTCATTCCATTCAAAAATATTTCGAATGCCAAGACCCCCTTCCGCTTTTGGTTTGCAACACTCCTCCCATCCAACTTTATACTGACACTTCCCATCCGGTTTGTAGAAACCTCCCCAGAGGAACTTGAAAAAAAGAGCATTGATTTTTTTTAGGATCCCTTTCGGAAGGAAGAGGAACATACTCCAGTATCCCACAATGCTGACCAGAATGGCTTTGATCAGTTGGAGACGCCCTGCAAAATTAAGAAATCTAGTTGTCCACATCTCCATTTTGCTACACAGTCTACTAATCAGAGTCTGGCAGTCATTCTTGTTGAGCTTTCCTGTGATAAGAGGGAGCCCCAGGTAGGTGATAGGCATATGACCTCTTTGGAACCCTGAGAGAGAAAGAATAGCATCAGTCACATCCTGTCTAACATTAGCAAAGAAGCATGTTGTTTTGGAGATGTTTGGCTTTAGGTTCGAACAGGTTGAGAAAAGCTTGACCCCATCTAGGAGAGCTGAGACTGACCCAAGATCACCATGACTAAACAGGAAAACATCATCAGCAAAAATAATGTGATTTAGCTTTACTTCCTTAGTTCTCCAATGGAATTTGAAGTTAGGGTCCGCAGTCTTCTTATCCAGACATGCTGAGAGAGCCTCCATGACAATCACGAACAGATAAGGGGATAGAGGATCCCCCTGTCTCAGGCCAGATTCCCCTTTGAAAAACCCTTCCAAACTGCCATTCAACTTAACAGAAAACATTGTTGAAGTGATACATTTTTCCAGCCACTTAATGTACTGATTAGGAAACCTCATTTTCCCCATGATTGTAAACAGGAAATTCCAGTTTAGGGAGTCAAAAGCCTTATGAATGTCTAGCTTTATAGCACATCGAGGCTAACCTGAATTACCATTATAGTCCTTGCATAATGCTTGAGCAAGGAAAATGTTATCACCAATGGATCTCCTAGCTACAAAAGCAGACTGTACCGGGGAAATGATGGAGGGCAGCACAGCTTTAAGCCTCTTGGCTAGCATAGAGGAGATGCATTTATACAGTACATTACAACAGGAGATTGGCCTGAAGTGTTGCATTTCAGATGGGTTAGGCTGTTTAGGAACTAAACATATGGAAGCAGCATTATTTACTCTAGGTAAGTGCAGTGTGTTAAAGAAATACATGATACCTTTAGTAACATCATTCCCTACCAAGTGCCAAACAGCCAAGTAAAATTCAACAGTGAACCCATCCGGCCCAGGGCTCTTGTTCTTAGCCATTCTTTTTAATGTGCTCAGTACTTCACCCTCAGAAAATGGGGCAGCCATAAGGTTGACCTGGGAATCAGAGAGAGAAGGTAGGGGAATATCATTAAGAAAATCTGCGACCTCAGATGATTTCCCCAGAATATTTTTATAGAAATCCGTTGCAACTTTAGCCATGTCTGCATGTGAAGAGTGTGAGACTCCCTCCGAGTCTGTAAGAGTAGTAATCTTGTTAGTGTTCCAGTTCCCTCTGCAAGAATTAAAGAAAAACTTACTGTTTCCATCTCCAAGTTTAAGCCACTGAATTCTGGATTTTTGCTTTAAAAACTGCTCCTCTAGCCTTAAAGTTGCTGAATAATTCTCAATAAATTCCTTTTCTTCCTCAAAGTAAGTAGCAGTAGGGTTAGCAGGCATTGAGTCCTGGAACTGAGTGAGTGCATCCCGAGACTGGATTACAAGGCTGTGGATATCCCCCATCTTTCTGTTTAGTTCCTTTAGAGCCACCTTTACATTCTTGAGTTTCGAAGTTAGGATAAACCAAGGATTCCCCTCAACCTCTAAGGACCATGCTTTCTCCACTGAGGCCAAAAAGTCCGGATTATCAATAAGGTGGTTAAAAAATTGAAAGGGCTTCGCTCCAGAGGAGAAACTAGTGCCAAGTGAAGAAATAGCAGGGCAATGATCAGATAAGCCCCGAGACAAGAATTCCACCGTGGAGCAAGGAAACACTGAATGCCATTCCGGGTTTACTAACACACGATCTAACTTTCTGAACTTTGGCTGAGAGATATTGCTATCCCACCATGTGAAGAAGTGGCCTGAATACCGGAGATCAGAGAGGCCATTAGCAAGCAAGAACTGTTTAAACTCCTCCATTCCAGCAGTCCAATCTAAAGAGCCTCCTTGTTTTTCATCAATACTAATACAAGAGTTGAAGTCACCACAAAGAGCCTTCTTAAGGTTTAAGCTTTATAAGGACCATCTAAAGCTTGTTAAGTGTTTATAAACACTTTTTAGTGTTGCTATAGCTTCCAAGAAGGTAAAACCCTAACCCACCTTTTGAGTTTATATGAGTTTTGGTGTAGTTTTGATGTTAATGTAAAGATGAGTTCTTGTTAAGTGATTTAGTGACTGTTTGGCCTTGTATAATGTGTAAAATGATGGGTGTTGATTTTGAACCCCACCACTGGTCTTAGAGAAGTATAATGGATGTTGGTTGATGTTGAGGATGTATGGGTTGCCTTGATGGTTTGTTTGGAGTGTACGTAAAATGGAAATATTCGATTTATAGCTGTCGTAATGGCAAAATTTCGTTAGCTCCTAAAAATATTGAACCCCGAAACCATAAGATTATTTCTAGAATCACCACTGCATATGATTGAGTAGGTATGGTTGTCTAGTTGTGATTCGAGGAATGAGACCGCATAAATGTACCAACTTTGTGGCAAAAATAGTGGTGTGCAAAAATAGTAAAAGTGGCAAAAATAGTAAAAGTGGCAAAAATAGTGGCAACTTTGTGGCAAAAATCTTGATTCGAGGAATTGAGTAGACTCCTAGTTCTGAACGTTTTAGTAAAAGTGGTGTGCAAAAATAGTAAAAATCTATAGTTGACCCAACTTCGAAAATACATTCCACCTATCTAGACCCATGTTTTCGAAGCAAGATTTTTATGGTAAATATTACAAATACCATAGATGATTTTAGAAGTGGTTTCGTATTTAATGATGTCTTCAGTGATTTATTAAAAGTGTTGGAGTGCGAGTCAATGAATAGTAATTTTCAGGAAAGTCAACTCTAGAGGTGCTACTTTGACCATCCGTTTTGGCTAAGTTAAAAGAGGAATTTCGGGTCGACTAAAACATGAAACTTGTTAAGAATTATCAAGACAACAGATTGGTGTAAAGAACGAGGTTATAAATGGTTAGTAAGATGTACAGAATGTCTTACGTTAAGCATGAATTTGAGGAACGATTTCGGATTAAACTTATGACTTAAGTGTTTGTTGATTAACATAGACTTAGTACGAGTCTAGAGGGATCCCTTAGTGCCTTGTTTATGACTGGCTTAAGTGTCTGAGTGTTGAGTTATAAGTGGATCGTATAAGGGATTAATTGCGTGTTTTATTGACTTTGTTTAGATTATAGGATTCCGCTACGAGCCCCTACTACGTCCGGAGTACCAGGCAAGTTTACTAGTTTATATTCTATCATTCAGAGTATTTATATTTTTTCCAAATCCATGAGTATGCTAATTAAGTTTTCGATATACAAATGCAAATATTCTTTCTAGTTGTTTATACCGGATTTTATTCATGCAATTTACATGCATATATTATTTGTTGAGCTGTTATCTGGATATTATTACTTGAGATGTTCAAATTTATTTCATGAGTTGGTCCATATTGTTGGGACGTTTATTGAGATACCTTATTCGTACTCGAAGAGAAGATGACAAATATGTATTTAATAGTACTTCCATAGTATATATTATTTGATATTTAAGAGTGGAGTTATATCTTTATAGAGTAAGTTGAGAATATTGATATGGGTTACCTCATTGCAAATCCATGATCAGAGCAGTTCTTCATAATATTTCCTCTACTCATTCGAGTGGAAGACCAATTATTGGAGGCGTTTATCGTTCATTGTTTCTGAACGATATTGGAGTAATCTTTTATTGCAAAGTAAATAAAGGTGCACGTGTTCTTTTACCGTGATGCCTAACCAATTTCTTGTTGAAGGTGATTGAAGATTCGACACCTAATATTCTGGACTGAAAATAGCGTAAGAGACCGGGACAGGGCCGGCCCATCACAATAATTAACAAAAGTGACCGGAGTAACGCACCGACCCAAATTGAGGAGTATTTAGGGTGGTCGAGACGTCGGCTCATCCTTCTATCGATAGAAAATGAGGCGGGACAATGGACTGATCAATCCATTACTTGACGAGGCATTTGAGGATAAGTCCAATCATTGATACCCTAACTGTTAACCGATGCCTTTGTGGTGCTGTTAACTAAGGTGTTGATCCTAGCAGTTGGTGAATTTTATTCATTCAAATCCATTGAGCAGTTCTGAGGAGTTATTGAATTATATTCGAGTAGTACTTTGAGAAGTTATTGAGATATATTTATTCCATCATATGAGTAGTATTCCGAGATTAATAAAAGATTTTGAGATAATTTCTTTTCAAAAAGAGTATATTTACTTATGTGAATGAGTTTTTATAAAGTGAGAAAAACATACTTTTTGAGCGAGTTGTTGTTGCTTCATTGGTGTCTATATCCTTGCTGGGCATTCGTTTTGCTCATTCTTGCTATTTAAATATTATTGAGCAGCGCCATCCAGAGCTGGCACTAGTACGGTGAACCGAGATAAAGGGAAGGGGAAAAGAAACTAATTCAACGCATTAGCCTTATAGTATTTGAGGAGGGTGCAAGCTGGGAAGAAGTTGTTTAACACTTTATTATCTAGTATTTTGAAGTTGTAATAGTATTTCAGAGATTCTGGGAAGTGAACTTGAGATGTAATAACTTTTGGATTATTGAGTACTTGTTCTAAGACTATAACCCGTGGAGTAATTGTGGAGTTTATTATGAATATTGTTGTAGATTATATTATGAGCAAGTGATCGAATATTCCGCAAGAGATGTGACGACCTGGATTTCTGTAGGGGATTTGGGGGCGTTACATAATATATTTTTGTAACGCCCCCAAATCCGGGGTCAGTAGATTTGGGCGTCACGCTAACAAACTCAATAATTCTAACAAAAATTGGCCATGATGTATTCGTAAATACAACATAAACCTGCTGAATACTAAACTGAAAATCTGAAATCAAAATAAAACTGAAATAAAAATAAAAACTCAATCAAAAGCTCTTTGACCCCAACTCCCAACTAAGGATCTTAGGTTACAGTTCTAGAAACAAGAAAAAACCCAAAACCAACTTAAATACAACTCTATATACAAAACTTTATACATGCTTAAATCACTGGTATAACTTTGAATAGAAGTATACCAGGCCAACTAATCAAATACATACTATAACTACTAAAACTATATTTACATACAACAAATCAAACTTTAAATCTAAATACCCTGATCCACGTCAGCTTCATAACAGCATCCTGCTTCTTCTTTCCACTTTCTGAACTGCGCAGGCTAAACCTCGCCAACTAGCTTACTGAAAAGATAGATTTTAAAAACAACAAGTGTGAGCCAAAGAATGCTCAGCAAGTTAATAATATAGTGAAACAACGATATTACGATAATTCATTGATGAACAATATCAATGACTACTTTATCTCAAAAGATCAATCAATTCAACTTCAATCACAGAGTAAAACTTTTCCATTCTCTTCAACAGTACTGCCTCAGATAAAACTTTGAGAAAAAGAATATCAAGAAATTCCCCAATCATTCTTACTCCACTTTCCACGTACAATGTTACTCGCGAAGGGAATAACTAGGAAACTTCTATCCATCCTTAATCCCGCTATTTTACCGAGTTCCAAATTTTAATCAAGATAGAAACAACAACTCTGATATCCACAATTTCGAAATTAATAACCATTTACCTTGAAACACATATATATATATTATCAAAACATTTCTTTCCTTAAAACCCTTTCATTTTGAAACATACTTTTCATAAAACCTTTTTAAAAACATTTAAGTTAATTGGAGTTTTTTCCTTAACATCGGACAATACGGGTGATCAGCCACGTAAAGTCCCCCTTCCTTTGAAATTGGGTTCCCAATTAGGCAACACATTGGTCTTTCAAATGCTGGACTGGGCACTCCCCAGCCTCTTACGCTAAAAAAAATGCTGGACTGGGCACTCCCCCAGCCTCTTACGCTTCTCCAATCTATAAAACATTTAAAAACGTTTTAAGACATTTTTCAGTCCTTAAACACACTGGCAAAAGACTAGCCCAGTATGAGGAAATTTTAAAATCATCTTTAATTAATAAACCATTTTTCTTTTATGAGCATTGATAAATAATGAAGGGTCAGGGAAGCAATTGATGTAAGAAAGCAAGCAACAAGGCGAAAATATTGAACTAAGCATGGCACAGTTAAGCAAAACAGAATAATAACTAAATAAGACATAATTAACAATTTAAGGAACAACACATTCATTAAGATTCTAGAATTGAACAACAGTTTATAAGGAAATCGTGAAATAAAGGAATCTGAAGCTCAACAGAACAGAATCATATATCAACAAGGAAAACATTAATAATTTAAGGAACAAAACAATTGTCAAGATTTTATAAATTCACAGCAATTTATAAGAAATCATGGAATAGGGAAATCTGAATTCAAAAGAAGATTTAAGAAATTCTCAATTACTCAAGTCTCACTTTTGTCGACTAAGCATTTACATGCATTAGCTGCCAAAACCGGCCTGACAATAATGAGTTGAGTAAATAAGAAGATCTCAAGTCATTCTCGGTTTTAACCATCATTGAGCAACACATGCTCCAACGACAATTTAAACCTCGAATTAATTTATAACAATTCATAGCGAATAATGATCAAGAATAACCATTGAAAATAATCCGAGAATAATTAATTACATATTAATTGAAGGGAATGTCACTTAAACCAAATCAAAGGTACAGATACTAGCAAACGATTTAGAAGACAACCTTACAATTAATAGAACATGTTCGCACCATTCAGACTAATATGAAAAGTGTAGATGATTGCAAGAAAGGATTCACCAGAACATATAAATAATACAAGAAGGTTCGCATCACTTGATCAATAAGTGAGGGTAGAATACTTATACTGGATAGAAACATATTTATCTCGCTTGAACGATAAGCGGGGGTTAGTACACTTGCCTCGATTCCAATGCGTCGATTCGCTACTTACTATACTGCGGTCTTTACTCGTCATGCATTCATTTTTCTTTAATCATCTCGCCAACACGCTCGCTGGGTCCATATCGAATCCCTAATTATTCTCGAAATAATAGCAAAGTACTATTTAGCACATAAACGACCCAATCGATAACTAATTACTTACAACTTGCAAAGCAATACATACATAAATATATATACCCACACCTCATAAATCATCACACATGTACTTAAACACTCATACACATACATGCCTTTAAATCTTTAAATCGAATAATTTAAATAACTTTTAATACAGGGGATTTTTAGAAAATTTCGGCATGAAGTATTCGTTTATCGGACTATGGGCACAGCCCCTCAAATACAATTCATCCCTGTTTTTGCAAAAAATAAAGCTGCCTCAACTTGCAGCAACATAAAAGTAAACAATTAAGAAAAGTACCCGCCCAGACATGCGGCACCTAGCACATAATAATTTACATTACACTACTACTTACGCTACACCAATGATCGTATTTCTCACACATTTTAATGATACACGTGACAACCAATCATTGATGTTCATAATCCCTAGGAACAACCCCTAGCACTAACTATTACTTACGCTATATCAATGATCACATCACTCAAGTATATTAATTATACTCGTGATAGCTAATCATGGATATTCGTAAGCCCGAGGAACTAGTTGTAGAGAATTACACAAGTACTTAAATATTGACATTTAAGACTTGTGATCCCGTTGCAACTCCTCGCAGATAAACACATAAAGAAAATTAAATAATAGTTTAACTTTACTATAGATTACATTTGAAAACTAAATTAAAACAAACCACACAGTCTCTAGGGCCAGTGGTACTTTTCAGAAACCATTACTGAACATTTATACAAATATACATCTTAGGCAATTATACAATTACTTAATCGACACCACTTTGACCACACATATCTCACCACCAAGAACTTGATAGGTATAGCATTCAACGAACACTACAACTCAACTTATAACATTTAACACATAAGCATTTATAACTTAATAAAACCATATAACTCAACATATCACCCCAACATTACTAATTAATAACTCATAATCATATAACTCCCGACATTCAACAAAATCCCCAAATTTTAACTTCCGAAATTATAACTCTAATTATTAAACAACAATAATTACTAGCAACTAACAGTTATCATCTTCCGAATTAAATCACTAAAATCAACACAATCATCTCGCACTTAATACCATTAATTATAATTAGCAATTATCGACCCTCTAAATTAAATCTTGGAATTACAACCAATATTCATAATTAACAATACTAAGCTAATTACGAAAATTAGCAAATAATCTCGCAATTTACAATCAATTAAATTACGACAATTAATTACTTAAATTACCACAATTAAATGCGAAAAATTAAAATACGAAGTATACCATTTCGATTTCGATTCGACTCGCCCGAAAATCACACAAAATTAATCCCCACCATTTCTCCTCTCTCTCTTCGTTGCTGCCTCATCCCCCTTCTTTCTTCCCCCATTCTCGCAGAAACCACGACCACCACCACTCGACTTCGCCGACCGGACTCCGCCATCCACCGCCGCCGTGACCCGCGGGGAAACCTCCAGCCACGCGCGACCTGCCTCCCTCCGCTGCACACACCACTCCGATTTCTCGCACATACCAGCACACACACGAATTATATACACACACTTACACACGCCTATACATACATATATATGCTTCAATTCAAAACCCCCAATTCAATTTCTCTCAAACCCTAATTTCTCTCTCTTTTCCCCCAATTTGATCTCTCTCCCCGACTGATATACGGCTGCTGCGTTTTTTCTCTTATTGGGCCTAGCCTAATACTCTTATATTACTACTACAATTCATTTCGGGCCCAAATACATTCTAATAAGCAACTTATATAAATCACAATTAAATAAAACTTCCGGAAAATTACACTTTTCATTTTTAAAATAAAGAATATAAAATTATGAGCACCCACATATTTTTAAAATATTTTTCGGATAAAAAATGAATTAAATATGAATTTTCAAAGTTTTGAGCCTTTAAATACAATAAAACTCTTAAAATCATTTTAAAATACTCAACCACCCAAATTAATCCACCCAACAATTTTAAAAACTCAATAAATATATAAAGATAATTTTACAAAAGATTTCATGATTTTTAAGCCCTCCGATAATTAATTAAAGATTTTTGAAGATCAATAATACTTGATTTAAATATTTTTAAATCACTAAAAATACCAATAAAATACTGGAGCACACATTGGCACACATAACTCAATATATACTCATATAAACTCAATACTAAATATCGTTGAATTCCACAACGATATTCTCAAATCCAATTCCATCCTTTAAATACTAATTAACATAATTAAATAATAATAACAATAATAAATCCTAAAATAATCTGGTATCTTACATTCTACCCACCTTAAAAGGATTCCGTCCTCGGAATCAGGTAAAGAAGGGTTACTGGGGTTTACTCTACCAACTCGGGTTGCATCCTCAACTCTACTAATCTGCACTATGGATACTTATTTACTATACTTGGATCTCTACTGATCTTTCTATATAGAACAACTCCAATCGCAGTACTATACGTCACGCGTTACTAGTATTCTAAACTCGATTGGCATATGTTCAAGACTACTCGAGATATTATGATTCATGACATTTGAAGAGAACGATTTCACATTGAAGCAAAGGTTCCACAATTGTATAATTAATTTATGAATTTTCAAAAAAATATTCTTTGAAATGAAAGATTACCGAGTGATCAATATGACCAAATGAACTTTGTTGCGTGCCTTATTCAAGACATGACTAAAGGTAATTAACCTTCTTATACTTCACAACACACAAGTGATGGCGTCCCATCAGACTGCTATCACACAGACAAACAGTCCTTGTGTCCCCTATAAATAGGGTTGTTCACCTCAGTTGGAGTAAAGAAACATAAAAAAGTTTCTTGTAGTTGGTTTGTGAGCTAGTTTATCTAGTTGCTTTGTTGTTCTGTTTGGTTAGCGTTTATCATTCGCGGGGTATACCCCTAGATTTGTAATCGTTCTCCAATAGTATAAAATTTTAATTAGCAAAAAAAAAAAACATAAAAAAGATTCGAACATCGAATTAACAATCAATTGATGAGAAATTCTCAGACATACCCCTGGATTACAACTAAATGGATTCCATGGGTACTACTTCAGAAGAAAAGGATAATCAGGAAAGAAATGACTGGCACACATCTATCAACAATAGGATTATTCACTGATGAAGAAATTTCAAAACTCATATATCAAATTTAACAGGGTTTAGAAATAAAAGAAATAGGCATTATAGCCTCCATCATAACTGAAAATCCAACTTCAGGGAAAGACAATTGTCAAAATAAACTCATCAAAGTAATATTGATTAAAAAAAAAGGTATTGCCAGGGTCTCCACGTACATCTTCTTTGTCGACTCCTTCGTTGACTCGTCATTCGATCTAGACTCTTCTGCTACCCGTCCTAAGGTTATCTATTCTATACGTCGTCGCTCGCACTAGACTCTGAAGGTTCCACTACCTACAGCCTCAAGGGTTTCTACCCAACTCCGCTCAACTATCTGCCACCACTCACATATTAACTCACTAATTAGTACTATATCCAATAGTCCAACACGAGTCCTATATGAACTCTGACGTTCCTTACTTAACTATACACACTCCTACACACTCTCGTTTCTAGCTTACTATAACCTACGCTCTGATACCAACCTGTAACGCCCCCAAATCCGGGGTCAGTAGATTTGGGCGTCAAGCTAACAAACTCAATAATTCTAACAAAAATTGGCCATGATGTATTCGTAAATACAACATAAACCTGCTGAATACTAAACTGAAAATCTGAAATCAAAATAAAACTGAAATAAAAATAAAAACTCAATCAAAAGCTCTTTGACCCCAACTCCCAACTAAGGATCTTAGGTTACAGTTCTAGAAACAAGAAAAAACCCAAAACCAACTTAAATACAACTCTATATACAAAACTTTATACATACTTAAATCACTGGTATAACTTCGAATAGAAGTATACCAGGCCAACTAATCAAATACATACTGTAACTACTGTAACTTCGAATAGAAGTATACCAGGTGCATTATCACTTGTTCATCTGGGGAATCGATGTAAACTATACAAGGTGGATTAAACATGGAGAAAAAGAGAACAGAATTTCCATTGATGCCAACCAATTTGATGTAGTAGAAATTCCAGCAGATGCCGTAGAAACAATAGAAATGGTCAAAGCTATAGAAGACAATTTCGTAGATGACCTTGAGAAGTTTTAAGAACTACTTGCAGATGCGGAGAAGCCCTTGTATAAAGGTTGTCCTAACTTCACAAAGTTGTCTGCAATAGTTCAACTCCTAAACTTGAAAAGTAAGCATGGAGTGACAAATAAGTGCTTTACTGAATTGCTAATTCTGTTGAAAAGGATGCTACCTGCAGAAGGTAATGAGATGGTGAGCAACACATATGAGGCCAAAAAGATAATGACAGCAATGGGTTCAGGATACGAAAAGATATATGCTTGCATTAACAACTGCATTCTTTACAGGAAAGAGTACAAGGACTTGGTGGTATGTCCAACTTGTGGCATGTCAAGGTGGAAGGTGGATGAGAAGACCAAATTCATATACGAAAATGTTCCTACAAAGGTATTATGGTACTTCCCCCTTATTCCACGACTGAAGCGACTGTATAAAGTGAAAAGCATATCAAAAAATTTGATATGGCACTCCACCAGTTCCAAAAAGCCCGGTATTTTACGCCACCCGTCTGATTCACCCGTATGGAAAGCAATAGATGACAGATTTCCCGAAATTGCCTCTGATCCAAGAAATCCTCGACTTGGCATTTCCACAGATGGGGTCGACGTAAACTAAGGGAATAGGAATCACAGTGTGTGGCCGGTTTTAACTGTCATTTACAACCTTCCACGTTTTGTTTTTTTGCTAATTAATTTTTTATACCATAAGAAAATGATTACATCTCTAGGGGCATACCCCGCGATAAATAATACATCTGCCTAACGGAACAATCATGGAAAAAACAATAATAAAGCTAGATAAACTAGCAGTCAACATAACAAGATAAAACTAGAAAACTAGTTTAAACACATTAAATAAAATCTATGCCTGGATCATGAAATAAGAGCAACATCATATCCAAACCAGCCTTGATCTTCATGCGAACAAACATCATGCGAATATCCACTTGCAACAAAATGGACCCTCCCCCAAACATGATACACCAGCATTCCTGTCTGAAGTTATCACTAAACTGCTTTTGTAGCAGGAAGGTCCATTGGTGATAGCATCTTCTTGGCCCAAGCTTTATGTAAGGGATATAATCGAAATGATGGGCCGCCCCGTTGTGCTATAAAACTTGACATTCATAAAGCTTTTGACTCGCTTAATTGGAGTTTTGTTTTTACGGTTATGGAACGGATGGGCCTCCCCCATAAATTTATTGACTGGGTTAGAGTTTGCATCTCTACTACTATGTTCTCAGTAAAGCTAAATGGAAGTTTAGAGGGATTCTTTAAAGGGGAATCGGGATTAAGGCAAGGCGACCCCCTCTCTCCTTACATCTTTGTTATGGCCATGGAAGCTCTCACTGCCTGCCTTAACAAATCAGTTGTAGGCACGAATTTCAAATTTCATTGGAGAACTAAGGAGGTGAATCTGCATCATATCATCTTTGAAGATGATGTATTTTTGTTCTGTCATGGGGATGCTCAATCCGTTTCGAAACTCATGGAAGGGATTCACCAATTTTCGGGCCTTTCTAACTTGGTCCCAAACCAAGCCAAATCGGTCTGTTTTTTTTGGAAATGTGAGTCCTGATGTGGCTGAGAACATTCTAATGGTAACAGGTTTTCAGAGAGGCACTCTTCCAGTCTCCTATCTGGGTCTTCCTCTTATCACTGGCAAACTCAACAGCATGGATTGCAATACCCTAGTGGCAAAGTTATGCAAGCGTGTGGAATCCTGGATGGTGAGGTTTTTAAACTTTGCTGGTCGCTTAGCTATCATGGTTAGTATTGTGGGATATTGGAGCATGTACATTTTCCTCCCCAAGTCGGTCCTTAAGGCGATCAATAGATTGTTGTTCAAATTCTTATGGGGAGGCTTCTACAAGGAATCGGGGAGGTGTCATTACAAGGTCAGTTGGGAGGATTGTTGCAAACCGAAAACGGAGGGAGGGTTGGGGATCAAAAATATTTTCGAATGGAACCAAGCAGCTGTTTTGCATCAGCTTTGGCACCTGCTCCAACCCACTCGGGATTCTCTTTGGATTGCCTGGTTTCATAATGTATTACTCCATAATAAGGCTTTCTGGACTGCTGCCATGCCCTATAAATGTTGCTGGATTGCTCGAAAGATTCTCAATGCTAGACAACAAGCCTTGCCTCTTGTTGGATATAGGGTGGGCCGTTCCTCTAGGTTTCTCTTCTGGCAGGATCCTTGGGCTGATAAGAAGCCTCTAGCTTTTATCTCGCCTTTTGTTATATCAAATGCTGAGTCTACTGGCCTGGCTCCCATTAGCACTTATCTCCACAATGGAGTTTGGAGGCCTCCTCAATCCAACCACATGGATGTCATTGAGGTTCGACGGCGTGTGACGCAAGTGCAAATTCATGACAATGATGGTATTACTTGGGATGGTCAGAAGGCAAAGTTGGTTAAGCTGGCATCGATATGGGCTTCTATTCGGGAAAATGGCCAACCTGTATGCTGGGGAGAAATGGTGTGGAACACTCTCAATATCCCAAAGTGTGCCTTCATTACTTGGCTTGCTATGCGGAACAGGTTACTCACTAGAGATCGCATGATTTCTTTTGGTATGGAGGTGGATCCTAGTTGTGTACTTTGTGGGAATGGAATAGAAACTATAGGCCATCTGTTTATGAATTGCCCGTATTTCAGGCTGTCAAGTAGCGTGATTCCTTTCAGTGTTAATGTTGATTGGACAAGGTGGCAGCAAGGTGATTTCTTCTCATTAGGCCTTTCTGGAAAGTTGAAGAGGATAGCTGGGGTTTATCTTACAACTTGTATCTACAATGTATGGAAGGAGAGGAACCGTAGAGTGCACAACCCAGGGCCTGGACATCCAACTATTGCACTTAGCTTGATTGTTAAGACCACGGTCAGGGAGAAGCTGTTCTCCTGTGCTTCATTCCAAAGGTGGGCTCGGAAGGATCCGTCGCCGGTGTTGCTTCTCTATTAGTAGTAGCTGGGTGGTAGTCTTCTTATGTTGATCCAGTTATTATAGATTTTGTTTGTTGTTAGTACTCCTTGTTGTTCCGTTGGATTAGTGTTTATTTCTCGCGGGGTATGCCCCTAGATATGTAATCGCTGGTCTTTGGTATAAAATTTAATTAGCAAAAAAAAAAAACTTCAGTGTTAGCTTGGTGCAATGGTTTGACTCGAACTATGGTATTGCTCATGGTGAGCTCCCGGTTCGTTTCCTTGGAGTTCCTCTTATATCTTCTAAGCTTAGTTATAATGATTGTGCTCCCCTGCTCGATAAAGTCACTGCTAGATTCTCTTCTTGGTGCTCTCTCCTGCTTTTGTTGGCCGGATGTGTGCAACTCATCAAATTAGTTTTATTTGCTATCCAAGCGTTTTGGACGAACCACTTTATGCTTCCTTTCTCAGTCCATAAAAGACTTCAAACCATCTTTACAAGACTTCTGTGGAAGGGGGATGTCGATGCAAAAGGCAGTGCGAAAGTTAGTTGGGAAACCATCTGCAGCCTAAAAACGAGGGTGGTCTAGGCTTTAAAAACTACAGGGATTGGAACCAAGCTCAGATTTTGTCGCATCTTTGTAAGGTGGTGAATAGAAGCAAGGCCTTATGGCCTCTTTGGGTCAACAAAACTGCTCTTAAACGGAATAATTTTTGGACCATGCGCATGCCTACCGACTGCTCATGGATATTCAGAAAGATTCTTCGACTTCGTGATGTGGCTCGTCAATTTAATACCTTCAAAATTGGTACTGGTCAGGGAATCTCTTTGTGGTTCGACCCCTGGTGGAACTCTACCTGCTTAGAAACTTCCAAACAGGACCCTATTATTGTGCAGTCTAGTCCTTCCCCTTCAGCCACAGTGCATGAGCTCCTTGCTACCAGGACTTGGGTTTTGCCCAGACCTTCTAGTAGGTTTCATCACATCAATGTAGGTTTGGTTTCTTGGCTTCAGAACTTTAATTTCCCAGACTTTAACCTTAACACTGCAGACTCTATTCTTTGGAATGGCACTCCTCTTAGAAAGGTTAAGGTTTGAAATATATGGCATGCACTTCGCCCCCCTGCTCCTCAGGTTTCATGGTTTAAGCTGGCTTGGCATAGGCTTAAGGTTCTTCGATATGCTCATCATGAGTGGCTCTTGTGTCATGATCGATTGCCAACATTCAACAGGATGGTTTCTTTTGGTTTAGACGTTCCGCAATCTTGTCTTCTATGTGTAGGAGGGCTCGAATACGATTTCCATTTGTTTGTTAACTTCCCGTTTAGCAACTACACTTTGACTAAACTAGCTGGCCTTCTTCAGTTTGACATTACTGGCTCGACTTGGGTGGAGTTTATCATTGCCTTAGGGGACATTTCAGATCATGTTCACAGAGCTGTCACCCTTCTCGCTGCTCAAATTTTTTCCCATCATATTTGGAGGGAGAGGAATGCAAGGCTATATGACAAAGGCAACTTTGACCCGGCTAAACTGCTTCAAGATATTATGGTAAATGTCAATGCAAAGCTGCTAAGTTCGAAGTGGTTTAGGCAGTATTCTAATCTAGCTTTGTATATGTGGCTTCATATTTGATTGTTGTCAGGTTTGTTTGCCCTCTTTTGTTCTTTCTATTCTCAATCTAGTTGCGAGGTTAGATTGATTGTAGATAGTTTCAATCCTTGTACATATTTCCTTCTTTATATAATATGAAATTTAGCAAAAAAATTAAAGAAAGAATAGTACAATGTAATAAATTCTTGGGATATTTTTTTTTTTGCTAATTAAAATTTATACCATTGGCAAATGATTACATCTCTAGGGGCATACCCCGCGATTAGTATCACATCTACCTAACGGAACAACTAAGAAAGACATCAATAATGCTAGATAAACTAGCAATCCACATAGAGTTCAAAAAAACAAAAACCTAATGAACACAGAAAATCTTAAAGAACAACATCACAAAAATAACAACTATGGCATGGGCAACCCGAGCAGCACTGCAGCACTGCAGCAAACAGGTTCAACTGGACACCAATCTGGACAATAAACCATGATTGCTATGCTATCAACGGTCCCCTGCATCATTGAGTCTAGCAGAATCCAATCTGCGCAATAACCTAGCAGAATGCATATTCTGCGCTCTCCATCAAACACCTGAGAGCTTCCCACCATTATCAACTGCCGAACGGCAACATCCTTGTGCAAGGAAGCCTTACAGAAATCGTAATGGCATGGCAGGAAGTACCTAAACCCCAGCCTCAAAGAAACGCAGCAACGCTCTTGATAGAGATAAACCCCGCAGCAAGCTTGGGAGCAACACTCCTTAGATCTCTCATCCATCTGGACAGCATTCATATGCTTCCCGGCTTTGCAAATAATCACCATCCCAACATCCCTAAAATTGAGACTAGGCACATGTCTCACAAAGCCCATAGTAATGAGAAGCAGCAGATGAACCATGTAGTGACACAGCCGCACTTCATCAAAACCATCCATATGACATCCCTCAACATGAGAGTTGGCCTCCAGAAAAGCACCACCGGCTAACTTTCCATTAGAAGGAGAACCAGCCCCCAGCTGATTAAAAGAGCCCATATGACAGCCATCATACACAACCATGTTTGTTTCATTCTTCCTGCTAAAATAGCGGAGATCTCTTTTTGCAGGCACGGCAAACACCCAGCTCAACCATCTCATATTAACAAACAGAAGTTGTTCATTCTTTATCATAGGACAATCGTCCATTTCCCCTACAGTGGTCAGCAACAATCCTGACCAGTTACCAGTCACAAAATCTATACGACCAGGATGGCAGTCTCCATCAATCCCAGCAGTCCCCTTGCACATAATACACTTGTCTAACGACCCACCAGCACCACAAATATCCACTTTTTTGTATACAAAGTGAATAATCCCCGAATAAACGTCAATTTCAAATAGATAAATCTCATCACTACAATAACAGTCTGATTTAGCATCCCAACGGATGCTTTGAGAGATTCCATGAAAGGAACTAGCAACAAACCCCGTATTGCTGATCCCAGCCCCATCCTTCAGCAGTTTGAGTCCATTGGACATGAAACCATGAGAACAGAGTAACACTTACAGTGATAGTTAGCTCGGGATAACAATTCTCATAAACAGGGACAATCCCTTCCCAAGTATCTTCCATTCCATGATTACCAGGGTAATGATACTTCTCCTTGCAGGAAACAGCAGTGAATCTACTAGAGCTAAGCAAGCTCTCAACATGAACGATTCCTCCATACAAAGTCTCAACAGAAAAAATGTCGCGACTAAGTACTAAGAACTCCTCTTCAATAAGCGACCTTAGTGAAGCATCTCGCAACAGACAAGAGTAGCCCTTCAACCCAGAAATCAAGGAAACCAACATATCTTTAGATCGAAAGTCCAAGAATTCCGAAATCAATCGCAAAGTCATATTAGCGAACATATGGCGTTCATTAGACACAGCCATAAGAAACCTTGATTGAATACTAAAAGTAATCAACCAGAGACCCCCAGCAAACGAGTCCGCATCTTTCACATCTTCAAACAAAGTAGGCGCTAACAGGTCAAAACCAGTCCGTTCGCAGATCAAGCCATCTCCCAAGGCCTCCATAGCATAAACCACTCCGAGAGTGATGCTATTTGTCAGAGAAGAATGGAACACTACTGGTCCATTCTCCAGATCCACAAAACCGAACTGCCAAGACCTCACCAAAAAATGGATAAAATTAAAGGAATTTTTGGGTTGAGGGTGAGAGATAAGAAAGGGGAAGGTGGATTTAGGAAGGAGAAATTTAGATCTAATGGATTGAAGGTGTAGATTGGGCTGAAAAAACATGGCGGCTAGAAGAAATTTAGGGTTTGTAGAGAGAGGTCAGAGAGAATACGACTCTCATTTGGAATGCTTATTTTCGTTGTTATGTTGACAGTAATTCTTGGGATATTCTCTTTGGTACACTCGTGGAATTGGCTTTTGCCAATGGTACCATCACATTTTTTGTTACTATACATGGTACACCTGACATACTGTTTCTGTCTTAGTCATGCCCTTCTGTTAGACAACTGTTAATATTTCAGGTGCACCACGTATAGAAGCCAAAAATGTGATGTTACCATTGGCAAAAGCCAATTCCACGAGTGTACCAAAGAGAATATCCCTATTATTTTTAATATTCATTAATAGTGATTAAACGGTGTTTAACGTTTTTTTAACGTTTTACTTAAAAAAGGGTATAACTAAGAGAGAAACAATATTTCAGGTGTACCACGTATAGAAGCAAAAAATATAATGGTACCATTGGCAAAAGCCAATTCCACGAGTGTACCAAAGAGAATATCCCTAAATTCTTTAATATGTAAACAAATCAAAATCAACTGGAACTCAAACGATTCTTTTAAACAAATCCAAATAATGAATATATTTTATTGGAACAAGAATTTAATAACATATCGGACTGAGTTTATCGAGTTTGAACATACGTGAACTTGAATAGTATATATTTATCCAACAATTAGAATATTTTACAACTTTATTCTTAAATGAACTGAACATTTTTTTTTAACTTTCACCCGAGTAAATTCCTAGTAAAGCCAACATTGTCAGACAATATTATTTTGCATATTTTGTTGTTGGAACGTGAGTTGGACATATTGAACTGAACTTAAGTTCGGAAGTTGGGACTGAGCATATAACTCGAACAAACTTAATTATCAAACAATTTAATCTAAACTTATATTTTATGTTTTAAATAATTGTTAACGTTAGTATATCCACGTTAACATAGGAGAAGTAGTCGGTGTTTGTTTGAGAGTTTTTAGGAGTTAGTAGAGAATAAATAGTTGTAGTGGAGTTATGTAGGAGTCTTAGTCGTTACTTGTTAATGCCTATTTCCTGGCCACGTACTTGTTTTAGTATGGCTATATATATTGCTCTCTTAAGCATATATAACAAGATCAGAGCTTACGTGCATATGGTTTTTCTTTCAGTTTCATAGTAAACACATATAAGATATTTGTTTTTTTTTTTTTTTGCTAATTTAATTTTTAATACCATAGGAAAATGATTACATCTCTAGGGGCATGCCCCGCGATAAATAAAACATCTGCCTAACAGAACAACAAGGAAAAAACGACAATAAAGCTAGCTAAACTAGCAGTCAACAAACCACAGTCCACAAGACCTGGAGGAAACAACAACTACAGCGAATGAACTAGAACAACATAAGTACAAGGGTTGGGTCTTCTCGGGCCCATTTTTTAAAGGAAGAACAAGAAAATAGTTTTTCCTTCACAATGGTTTTTACATTCGAAATGAGCACAGTAGAGGGATGTCCTGAGCCAGCATTATGTCTTCTGAAATTTCTCTCCTTCCACAGACTGTAAACACATGTCGTCAGGTAAGTACCCGCAATGGCCTTAAGCTTTGCAGTAGGAGGACATCTAAAGAAATCACCCCGCTGCCAGCAAGCCCAATCCACATGGAGTGGAAAGGGAATGACTCTCATTACTAGGGAGGAAAAAGGACAAGTAGTGAGCAGGTGACTAATTGACTCAACCTCTGTTCCACAAAGAGTGCACACAGGATCAACATTCATGCCAAAAAGGACCATACGCTCCTTAGTAAGCAGCCTATCTCTAACTGCAAGCTAAGTGACAAAGGAGCACTTTGGGATGTTGAGAGAATTCCACACTAGGTCGCTCCAAGCAGCAGGTTGACCCATGTCACGAATAGAGGCCCAAATAGATGCCAGTTTGACAAGCTTTGGCTGGAGTCCATCCCAAGTGATGCGATCCCTGTCATGTAGTTGTACCATACTAGCCCTATTTCTGACTTCAATGACATCCATGTGATTTGATTGAGGGAGCTGCCACACCCCATTGCTAATATACGTCTCGATACTAACCATACTAGATGATTCAGCCGTAGTGATCACAGAAGTAGAGACAAGAGCCAAGGGCTTTTTATTTGCCCATGGATCATGCCAGAAAAGAAAATTAGAGTTCACTCCAACTTCAAATCTAAGAAAGTTCATCGCCTGGGGCCTAGAATTAAAAATTTTCCTTGCAATCCAACTACACCTGTACGGCATCTTTGCAGTCCAGAAACCCTTATTACGAATCAGCACCTTATGAAACCAAGAAATCCAAAGAGAGTTCCGAAGTACTGGAAATTTGCTTACCTGGTGGGACTGCAACATCCACAATCCGAAATATAGAAAGTTTCCCTCCTCCTACACAGACTTCTTACCTAGAGGGCTTTCAGACCATTGCCCTGCTCTGACTACCCTAGGTTTGGAGTGCCCTGTGGTCAAGAAACCTTTTCAGTTTTTCAACTATTTGATTAATGATCAGAGGTTCATTCCTTTGGTTCAGCAGGCATGGGAGGACCAGGTATCCGGTGATCCCTGGTTTATTCTAACCTCAAAGTTAAAGAGAGTAAAGTTGGCAATTAAAGGGCTAAACACCTCGGTGGGAAATCTTCATCAGGTGGTGAATTACACTAGACAGGATTTGTTAAGATTTCAAAAAGGGCTTCCTCTTCTGCCGTCCTTGGCTCAGTATGAGGAAGAAAAGAGATTGATTGATGCCTTTGCCAAGGCTCTGCATATGGAGGAATGTTTCCTCAAGCAAAAGTCGAGGGTTAACTGGCTTAAGAATGGGGATAACATTAACAAATTCTTTTTCAATGCCTGTAGAGGAAGGTGGAATGTGAATAAGGTGGTGTCTCTGAGTGACTCGAATGGTGACCCTGTAACATCTCATGAGGGGATGGCCTCTATAGCGGTGGACTACTACAAAAACTTGCTTGGCCAACAAAGTGTGGTTCGCCAACTCCCTGCGGATTTGCATATTCCTAAGCTGAATGAAAATCAGGCTGGCCTAATTGATCGGCCGTTCACGGAGGCTGATGTGTTTACCACCTTAAAAAAGATGGGCAAGAACAAAAGTCCTGGTCCTGATGGGTTTTCGGTGGAGTTCTATTTGGCCACCTGGCACATTGTGGGCCCTGATGTCACAAGAGGTCGCCTGTATTTCTTTGATTCCCTTGTTATGCCTAAGATTATTAATGCTGCTTCAATTTGCCTGGTACCAAAGCACCAAAACCCTTCCCAGATGCAACACTTTCGCCCCATCTCTTGTTGCAATGTGCTTTATAAGTGTATCTCTAAGATGATTACTGCTAGGCTCAAGGGGGTTATGCCCAGTTTGATTTCTCCAAACCAGTCTGCTTTTGTGGCCAAAAGGTCCATTGGTGATAACATTTTTCTGGCCCAAGCCCTTTGCAAAGGTTACAACCGAAATTCTGGCCAGGCTCGATGTCCAATCAAACTTGACATCCACAAGGCTTTTGACTCTTTGAATTGGAGTTTTATATTCAAAGTTCTTCACAAAATGGGATTCCCTCCAAGGTTTATTGATTGGGTTAAGGTGTGTATCACCTCCACGATGTTCTCTGTAAAGTTAAATGGTAGTTTGGAGGGTTTTTTCAAGGGCAAATCGGGCTTAAGACAGGGAGACCCCATCTCTCCTTATCTTTTTGTGATGGCCATGGAAGTCTTTACAGCATGTCTAAACAAATCTATTGATGGTTCTGACTTCAAATTCCATTGGCGAACAAAGCAAGTCAACCTGCACCACATTATATTTGCTGATGATGTTTTCCTATTCAGTCATGGTGATGAAACTTCAGTTGCTACTCTTATGGAGGGGATTTCTATGTTCTCCAGCTGTTCTAACCTGGTTCCTAGTATTGATAAGTAAGATATTTGTTTATATATTGTTCTACAACAACTCTGTTCATTTATGACCCTTTTATTGAGCTAACTAACAAGCTTAACATTGATTTTAATCTTGGAAATTTTAAGTACTTCCCATCTTTGGCTATTTGTAGTTCCGAATGTATGATTAATATTCTAACTTCGAAGGGTTCATAAGCCGGCCAGTATCACTATGACAAACTAAACGAACGTTTTACACTATTGTATATACGTTATAACAGAAGAATGAAATTCGAAGATGTTGATACTTGAGAGTTGATATTGACATATAACTGTCACCTCTCAAATATCAAGATGACGTTTAATTCTGAAAATTAAGAATGTACTATTAATTACCAATATCTTCTGGTCACTATTATGGTACTTCAAGACAAGAAGGAAGAATTTGATGTATCTGGTCTGTGTTTTACCATCTGTCTCAGCTAATTTCACCATTACTTACAAAATTTTGATGAAGATCAGTTTTAAAAATTTAAATATATTCATGTAATAACATTCTCCTACGGATTTGAAGTTTTTGTCTCTAATTGTTAATAAAAGCAGAGAGATTTCCGCTAGCTAGATTATAAAATGAATTACCTTGGTTTTACCCTCATATTGTAAATGTTTGTACAGGTTATAGTAGAAACTTGTTATTATCAGTACAGTGATCGGGCAACACAGCAACAGTATAAAAAAAACGCAGTACAATAATCGCGCAACACAACAACAGTATTCAAGATTAGAAATGATACACCATATATACTTCCGAAATGATTTATTATGAGAGGCACCGAATCGTTTTGGAGATCCACCTTTTTCATTTTTCATTTTTGTAGGGGCACATAATTATTATCTGTCTGTAAAAAATCTTACAAATTAATGTTGAGCAACTAGTTTTTGTCGGTAATTTAGAACTGGTTTTATTTGTTGCACTCAGCATACTACTTTCACCGCGACATATAAAATCACATGTTAATGACTCATTAATAGTACATGGTCCATTTCGGACCCACAGGTTGTAGAATATTCATTCTTCTACATTCTAATCTGGTGACTGATATCTACATTGTTGAAACATTGTATCTGCTTATCTCTGTCTATATATAGTACACTTGTGTCTGCATAGGCCAATACCAAGCCTTACCCATCTATCTTTTCTCTTAATGTAGATATTCTGCTTGGGAAAATTAATAAATATGAAAGCAACATCATCAGCTTTACCAAACATGAAGAAATTAGATCGAAAGACTGTGGAGAGGAACAGGCGGATACACATGAAAGGACTATGTTTTCGTCTCACTTCCCTTATCCCACCCCACCACTTGAAGCTCTCCAAGGTACATAATTTCTACGACAATTTTTAAATCCTTCATATTAACTAACTAAATTGTCGTAAATCAGGAGTTTTTGTCACAACAAGGTCAGCTGGACCAGGCTACAGACTACATTAAGCAACTGAAAGAGAGAATAGATGAGCTCAGTGTGAAGAAGGAAGTACTAACTTTAATGAGCCAGAATGGCAATAGCAGCCATGGCCACCCCATATCAGCATCATTCACAGTGCCAGTGGTTGAATTAAGAGAGTCGGGTTCCAGTAATATAGAAGTGCTTGTTGTCAGTGATAAAGCAAAGAACATCAGGTTTTGTGATGTGGTCAAAGTTCTGCAAGAAGAAGGAGCAGATGTTGTCAGCACTAATATATCTAGGGTTGGAGATAGGGTTTTCCACACACTCCACGCTCAGGTACAATATTACTTCCTGTCAGCACATATACAGTCATCACACCAAAACCGACATTAATTTCTCTATGCAGTACTCTTCAGTTCTGATTTACTTTGATTATTCCTTCCATTAATGTTTTTATAGGTAAAAGTCTGTAGAGTTGGTGTAGACACTTCAAGTATTTGGCAGAGATTACAAAATTTGATGTGCGCTGCTCATCATTGTAAGGATATGCAGATTATCAGATGGCAGGATGAAAGGAGTAGTAGCCATCCCTTGTCAGATATCAAAATGTAATATATGAGATGATGAGATCTATGATACATGTGTATTGGGTATAATTAAGTATTTCAATTTATACAACCCATCTTTAAAATAATGGAGAAAGTTTACAAGTATCTTAAATTATGTCATCAATTTTTAAAAAAATGAGAGTAAATTGCACTTTAATGGCTTGTACTTTAATTTTTTTGTACTTAGATGACCAAATTTTAAAAGTGAACACTTTGATGGCTGTAGTTTAATTTTTTTGTACTTTGATGGCCAACTTTTAAAAGTGAACACTTTGATGACTTACTTTTTTTTGTTTAGCACTTTGATGACCAAGTTTTTTTTTATTTTGACGCTATTTTGGTCACCAAAGTGCTAAACAAAAAAAAGTTAAGTCATCCAAGTGTTCACTTTGAAAAGTTGGTCATCTAAGTGCAAAAAAATTAAACTACAGCCATCAAAGTGTTCACTTTTAAAAGTTGGTCATCTAAGTGCAAAAAAATTAAAGTACAAGCCACCAAAGTGCAATTATTTGGAGTGGGTGCTAATATGTTCACACCGGGTGCTATTTTTTTTGACTAAATTACCTGTACCCTCTTGTTAAGGTGTAATACTATAAAATGTCAATCCCTTTACAAGTTGGAGCTACAAGAGTTTATATAGTGTCTTTAATGGGCCTAATTTTCTAAACGGGCCTCAGACTCGACATTCTTTACCCCCTAAGTACAAAAAAAAATCTTTAAATCTTTTAATCACCTATTTTACAAGGCCCAAACCATATATTTAAAAGTTTACAATACAAAACAGACGGGGGAAACCGAAAAAACAAAAGAAAAAATTCTCATTTATTTTTTGAAATTTGCGATGACACGCGGTTGTGGCTTTAGTGGTCGGTTGAGTTGTCCTTCCACTTTCCAATAAGTTGGGTAATTGGACCATGGTAGATTCTTTCCCCGGATCGCGTGAAGTCGGTGAACCGTTTAGGCTCTAGGACCTCTATGTAGTTGCAAGTTTTCCTTGGACCCACTGTTAAACTAGTGAAGTTGTTTGCAAATATGTCGGCCGATGAATTTTTAGCCCGCCTTGTTGAGAGTAAAGCTACAGGGGTCTCAAGGAGCCTTGCGCCTCATTCTGGTGTGGTTGGTATTGGTGCCTCTGAAACCCATGTTATGAAAGATCGAGAGAAGGGGAGACATCGTGATGGGCATTCCTCTAAAGGTCATTATTCTAAGAAGTTGAAGGAGATGGTGAGCTGTCCGAGCTCTGGTGGAGTGGGTTCGCTTCCCGAAAATGACATGGGATCTTTTCCTCAAATGAGAGCTAATCTTGAAAGTCTATGGAGTGGCTGTTGGGAACGGTCTCCGTGTTTGTAAGAGTTTTGTCGATAGGGTGCTTTATCTTTTTTTTTTTGCTAATTAAATTTTATACCATAGGAAAATGATTACATCTCTAGGGGCATACCCCGCGATTAATAATACATCTACCTAAAGGAACAACATAGAAAAAATATCAATAAAGCTAGATAAGCTAGCAATCAACATAACAAGATTACAGCAAGTGAACTAGAACAGCATAAGAACAAGGGAAGAGTCTTCTCGGGCCCATTTTTTAAAGGAAGAACAAGTAAAAAGTTTTTCCTTCACAATGGTTTTTACATTCGAAATGAGCACGGTAGAGGGATGTCCTGGGCCAGCATTATGGTTTCTGAAATTTCTTTCCTTCCACAAACTGTAAACACATGTCGTCAGGTAAGTACCTGCAATGGCCTTAAGCTTTGCATTAAGAGGACATCTAAAGAAATCACCCCGCTGCCAGCAAGCCCAATCCGCATGGAGTGGAAAGGGAATGACTCTCATTACTAGGGAGGAAAAAGGACAAGTAGTAAGCAGGTGACTAATTGACTCAACCTCTGTTCCACAAAGAGTGCACACAGGATCAACATTCATGCCAAAAAGGACCATACGCTCCTTAGTGAGCAGCCTATCTCTAACTGCAAGCCAAGTGACAAAGGAGCACTTTGGGATGTTGAGAGAATTCCACACTAGGTCGCTCCAAGCAGCAGGTTGACCCATGTCACGAATAGAGGCCCAAATAGATGCTAGTTTGACAAGCTTTGGCTGGAGTCCATCCCAAGTGATGCAATCCCTGTCATGTAGTCGTACCATACTAGCCCTATTTCTGACTTCAATGACATCCATGTGATTTGATTGAGGGAGATGCCACACACCATTGCTAAGATACGTCCCGATACTAACCATACTAGTTGATTCAGCCGTAGAGATCACAGAAGTAGAGACAAGAGCCAGGGGCTTTTTGTTTGCCCACGGATCATGCCAGAAAAGAAAATTAGAGTTCACTCCAACTTCAAAACTAAGAAAGTTCATCGCCTGGGGCCTAGCATTAAAAATTTTCCTTGCAATCCAACTACACCTGTACGACATCTTTGCAGTCCAGAAACCCTTATTACGAATCAGCACCTTATGAAACCAAGAAATCCAAAGAGAGTCAGTCGAGGGTTGGAGCAGGCGCCAGAGCTGATGTAACACAGCTGCCTGGTTCCATTCGAAGAGGTTTTTAATCCCCAACCCCCCCTCACTTTTAGGTTTACAACAATCTTCCCAGCCTACTTTGTAGTGACACCTACCCGATTCCTTATAGAATCCTCCCCAAAGGAATTTAAAAAACAAACTGTTGATCTTCTTTAAAATAGCCTTGGGAAGAAAGATATACGTGCTCCAGTAGCCAACGATACTAGCCATGATCGCTTTAATCAGCATCAAGCGGCCAGCAAAATTGAGAAATCTCACCATCCACGATTCCACCTTCTTGCAAAGCTTGGCCACCAAGGAGGAGCAGTCCCTGCTATTAAGTTTACCAGTAATGAGAGGCAACCCTAGGTACGTGATAGGAAGGGAGCCTCTTTGAAAGCCAGTAGCCCGAAGGATATTCTCCACCACATTCTCTCTGACATTCGCAAAAAAACACACTGACTTATCAATACTAGGAACCAGGTTAGAACAGTTGGAAAACATATAAACCTCCTCCATAAGAGTAGCAACTGAAGCTTCATCACCATGACTGAATAGGAAAACATCATCAGCAAAGATAATGTGGTGCAGGTTGACTTTTTTTTTTTTTTGCTAATTGGTGCAGGTTGACTTGCTTAGTTCGCCAATGGAATTTGAAATCAGAAACATCAATAGATTTGTTTAGACATGCTGTAAAGACTTCCATGGCCATCACAAAAAGATAAGGAGAGATGGGGTCTCCCTGTCTCAAGCCCGATTTGCCCTTGAAAAAACCCTCAAAACTACCATTTAGCTTTACAGAGAACATCGTGGAGGTGATACACACCTTAACCCAATCAATAAACCTTGGAGGGAATCCCATTTTGTGAAGAACTTGGAATATAAAACTCCAATTCAAAGAGTCAAAGGCCTTGTGGATGTCAAGTTTGATTGCACATCGAGCCTGGCCAGAATTCCGGTTGTAACCTTTGCAAAGGGCTTGGGCCAGAAAAATGTTATCACCAATGGACCTTTTGGCCACAAAAGCAGACTGGTTTGGAGAAATCAAAATGGCATAAACCCCTTGAGCCAAGCAGTAATCATCTTAGAGACACACTTATAAAGCACACTGCAACAAGAGATGGGGCGAAAGTGTTGCATCTGGGATGGGTTTTGGTGCTTTGGTACCAGGCAAATTGAAGCAGCATTAATAATCTTAGGCAGAACAAGGGAATCAAAGAAATACAGAATACCTCTAGTGACATCAGGGCCCACAATGTGCCAGGTGGCCAAATAGAATTCCACCGAAAAACCATCAGGACCAGGACTTTTGTTCTTGCCCAACTTTTTTAAAGTGGTAAACACATCAGCCTCCGTGAACGGCCGATCAATTAGGCCAGCCTGATTTTCATTCAGCTTAGGAATATGCAAATCCGCATGGAGTTGGTGAACCACACTTTGTTGGCCAAGCAAGTTTTTGTAGTAGTCCACCGCTATAGAGGCCATCCCCTCATGAGATGTTACAGGGTCACCATTCGAGTCACTAAGAGACACCACCTTATTCACATTCCACCTACCTCTACAGGCATTGAAGAAGAATTTGTTATTGTTATCCCCATTCTTAAGCCAGTTAACCCTCGACTTTTGCTTGAGGAAACATTCCTCCATATGTAGAGCTTTGGTGAAGGCATCAATCAATCTCTTTTCTTCCTCAAACAGAGCCAAGGACGGCAGAAGAGGAAGCCCTTTTTGAAATCTTAACAGTTCCTGTCTAGTGTCATTCACCACCTGATGAAGATTTCCCACCGAGGTGTTTAGCCCTTTAATTGCCAGCTTTACTCTCTTTAACTTTGAGGTTAGAATAAACCAGGGATCACCTGATACCTGGTCCTCCCATGCCTGCTAGACCAAAGGAATGAACCTCTGATCATTAATCAAATAGTTGAAAAACTGAAAAGGTTTGTTGACCACGGGACGCTCCAAACCTAGGGTAGTCAGAGCAGGGCAATGGTCTGAAAGCCCTCTAGGTAAGAAGTCTGTGTAGGAGGAGGGAAACACATTATGCCAGGCAGCATTTACCAGAACTCTATCGAACTTTCTATATTTCGGATTGTGGATGTTGCAGTCCCACCAGGTAAGCACATTTCCAGTACTTCGGAGGTCCGTGATGCCCAAAGCACGCACAAAATCCTTAAAGTCAGTCATATCCATGGTCCATTGAGTGTTACCTCCATGTTTCTCCTCTGTTCGAAGACAGGTATTAAGATCCCCAGAAATTACCCATGCATCATTTGTCAAAGTCCTCGAGGCATGAGTTAAGTCGGACCAAAGAATTCTCCTCTCAATGTCATCATTCGAGCCATAAACAAAAGAGATAACAAAGCTAATGTTGTGCTGTAGCAATAGAACTGTGCAAGTGATATGATGGGCACTAGAGGCTAGCACCGTAACCTTCCAAAAATCAGGGTTCCACCCAAGCCAAATACGGCCACCCGCATGGTGCTCATAATTGAACAACCATTGGAATCGCGGGTTAATCTCCTTAGAGATAATCTTAGCAACGTCCTTTCGCACATGAGTTTCCAAAATACTAATCAAGGATATTTTATTAGCAGAAATGAAATCCTTGACAAAGTCAACCTTATTGTTGAGCCCACGAACGTTGTAAGAACAAAAAACAGTCATTAAAAACTGAGTTAAGACTTCGAAGGAGGGCCCCCAGACCCCCACTTCTGTCACGCCCTCCCGACCTGGGACCTAGATCGGAAGGTCACTGACACATTCTAGATACAAACAACCTGAAAATATATAAATATAGATATAGCATGCTGACTGGCCCCAACTCTACTATCCAAGATCTTTCACAGGTAATGGTATGAAACAAGCAAGCCATCGTCTAACTACTTATTATTACAAACCATAATCAAATTATTATTACAAACCTTAAATTCAAATTCTTAACAAACTCGTTCTCACAACTATCTTATCAACCAAACTACTAGAACATCCTCACTGAGCTGTTATTGCATTTACCTCGGGAGCTATCTGAAACTGGACCAACTTGGGACCATGGTAGGTGCGCTTCCTTGCGGTTTAGATAGTATGGACCATGATTCTTAAGTTACTATCAAAAGGTTAGATAAAATAATAATGAGCTAACGCTCAGCAAGTAAATCATGATCTCAACTGAAAACTGAAAGGGTGACAGTAGGAAAGAATATGGCATAGCTCTCTGAAAGTAATAACAATGATCCTGGCGTATGGACTTGACAGAGGATCAACTGATAAGAGGATAGCAATAGATATGCTGGAGATAATAAATCAATACTGGCATTTGACAATGACTTGGCATAATTTGATAAATAAAGCAATAGTAGATATTTCAAAATCTGTGTAAAACAATTGACATTTCAAATGGTAAAACAATTTAATTTCACAGTAAAGTAAAAGTAATCATCACTTTGATAAAAACTGATTGGAGGTTTTATATCCCTTTTTAACAAGACAGAATGGGTGATCAGCCCATAAAGTCCCCCCATATCGGACACAAAGTCCCTCTGGGTATCAATCCTTTCATTAGGATTACTTGGGTTCCCAAGAGGCAACACATTGGCCTATAAATAAAAGTGTTGAACTGGACAAACCAGAACTACACTGTAATACAGAACCAGACGGAACCAGCATTACCCGTTCGCCCCGTCTCTCCAATCGTCAGGAATCCGTATATAAAAAACATTATTGACGGAATTCCTAACACTTTTACAAAATCTCTTTCAGAAAACACTTTTGAAAACATTTTAAAATCTTGAAAACATTTTAGTACTCAAATCCTTTCAAAAACCTTTACCCTGAAGTACCTTCGACTCACTGATAACAGATCAGCCCAGTCTAAGTAGCTTCAAAGCATTTTTTTTTAGAAAACATTTCATTTTGATTTGCAATGATAAAAGTCAAAGGGTTTGACTCAGTATTCTGACATCAAGGAATAGAGGTACAAGTCTGAATCAACAAGATATAGGCTCAAATGGAATCAAGGCTTCGATCAGGGTATAAGGGAACATTTTAAATCAAAGGTCAAAGATATATGATAAGTCTTAGTTTGAAAACATTTGATTAAGTCATAAGGTTTTAGAATCTTTGATAAAAGAAATCAAGTTTGTAAAACAGGGTTGAAGTAAAAAAAATGAGTTTTGATAAGTTTTTTAAAATCGACATAGGGTATCCGGGTCACGGACATAGGTTAACTTTTAACAGTGGTTTATCGGTCAGTCAATTAGGTTTGACTTTGGAAAACAGTTAAAAAGAATTTAACAATAGGTATCAGGGTTATGGCATAGGTATATGAAAGCAGGATATACAAACATGGCTCAACATGGTATAACAATCTCAGGATTATGAACTTTCAAGAAGAGACAGAATTACTTGCCTTCGGTAGTATGCAACAGTTTAACAGCTCAGCTCAATGATACTCAACTTTAGCTTTTCCTTTATCGCTAGGGCCTACGTCCTTCAAATCTACATAAGCCATAATCACTTTCTTAGCACACTACACTCCTAATACGACTCATCCTAATCTACCCAAACGATTCCTATATCGCATCACCACTTAATATATATCACATACTTGTTATTCAAATAAGCACTTAACATATAGCAATTAAGGCATGCAATTCATATAAGTCACTTAAGCACTTAACATATAAGGTCATCTTGATTTATAAATAACTTATACTATTCTACTACATATTTTATGATTTATATTTCTACGAAAATCGGGCAGAGTCTCCTTTATTTATAGGACTATCCCGTCGGAACATTACCGACTCAATTCACAATCAATTCCCTACGATGGATTTAAAATCCACCTACAAGCCCAAACATAATATACTTATAACTCATAAATTACTATCATATTGAACTAATTAACTTATTAATCAAACTCCATCGAAATTATTAACCTTCTTAATCAAAAACAAGATTTCAAACTAGAAACATGACTGCGCACACTTTACTCAAACATTTTTAATAAGTTGAAAAATAATCATTTTAGTACAAACTTTGGTGTACACCTTCCTGAATATCATCACAATCTTGCATAAAAATTTCATCTCCAAACCATTTTAGTTAGACCAAAAACGAACTGAAATAACTCATAAATCGGACACTGAAAATTCTGATATGCGCGACATTTACTAAAACATACATAACTTTTTACTCGTTAACTTAAACGACACAAGGTTTTCGCGTGGACAAACTAGACTCCGAGTAGAACATTCCCATCTTATACCCACTGTCCAGAACAGGGGATAACCAGTTACGAAATACCAGATCAGAACAGGACAGCGCAGAAACACCCAATTCATATATATCATGACTACTAAACAAGAATTCGAATTTGCTCTACCACTAATAATTTATAATCGAATCATTCTTCATCAAATCACAAGAACTCAGATTTTTCTTCATAAAATTCGAATATACACATGGCATATACATACATATACACGCGAACACAAACAACACAACACCAGCATGAATTAAGTACTAAAGCAGTTACTAAACATCATGGGTATCGATTATACCCACAAATCGTTGAAATAAGTTGAACTAAAGCAACAACCCGAAATGGGTTTTAAAAATTTATCACGAGAGCAACATGCAAGAGTAGTACGAGATAGAGGACTGCAAAAGGAACAAGAATCTGGTTTTGGATCGTGAAACCGAGCAAAAATCGATCGGGAAATGAAGAGAGAAGTTACCGATGAGGAGAGAGAGAGAGAGTCTCGAGCTCTGCTAAAGAAAAAGAAAGAAGAATGAAGTGAAGTAGTGAAGCAGGCGGTGGTGTAGTATAGAAGCCAAGGGCAAAAGTGGTGTTTTGGCAATTTTCTGAAAATAACATTTTAAAAACTCATTTTTAGCTATTTTAAATCGAAATAAAATAAGAAAATGGGGAGAAAATATTTTTAGAAATTTTTAAAATACAGTTCATGAAATTAGAAGCATCCCCATATTTTTAAACTAATATTTGGCTCAAAAATGAATTTATTATGAATTTTCGAAATAAAGGCGCTTTAAAAGAAATAAAGCTTTTTAAATCCTTTTAAAATATCAAAACTCTCAATTAAATACTCACACTAATTTTAAAAACTAATTCACATCTCAAAGATGATAATGCAAAAGATTTCATGATTTAAATCGACTCCAATGATTTTATATGATTTTCTAAAGATTGAAAATGCACTTTAAAAATAGTTTTAATGCTCCAAAAATATAAATAAAATTCCACGGACATATATGACGCATACCAATCATCATATAATCACATAAACATGTTTTCCCATATCTCTTGACGTCACAAAATTATACTCATCATATAAATCACATAGATTCCACATTTCACAATTAAATAAGCATTTATAAACTAATTTAAACACTTAAATAATTGCGAAAAATTCTAGGTCATTATAGCCTTCCCCCCTTAAAAGGATTCTGTCCCCAGAATCTCACCTAAGTAAACAAATGAGGATACTTGTCAAGCATCTCGCTTTCAAGCTCCCAAGTTGACTCTTCAACTTTAGGATTCCTCCACAATACTTTAACCAATTTAACAGTCTTATTCCTGAGCTTCCTATCACTTCTATCTTGAATCTCTACCGGTTGCTCCTCATAAGATAAATCTGGTTGAATCTCAATAGGTTCATACTCGATTACGTGACTCGCATCAGGATTGTACTTCTTAAGCATAGATACGTGGAACACATTATGAATATGGTGCATATGCGGTGGCAACGCCAACTCGTAAGCAACCCTTCCAACTTGCTTCAAAATCTCGAATGGTCCTACATACCTGGGACTCAACTTTCCTTTCTTTCCGAATCTCGTAACTCCTTTCCATGGTGATACTTTCAATAATACTTGATCTCCTATCTCAAAACTCATGTCTTTTCTTTTCAGATCAGCATACTTTTTCTGACGATTCTGGGCAGTAATCAATCTCTTTTGAATAACTTCAACCTTCTCCTTTGTCTGCTGAAGCAGCTCTGGTCCTAAAATCTTTCTCTCACCAACTTCTTCCCAATACACTGGCGATCTACACTTCCTTCCATACAAAGCTTCATATGGGGGTATTCCAATACTCGCGTGATAACTATTATTATATGAAAACTCAACCAACGGTAAATGCTCATCCCAACTTCCTTTAAAATCCAATGCACAAGCTCTTAACATATCTTCTATCGTCTGAATAGTCCTTTCACTTTGTCCGTCCGTCTGCGGATGATAAGCTGTACTCATCTTCAGTTGGGTTCCTAGACACTCTTGAAATTGCTTCCAAAATCTTGAATTAAATCGCGGGTCTCGATCAGACACTATCGAAATAGGAACTCCATGACGTGACACTATCTCCTTCAAATACAAATGTACTAACTTGTCTAATGAAAACCTTTCGTTAATCGGTAAGAAATGTGCAGACTTCGTCAATCGGTCAATAATAACCCAAATCGCATCATGATTCGCCTTAGTCCTTGGTAATCCAACTACGAAATCCATGGCAAGGTGCTCCCACTTCCACTCAGGAATATCTAACGGTTGTAACAATCCACTTGGCTTCTGATGTTCTGCTTTAATCCTCTGGCAGGTATAACACTTACTTATCCATTCAGCAATCTCTCGCTTCATATCCGGCCACCAAAAATTCTCCTTCAAATCCCGATACATCTTTGTACTTCCAGGGTGAATAGAATATCTCGAACTATGTGCTTCACTCAGAATCTCATTTTTCAATTCCTCCACATTGGGAATCCATATCCTCTTCCCAAATCTTAAAAACCTTGATCATCTTTCTGTGTACAAATCTCTTCTCCGATTAATGTATTTTTTTTTTTTTTTTGCTAATTTCTTCTCCGATTAATGTATTCATTTCACAACTCATCACTTCTTCCTGGCATCTTCGAATCTTCTCTAACAACTCCGGTTGAAATGTCATCGTACTCAGAAACTCATCAGCATCCTTTGAATCATAAACTTCCAGACTTAACTTCTCAAATTCTTGAAATAACTCCTTAGGCATCGTCAATGTGTTTAACCTCTCCTTTCTACTCAACGCATCAGCTACTACATTCGCTTTTCCTGGATGGTAACTTATTGTACAATCATAATCTTTAATCAATTCTAACCATCTTCTTTGCCTCATGTTCAATTCTTTCTGGGTAAAGATATACTTCAAACTCTTATGATCGGTGAAAATTTCACACTTCTCTCCGTACAAATAATGTCTCCAAATCTTCAGCGCAAACACAATTGTAGCTAACTCCAGATCGTGTGTCAGGTACTTCTGCTCGTGCTGCTTAAGCTGTCTCGAAGCGTACGTAATAACATTTCCGTGTTGCATCAAAACACATCCTAATCCTTTGTGCGAAGCATCACTATATATAAGAAAATCTCCCTTATCGTCTGGCAATACTAACACTGGCACGGAAACTAGTCTTTTCTTCAATTCTTGGAAACTTTCCTCACACTTATCACTCCAAACAAACTTCTCATTCTTCCGCGTTAACCTAGTCAACGGCGAAGCTATCTTCGAAAAATCTTGAACAAATCTCTGGTAATAACCTGCCAATCCTAAGAAACTTCTCACTTCGGTAGGAGTTCTCGGTCTACTCCAATCCACAACAGCTTCAATCTTTGCAGGATCCACTCTAATTCCTTCTTTGCTAATCACATGTCCCAAAAATTGCACTTCTTGCAACCAAAACTCACACTTAGAAAATTTTGCATATAATCTTTCCTTCCTCAGGGTTTCCAATGCGATTCTCAAATGTTCGGCATGCTCTTCCAGGTTTCTCGAGTATATAAGGATGTCATCAATAAATACAATTATAAACTTATCCAAATATCTCTTGAACACTCTGTTCATCAAATCCATAAACACCGCTGGCGCATTCGTCAATCCGAAAGCCATTACTAGAAATTCATAATGTCCATATCGCGTGTGAAAAGCAGTCTTTGGAATGTCTTCTGGCTTAACCTTCAATTGGTGATAACCTGATCTTAAATCGATCTTAGAAAAGTAAGCAACATCCTTCAATTGGTCAAACAAATCATCAATCCTTGGCAGTGGATACTTATTCTTGATAGTCAACTTGTTTAACTCCCTATAATCAATACAAAGCCTCATGCTTCCATCTTTCTTCTTCACAAATAAAACTGGTGCTCCCCACGGGGACACACTTGGCCTTATAACTCCTTTATCTAGTAAATCTTGCAATTGAGTTGCTAACTCCTTCATCGCAGCAGGTGCCATTCTATAAGGTGCTTTAGATACAGGCTCGGTTCCTGGTGCTAAATCAATCGGAAACTCAATCTCTCTATCTGGAGGTAATCCGGGCAATTCGTCGGGAAATACGTCAGGGAACTCATTCACAACAGGAATATCTTCCATCCTAGGGGTTTGCTTCTCCGTATCAACTACAAGGGCTAAATAAGCTTCACATCCTTGATTTAACAATCTCTTCGCTTGCATAAACGTCAAAAATCTCTTATGTTGCTTCTGTCCTTGAAATACAACTTCACTACCATCTTCGGTATACAACTTAACTTGCTTTTTCTTACACTCAATCTGCGCATCGCACTTAGTCAACCAATCCATTCCTAGAATAACATCAAATTCTCCCAACTTAAAAGGTAATAGATCTGCATAGAAAAGAAGTCCTCCAATTTCAATATTACAATTAGGACACTCCCGGTCTACGGAAATCTTATCCTGATTAGCAACTTCTACTACTAACGCCTTCTCTAACGGACGAATCTCACAGTGCAACTTAGCAAGAAATCTTTCAGATATAAAGGATCTAGTAGCTCCTGAATCAATTAATACTTTAGCTTCAAAATAGTTGACAGGAAGCATACCTGCAACCACGTCGACATCATGCATAGCTTCATTGACAGACATGTTGAAAGTACGAGCTCTAGGTTGTGATGCTTGATACGGTACTCGCTGGGGTGCTGGTGGTGCGGTAATCCTCATCACTTTCGAAGTCTGGACAGGCTCCTTGCAACTACGGGCCATATGTCCCACCTTTCCACATTTATAACAAGTGACTCCTACTAACTTCACCTCTGGACATTCATGAGCATAGTGTCCCTTCTTCTGACACTTAAAACAAACAATGTTAGGCTTATTGCAGATACCCGGGTGCTTTCTTCCACAAATCTAACAGTCTGGTAGTACGGGTCTCGTTACAGCCTGAGGGTTCACTCCTTGGGGTCTACGGTCTTGTCCTCCATTACCACTCTTGAATCTCTGAAAATTTCTATTTCCTTTTTGTTTATTTCCAAATCTTCCCTTATTCTGAAAACTCTTCTGACCTTCAGTCTCCGGACTCTTTTCAACTTTCTCAAACTTTCTCTTTTTTCCAGCTTTCTCCTTCTGGTTAAAATCACTTTCTCCTTTAATCACCATGGCCTTCTGAACCACGGCAGTATAAGTCCTTAGCTCAAATGCAGCTACTCTACTCCTCAACCACGGTTTCAATCCATGTTGAAACTTCTTCGACTTACTGGCTTCATTACCTACGAACTGAGGTGCAAATCGGGACAACTCTGTGAACTTGGCTTCATACTCAGCCACAGTTATATTCTCTTGCTTCAACTCTAGAAACTGAACCTCCAACTGGTCCTGAAGATATCCTGGTAAATACTTCTCATTAAACAGCTCTACAAACCTGGGCCAAGCAATCACTTCTCCTTCAGTAGCTCTTACTGATTCCCACCAAAATTTGGCCTCTGATCTCAAATAAAAACTAGCAAACTCCACTTTCTTCCCTTCCTCAACTCCGACTAAAGCAAACGATTTCTCGAAATCCATCAGCCATGATTTGGCTTCTACGGGGTTCAGGGTACCTTTGAATTCAGGTGGATGAACAGATTGAAAAGACTTAAAGGTGACAACAGGTTGGGCAGCTTGGTGTTGTTGGTGATGAACAAAAGCGGCAGTTTGTTGTTGTAGAAGTTGAAACATTTGGGCCATTGTTGGGTTATCTTGGTTTTGCTGGTCTTGGTTATCATTGTTGGTAGTAGATCTTCGTTTGGGAGGCATCTTTCTGATAAGAAGGTAAACATTTGGTAAACAACAAGTAGACATATTCAAAAGAAAACAAGGTTCCTCCATCTGGTACAAATAGACGATCGGTTCCGATTAAATCAACATGATATGGGTACAGTTATAACGTAACGAAACAGGGTTTATATGAACAGGTCAATAAGTATGGAAATATGATAGGTAAAGATGATATGTAAAAGCGATAAGTAAAGCAGTGGACACAGGGTTATACGAATAACATACGTCTCGAAAACGATGATAAACCAACATCCAGAGTTAGGGGTATTCAAACCCTCCTACAACAAGGCTAAAATATTGAAATTATCCGTCTACTAGAAATAGGAAAACATCCTAGACCAGTAGTAATCATATATATACACACAGAATATAAACGGGTCAAGCTAGGTTAGTCCTAGAAATCTATCGCGAAGGGAAAACCTAAACCTATAGTCACTCCATAACATCTATCACTCTTGAATCCTAGTTGTATCTACTTCTTTTATTAGTGATCCTAAATTTCCTGGCTTGTTTCAGTGACCAAAACCCGTCACTCTGATACCAACCTGTCACGCCCTCCCGACCTGGGGCCTAGATCGGAAGGTCACTGACACATTCTAGATACAAACAACCTGAAAATATATAAATATAGATATAGCATGCTGACTGGCCCCAACTCTACTATCCAAGATCTTTCACAAGTAATGGTATGAAACAAGCAAGCCATCGTCTAACTACTTATTATTACAAACCATAATCAAATTATTATTACAAACCTTAAATTCAAATTCTTAACAAACTCGTTCTCACAACTATCTTATCAACCAAACTACTAGAACATCCTCACTGAGCTGTTATTGCATCTACCTCAGGAGCTATCTGAAACTGGACCAACTTGGGACAATGGTAGGTGCGCTTCCTTGCGGTTTAGATAGTACGGACCATGATTCTTAAGTTACTGTCAAAAGGTTAGATAAAATAATAATGAGCTAACGCTCAGCAAGTAAATCATGATCTCAACTGAAAACTGAAAGGGTGACAGTAGGAAAGAATATGGCATAGCTCTCTGAAAGTAATAACAATGATCCTGGCGTATGGACTTGACAGAGGATCAACTGATAAGAGGATAGCAATAGATATGCTGGAGATAATAAATCAATACTGGCATTTGACAATGACTTGGCATAATTTGATAAATAAAGCAATAGTAGATATTTCAAAATCTGTGTAAAACAATTGACATTTCAAATGGTAAAACAATTTAATTTCACAGTAAAGTAAAAGTAATCATCACTTTGATAAAAAATGATTGGAGGTTTTATATCCCTTTTTAACAAGACAGAATGGGTGATCAGCCCATAAAGTCCCCCCATATCGGACACAAAGTCCCTCTGGGTATCAATCCTTTCATTAGGATTACTTGGGTTCCCAAGAGGCAACACATTGGCCTATAAATAAAAGTGTTGAACTGGACAAACCAGAACTACACTGTAATACAGAACCAGACGGAACCAGCATTACCCGTTCGCCCCGTCTCTCCAATCGTCAGGAATCCGTATATAAAAAACATTTTTGACGGAATTCCTAACACTTTTACAAAATCTCTTTCAGAAAACACTTTTGAAAACATTTTAAAATCTTGAAAACATTTTAGTACTCAAATCCTTTCAAAAACCTTTACCCTGAAGTACCTTCGACTCACTGATAACAGATTAGCCCAGTCTAAGTAGCTTCAAAGCATTTTTTTTTAGAAAACATTTCATTTTGATTTGCAATGATAAAAGTCAAAGGGTTTGACTCAGTATTCTGACATCAAGGAATAGAGGTACAAGTCTGAATCAACAAGATATAGGCTCAAATGGAATCAAGGCTTCGATCAGGGTATAAGGGAACATTTCAAATCAAAGGTCAAAGATAAATGATAAGTCTTAGTTTGAAAACATTTGATTAAGTCATAAGGTTTTAGAATCTTTGATAAAAGAAATCAAGTTTGTAAAACAGGGTTGAAGTAAAAAAAATGAGTTTTGATAAGTATTTTAAAATCGACATAGGGTATCCGGGTCACGGACATAGGTTAACTTTTAACAGTGGTTTATCGGTCAGTCAATTAGGTTTGACTTTGGAAAACAGTTAAAAAGAATTTAACAATAGGTATCAGGGTTATGGCATAGGTATATGAAAGCAGGATATACAAACATGGCTCAACATGGTATAACAATCTCAGGATTATGAACTTTCAAGAAGAGACAGAATTACTTGCCTTCGGTAGTATGCAACAGTTTAAGAGCTCAGCTCAATGATACTCAACTTTAGCTTTTCCTTTATCGCTAGGGCCTACGTCCTTCAAATCTACATAAGCCATAATCACTTTCTTAGCACACTACACTCCTAATACGACTCATCCTAATCTACCCAAACGATTCCTATATCGCATCACCACTTAATATATATCACATACTTGTTATTCAAATAAGCACTTAACATATAGCAATTAAGGCATGCAATTCATATAAGTCACTTAAGCACTTAACATATAAGGTCATCTTGATTTATAAATAACTTATACTATGCTACTACACATTTTATGATTTATATTTCTAACGAAAATCAGGCAGAGTCTCCTTTATTTATAGGACTATCCCGTCGGAACATTACCGACTCAATTCACAATCAATTCCCTACGATGGATTTAAAATCCACCTACAAGCCAAAACAAAATATACTTAAAACTCATAAATTACTATCATATTGAACTAATTAACTTATTAATCAAACTCCATCGAAATTATTAACCTTCTTAATCAAAAACAAGATTTCAAACTAGAAACACGACTGCGCACACTTTACTCAAACATTTTTAATAAATTGAAAAATAATCATTTTAGTACAAACTTTGGTGTACACCTTCCTGAATATCATCACAATCTTGAATAAAAATTTCATCTCCAAACCATTTTAGTTAGACCAAAAACGAACTGAAATAACTCATAAATCGGACACTGAAAATTCTACTAAAACATACATAACTTTTTACTCGTTAACTTAAACGACACAAGGTTTTCGCGTGGACAAACTAGACTCCGAGTAGAACATTCCCATCTTATACCCACTGTCCAGAACAGGGGATAACCAGTTACGAAATACCAGATCAGAACAGGACAGCGCAGAAACACCCAATTCATATATATCATGACTACTAAACAAGAATTCGAATTTGCTCTACCACTAATAATTTATAATCGAATCATTCTTCATCAAATCACAAGAACTCAGATTTTTCTTCATAAAATTCGAATATACACATGGCATATACATACATATACACGCGAACACAAACAACACAACACCAGCATGAATTAAGTACTAAAGCAGTTACTAAACATCATGGGTATCGATTATACCCACAAATCGTTGAAATAAGTTGAACTAAAGCAACAACCCGAAATGGGTTTTAAAAATTTATCACGAGAGCAACATGCAAGAGTAGTACGAGATAGAGGACTGCAAAAGGAACAAGAATCTGGTTTTGGATCGTGAAACCGAGCAAAAATCGATCGGGAAATGAAGAGAGAAGTTACCGATGAGGAAAGAGAGAGAGAGTCTCGAGCTCTGCTAAAGAAAAAGAAAGAAGAATGAAGTGAAGTAGTGAAGCAGGCGGTGGTGTAGTATAGAAGCCAAGGGCAAAAGTGGTGTTTTGGCAATTTTCTGAAAATAACATTTTAAAAACTCATTTTTAGCTATTTTAAATCGAAATAAAATAAGAAAATGGGGATAAAATATTTTTAGAAATTTTTAAAATACAGTTCATGAAATTAGAAGCATCCCCATATTTTTAAAATAATATTTGGCTCAAAAATGAATTTATTATGAATTTTTGAAATAAAGGCTATTTAAAAGAAATAAAGCTTTTTAAATCCTTTTAAAATATCAAAACTCTCAATTAAATACTCACACTAATTTTAAAAACTAATTCACATCTCAAAGATGATTTAAATCGACTCCAATGATTTTATATGATTTTCTAAAGATTGAAAATGCACTTTAAAAATAGTTTTAATGCTCCAAAAATATAAATAAAATTCCACGGACATATATGACGCATACCAATCATCATATAATCACATAAACATGTTTTCCCATATCTCTTGAATTCACAAAATTATACTCATCATATAAATCACATAGATTCCACATTTCACAATTAAATAACCATTTATAAACTAATTTAAACACTTAAATAATTGCGAAAAATTCTAGGTCGTTATAACTTTGCTCTTTTGACACCCTTAGACTTCCCTTTCTTACCACCTTGCTTCCTAGCTACTTCATCTACTACCACATGCTTAAACCCCTGAGGGGATGGAGTACTAGTAGAGATACCCGGTGAGTTGACTGGCTTGCGCTTATTTTTCACTTCTGTCCAACCCTCCCCATCAACAGGGTTTGTGACTAAGCCAACAGTGTCGTCCTGCCCTTGCTTTGCAACAGGAGTCAGAGATACATCCCTGCCACCCGGACTCGGACTCGAATCGCCCTCTACTTCTTGTTGTCCAGAGTTGCTATCTTCCACAACCACACCTTTGCCCTTATCTGTCTCCTTCTTTGTAGTTTCAAGGTTTGTCTCTTGGTTCTCAGAATTAATTTCTGGCTTGAGCTCCGTTTTACCAGAATTTCGTGCCCAATCCCTCGGTGCAGATGGGCAAACACCGATAAGATGTCCAAGAGAGTTACAATGGACACAAATTAAGGGTTTATTAAAGTAAGAAACCTTAACTTCCACATTTGATTTATCATAATCCACCGCAGGTATAACTGCTGGAAGGGGGTCACCAATCTTATACTGCACACACATTTTTGTAAAGGGGAGAATTTCCAGCTCTGAAGTTAGCGCATCAACACCAAGTGGGACACCTATGACACTTGCTATTCGACTCAGCCCCTCTTGAGTCCAGTATCAGTCAGGAAGATTGGAAAATTTAACCCATAGAGGCAGAGTCGATACAGTAGTACCAGCACCTGAGCAGCCCCAATCTGTAACCACAAGGGGACGTTGATCAAAGTACCAAGTCCCTTTAGATAGAGAAGCATTCTTATCATTTAAGGAGCTGAACTCAAAAATATAAGTAGACTCATTTCGCTGCGATACAGAAACCAAGCCTTTCTTCCAAATTAACTGAGCAATTTCCTTCACTCTTCTGAATGGCAGGGTGCCCTTTGTGAATTTTCCCACAACACAACATTTAAATTTCTCAACTCCTTTCTGCAAAATCTCATCAGGAGGTTGGACTATGCTAGATCCCTCTAGAAGAGGCACATAATCAAAGCTGATTCCCTTATGAGGTCCCGGGGCCTCTTTCACCACCGAACTCCACGATTTCTTATCAGTTTTGGCCTCATCCTGCCCTAGCCCTTCCGTCATATCTTTCACTTCACCAGATGACTCACCTCTAGACAAGTTAGCATTCCCATTTTTAAGGATACTCTTTAGAGTAGGCGAAGGTTGAACAGGATTCTTTCTCTCCTCTTTTTTCCTCTGGAAGATAGGAAGGCCAAATTCATCTCTGCCGGTTATAATGTTGAGTGGGCTGCATAACCCAACATTAAACTCAGCCTGAGCAGTTAGGTTAGCCTTTTCCATTTCAGCCATAGACAACCCTTTGGACTTTAGGTACACCTCAACCTCCGCTAATTTCTTGCGTAATCTTATCATTTCCTCTCTTTCATTTTTGCTAGTAGCTGCCATTGCAGTAGCTACTCTACTGATTGTAACCCTCTCCATAGCATCTCTAAAATCCTCATGGTGAACCTCCTCATCATCAGAAGAGGCCCTCATCACCTTAGTACCAGTGCCCCCCGAGCTGCTTGGCTCCACCGAATGCGCCGCCGACAAGATTGGGAAATCCTCCGCCTCTCTACGAGCGAGCATCTCATTAAACTCATCATCATCCATGTCCTGCATATACCCCGGCATACCAGATTCAGAATCACAGTTGGATTCTTGACTCACCATTAGAACTAGTAACCAAATATATATATATATATATATATATATATATATATATAAGAAATTTAGTGTTTAGGTTAAGGGGGAAGGAGAATATGGAGTAAATGAAGGGGATTTGGTCTTTACTGATGGAGAATGTGTGTAAGAGAATAGATCTGTGCTAAAATTAAATGGCGGCTAGCTAGGGTTTTTAGTGAGAAGGAAGAGCTTCTCTCTCTAAGACTCTCATTTTTTTTCCTAGGGTGCTTTATCTTTATTTGTTTTGCTTCGTTTTTCTTTGTTTTGGATATGATGTGTTTGCCCTCATACTCTTTTTGGTTGTTCTACTTTGTAGCTATCCATGGAGTTGGAGAGATTGTTGAAGATTGAGAACGTCGTAGACATCTCTGAGGTGAAGAAGCTCCATGAGGAAGTGAGGGATTTGAAGAAGCTTCAACGAGGGGTTGGAGAAGATCTCTAAGAACTTACCCGATGACAATATTGTTGCTCATAACAAGCTTTTTGCTCCCTTGAATGAAAAATCAGAGTTGATTACCAAGTGTGATACCTTGAGCAAGCAAGTGAATGATTTGCGGATAGAAGTCCAGAGCTTGAAGGAAGCTACGGAAGCCTCAGAGGAGAACCTTGCTAAGAAGGAAGAGGCTTGGGCAGCTGAGAGAACTGAATGATTGAGAAGATGGATAGTTCAAATGCTCAACTGGTCAAATGCCAAAGCTGAAGCTCTATCTTCGTTTGTGGAAGGTTATGGAGAGAGTGTCACCTGCTTTGCCCGGTTCAAACCTATTTTTTAAACTCTATTGGGATGTTGAGACTTGTTGGCCCGTTGGCTTTTGGTTTGGCGCATTCTATAACATTATCCCTTGACGCATTTGTCACATAACTTTGGAGTGACTTCTTTGTGTACTTGGCGAATTTTTATCTCACCTTTTTTAGTTAGGAGTTCAGAGGTACCATCAAATCTTTTGAGTTCTGTGGGCTTTTTGGCGTGGTTTGTCGTTCGTGGAATGGATTAATCCTTACCTTTTTCTTGGCAAAGACTTCTTTGATGTGATTAGAATGTAGGCTTGGCGTAATTTACCTTTTTCTCTTAAATTTGGAAAATTTGGAGATGTCCCAGAGGACCTTGAGTTTCTTGCGATGTTTGAGATGATCAATGCTTTGTCCTTTGGCGTGATTTTACTTACTTTTCTTTTGGTTTGCTATTTCCTGGCGTAACCAGGACCTGGTTTTGACGTACTTTACTTTTATCATTGGAGTGAGATTTTGGCGTACTTTACCTTTTCTGTTTAACTAGAGAGTTTATGAGCTTCGAGTACTCTTTTGGCATGGTTTAACCTGTGACCTGGCATAACTTTACCTTTTCAGCAATTTTTTTTTTGAAGTTGGAGATGTTGACGAAGCTCTTGAGCTTCACGGAGTTGTTTGGCATTATTTTGTTTGTATTTTGGCATAAACTTTACCTTTTCACCGTTTTGAAGTTGGAGATGTCGAAGAAGCTCTTGAGCTTTATGGAGTTGTTTGGCATTATATCATTTGTATTTTGGCGTAAGCTTTACCTTTTCACCATTTTGAAGTTGAAGATGTCGACGAAGCTTTTGAGCTTCATGGTGTTGTTTGGCGTTATTTTGGCGTAAACTTTACCTTTTCACCGTTTTAAAGTTGGAGATGTCGACGAAGATTTTGAGCTTCATGGCGTTATTTTGGCGTAAACTTTACCTTTTCACCGTTTTAAAGTTGGAGATGTCAACGAAGCTCTTGAGCTTTATGGTGTTGTTTGGCATTATTTTGGCGTAAACTTTACCTTTTCCTTCGTTATTTGGCGAATTGCAACACAGATGCCTCTTATATATATTTTTCCAATCATGTATGGAGATCTCTGTTGAGATTACTTTGGAGTTTCGTTCAGAGATCGGATCACTTCGGAGATGAACTTGATTTTATCAAATTTTTATGTGATAAATGACTTTTGTTGTCCTTGTAGGTCATAGAAGAGAGCTATGTGCGCATTTTGTACACTAGAAATTTAGAATATGAATAGCAATTTTGATAAGTAAACACTACGTCAAATTTGGGATTCCGCCACTCTTTCGTACAGTAAAGGCTGTGACACTTTAAAAAAAATGTGTGGCTAAAGGTCATCGTCCCAAGTTGTAGTCACATAACATTTGATTGCGTGACCGAAAATACATTTTTTCGTAGATTTAGTCATAATTTTACGAAACGTGTGACATTTGTTAGCCACCTATTAAATAAGTGACCACATATGATAAAATCGCATGCTTTTCTGTTGACTTTGACCAATTCCAAATTTTACAGTCACACTTCAGAAAGAAATGTGACAATCACTAGCCACGCTTCTTTGATGTGTCTAAATGTACCGAGACGGTCACAGTTATATTAAGTGAAGTGGCTAAATGGATAATAACATATGGTCACTAATGTTTAGATGTGACTAAAAAGTAGAGGTTTATGTTATTATGTCAGAGCTAGTTTGCTTAAGGAAGAATTAAAATTAGTGATTGTAATATTGTGTGACTAAAACGTACCCTTCCTATATATGGTCACTTGATTACATTTGTGTGTGGCAAAAAATACTACCAACTGATCACATATCACCTAGCTATATATAGCAGACCAATACAAACACAAACTTGATTCATCCAAGTTGCATACCAGATAACCATATCATGATATGCCATAATAATTCTGCTAATTACAAAGATAATGAAGCTTTAAACTAAAAGAGTAAATTAATCAAACCAAATATAACATGTCCTGCTATATAGTGAAAGGTACCAAGCCAACATCAGAATTCACCATTACATATTAATTCTTCATCAAATAAAAAACAAAGAAAATGACCAACACAATGATAACATTATACAACTTCCTACTTATCATATGAACCTCCTTTCGAAGATCTTCAACAGTTAACATGTAGTTTTACAGCTCAGTCTTGACATCATCAACTTCTTTTTGGATCTTGATCTTCATGACAACTGGTTCAGGATCAATCCATTCCCAAAACGAACATTTGGGTCCAGAAGAGTACTTGAAAAGGGAAGTCAAATTAAAAGCTATTTATTTATTAAATTAAACAGATCGATGAAAACTCATAAACGTCATCTTACCAATGAATTTGATTTATGGCACACCCGAAATCTTCTTCCAGGGTTGTCAAGTGTGTTAGATGTTCTAATCCGAGCCGGGAGACCACAATAGCAGAGATCAGTTTGATTTTGGTTTGAGATGTAGGAATTTGAAGACGACATCATGATCAGCCCTTCACCTTTGCACAGACCTGGAGAAAAAAATAAGAATTAAAACAGAGCATATAGAATTTAACCAACAATAGAATTTAACATTACATAAAAAAACATGAAAAATGACAAACGTAATTTGGGCTTAATTACCGAATTCAGTTAACATAACGAATAATAATACCCTTACAGTCTTGTCTAAAGTAATCATCACGAGATTCATTACCCAAGTCACGTGGATCTATAGGTGGTAATATATTATCATTGTGAGGAAGAATTACAGTACTGAAATCCTCATTGACATCATCATACAGATCTCTATAATTCTTGGGAGGTGTCATCAAGACAATAGACATTTTTTTATCCAGCTGATCCTTAACATAAAACACCTGTCGTGCTTGTGAGGCCAATATGAACGGATCATCCTTGTGGCCTAATCTGTTAAGTTCGACCAACGTGTAACCCATGCTATCTTGTTTGACACCATTTCTATTGTCAACCCAGTCGCACATGAAAAGAGGAATTTTCTTAATATGGTAATCTAGTACCCATATCTCTCGTAGAACCCCATAATAAAAGTTCTTTCCATAGGTTACTACTTCTTTAGAAATGTGCATCTCAGTTGCCTCTACACAAACCCCACTGTTCTGGTGAATTCAGCCATCGCGAACTTTTGTACGAAATGTATAGCCATTCATGTCATATACATCGTATTTGTTCACGATTGTTTGTGCTCCATGTGAGATCCACTTCACCGTTTCTGATACACTTTCTGTAGAGATCGATAACTTGCTTTCAACCTAAATTACACAATAACAAGGATGAGATTCGGCTTGCACAAATTACAACTGAGAAAAAACTAAGATCATACTGATTTAAATATTACCTTGTTGCGTAACTAGTGACCAAACGTTGTGCTATGCTCTTTCTCCATCCATGCTTGTCGTTTACCAGGATGTTTGTTTTTCAAAAATGTCATGTGTTGTCTGCAAGTACAAAAAATGACTATCAAATCTGATAGTCCTGCTGTTAAATAAAAAAAATAGAAAAAAACATGTTCATTAGGTCCTTACTCGATATACGGCACAACTTCAGGCGTATTTTGCAATACATAGAAATGTGCTTTCAAGTAGAGATCTTGAGAAACTTCAACTGGTTTACCAGCTGACAAAGGAATTCCCTCTCCATTACCATTTTCAGATGTGTTGTGCTTGTCTTCCGGAATACCAATAGAGCTCATCATTTTTTGGTATTCATTGAAGAACTCAATTGTTTCTTCTGCAATATTCTCCTCAGCAATGTATCCTTCTGGATAAGCTTTGTTCCGCACATGACCTTTAATAACTTTCATAAACCTCTCAAAGGGATACATCCACCGAAAGCATATTGGGCCACATAATTTTACCTCTCTAATAAGGTGCACAGTTAGATGAAGCATAAGATCAAGAAAGGATGGGGTAAAGTATTTCTCTATCAAGTACAGTGTCACACAAAGCTCCTCATGCAATTTATCGAGTTCTTCTACACTGATTTCTTTTTGGCATATTGATTTAAAAAAAAAAAAACAAAGTCTGATAATAGCATATCTTGTGGGTTCAGGCATGATAGACCGTATTGCAATAGGCAAGAACTGTTGCATAAGCATATGGTAATCATGTGATTTATGTCCCACAAGCTTCCTATCCTTTTGATTCACCAGACTAGAAAAGTTGGAACAATAACCTTGCGGAGCCCTTAAGTTGTGTAATGTTTCACAGAACTTGTCTTTTTCATCTTTAGTTAATGTGTAGCAGGCTGCAGGAAGTACTGTCATGTTGCCTTGAGTTTTAGCCTGCAACTCTTGTCTTATCCCAAAATGTGCAAGATCCTTTCGAGCTTGCAACCCATCTTTCGTCTTGCCTGGAACATTTAGTAATGTTCCGATAATACTCTCACCCACATTCTTCTCAGTGTGCATGAAATCAATACAATGTTGGACCAAATCATACCGCCAATACCTAAGTCGTCGATTCCATATGTTAAATTTCTTCCAATAGTTCTGTTCTTTGTGTCCAGAATTTGAGCTATCACCCCCTTTTGATTTTGACTTTTTTGTTTTCCCCCTCTTCCAGTCGAAGTGTCCATGATTTCTGATCCTTTATCCTTAAATCCCTTCCCCCACTTATTCCTAACAAATTTAACCTCGTTGAATATTTCTTCCCCGGTCATTGGATTTACAGCAGTTCCCCACTCTTCTCTTCCATTGAACGCCTTAGTTTGCTTTCTAAAGGGATGACTATATGGTAGATATCTTCGGTGACCACCATAACTCTGCTTGGCAGAGAAAGGAAGTTTTACACAATGAGTTTCTTTCCTACACACCACACAACCATTGAATCCATTATAAGGGCAGCCACATAGTGCACGAAGAGCAGGGTAATCATTAATCGTCCATAAGACAACAGCACGTAAGGTGAACTTTTCCTGTGCGTAGGCATCAAATGTGTCAACTCCTTCTTCAAACAAGAGCTCCAGATCATCAATCAAAGGATCCAAAAACACATCGATATCGTTTCCTGGCGTTCCTGATATTAATAACGAAAGCATGATGAACTTTCTTTTCATACACTACCAAGGTGGAAGGTTGTTTAGGAAGTCTACACTTAATGTGGAGGTTGTCAAACCTGTGAAGAAATCAGTGAAGTGGAAGGATAATGTCCAGGTTATTATTGATCAAGAAGTGACTATTGTTAATGATAGTCAGGTCAATAAGAAGTTGGTTATGGATGAGGAGGTGGGTCACAAGCTGAATGAAAAGGACATTGATGAAGCCTTTGAGTATTTAAGGAGTAGCGGTTGTGTTCTGGAAGAGACAAAAAGGATGTTGAGGCGTATGCTTAGGATACTTGGGTGTGAACCAGGGGGTTACACTTATTTTAATTGTTGTTATTGTAGTTATTACTTGACATTGAATGGTGAGGGCGCGATGGAGCAAGGTGTAGAGCTGGATGTTCACAGAGTGTGTGCAATGCGCATTGCAACATGGTTATTTGCTTGTTATGATGTCCTTGAGATGAAGGGATTGGTTGAAGACCCTTTATGGGTGGAGGATGCTTTAGATACCTATGTGAAGAAGTGCAGTTCTATAGCTGAGAATGTTGATAACATAGGAAGTTTCCTGCTCGGGAACTTAACTGTTTGCCTTGATTCTGCTAATAGACTCGCTGCTTTTGTAGGGTACTTTGGTACTCATGCAGGGAAACCAAGGAGGAAGCTTTTGCTTAGGATTGTTGATGTTTCGCTTCTTCTAAACATTAGTGTAATGTTGATGACGTACAGTTTCATGCGAAAGGAGGACGCTGGGAGATGGGACCATTCTGTTGTTAGTGATAACTTTTTTTTTTTTGCTAATTAAATTTTATACCAAAGACCAGCGATTACATATCCAGGGGCATACCCCGCGAGAAATAAACACTAATCCAACGGAACAACAAGGAGTACTAACAACAAACAAAATCCACAATAACTGGATCAACATAAGAAGACTACCACCCAGCTACTACTAATAGAGAAGCAACACCAGCGACGGATCCTTCCGAGCCCACCTTTGGAATGAAGCACAGGAGAACAGCTTCCCCCTGACCGTGGTCTTAACAATCAAGCTAAGTGCAATAGTTGGATGTCCAGGCCCTGGGTTGTGCACTCTACGGTTCCTCTCCTTCCATACATTGTAGATACAAGTTGTAAGATAAACCCCCGCTATCCTCTTCAACTTTCCAGAAAGGCCTAATGAGAAGAAATCACCTTGCTGCCACCTTGTCCAATCAACATTAACACTGAAAGGAATCACGATACTTAACAGCCTGAAATACGGTCAATTCATAAACAGATGGCCTATAGTTTCTATTCCATTCCCACAAAGTACACAACTAGGATCCACCTCCATACCAAAAGAAATCATGCGATCTCTAGTGAGTAACCTGTTCCGCATAGCAAGCCAAGTAATGAAGGCACACTTTGGGATATTGAGAGTGTTCCACACCATTTCTCCCCAGCATACAGGTTGGCCATTTTCCCGAATAGAAGCCCATATCGATGCCAGCTTAACCAACTTTGCCTTCTGACCATCCCAAGTAATACCATCATTGTCATGAATTTGCACTTGCGTCACACGCCGTCGAACCTCAATGACATCCATGTGGTTGGATTGAGGAGGCCTCCAAACTCCATTGTGGAGATAAGTGCTAATGGGAGCCAGGCCAGTAGACTCAGCATTTGATATAACAAAAGGCGAGATAAAAGCTAGAGGCTTCTTATCAGCCCAAGGATCCTGCCAGAAGAGAAACCTAGAGGAACGGCCCACCCTATATCCAACGAGAGGCAAGGCTTGTTGTCTAGCATTGAGAATCTTTCGAGCAATCCAGCAACATTTATAGGGCATGGCAGCAGTCCAGAAAGCCTTATTACGGAGTAACACATTATGAAACCAGGCAATCCAAAGAGAATCCCGAGTGGGTTGGAGCAGGCGCCAAAGCTGATGCAAAATAGCTGCTTGGTTCCATTCGAAAATATTTTTGATCCCCAACCCTCCCTCCATTTTCGGTTTGCAACAATCCTCCCAACTGACCTTGTAATGACACCTCCCTGATTCCTTATAGAAGCCTCCCCATAAGAATTTGAACAACAGTCTATTGATCGCCTTAAGGACCGACTTGGGGAGGAAAATGTACATGCTCCAATATCCCACAATACTAACCATGATAGCTTTGATGAGCAGTAAGCGACCAGCAAAGTTTAAAAACCTCACCATCCAGGATTCCACACGCTTGCATAACTTTGCCTCTAGGGTATTGCAATCCATGCTGTTGAGTTTGCCAGTGATAAGAGGAAGACCCAGATAGGAGACTGGAAGAGTGCCTCTCTGAAAACCTGTTACCATTAGAATGTTCTCAGCCACATCAGGACTCACATTTCCAAAAAACAGACCGATTTGGCTTGGTTTGGGACCAAGTTAGAAAGGCCCGAAAATTGGTGAATCCCTTCCATGAGTTTCGAAATGGATTGAGCATCCCCATGACAGAACAAAAATACATCATCTGCAAAGATGTATGATGCAGATTCACCTCCTTAGTTCTCCAATGAAATTTGAAATTCGTGCCTACAACTGACTTGTTAAGGCAGGCAGTGAGAGCTTCCATGGCCATAACAAAGATGTAAGGAGAGAGGGGGTCGCCTTGCCTTAATCCCGATTCCCCTTTAAAGAATCCCTCTAAACTTCCATTTAGCTTTACTGAGAACATAGTAGTAGAGATGCAAACTCTAACCCAGTCAATAAATTTATGGGGGAGGCCCATCCGTTCCATAACCGTAAAAACAAAACTCCAATTAAGCGAGTCAAAAGCTTTATGAATGTCAAGTTTTATAGCACAACGGGGCGGCCCATCATTTCGATTATATCCCTTACATGAAGCTTGGGCCAAGAAGATGCTATCACCAATGGACCTTCCTGCTACAAAAGCAGTTTAGTGATAACTTCAGACAGGAATGCTGGTGTATCATGTTTGGGGGAGGGTCCATTTTGTTGCAAGTGGATATTCGCATGATGCTTGTTCGCATGAAGATCAAGGCTGGTTTGGATATGATGTTGCTCTTATTTCATGATCCAGGCATAGATTTTATTTAATGTGTTTAAACTAGTTTTCTAGTTTTATCTTGTTATGTTGACTGCTAGTTTATCTAGTTTTATTATTGTTTTTTCCATGATTGTTCCGTTAGGCAGATGTATTATTTATCGCGGGGTATGCCCCTAGAGATGTAATCATTTTCCTATGGTATAAAAAATTAATTATCAAAAAAAAAAGGTGGAAGGTTGTAAATGACAGTTAAAACCGGCCACACACTGTGATTCCTATTCCCTCAGTTTACATCGACCCCATCTGTGGAAATGCCAAGTCGAAGATTTCTTGGATCAGAGGCAATTTCGGGAAATCTGTCATCTATTGCTTTCCATACGGGTGAATCAGATGGGTGGCATAAAACACCGGGCTTTTTGGAACTGGTGGAGTGCCATATCAAATCTTTTGATATGCTTTTCACTTTATACAGTCGCTTCAGTCGTGGAATAAGGGGGAAGTACCATAATACCTTTGTAGGAACATTTTCGTATATGACTTTGGTCTTCTCATCCACCTTCCACCTTGACATGCCACAAGTTGGACATACCACCAAGTCCTTGTACTCCTTCCTGTAAAGAATGCAGTTGTTAATGCAAGCATGTATCTTTTCGTATCCTGAACCCATTGCTGTCATTATCTTTTTGGCCTCATATGTGTTGCTCACCATCTCATTACCTTCTACAGGTAGCATCCTTTTCAACAAAATTAGCAATTCAGTAAAGCACTTATTTGTCACTCCATGCTTACTTTTCAAGTTTAGGAGTTGAACTATTGCAGACAACTTTGTGAAGTTAGGACAACCTTTATACAAGGGCTTCTCCGCATCTGTAAGTAGTTCTTGAAACTTCTCAAGGTCATCTACGAAATTGTCTTCTGTAGCTTTGACCATTTCTATTGTTTCTGCGGCATCTGCTGGAATTTCTACTACATCAAATTGGTTGGCATCAATGGAAATTCTGTTGGAAGTTGTTGGCTCGTCTTTTTCTCCATGTTTAATCCACCTTGTATAGTTTACATCGATTCCCCAGATGAACAAGTGATAATGCACCTCATCCACAGCAAGAGAGCAGTGGTTTAAACATCTAACACATGGACATGGAATAGTGTTTGTTGACATCTTCAAATTACCAACTGCAAATTGAAGAAATGCTAGAATTTCATCCATATATGGTTTACTGGTTCTATCGGTTAACATCCAAGACTTATCCATCTTTTACTGATTATGCGGTACATAAAAACAATAACACATATATATCACACGAGCAATTTTTAAAGCATAACATTCAAATACTTCAAAATAATAGCACATATAAAGAAACTAAATCTTAAATTTCTGAAGTTATTCTCTAATTAAGAGCATAACTTAATTAATTAAGAGCTTAACATTCAAAACTAAAATTTGAATTGCCAGGAGAGAGGAGAAGGAGCGATTTACTTACCAGCTGGAGAGAGGAGCAAGAGCTAATGTACCTTGTTCACGGTTTCGGTACTTTGTTCGCACGTGGTTTTCTTTACTTTTGGTTTTACTTTGATTTGAATGTGGATGAAATTATGGTTTATAGATCAAATCGTGATGGACGGTAGTGAACTTACCGTTTCTATCGTGAGACAACATGAAGTGTTATAAGATCCAATTAGAATATTGAAGGCCCAATGTAAATATTTAAGGCCCAGTAAGAAAATTGAAGGCCCAATAAGAATATTTAAGGCCCAGAAAGAATAATTAAGGCCCAATCGGTTTATTTAAGGCCCAGTAAGAATAGTTAAGGCCCAATCGGTTTATTTAAGGCCCAGTAGGAATCACGTAGGTCCAATAGGAGTTGTTATCGGGGCTTAATCACTTTTAGAAACCTGTCACATGACTTCATTAGTGGACGAACTGACTGATAGTGGATCAACCGATTGTTATCGGACATACCAACTCCTATTGGACCTACGTGATTCCTACTGGGCCTTAGTCAATAGTATTAACCGGGATGAACTGTTATCGGGCCTTAATCACTTTTAGAAACCTCTCACATGACTTCATTAGTGGACGAACTGACTGTTAGTGGATCAACATATTGTTATCGGACATACCAACTCCTATTGGACCTACGTGATTCCTACTGGGCCTTAGTCAATAGTATTAATCGGGATGACCTGTTATCGGGCCTTAATCACGTTTAGAAACCTGTCATATGACTTCATTAGTGGACGAACTGACTGTTAGTGGATCAACCGATTGTTATCGGACATACCAACTCCTATTGGACCTACGTGATTCCTACTGGGCCTTAGTCAATAGTATTAACCGGGATGAACTGTTATCGGGCCTTAATCACTTTTAGAAACCTGTCACATGACTTCATTAGTGGACGAACTGACTGTTAGTGGATCAACCGATTGTTATCGGACATACCAACTCCTATTGGACCTACGTGATTCCTACTGGGCCTTAGTCAATAGTATTAACCGGGATGAACTGTTATCGGGCCTTAATCACTTTTAGAAACCTGTCACATGACTTTATTAGTGGACGAACTGACTGTTAGTGGATTAACCGATTGTTATCGGACATACCAACTCCTATTGGACCTACGTGATTCCTACTGGGCCTTAGTCAATAGTATTAACCGGGATGAACTGTTATCGGGCCTTAATCACTTTTAGAAACCTATCACATGACTTCATTAGTGGACGAACTGACTGTTAGTGGATCAACCAATTGTTATCGGACATACCAACTCCTATTGGACCTACGTGATTCCTACTAGGCCTTAGTCAATAGTATTAACCGGGATGAACTGTTATCGAGCCTTAATCACTTTTAGAAACCTGTCAAATGACTTCATTAGTGGACGAACTGACTGTTAGTGGATCAACCGATTGTTATCGGACATACCAACTCCTATTGGACCTACGTGATTCCTACTGGGCCTTAGTCAATAGTATTAACCAGGATGAACTGTTATCGGGCCTTAATAATGTTGACCCAATAACAATCCTAAACCCTAAAATTTTTAATTATAAAAATTGCAAAAAAAAATTTAGATGATGAATTATATATTAATTAATTTTTAGAAATCTAAAGTTACAGTAAGAATTTTTTTTACAAACACATATAAGCTTTATAACAAAAAATTCTCCAGCTTAGCAAAAAAAAAAACAAAACAAAAAAATCTCCCTCCACGCCAAAAACCAAGCGGGAGAAATTCCCCCTACCCAAAAAAAAGGCTCTCAAATTAAAGTTCCCCCTATTAATATCTATCACTTTCAGCCTTACCTTTCCCCCATTTTCAATTCACTTCGCCCCCAAAATCAATTAACACCTCTCTCTCTCGACCACCGACCATATTCTCTCCACCGTCGTTAGGATCGGGTACACATCAAAGATACATCTTCTTTGGTGAAATTAGGGTTTCAATTTGGCATCTTCAATCACCTTGGTCAAATTAGGGTTTCAATTTGGCATCTTCAATTAGCTTGGTGAATTTGCTCAAGGTAACTTCGTATTTTGTTTCCCTTTTTTCTTCTTCTTCAGTGACTTTCTTCTTCTTTGCTGAAGTAGTTTTTAAGATGCATGCATCTTTATACATGTTTTTTGTCTGACATTGTGCTGGTTATGTACATCTAATTTGAAGGCCATGGCATGGAAATTCCGGTTAGTTGTTTACTATGGGGGTCATTTTATGACATGTGTTAAGTGGCAATACACTGGTCCTAAACAAAAGGCATTTGAAGGAATGGAAGTATACAACATGACTCTTGCAGAAGTTAGGAAATTGGTAGAAGATGTTGTTACGGACGACGACAAGTTGTATTTCATGAAAGATGGGGTGACCCCGGATCAAGGATATGGTTTATTGCTTCATGACAGTCAACTTAAAGAGTTGGCTAATGCTTCAATGCATACTGGAGTGTGCAAGATTCATGTCTTCCATTCTTGGTCCACAGCTAGTCCACCAGCTGCTTGTGATGAAGAAGGAAACATAGGTAGACTCATTTTTAACTTAACAAATTTCTAAGTTGTTATTTATTCATGTCTATGTATATTAAACAGAACAATCCTATATTTGCTAAATGTTTTTATACTGGTTGTAGGTATGGGCAATGAGGAATATGAAGAGCAATATTCAACCGAGGAGTGTAGCGAAGAAGAAGGACATACCACAGAAGGAGGAAACGAAGAGGACCAACAAATGAATGTTGTCAAACCGAAGAGGGGGCTAACCAGGTTGCCAAAGTTGCGTACCAGGTTTACAAATTCTGGTGGGAAAAAACTTGAAGTTGAATTTGACTCACTTGGTAGGTTATCGGGGGAATATAGATCAGAATTTGCGAGTTTTTTGGGAGATGTGGTCAGGGAGCATGTCGGATTAAGATTTGTAAAATGGAAGGATGTCCCGGTCGAAATAAAGAATAAGTTGTGGGAACAAATAATGGTAAATCAGCTATTTTCAATGTTCGATATGAAACACCATTGTTCAACTTATTTGCTTGCTTTTTATGTGTACTAACACCATGTATTATATATTGCAGCATTATTTTGATGTGGATTATTGTCGTCGGAAATTTGTAATGACCCGGCTTGGTGGGCTACTTCGCAATTTTAGAAGAAAGATGTATGCAGGATTTGTAAAACCTAACCTTAAAAACAAGGCAAAACTTGCAAAAGTTCCTAGGCAGTATCGTACACTGGTGGAGCAAGCTGACTGGGATAGCTTTGTAGCCCATACACAAAAAACCAAATTCAAGGTTGCAATGATTTATTATAATCATCCTCATTTCATTTTAATTATTTTTCCTTATAACTCTGCTGAAATAATTTTAATTTTTGTTGGAAGGATGCCTCTACAACATGAAAAAAAGTGCGATCAAGGTCCGTTTATGATCATCACTTGGGAAGAGGAGGATATCCTACTCTCCAGCAGAAATTGGTAATTCAAGTTTGTTTTTTGTGTTACTAGTGATGATTTTGGACATGAAATATATGATACTCCTTGTTGCATATTACAAGGTTTTGAAAAAGGAAATTGCAGCTGATGCGGTCCCCTCCCGTGGTTTCATGTGGAGGAAAGGGAGGGAAAACAAAGACGGAGAGTTTGATAATCCCAAAGTCAAGGAGATGGCAGATTATTTAGTAAGTTAATTTAAATATGCTTTTGAAGGATGCGTAAGATATTTTATCATTTCACTACATTTTCTTGACATTTTCTGTACAGATTGATATTGAAGCACAAATCAAGGATGGAGCAATCAAAATTGGGCCGGATGAGGATGCCCTCACAGTGGTTTTTGGCAGGGAGCAGGGTGCATATTTGAGAGGTGTTGGTTGTGGAATCACTGCCAATCAGTACTGGCATAGTGGTCGGCAGAGGACCACATCAAAAGACAAAATCAAGATTCTGGAGCATCAACTGGAGAACGAGAAACTTCAGCGGGAGAAAAAAGATGAAGAAGTCAAGCACCTATCCTTGCAGATGGCTGCAACGAACGACAAACTCAATAAACTCTTAGATCAAATGGATGTGCGAGGACAAAATGTAAGTTTTGTTCGCCTATACCCCAATTTTAGAAATATTTTCTGTTGCAGTTGCTAACTAGTGAATTTTTTCCAGTGTCCATATCAACTAAGTTGCCAGTTAGTGCCAAATCTAAGTGTATATATAAGCAACCCAAGTTGCTAATTTGTGATTTCTTTAACAGGGTCCACATTAAATAGAACCTAAAAATTATAACAGCCATACTATTCCATGTGTCCATGTACTTAGTTTGCAAAACTTGTTTTATCACTTGAATATCCCCTTTGACGTTACATTTTTTAGGGAACACCGATAAGTGGTAATGCTTCGAGGGACAGCAACAATACTACCATCTCAGCGTCGAAAGATTTTGCAACACCTGTAAGTAATGGATAGTTTTATTTCTTTTTTATTTTTTCCATGATATTGCTGATTTTTCGTAACCAAATTGCTTGAATTGTAGGATAAATCTGTGGAAAAGCAAGTGACTCCTACCACTAACATACAGCCAATGGTGCAAAAGATGATCACAACCAGGAACAAAGTTTATCTTTCTCCGCCTAGCACTAAATGTGATCAAATGCCGCCTATTCTCAACTCACAAGGAGATACAACAAGTGTGCAACAGGTATTACATTGCTAAATGCGCATGTATATTGACTTAAACTTTAACTTTAAAAAGTTGGTAATTATGCTACTAATTTTATAGAAAAAGGTGATCAGCTCCCTAACCAGGAAGAAGATTAATTTATCTCCGCCAATGCCATCTCAGTCAACTGAAGCCCCAATACTTGTCCAACCGGTATGCATTATATTTCTAAATGCACATGTATATTAATTTAATTTCTTTTTTATTTTTTGCATGATATTACTGATTTTTTGTAACCAAATTGCTTGAATTTTAGGATAAATATGTGGAGAAAGTGACTCCTACCGCTGACATACATCCAATGGTGCAAAAGGTGATCACAACCAGGAACAAAGTTTATCTATCGCCGCCTAGCAGTAAATGTGATCAAAGTTTATGCTTTTGGTTTAATCTGTTATTGAACTTGGTTGCTGGCTTTGTGCTAGCATGATTTTATTTCTGTTGTTCCTTTAGGTGGATGGTTTACTTATCGCGGGGTATGCCCCTAGAGATGTATTTTGTTTGCCTTTGGTATAAAATTTAATTAGCAAAAAAAAAAAAAATGCCGCCTATTATCAACTCACAAGGAGATACAACAAGTGTGCAACAGGTATTACATTGCTAAATGAACATGTATATTGACTTAAACTTTAACTTTAATATGTTGGTAATTATGCTACTAATTTTTTAGAAAAAGGAGATCGGATCCCGAGCCAGGAAGAAGATTCATTTAAACGGTACCATGTAATTTGGTTAAGAGTGTGTGGCTATTACAATCCTTTAGCCACACTATAGTTTCTTAACAATTTTGTGACTAAAATCAACGTTCTTATAGTCATATAAACGGCCACATAAAAGTATTTTCTTTTTTTTTGCTAATTAAAATTTTATACCACAGGCAAAAGATTACATCTCTAGGGGCATACCCCGCGATAAGTAACACATCTACCTAGCGGAACAACAGAGAAAAAACATCAATAATGCTAGATAACTAGCAATCAACAACAACAGATTACAAACGCAATAAAAAAAGCTATGCCATGGACATGCCAGAAAGCGCTGCAACACCGCAGCAAATAGGACCATATCTCCAATCAGTCTTCAATACTGCAAAAACACTGAAATACATTCCAAGCATCAATTGGCCCTTGCGGCCCCTGCTCATCAGATCGGTTACCCACCTGTGCTCCAGTAAACTCAAAACCAACTTGACCCCAGTGGTTTCCACTATTCCAGACAACATTACCAAATGCCACAGGGAAACCTTTGCATGAATTTGGTTTCCATCTCCTTCCGAATCATTAACAGCACAATTGTTTACTAAGCCATCATTAAGCATCCTGAGGTGAACACCCTTTGTCTCATTCCAACATGCATTTCCAATGAGGCATTTAGTATCCTCAAACAAATTAATTCTGTTATCAAGACAGAAATTAACAGCCATGAATTCCTTAACAGCACTACTCGAATCCACCCCATATAAAAATCCTACCAGACGCCTTTGAGCAGTTCTAAGAACTCCATTCTCATCTTCAGTTTTCGAAAAACCTCCCGTCCATGTCTGCCAAGGTAGCAGCAAATTCCCCCTGTAGCAACTCAACTGTTTATCATAGCCCTTGAAGCCATCGAACACTTGGAAAACCATTCCAACAACAGAAATGTCATCACCATCCAAGTCGCCCCTGCTGCAAAGGTAGGCAGCATTAAGGCCTTGTTTTCCAGCCATCAGAAAAATAAGAGATCGTTCCTTTGATGAATATTGATCCGAGATAGCTCCACTATACATGGCCCCCTTCAAAACCATTGAAACCCTCCCACGAACTGATTTATACATCCAAGATCCAAATGCATATAACCATATACCAGATTTACTCACCTCATCACAAGAGACGAGTGCAACATCTCCGAAATAGATCTAATCATCCCGACATTCCAACGAGGATGCTTCAAGCCAACCCATGCCATCAACCAAATTATAAAAACCCAGCCAAAGTTTGTGCCGAAGAGCAACAAATCCTCCTACATTCTTTTCACATAAGGTCAAACCCCTGTCCTTAGAAGTCAATCTACTCCACTCAAAGCGAGTGTCCATAGTCGGACCATCCAAATTCGTGTTCATCTTTTGTGAGAATATTTCCATCAGGCCTACTTCCAAATCAAAGGAAACATCAACATTAGACATATTTAACCCAAAGGATTCCAACGAAAATGAACCTACAGTGTGCAAAACAGAGCACACCAAGGGAACAAATCCACCAGAACCGGTAAGCTCAAAATAGAGGATTTCTCCATACAAAACCTTCAGCTCCGAGACGAGCTTAATTCTTGCATGAAGAGAAACTTTAAGAAAACCCAGATCTAGTAAATGATCTAAGCTCTCGCTTAAATACGGCGACTTTAGCGAGAAAGCCCCAAACCTCTTTGGTTTTAACCATTCATCAAACAGGTTGAGCACAACTCCAACCCTGTAAACACAATCGCTAGGAACGACCTGTTCAACAAGAAGCTCCCAAGAACCGTTCAAACCCTGCAAAAAGAACAAAAGAGTGTGAATTTCTTTCAAGAAACCATCCATACTCTTGAGACCTTTCATCAAACAATTGATGTTCAACATTCAAAATAGCACATAGGCCCTCGCAAGAGTCCATTCCATCTCCGAAATAAATCCGGAAACTACCCATATCAACAACCGATGACTTGTAACACTCATCAAATCGTGATAGGATGAATCCATCACAACCTTCTGCAGAGATTCGCCCAAACGAATGACCACAAAAGACACATCCTTCTCCTTATAAGGTTTAGACATAGTCCAGAACCTTGAATCATCGAGACCACAACAACAAAACCCAGTCATACCATTAGATAGGGTTGAACAACACCAGGACAAATCAACAACGTCATCTATCCCAGATAGATGCTTCAAGAAATTCACCAAACTTCGAAAAGAAGAAGGTGACGAAAAAACCGAACCCATTAATAATATATTATATAAGAAATTTGGTGTTTTAGGTGTGAGATTAAAGGGGGAAGGTGGATTTTGGAAGGAAATATATATAGATCTGATGAGATAAATGCTTAGAATTGGCTGATATTAGTGGCGGCTAGGGATGAAAGCTAGAGAGAAAAGACGACTCTCATTAGAAGTCCTCTTAAATGGCAAAGTTCTCACATAAAAGTATTTTCATGTAGCCATACCAAACTTTTTAGCCACAATTTCTAAGAAATAGTGCCACCAAAACTAAGCCTTTGATGTATATATGACGTTATTAATACTCTTTAGCCACTAAAGTTGCTATTGCTGAATGTTGGTATTTAGTCACACTTTTGAGCTTAAAGGAGGGCTGTCAGACAAAAATGCGGCATGCTTCATTCACTCGTATTTTACTTATGGCCACTAATCAAAAGAGTGCCTGTATGATACCTACGATGCTCTCACCTTTGGTCACACTAAGGCCGGAAAAAAAAAAACTTGACAGAAGGTGAACAGTCACACATATTTTATGTGGCGGAATCCCAAATTTGACGTAGTGAAAATGTAACATAACACATTGTGAATAAAATGCGGAAATTTAAGATTTTTACTTCAACTGAAACCTTCATTCATAACAAACTTAAAACAAATGTCGACTTTAAATACAACTCATTCACATGTGGAATGAATCATGAAAGCAAATTGATTACACGAAAGCTAGAGATTTACTTCGTACCTTAACTTAAATAACTTCAAGAGATAGGCGATGCAAACTGGAGACTTTTATGGGTAGAATTTCTTAAGATGGATGGGGACATCGGCGATGTGAATGACCTGTTTAATGTATATGAGGCCCCATCCTCCTTCTTTAGTTGAACTGACGATCTTGCTTATGTCCTTCGTACACCTCAGGATCCTCAATCACCTCGACGATATCCTATTAAGAAGTCTGTTCAAGTAGCCAGCTCTTTTTCAAAATACTCCTCGAGCACTACGTTGTGCCTCGACCTATCAAGTCCTGCCGCCAGATATGCCATAGCCAAAGTTTCCACCAAATCTGGGATTTGGATCATTTCTGCTCTAAAATGATTTAAATATTCCCGAAGATTTTCATTTGATCTTTGGCGAATATTCACGAGCGATGCTGTTAGCTTCTTTCCTTTTTTGTTAGTAGAAAATATTGATCTAAACTTTTCTTTCAAGCTGGTCCATGACCCTATAGACCTTGGTGGTAGGTTGTTGAACCACGTGAGGGCTGCACCCTTTAAACACATCGGAAAGAACTAACACTTTGCCACTTCGATGTGTCCAAAGAAAGACATTCTTCCCTCAAAGAGGTGAACGAAGTCATAGGGGTCCGTGGAGCCATCGAACTGGTCTACAGGAGGTACCTTGAGATACCTGTTTATATTAGCTCTTTCAATGCTCTTTGCTAGTGGACTCTCCGAGGAGACCTGAGCCTCCCCCGAGTGTGTCCTGATGAACTCCTTGAGCTTCTTTACCTCCTTCACTGGTAAGATAGCCTTGTTTGATCCTTCTTTCTCATAATCCTCATCATCATCCACAGATTAATCATGTTCTCCATTTCTTCTTTTACGTTTTCTCCATGAAAATGAGTCAGAAGATGCTTCCGTTTTAGAGTATTTACTTCCCATAGATGTCCTCCATGAGGACTCATAATTCTCAATTTGGTATTCTAAAGGAATATGGCCCTCAGACACCTCTTGAAGCTCTTTCTGCAACCTGATTATCTCCTTTTTTAGCCTTACATTTTCAGCTAATATTTGCCTTTCTAAATTCAATCGGCGAAGCTCATCGTTGAAGATAACGCTTTTTGATGCCCCGATCTGCTTCTCTTGACTCTTATTTTGTCATTTGATCTTTTCCAAGTGCAAGCGAGCATTGCTTGACAACACCTGTTTCCCTTTAGGCGTGAGAACTGGCTGACGTGAATCCTTTTTTGACTTGTGATGTCCATTTAACGGATCTGATATGCTAGGTCTCGGAGATGAATTGAACAAAACCTGTGGAACTACTACAACTATAAGAACCCGAATTTTCGGTAGAATTAAAACTTTTTATATATTGACGAAAGAATGAACAGTGACTCCGAATTCAAGGTATTAGCAATGAATATGAATGGGTATAGGTTTAAATGATTATATGTCATGAAGAATGCAATGGGTGAACAACCTAGATTAGAATAATCTATCTCCTAAGAAATAACATATGGCATTCCAAAGAGGAAGGAAATATTCTTGTGTCATCCAAAAAAAAAAAATGAGAGACGACTTTCTCTCTAGCTTCTCTAACCTCTCTCTAAAAACCCTTCCTAGCCGCCACTATTATTCAGCCTAATCTTCGCCATTTTCCATCAGATCTACACTATTTCCTCTCGCAAATCCATCTTCTCCTTCTAATCTTCCACCTATACACCATATTTCTTATAGTATATATTATAAATGGGTATTTTGATCTCTCCTGTTTGGGTTTGGACTTCAAGTCCGAATTTGGGAAATGGGTCGTGTTTGTATGGGTCTCTGGTTGTGTCAACTAGAGATGCCGTCAATGATGTTGGCTTGTTGCTTGATTTAGCACAGTCTGGATTTGTCTTGGGTCTGACTTTTAGGACCAGTTCCTTAAGATGTGATACTATCTCTATGCTTGTAGAGGATTTGGATGACTCTACAGGGGAATTGATTTGTGCCCCGGTCTATGAAGGCGATGCTATGCTCGATCCATCTGAGTATGGTCCTGTCGTTGTTGAAGGTGGTTTTTTTAAACTCTCGTTGGTTACGTTAGATGTGTATTTCAGTGAAGCATCTATAGTTGAAGAGGCTGTTTCTTTTTCATCCGATGTCTTCTTTTATGAATCTTTTTCCTCGGTTAGAGATTTGTTAAATTATGTGAAGCTCTCTCATGTGGAAGATGGTTTGGCCGCGCTTCAAACCTCCCAGAGGAATCCTACTTCTTTTGAATTGGTTATTGTTGTTTTTTCGTATGTTAATTTGGAGGATGATGAAGAGTTCTCTGATAATAATGATGTTGACTCTGTTAAAGAGTATAATGGCTTTGCTACCAGCTCTGGGTCTGTTCATCCCACTTGCAGCGGTAGTGTGGGTCAAATGGCGAGAGAGGAGGTGTGTTTCACCTCATTCTCTACGGAGGTTCAACCCCATTTGTTTGTCAATTTACCTCATTCTCAGTTGCTTGCTACGACTCCTAGCTCAAGGGATGTTGTTGTCTATGATGAACGCGAGGCGTTTGATGTAATACCCAGGCGAAATCTTGGTGTTTTGTTGCCTCTTCGAGATGTTGGGACTGCAATGATAATTGTTAGAGATGATTGGTTGAATCAGCTCTACAAGTATAGATACAGAAGAGACGTGTCTATGGCATCTGAGATGTTTGCTGACATGTTTCCTTGGAATATTGCAAAATATGTTAACCAGTCTATTAGTTGGGCAGCTGTGAAGAGATCCCTAAAGGGTCTTTTTAATGGGTCTTCTCAATTTGCTGTCATTCTCTATGCGAGAATTGAAAGGCTGGGAGAAGATATGCTAGGTGGGTGTCGTCGGCTGACTACGGAACTGACATCTATGCCTTTCGTTAATTCAGTGGCGTCTTGGGTGTCAAATGATGTTGTTGTGGAGCAGGATGGCCTGTGTGATGTGGTCGTGATTGTGCATGAGTCTGAGAGGATTAATCTGGACGGGGTATTGGTGACTAAGGCCCTCATAGTATCTGAGGGTTTTCGAGTGTGTGGCCCTGGGCCTATTCATAAGCCGGTTTATCAGGCTCATGTGAATGCATTGCTTAGTGCATTACTGCCTAAGGTCTCTCTGCGTTTCAAGGAGATTTGCTGTACAATGTTTTTTTTTTTTTTGCTAATTAAAATTTATACCATAGGAAAATGATTACAACTCTAGGGGCATACCCCGCGATAAGTAACACATCTACCTAGCGGAACAACAAAGATAAAACATTAATAATGATAGATAAACTAGCAATCAACAACATCAAAACACAAACACAATAACAATTCTAGATAACCATTAAATTAATCCCGATTAAAATACCACCAGGAAATAAGTGGTCCCTCCACAAGCTTCAGTCACTGCCCACATATAACATGGGACAAATAGCATCACCTCATTCATCTTGGGCATGGCCAACATATATGGAATTTTGTTTGGACTGTGAAGCTCACACCGATCAAGGGGGTGAAGTACCAGTGGATTTATTGTGCCATGAGAGCTCGATTGCAGGATAGTGCTGAGGAGGTAGTAAGTCATGTTCATAAAACTGGCCACGGTGTTCAACACTTGCTAGCTGGTTGCTATATGCTTGCAAATTGGTGTGTTTTATGCACCATTGTTGACTTTGGACCTGTGGATTTCGATGGGTGTATTGATTCCCCTGCTGACTCATTACAACTAGGAGTGAATAGGCCTGGTATTAATGCGTGGATTGATTATGTTGGTATGGTTACAAAGCAGATTTGGCTACGTCCGGGACTCGATGGTGGCCTAGAGGTCAATTGCAGGACCTGGGCAGGTCCAAAGATGGTTAAATTTAGTGATTTCCCTGTTCAGTTGGAGTTCAGTAGATCTATACTGAATTTGTTATTTACCCAGTGTGGTGGTGATCTTGACAGATTAAGCTATGATGTTAAAATTTTGCTGGTTAGTTTTGACAGCAAAGGGTTAATGAGTAGAATGCAGTACGTTCAGATCAATGGTGCTATTGGAATGCATTTGCGTCACGACATGGTTTATCTGCTGCTTCTCATTACTATGGGCTTTGTGAGACATGTGCCTAGTCTCAATTTTAGGTTGTTTAAGGTGCCAGAATAATCTTTAGATTTTGTTTAGTTTCGTGTTATGTGGAGGTTGATTGCTAGTTTATCTAGCATTATTGATGTTTTTCCCTTTGTTGTTCCACTAGGTAGATGGTTTACTGACCGCGGGGTATGCCCCTAGAGATGTAATCTTTTGCTTGTGGTATAAATTTTAATTAGCAAAAAAAATATCTGTTGTTAGTCCAATGGTTCCGTAAATGGGTTAAGGAGTGCCCGAAAGAGAACAAGGACATTTTTATAAATATAAGGAATAAAGCGGGAATAAAGTATAAATAGTATTTTTGAGTGAAACAAGAATATTATTAGACGACGCTATGTAGGAATATTCAGAACGGATTTCGGAGTTCGTATTCATGATCCAGGAGCGAAATAAGTGTATGTAAAAGCTGTCGGATTCAGAAAAATAGCATTTTTATTTTCTCCGAGATTTCCCTGGACACTGCCAGACTTAAGGATTTATTAAAGGGATTTAAGGAATTTAAATTCGCGAAGTATTAAGAAAGATGGAGAATAGTATTATAAATATTAAGAAGGTTTTCAGTAAAACCCTAACTAGAAATCCTTGAGATATTCCTACGAACGATCAATCGAATTGAGCAATAACCAGACAAAGAAACAAGCAGGGAAATCAAGGCGCATGCATGTGCTAGTGGAAAATATCTAGTAACCAAGTAGTTACATGATCAACTAGCTTACTTACCAAATCAAATCACTTGGTTAGATCAATACATCATCGATCCAACCACAAAAACCTAACACATGTCTCTTAAAAAACCTCACGCATGACCTATGACCTTTATTAAAGTAGCTTTGTGGCTTAGATATTATATACACTCATCAATAATACACTTTAGATGAGAATTAGATGAGTGTAAAGCAAGAGAAGCAAGCCAACCACCTTTTCTTTCTTTCTCCCCCATTTCCATCAGTTTGGATTTTCCAGGACAGGGGGTCTTTGTGATTTTTTTCACCCAGTTCTACTCATCCAAAAATCATGAACAAAATCACAGAGCTTCTACACATCAATAAGAAGTTGTGGATTTAATTTCATAATTTTTGAAGATCGTTTGGATGGGTAATTAAATTCGAGAAAGTCACTCTGTTTTTACCATTGAAGAAAGCCCTTCGAATTTTTGCATAATTCAAGAATCAAAATCAACCTTCCAACCATTGTTTGATCTTGAAACTTTTATGGTGAGTCTTACATTTCCTAAAAATGATCTCCTCAAAATCTTAGCTTCAAATTCATCTTTTTCCATTTTCAAATAAATCATCCAAGAGGAGGATGAATAGTGTTCTTAAGAACTAACCTTTGATTTTCATGTTTCTTTTGATTTATTTAGCAAGCTTTAGCACTTCTAAGGATCATTCAAAGCTTAGTAAGGCTAGATCATACTCTCAAGAAGGTATAACAACTTGAAACCCTAGATCTACTTTAAGTTTTATGCATGTTCTTGATGGATCTAGCCTAGTTATGTTTATGTTGATGTTATAAGCATGATTAGTTAGTGGTTTAGTGATTTTAGTAAGAGATGATGATCATGTTGGTTAAGCATGATGTTCTTGGACTGATAAAGATGAGAATCATGTGTATAAGTTGGATTTGTGCCCGGTGTGGCTTGGTATTGTTGTTATGGTTTTTAGAACGTTCGATTTATAGCCGTCGTAATGTCCGATTTTCGTTAAACATTGAAAACCGTGCATCACAGTAACTTGAACTCACTATCCAGTTTCGATTTCTGCCATGATATGCTAGATTATGTTATAAGCTTCGTTTTGATATAATGTTCGTATGAAACGGACTTACGGTTTAGGAGTTATGGTTAATTTCGTAAAAGTGGTTCGAAACCGTAATCGGAAGTTCGTAACTGGAATTGATTTCCTTTAATATTGTTTAATCAGTGGCGAATCATGATAATTAAATAATAGAGATAAAAAGGAGGGTGTGGGAGAAAACCACATGTCAAATGGATCGTTTTCCGATTTTATAAAAATGTTTGAATCAAGGTTAAACGCGAACGAACCCCTAAAAGCGTATTTGGTAAATGACTTAGAAAACGGGCGATAAAACTCGTAGTACAATCTTGGTTCGTAAATAATCGACCTTAAAACTTACATGGCTTAAATATGTATCAAGTGTGGGTATGATGACATGTCATAATAGCGAACAAATGTCGAATCACATCGATGATAGAAAGAGTTACACTAAGAGGTGTATATCGAGATAATTCGAAAACGTGTTTCGGTTTAAGTATGGTCTATATTTAACCTTTGCAAAGTGTTAAGTGATTAATCCCGAATGCCTTGGCTATTTTTAGATCACCAGGCTGACCTGGGACACGCTACCACTACCCCTACCCGCACTCGATTCCCAGACAAGTTTCCAATACCTTGGAACTGTTGTTGTGATAATATATATAATTGTTGTTATACATATGCCATAGCATGCATGCTTGTTTTCAAAGTATATTGGAATACTTGTTCCCTGAACTGATATTGGCCTATAGACTAGATATGAATTATCAGTTATAAACCGGATTGTTTCGTCAAGACCCTTAGTGAAGGGCGTATGATAATCATTTTTTGAATATAGACCGGGAGTCGGTATTTTGAGATATAGAGATAGTCGTGGAAACCCGGAGAGATTCCAAGGATAGTTTATTTGAGGACTACTATTTATGGACATTATTTATATTTCCATAAAGTATTAATTACTTGGAAATTATTCGAGGAATGTTATTTGAATATTATCTCAATCAAGAAGTACTATATGAATATTATTGTGAATATTCATTCGCGTTTATTTAATTACTGAATATTATTTTTATATTCATTTGAGCTTTAATTACTTAAATGAATATTAGTTTTGAATATTCATTTAGAGTTTGAGTATTCAATGAATAACTACTTTAATATTCTTGGAAATTTATTTATTAAATGAATATTAAATGAATATTATTTTGAATATTCATTTAAGGTTTTATTTACTTAATGAATATTATTTTAAAATATTCAATTGAAGTTTTAATTACTTAAGGAATATTATTTTGAATATTTCTTTAAAGTTTTGATTACTAAATGAATATTATTTGGATATTCATTTAGAATATTGTTCGTTAAATGAATATTATTTGGATATTCATTTGGAATTTTATTTGTTAAATGAATATTAATTTCAAATATTCATTTAATGTTTGATTTATTTAGTAAATATTATTCTAAATATTTAATTAAGTTTATTTAATTAATGAATATTATTTGAATATTCATTTAAGAAGAGATTTATTTAGTAAATAATTCTATATATTCATTCGAGGATTACTTACGAGTAATATTATGATTTATTCATATTCCTTAATTACTATTGATTTAATAAATAATCTTGGAATATTTATTTAAACTCTTTTAAGTTCTTTTTATAATGATTCATATTATTTAAAGATTATCTGTCACCTTCAGATATGGTGTAAAATATTTCGGAGTCTTTTATGACTATTTTATCAAGGGGAGGTTTCCAAAAACTCTATCTTCATTTAAATCTATCTTATAAGAAGATTTAAATACTCGCTCAACTTCCAAAAATATATAAGGGGACCTCACTTGGGATATGTTATTTATTGGACTACCCGGTCCTATACTTGTTAAACTATCTTGTCACTCACATCTTGATTCTTTCAAACATCGATATGAATCTGTTTGGTTACCTCCTCAACGCTCGAGGGGTAAGAATTGATGGAACAAGTTTATATCCATTAACAAGCATCAGCTTGGGAAATATTGGTGAATTTTCCTTTGCAACTAGATACGACTACTTTGTGGAATCCTATCAACAAGTATTATATACTTGGGAAAGGGGGACAAACTTTACGTTTCAAAGTTATGAATGTGAAATGAACTAGGAGATGGCGTAAGTGACCCAGTGGCGCCGGTCCAACAAATGGCCCAACCGTTGGACGGGGGGTTCCAGAGGGCGGTAGACAAGTAAATCCGTCGGTGCTTCCTTCTACATGTAGAGACAAGAGGTGGGGAGCATAACATGCGACTGATCATCGTGTAAATTCTATGTCTCCTGGCGCGTCAAACTCCAGTATTAGTTCATCTCTCAATGTTGGAAAATTTCCTGCAACATTATCATTGTTGGCAGGTTTGAATAGTGTTTGAACTGGAATTGCAATATTCTTCTTGCAAGTTCCTCTCTTATGAAAATTTGATAATATCTTGCTTATCTTTGACATAGCAGATATTTCTTCAGAACAATTATATTTTGAGTTACCTTGTAACTTCATCTCATACCTTATATTGGTACTACGTTCGTTAATGCATGGCATATGGTTTCAAAGATATTTTGGACTGTTAGGTATTATCACTGTTCAATTACATTTTTGGTGGGCAATTGCTCACCCTTGCTTTATTTATTTATTTATATCATAACAACAGCTAGATCAGATGGCCGCGCAAGGCGTACCCAGCATAGGCGGGTGTCAGCCGTCAGAGGATTAACCGCTGAGATCATAGCTACCATTGCTGAGGATGAAGCTTCTGGTAGGCTAGTTGTTAGCATTTGAATATCAAATGTATTTATTATACGGTATATACCAATGGATGGCAAAAAGTATGTAATGGTAAAATTGTAATTCTTTGGGTTGTAAGAACTCAAACTTATGATTTAATAATATTGTTGGTTACTCTGATTTCATCTCTGGGACTATAACGGGTGTGTTTTATGTTGTTGTTTTGGGTCACAAGGTTGTAATTTAAATTATGTTGGTTTTATGGATGGATATAAAGACCGTAACGACCAGATCCCTGACCCTGGATCGGGGGTGTTACAGAAATAGTATCAGAGAGTCGTTATATATCCCCAGAGATGACGCGACGTTAAAACAATAAATTCACTAAGACAATAAGAACTCTTTCCAAGTTCATAGTTAGACTACTTAATGTAGTATTGACATATAAAACCCTTATGGGAACTATTAAGTATCATGATAGTAACTTAAAGCTCGTTCTCGTACCGACTAGTAAGGCAACAGACCTTGAGGCATACGAGCAGCAGCGCGATGATACTTGATTATATGCTGACGATCGAATGGCGAACTCGATAGAGTACCTTACAGAGAACCAGAAGGAGGTTTCAGCTAAAGGAGAGAATCCTTTTAGGAATAAGGAAATTACCCTTGAGGGAATAAGGGCTGCAGCCAGATAGACTGTAAGAGTTAAGGTATAATGCTCAAAGAAGTGGACATAGAAAACTTAGATATTATTAAGAGAACTAAAGATGCATATTGGATTCATAGCTGGACTGCCGGATGAAGTACCAGCAATTAAGACGAATTGGAAGGATTACTTGAGGTCTTATATAGGGATATGTAAAGATCCTTAGAGACCTTCAGATTAATGAGAAAAGAGTTAGAGCGGTATATGATTATCAAAGACAAAGATAGAGGACAGGGAGCAGAGTCTTCGGGAGCAGTTGAGATAGAGGCAGCAAGTGCCATATCAGGTGAGAAATGCATGGATTAGCGTGAATATTGTTAATGGTAATTCACCATGAGTAGGCAGATTTCATAGGTTATAATTTATAAAAATTAAACTGGGATGGATGAGGTGGTTTGGTTTAGGGAAATGTTCATTTTATGAATGGATCAACTTAGAAAATAAAGACATTGGAAGGTGATGGTATGATTGGATAAAGTATATAAGGAAGTAGTAAGCGAGACAATGATCTCAGAACCTACAAGAGGAGAAGACCAGTGAGTCTATAACAAACTAGTAATGAGGCTATCATCAGAAACCAAGTATAAGTCTAGTTCAATTCAGTGGAATGATGAACCAGAAACATTAGATGCATGCGATTCAGAGGAATGTTAAATTCTTTCTTTTCTTGGAATGGATTATGGTAGTTACCTTAAGTTTATTCCGACACTGAATCGTAAATGGATTAGGTAAGGCGAGCAATGGTTGAGATGTAATTGAGAATGCTTTTAGATGAAACCTGAAAGAACAGGTGTAGACCAAATTCTCGCAGTAAGAGTTTTGGCATAATGAAGTCCAGTTAATAGGACATATAATCAATAGGAAGTAGTGATTGATCGACCCCACCAAGTTAAAGACAGTTTCAAATGGAGATTGGCCAACCACACTGGCAAAGGTAAAGAATTTTCATAAGATTCACGAGGTATTACCCAAGATTTGCTCAGGACTTTACAAAGAGTGTAGTCTCATAACCCGACTTAATTGTAAGACTAGAAGTTTGAATGTACAAGATAAATGGGGAGAAATCTCCATGGAGCTAAAGATAAAATTGGTGACGACCCAGCATGGGCGTTATCTAATGGAGGAAGGAAAAATTTTGGAAATTTATTAGGATGCACCTCGTGCAGGTTTAGGTGCTGTGCTTGTGCAACACGGTAGGGTGATTGCGGATGTATTCAGACAGCACGGTTCACCAGATTCGTATAGCCTTGATAGTGCCAATTTTGTGTAATGACTAGTTTCGACGGTAGTGTTCCTTCTGAGACTAGTTGTTAGAAAGACCGGTATTCGGTAGTATCGATTATTAGGACGAATATGTATCGGGAAGATGTGGCATGTTTTAGTTTGGAAACTTTTGATTTCCCTTCTATGGAAGGTATATATTTGGTTTCTTTTCAATAGTTAAACTCCCAACGTTAAGTTAATTATTTCGATATTATAATTGTTTATGATTCGACCCGCTGGGATGTTCCTAGAAATATTCTTCGGGTATCGAAATGGATCTTCTTAGTGTTACCAGTGGGTGGATAGATTGACTGAAATTCCCTAATTCTGGAAAGAAATTCGATGAATTTTGGCAAACCTTGTCTTTCTGATTATTAGAATACATTACCGAAGAGAGTGGAAACTGGAGCGAACCCTATGAATTGGGTAAGGTAGCCGCTATACGGGTTGATAGATAGATCCTGATTATTACGATTGATTTTAGAGATAAACTGATGAAGTTGAGATTGGATGGTAAAAAGGGAAATGTAATTAAGAAACAAGCCAGACTGAGAAATTCCAGGATTGAATTAAATTAAAAGGTTGTATTGCCAAAAGTGTTAAGCTTTTGTGGCACGTGGAATTAATAAGAATAGTTGAAAGAATAAAAGTAAAGGTAAGGTGACCGGAGATGGTACCGAGAAGTCGATTGACACTTATATGGAGTAAAGTTTTGAAAAGATCAAAAGGTATTAAAGTAGAAGACACTATGTCAGCAATTGCTAGAAAAGTACTGCTATTAGCCAACCCCTAAACTCGCATATTTTAGCATGGCCAGTTGGGGCCAAGTCACTAAGGATTATCAAGTGACTAAACCAGTAATGTAAGGACAAAGCGGGGTGCTTCTAACCAAGTGCCAATCGCGAGAACTTTTGATATAAAATGAATTGAGATGCAGGATGATGGATTTTATATATACCATGGACGTATTAGGATTGAGGATAGTGACCAATGAAGAGTTACGAAGATTGTCAAAGATGGTGCAGTATGATGCATAAATGTTATCTGAAGCTTAGTGTCTTCAAGAAGAGCAATAGATGATAAGAGATTCACTTTGAACACGACCAATATCTTCCAGATCATCCATGCTACCATTACCAAGTCCTGTAAGAAAGAGCAGATAGACATATTTTGTCTTTTGGAAGGTCATATAGACCGACATTCATAAGAAGAGGTTAGCATTAAGCTACCTATAGATGATTAAGATGAGAGTGATTGAAAAGAGACATTTATTAAGGATATATGATTGGATTACCAATTACAGGATATAAGTATTCCTTGAAGATAGAATTGAGTATAGAATGTCCATATATTAAGACGAACCCTGGGGGATGCACAAAGGATATCATCACCCCTAATAAAGACATTGTGAAATCAGATGATATAAGTGAATCGACCAAGGTGTCAATAACCTGTAAGGATATGTGGAAAGGAGTCTCGAAAAGTACTTAGACAGAATTGTTATAGAATTGATTAATGATGTTTGATACACCCTGTATCTAGGAAATACAGGAAGAATGATGAGGATGACCTAAGAAACCTTACAAGGAAAAAGGTAATACTCTGAGTTTCAAAATGGAAGTTTGGTAGAGAATGTATGACATAATAATAATGATGCCGGATGAGGCATGTAAGAAACCATGAGAAGGTATGGATTGAACCAATAAGGTTGAGATTGTTTTAAAGCAAGAAAGACCTGAGACAAAAGATATCCTAGACCTGAGGAGGATATTAGCCGGGATAAAAGTCACATTTAAGAATTAAGGCAATAACTTATGGAAAAAGACTGATGGATATTTTCTCCTTCAGCAAAATTTAAGGAAGAATACTTTCACCCAACAGTGATGGGAATAAGGTAGAAAAAGTTGAGTTGAATAGATCAAGAAAACATTGATTGTAAGAAATTATTATCAGGAAAGGCCAATGAGGTGGCCGACACTTTAAGTATTGAGGAGTAATTATGAATGCTCATACCAAAGAAACGGAATGGTATTGAGAAGGACTTTGAAGGTCGGAATGTGGTGGAGGAATTTACATTCCCTCTAATGATTGTGCAAGAATCAACCATAAGAGTAGTTTAAGTAAAGATTCGATTCCTGATGTCGTCTTAAGCATATTACCTGTGTTAGGAGGTCCAATGTTGAGGTAAACCAAGACCTGGTACGAAATTGACTAAGTAAACCGTTAGCTTCCAGTCTTCTACTGAAGATATATGATTGATAATTTCGTCAACTTAGCATAGCTACGATGCTTGAAGCTCTTCTGTAGTTTTATCTGCCTCATGTAATAACTACATCAAGTTCAGGAAGCATTCCTTATGGATAGGGAATAGTGATTATTTTGCTTTCCTAAAGGATCTTGGATTGACAATTATGAAACCTGTATGTTTAGCTGTTAAAAACACTACGTAAATGATAAGCAATGATGACCCTTCTAAGAAATTAAGTGTTAACGACTGCGGAAATGTCGAATTGAATCTAAGTCAGAGAAATCGTCCAGGTCAATTTTGGATGGTTTAATTTTGGAGACGACGGGATATTTGTAATAAATGATCCGACTATGATGGTTCATAGAATGATTATAGTAGAAATGAAGACAAGTGACTAATAGAGATGGAAATAGAGTTGAAAATCAATAAGAGAGTCAGATAGGACTCATGAGAAGCTCCAGCAATGAAGCGAGAAAAGTTGGAATTAGGAGCATAAATGACATACAAATTGACTCCTTTTAAGTTTGGAAAATTCGAGGAAATATGGAATAGATTGATTGAGTAATAAAGAGACTCGTGGAATGAAAAAGTGAAATCTAGATGGTTGAACAAAGGAAAATTTGGCCCCAAACGTGTAACACGTATTGAGTAAAGGTGATGAGTGTCTCAACCCTGAGATGACGGTGGAGATAAACAACAGAAGTAAATAAGAATTAGATAATACGAAGGATGTGATTGAAAAAAAAGATTGGGAAATAATTATTTAATGTGAAGCAAGGAATGTTATGAATGGATTGATGAATGGGTTAGAATTATGGTGTTAGAATTATGAATATGAAATGGCCAGTGTCGTGGCGTGAAATGCCAGTAATAATAATGTCAAGCGAGAAATCCAAGATTTTAACCTGAGAGGATGAAGGATCCTCCAAAAGTAAGTAATGCTAATATCGAACAAGAGTATAGGTCCATAGAATGATGGACAGAGCAGCAAGTACATGTGATATGTGAGATTACGATAAAGTAGTATTTGATACGAATACGATTATTTTTCTTCTCTAATAAACCTCTATAGTTCAGAGGTAAATTCTAAGTATGATATTTTGACAATCATGAAAATTTTCTTATATAATTCTTTGAAATTCTTTCCTTTTCTTCTCCCTTATTTATCTTCTTCTAAATTGAGAAGAACAGCCCTTTAAAGAGGGGAGGTACTGCTACGTGACTACCTGTCTATGTGATAGAAGTCTAAGTGGAATACCATAGCTTGTCTAAATTGCTTGTCAAGTACTAAAGGCTGGCCACCTTCTGTACTAACTATGCAATAGGACAAATGTTCATTGATCATAGTGAACTCTCAATAAATTCTTCTAATTCTATGTATTGATCGAGATTGCGAAGATTAAAGCGATCAGAAATTGCATAATTACGAGTGAGGTTAACTCCGAAATTCGCAGCGCGATAGTGATACCGAAGTCACTACTGATACCAATAAGGAAAATAGTATATGACTGGGTAAGAGCATAACACGGATAGTGTGTTGTACGAAAAGTAGCGAAGACTAATGAAAAAGGATAAAGGATGTATTGTAGCACTAGTAAGATGTGCTGAATAAGGATTGGGATTGATTAAGGATTGACTAAGAAACTGGAAAGTGAAATAACCAACAAGTACCCCGTTTGTCTTCTACCTGATTCCGGGACGGAATCCTTTTAAGGAGGGGAGACTATAAGAACCCGAATTTTCGGTAGAATTAAAACTTTTTATATATTGACGAAAGAATGAACAGTGACTCCGACTTCAAGGTATTAGCAATGAATATGAATGGGTATAGGTTTAAATGATTATATGTCATGAAGAATGCAATGGGTGGACAACCTAGATTAGAATAATCTATCTCCTAAGAAATAAGATATGGCATTCCAAAGAGGAGGGAAATATTCTTGTGTCATCCAAATCAATATCTGTTGTTAGTCCAGTGGTTCCGTAAATGGGTTAAGGAATGCCCGAAAAAGAACAAGGACATTTTTATAAATATAAGGAATAAAGCGGAATAAAGTATGAATAGTGTTTTTGAGTGAAACAAGAATATTATTAGACGACGCTATGTAGGAATATTCAGAACGGATTTCGGAGTTCGTATTCATGATCCAGGGGCGAAATAAGTGTATGTAAAAGCTGTCGGATTTAGAAAAATAGCATTTTAATTTTCTCCGAGATTTCCCTGGACACTGCCAGACTTAAGGATTTATTAAAGGGATTTAAGGAATTTAAATTTGCGAAGTATTAAGAAAGATGGAGAATAGTATTATAAATATTAAGAAGGTTTTCAGTAAAACCCTAACTAGAAATCCTTGAGATATTCCTACGAACGATCAATCGAATTGAGCAATAACCGGACAAAGAAACAAGTAGGGAAATCAAGGTGCATGCATGTGCTAGTGGAAAATATCCAGTAACCAAGTAGTTACATGATCAACTAGCTTACTTACCAAATCAAATCACTTGGTTAGATCAATACATCATCCAACCACAAAAACCTAACACATGTCTCTTAAAAAACCTCATGCATGACCTATGACCCTTATTAAAGTAGCTTTGTGGCTTAGATATTATCTACACTCATCAATAACACACTTTAGATGAGAATTAGATGAGTGTAAAGCAAGAGAAGCAAGCCAACCACCTTTTCTTTCTTTCTCCCCCATTTCCATCAGTTTGGATTTTCCAGGACAGGGGGTCTTTGTGATTTTTTTCACCCAGTTCTACTCATCCAAAAATCATGAAAAAAGTCACGGAGCTTCTACACATCAATATGAAGTTGTGGATTTAATTTCATAATTTTTGAAGATCGTTTGGATGGGTAAATAAATTCGAGAAAGTCACTCTGTTTTTACCCTTGAAGAAAGCCCTTCGAATTTTTGCATAATTCAAGAATCAAAATCAACCTGCCAACCATTGTTTGATCTTGAAACTTTTATGGTGAGTCTTACATTTCCTAAAAATGATCTCCTCAAAATCTTAGCTTCAAATTCATCTTTTTCCATTTTCAAATAAATCATCCAAGAGGAGGATGAATAGTGTTCTTAAGAACTAACCTTTGATTTTCATGTTTCTTTTGATTGATTTAGCAAGCTTAAGCACTTCTAAGGATCATTCAAAGCTTATAAAGGCTAGATCATACTCTCAAGAAGGTATAACAACTTGAAACCCTAGATCTACTTTGAGTTTTATGCATGATCTTGATGGATCTATCCTAGTTATGTTTATGTTGATGTTATAAGCATGATTAGTTAGTGGTTTAGTGATTTTAGTAAGAGATGATGATCTTGTTGGTTAAGCATGATGTTCTTGGACTGATAAAGATGAGAATCATGTGTATAAGTTGGATTTGTGCCCGGTGTGGCTTGGTATTGTTGTTATGATTTTTAGAACGTTCGATTTATAGCCGTCGTAATGTCCGATTTTCGTTAAACATTGAAAACCGTGCATCACAGTAACTTGAACTCACTGTCCAGTTTCGATTTCTGCCATGATATGCTAGATTATGTTATAAGCTTCATTTTGATATAAAGTTCGTATGAAACGGACTTACGGTTTAGGAGTTATGGTTAATTTCGTAAAAGTGGTTCGAAACCGTAATCGGAAGTTCGTAACTGGAATTGATTTCCTTTAATATTGTTTAATCAGTGGCGAATCGTGATAATTAAATAATAGAGATAAAAGGAGGGTGTGGGAGAAAACCACATGTTAAATGGATCGTTTTCCGATTTTATAAAAATGTTCGAATCAAGGTTAAACGCGAACGAACCCCTAAAAGCGTATTTGGTAAATCATAAAACTCGTAGTACAATCTTGGTTCGTAAATAATCGACCTTAAAACTTACATGGCTTAATTATGTATCAAGTGTGGGTATGATGATGTAACACTCCCTCTATCCAACATTAATAATACATACCTTTTATAATAACATGAATATTTTTACAGGAACATAACGATCAATACAAATAAATCAGCTTGGTAAAAACAGCAATCCATACAAAATGAGAGTCGTTCTCTCTAACCTCTCTCCTAAAACTTCTTCTCAGCCGCCACTAATTTTCAGCCAAATCTAAACCTTTTTTCATCAGATCCAAACATTTCCTTCCTAAATCCACTCCCCCTCTCTTCTCCTCCACATAATATACCATATTTCTTATAATTTTATTTATTTTCTATTCGTTTATGTCTTCTTTCCAGAATCTGTTAGTGGACTTAGGTCTATTGATTCCTGCGTTAGTTGAGGTTTCGTTTGATTTTTCCATGTTTTGGAAAATCACTATGATTTCGGTTCTGAAGAAAGGGCCACTGTGTAGTGGGTCTCTTGATATGGGTATGGGAAGTTGGATTTCAGGGGATAGTTTTATCTTACTTGTTTTTATGCGAGGAGTTACTCCTAGGGGAGAATTGGTTGTTACTCTCCCAAAAATGAAAGACGAATTCCTTATGGCTCTAAGGAAGGCTGCGGTCGATGATGTGGTCTTGCAGAACCATATGTTTGAAGCGGTCAGATCTGGCTGGGGTAAAGGAAGTGTATTTCGCCCTTTTCGTAGTTGGTGTCTGAATATCTTGAATGGTGGATGTCTTCCTTCTATGGTTGAAGGGGAGGACTCTAGCGCAGACCTGGAAATGAGAGTTGGGTTATCTCTATTCACAGGTGATAGAAGGGGTTTTGCTGTTGTGTGTGGCATCCATTCCTTTATCTATATTGTCACTTCTGATTCTGATGCGAATCTTGGGGTTTTCAAGGGTGGGTGTTGTGGACCTCGGATTTTGGAGGTAGTGTTTGCATTCCAGGTTTTTGACGGAAGTTCTAAGAGAATGAATGAGTTTCATAGTAAGTTAACTATGGAAGTAGTTGGATTCATTGTAACTGGAACAGAAAACAGCTTGTCCGATTTGGCCATGTGTTGTGTTATATTGGGTTTCTCTGATGTAGAGGAGTTGGGTCGGGTTCTTGGAGACCACACCTATCTTTCTCTAATTAAAAAGGGAGGGGGTTTCTTTGTTGGAAACCAACTGTTTGTCGGAAAGCCCGTGAGATCGGGTTCGCAATTAGCGATGGTTTTCATTCAAACCATTTGTGTTGAGTCCAGGCTGGAGGTTAGACTGGAGGCTCCAACTCTGGTGATGTTTAAGGATTTTGAGAGGGATGTAAAAAATGAAGAAAGGTACTTGATTTATTCAGATATGGAGTTCATGTCTTGTTCTGGCCTAATAAAGATGGCCACGGAAGTAATGAGAGATGCTATTGACATGATTTGGAATGCTTATTCTGAATATCGACTTCTATTTGAGAGAAGTTGGGTTAGCGATGCTGGGCCCAAGGGTACCTGTAAAACGAGTTTTGTCATGCAGAGGTATTTATGGTTATGCGTATCAGGCTGGTTTATGAGGGCCTCATTCAGGATGAATGAGGGCTGCTTTGGTTGGATTAATCTGGATGATGAGTAAATTAATGGAAGACTAATGAGAGACTTGTTTTGTGCTAGTAATGAATGGCAGAACAGGTGTGACAATGTTGGGGTTGGTTTGGGCATGCATGTCTTGGATGTTGATGGGCTGGGCACTCTGGGCAATTTTAATCAGCTGGGAGCTGGTTCTCCTTCCAAAAAGTTAGCCGGTGGTGCTTTTTTGGAGGCCAATTCTCATGTTGATGGATGCCATATGGAGCTGCTGGTTGGTAAAGGCCAGGTAAAGACTGGTGGTATTGGTGAAGAAATTAGCTTGTTTAGGCGAGAGGACTCCACCCTTTCGGGTCAGGATGTTTTTTCAAAGAATTTCCAGGGCGCTCATGTTTGGGCTTACCATGTGCTAGTGTTGACTGTGAAGAAGATGTTGCTTTCCAGTTTACAATGCTTGGATGTGGACCGGGTGGTCCCTTTACTATTCATACTTGGCATAGGTCTCATTGTGAGGTTTTAAACTAGTTTAAATCTAGTTTTATCTGTATGATGATTGTATAGTGTCTTTATGATGCTATGACATTTGTTTGATTTACATGTTGACTTCGCGGGGTATGCCCCTAGATGTGTATCAAGTTGTTTCTTTTTGGTATAAAATTTTAATTAGCAAAAAAAAAAAAATATTTTTACAGGAGAATTTTAGAAAATTTTGACATGATGTATTCATAATTAGGACTAACCACCTATCCAAATCAACAAAACCAATCCAACTATAACCAAACCTGCTCATATGCATAATAATAGCAAAATTTATAAAGAAATATAACTCTTACTAACCAAGACCGCTCACAGGTTATGGTATGAAACAAACTATTACATTACTATTACAATCCAACCTCAGAATATAATGTTATACAATTTCTGTGAATAACAAGCTCACTGCCTAACTAGATATCCCACCTCGACAAATCCCAATCCACTATCCAACGAAATCCATAACTCGAACGTCTCCTCTCGCTGCCTATAGAGCAATTCCAACTGACCACTAGTACCTCTGATCATCTCTAACAACTGGAGAAATAAACAGCAGCAAGAGTGAGCCAACAATGCTCAGCAAGTGTAAATAGTGATGACAATTTCAATAACGACGACAATTTTGATAAACAAAAGATTTTCATCTCATTCTTTGAAAGAAGCAGTTATATCGACCTTAGATTGCCACGAGGCCACAATTTACACTAATGAGGTACATCAGGAACTAGAACTGATAAGAGTTCCGATATCAATATATTATAAAAACAGACTTCCAAGGAGTCAAGAACCAACATCTCAATATCAGAGTATAGATTAGAATTGGAATTTTTATTTATTTTAAAAAACATCAAGGTTAGGCTGCTGATCAGTCAGCACTAACCCCGGACAAACGCACACAGCAATGTCCTTAATTGGATCCATGGCACACATTGGCCTTAACTTCTGACCATTAACTGGTCTCCCCGAAGGGACATCCGTTGACCATTAAACTGGTCTCCCCGAAGGGACATCCGTTGACCATAATATGGTCTCCCCGAAGGGACATCCGTTTTTAAAAACATTTCCAATTCTAAGTCAAACGCATTAGGTGTCGGGACAATCGACAACCCTGATATCCAACCATTGGAAACTCAAGTCCAGAATAACAACTCAAGATTAGAAGTTAATAAGAAACGACATCATTGTCTAGTATCGACAAGTTCGATACAACACAGGGGATAAAGAAAGAACAATAACATCAGCAAGTGTCGAGGAGTTCGACACAATAACAGGGGTGATAATTAAAGAACATCAATCTCGAGAAGATATTAGCCATTTCAATAGGAATAGTTTGAGTTATATCAGTACTGGAAAAATTAAAGAAAGGATTCACTGACAACTTGATTACAACAACTGAGAATAATCGATTAAAGAAGAATATAGTCAAGTGCTAATTATTTAATAAAACTTTTCCAACACATTGTAAGTTTGAACTAAATTAAGTAAGTTAAGTGATTCAAAACGAATAGTTGTAAAATAATTCCGGGCTAATCAATTGCAAATAAGTTGAAGAAAAGTTCCCTTGAAGGGGGTCCATCGGTTAAAAACATGTTGTACTCATGATTAATGAAGAAAGATTCTTATAAGATTTCAAATCCTGGATTTCCTCTGTCTGAAAATTTCTTTTGACTACTTTTAAAAATTAATAAAATAAATATTAAATAAAATGGTACTTTACATAGGAATTCAGTAAAATACTCGGTGTTAAAACATTATTGGAGTAAAGATTGCTCACAAGGTTAATTGGAGGTTTGCACTTGACTATAGGTTAAGAAAATGAACATTACGTTCTTTGAAGAAGTACGTCATTTTTATAAACATAACTTAACAGAAATATTCTTTTGAACGATATGAATAAAATTGCATCACTTGAACAATAAGTGATTAGCAAGAACACTTGCCTCGATTTACGAAGTTCTCGATCCTAACATGGATCCTCGACTCAATTTCACGTCAGTCTTTACATCTTTATATGCTGACCTCTTACTCGGCTCAACATCCAACTCTACTTCATAACTCACCACTTTCACATCAATTCACCCGTTGGCTTTGATACTTGTTCTTCTGTTCGTCTTTCCATTTTCCCACGCACTGCTCTCGACCAGGTCTCCTACTTGAACCTTTACAAGGTCAAATACGGTTTCAGTACTAATTCAAGCAAAACCTTATCGTTTGCTCTATTCTACCCATGCGCGTCCTATAACGCTTACATATACAATACATATAGACATATTCATTCATATTCACATAACAGTCTTACTATAATCAACAAAGTCAGATAAACACATCACATAACCATTTCAAAACAACACAACCAATTAATATTTAAAACCACGATATATTCTCGAAATAAACCACTGATACATATACTTATCCCTTAGTAATCATAACACACCTTCAAGCATTGAAATTAAATAGGTTTTAAATAGATTTTCAGGGGATTTTTAGAAAATCTCGGCATGATGTATTCGTTTATCGGACTATGGGCACAGCCCCTCAATATCAATCATAAACAATTCATCCCTGTTTTTACAAAAAAAAATAAAAATAAAAATAAAGCTGCCTCAACTTGCAGCAACAACACATAAGGAAATTTACCCGCCCTGACATGCGGCACATAGTACATAGTAATTTACATTAACACTAATACTTACGCTACATCAATGATCGTATTTCTCACGCATTTTAATGATACGCGTGACAATCAATCATTAATGTTCGTAAGCCCTAGGGAACAACCCCTAGCACTAACTATTACTTACGCTATATCAATGATCACATCACTCAAGTATATTAATTATACTCGTGATGGATAATCATGGATATTCGTAAGCCCGAGGAACTAGTTGAAGAGAATTACACAAGTCCTTAAATATTGACATTTAAGACTTGTGATCTCATTACAACTCCTCGCAGATAAACACATAATAGAATGAATCTAACAATTAATCTTTGATAAATAACATATAACATTTTACAATTACTTAATCGACACCAATCTGACCACATACAATTCACCACCAAGAATTTGACAGGTATAGCATTTAACAGATAATATGACTCGACTACTACATTTAGCACATATAAACCATTTACCATTAGCAAGGTCACATAAACTTCACAAATAAATTCTAAAATCCAACATGACTCCAAATATCCCAAATTTAGATTTTCGAAAAATAATAACTAACATTTTCCAAAAACTCGAATCCAACTTTGAAATTTAGATTTAACTATAAATTCCCGAAGTCAACTCTAATGGCCTAACTTTGACCGGCTATAACTCAGTCATTTTTTTATCCGATTTACATGATTCAATAATGTATTCCATGTATTTTTCCGCAAGGATTCTGAATATGAAATTTGTTTTCAAATCCGACATTACCAGCTGACAAAATGAATTGATATACAGAGTAGAATATTAATAACTTATATATCAAACACATACATGAACTACACATAAACACACAATTTAAATCTAATTAAATTAAAACACTTAACTAAATAAATTACTACAATTAAACAATATATAACAATTTACATCTAATTTAATACGAAAATTAAATAGTTAAAAATTACGAAATTATACCCCTTTCGTTGTTCGATCCGAATGTGACAGCCCCAAATCCGGGGTCATGAATCCAGGCCGTCACGGATCAATTTCCATTCAATATCAATATCTCTTGGGTCTTTTTTTTATAACAATCAATACTTATGCAATTGACCCCGCAATAATACACGCACGCACACACACACACACACCAGTCATATGCTCAGAGAACAACATTCACCATAATAACAGTTTAGAGTTGAGAGTTAAAAGAGTTATTACAAACCAGGATCAAGCTTAAATACATTGTTGAATTATACTTCGACATGAAGCATTTCAACAATCAAAAGTTTATTACATTCTTACACACTTAATTATACATAAGTTCCCAGAACCCGTCTGCCTCTACGCTACCTCAGGAATCGATGCTAGCACGCTCTCAGAAGGTCGCCTTCCCCCTACCCTCTTGCGGGGCGTTCTGCATAGTATCGGCATACCTAGCTGTGTATACATCAGTAGCAAGAGTGAGCTATAGTAGCTCAACAAGATAATTTCTATCTACTAACATCAAAGGAAAATAAACCATTATATATATATATAATAGACAAAAGCAAACTTCAGTTATTATGGAAGAATTTTATTTCCATTCAATATGTATATACACTTTCCAATTATCCTTGTACAAAAGAAATATATAGTATCATTCCATCAGTCTCGCTTCTAATATCATATAATATCAGTTCCTCTTCTTGAATGCTATAACAATCAATATACCATCTCAGTGTACTTTTCTAGGATAATACGAAAACTTGAACAAATCTTTCATTATCATTTTCTCACTTCCTTCATATGCAACGATTATATAATTTAACATAAAATCAGTTTCTCTTCATCTGTAACAGTAATTCCATCTTTTCATATCACTTTTCTGTTTTCAGTTATAGAAATCTGAAAACCATTTTTCAATTCTTTCTTGTAACATCCCAAAATCCGGGGTACAGATATGGGGCCACTAACCATAAACAATATAATACAACTCTGAATATAAATGGCATTTAATAATAATAAAACCCCTCAACCAAGATCGCATACAGGTTATGGTATGAAACAACTATCGAATATCATTAATACAACTCAATCTCAGAATAAAAGAATATTATACAATTATATGAATTTACAAATTCACTGTCTAACTAAATATCCAACCTTAACAATTCCCAATCCATTCTTTGAAAAGTCCATCACTAGAACGTCTCCCCTCGCTGTCTATAGAGCTATACCAACTGACCACTAGGTTCTCTGATCACCTCTAACAACTGGAGAAATAAACAGAAGCAAGAGTGAGCCAACAATGCTCAGCAAGTGTAAATAGTGATGACAATTTCAATAACGACGACAATTTTGATAACAATAGAGTTTCATCTCATTTTATGAAGGAATCAGTTATATCAACCTTTCAATTGCCACGCGGCCAATAACTCACCATTCATAAGGTGCAACAAGAAATAGAACTAACAAGAATTCTGATATCAAGATATTCTTAAAACAGACTTTCAAGGAGTCAAGAATCAAACATCTCAATCTCAGGGTATAGATTAGAATTGGAATTTTTATTTATTTTTAAGAAAACATCATCAAGGTTAGGCTGCTGATCAGTCAGCACTAACCCCGGACAAACGCACACAGCAATGTCCTATAATGGATCCACGGCACACATTGGCCTTATTAACTTCCGACCACGAATCTGGTCCGACCTTACGGTCCAAAAATATTTTTATCACGACCACAATAGGGTCCGACCTTTCGGTCAAAACATTTTTATCACGACCACAATATGGTCCGACCTTACGGTCAAAAATATTCCAATTCTATATCGAACGCACTAGGTGTCGGAACAATCGACAACCTTACCGCATCAACCAACTGGAAAACTCACGTTCCAGGACAACAACTAATAATCCAAGAATTAATGAAGAATTCAGGATCAACATGTGTCGACAAGTTCGACACGATAATTGGGTGATAATTAAAGCATAATAAGCTCTAAGGGTATCGACAAGTTCGATACAATAAATGGTAATAACTGCATAATCAAGATCATCAACAAGTATCGACGAGTTCGATACAATACAGGAAAATAACCAGATAATCAAGATCTTTAATAAATACCGACAAGTTCGGTAATAAGTGGGGTGGAGAATTTATATAACAACAATTGAATGAATATCGACAAGATAAGAATAAATAGATGGGAACGTAACTTCATTAAATTGATTGAAGGAATAATCGACTAGAGCAACAATAGTAAATATAAATTGCGACAAGATTATCATCAATTGGAATTCTAAGTTAGAGCAGGGAAATAATTGAGCACCACGATTTAAATAGAATCTTACAATACACAATAAGGATTGATTTCACATAAGCGAGTAAAATAGCTTAAACGGTTATTTGTGAAAAGATAGTTTTAGGATAATTAATTTTAAATCATTTTGAAGAAAACATTTTAAGAAGAAAGGGGTTCTCTGGTGAGATTATGCTAAAACCAGAAATTTCATTAACAGATATTTTTAGAGGTTTAAAACATAGATTCTCTCTATTTAGAGAGCCCCTTAACATTTTCAAGAAAATAAAAGAAAAGTCCTCCTCTAAGGAAGATTTAACATTCCTTGGATGAAATAGTTTTGGGGAAAAATATTAGTAAGGTCCTTGGAAAGATTTGATATTTGAGCTCTGGGTGGGGAGAATTAACTATATTGTGCAAGCTGGAAGAGTTCATCACTTTCTAAACATGCTTGACCAATCTATCTTATTCAACAAAGAAATTGAATTGCATCACTTGAAAAATAAGTGAATAGCAATAACACTTGCCTCGATTCATGGAGTTCCTGATTCTCCATCGATACTCAACTTATCTTCTCGCCAATCTCTTTCATTTACATGTGGCTTCTCTCTCAGTCCCACTTTCATCCTTTGCACTTTACCAGTTTCCACATCAATTCACCCGCACTAGCCTTGGCTAGGTTTCCTATTCAAACCTTTTCAAGGTCAAATACTATTTTAGTATCCAACTAAGCAAAATCTTATTGTTTTGCTCTACTCTACCCATACGCGTCCTATAACGCTTACTTATATAACTTATACAAACATACTTAATCACATTCATAATATAGTTTCAAGACAACCAATAAATCAAATACTCACTCCACATAAATACTTAACACATATGATTACTCGACATTTAGATACCATCTAGGCAACCACTTCACAACAATACATATCAACTATAACATTTACCTTGACTCTCGAAAATCACCATATACTTTTAAATCACCAAATCAAATAACTTAAATAGATTTTTAAATAAATTTGCAGGGGATTTTTAGAAAATTTCGGCATGAAGTATTCGTTTATCGGACTATGGGCACAGCCCCTCAATATCAATCAAAACAATTCAACCCTGCTTTTACAAAAATAAAGCTACATAAAAGTAAACAATTAATGAAAAGTACCCGCCCAGACATGCGGCACCTAGCACATAATAATTTACATTAACACTACTACTTACGCTACACCAATGATCGTATTTCTCACGAATTTTAATGATACGCGTGACAATCAATCATTGATGTTCGTAAGCCCTAGGGAACAACCCCTAGCACTAACTATTACTTACGCTATATCAATTATCACATCACTCAAGTATATTAATTATACTCGTGATAACTAATCATGGATATTCGTAAGCCCGAGGAACTAGTTGAAGAGAATTACACAAGTCCTTAAATATTGACATTTAAGACTTGTGACCTCATTACAACTCCTCGCAGATAAACACATAATAAAATAAATCTAACAATTAATCCTTGATAAATAACATTTGAAAACTATACAACCAATAAATGAATTCATAATATTATATAAAAATTTAGAAATAACCTTTTTGTAATTTGAACCATCCTGGGGTCACCGCTCAAATTCAATCAAAATCATCTTGACCACACATATAACTCACCACCAAGTATTTGACAAATACAACATTCAACAATTATTAGAACTCGACTACGATATTTAACCCATATAAGCCATTTACAATTAATAAGGTCATGTAAACTCCAATATTATACAACATATAATAGTTAGTAACTAAAAGTCATTTAACCACATATATTTTACCACCAGGTACTTGACCACTACTACGACAATTATTTATCCATATATAGACCAACACCAACCAATGACAATTATGGCCTCCAACAATTAATACGACCCCACTTATAACATTTAACACATAGACATTTAGCACATAGTAACTCAAACAAACTCTTAGCATATTATATACGGCAACAACTAGCAATTAGCAAATTAGTAATTACTAATCCGAACATTTAATCGGACTCATAATTAACTCAACAATTATTTTTAACAATTATGCTTTTCAAATTACTCACCATTTAATTAACAAATAATAATAATAATCAACTCTATTCTCCAATTTAATTCACAAAAACATAGTAATATCCATAATTTACCACTTTAATTCAATTACGAAAATCAACATTTTTAACTCACAATTTATATCTAATTACTATTTCGACAATTAACAAATACTCGCAATTTCACAACTAATTAAATTAACAAAATTAAATAATGAGAGTACGAAAATATATACCATTTTCGTTTTTTTTTTGGCTCGGCTCATTGGAAATCCAATCGTCGGAAAATCAGTCCCTTACTCCTTTGTCTTTCTCCTGCCATCTCTCTGCCCCTCTCTCTCTCTCTCTCTCTCTCTCAACTGCTGCGCCACCTCCTTAGCTCCACCTTGCTACTGCTCGACCTCCCCTTCGCCGGACCGCTACTGGACAGCTCCGGCGCTGCCTACCGTAATCAGACCAACCACTGACCTCCTTCCTCCCCCCGCGCGCGACCTCGACCACCAACCCATCAACCAGCGCCTATACACACACATGGAGATATACACGCACATCCCTCTTCCATTTCTTCTCTCAATTTCTCTCCCCATCTCTCTTGATTTCTTCTCTTATTATTACTCATCTTCTCCCCGCTATCTCTGGAGGCTTCTACTGCCTTCCTCTTCTTTCTCTTTTTAATTGGGCTTAAGCCCACTACTAACAAATACTAATTATAATACATTCTAGCCCAATTAACATATTAATAAGTGACTTCTATAATTCACAACTAAATAAAATATTCAGAAAATTAAACTTTTCATTCTTAACATAAAGAATATAAAATTAGGAGCACCCACATATTTTCGAAATATTTTTCGGATCAAAAATGAATTAAATATGAAATTTCCAAGTTTTGATCCTTTAAATACAATAAAACTCTTAAAATCATTTTAAAATATTCAACCACCCAAATTTATCCACCCAAAAATTTTAAAAACTCAATAAATATATAAAGATAATTTTACAAAAGATTTCATGATTTTTAAGCCCTCCGATAATTTTATAAAATTTACAGAGGATCAAAAATGCATGATTTAAATATTCTAAATCCTCAAAAATATAAATAAAAATACACGGACCTTCATAACTCACAAAAATCATCATATAAACACATAAACACAACTTCACATATCTTTCACCTTTACAACAATACTCACATATTAAAATTCATAATCTATATTAAATAAATAATTCGAAATTCGAAATTTTCTAGGGCGTTATACTTTCCTTTAAAGAAAACGTTGGGGATTTCCACTGTTGCCGAATACGCAAGGATGATGATCAGTCGCCCTCCGTACCCGTCCCTTTTACTACCGGTAGACGGAGGTAGGTTCTCCACCATCCCCCAGGAGGAAGGTTCACCACTACATCCTCCCTCGGCACTCTTGGGCCGGAATTAAATATTGGATGCTGGACTGTGCCACTACCACACAGCCTCTTACGCTTATTGTTGCAATCCCCCTTTTCAAATCACTTTTCCATTAACAATTACCATTTCACGTTTTCCATTTCCATTCACATTTCCCTTCACATATATCATTTCCATTTCCATTTATCATCACCTTTAAAATATTTATGTCATAATACTTTGATTATGACTCAGACATCTCTTCTATATTCGATGAAATCAAATATGTTCTTGTATACATAGAGTATTCCATTTATTTTAGAAGTATTAAATAATACTCAATAATATCTGTCACAACATTTGGAAAGAATATTTTTAACATAATATTATAAATCATATAACCCTAGATAATAACTGATACCATTCCTTTATATATAACTCTAGATAACAACTGATACCATTCCTTTATATATAACTCTAGATAACAACTGATACCATTCCTTTATATATAACTCTAGATAACAACTGATACCATTCCTTTATATATATAACTCTTAATCATAAGGCATGTTCACTTCATGCATAAACATCTCTATGTATATCCATATCCATCTCATACTCGTATCCATGTCCATATTCATATCATACTCATTACCTCTCATTTTAATATCAGTAATCAAAGAAAACAAATTCTTAACAATATAGTAACCATAGCATCACATATATATATTCCATGAAATCAAGTTTCTTCAAAGACAGATAATTTCCAAGTAGGGATAGAAAAGATCTTGCCTCGGTTTCGATATCCTGACGGTATGGCTCGTGGCTCTTCCGGAGTTTCTATAAACACAAAAGGACCGTCGTTAGAATACCACATCTCTTACTCACTACACTCTTGTATAACATTACCCTTGACACTTTAATATATGTTTAACGTATCACTATTACCCCAAAGGTTCAAGAACTTAACCATTTATAAGTTCAATCGAAGTTTCAGGGGTTTTTCACCATTTCCCCTAACGACCACACTTAACTGTAAAAATTCTCAGAAAATATGGATTTCGAATTTTACCATAAGGCCAACTGGTAATGCTTCTTTGACTACCCTACTACCATATTCCAAAATTTTATAATTTTTAAAAATGTCTAAGTATGGTAGTTATAGCCTCAAAGTTAACACAATTACGGTTTCTCGGTTTTCGAACGTCTTTCACTAAAACTGACTTTTCTCCTAAACCGTTCATCAGATTTTAATGCACTTTATATCAAAACGATCTATGAACCAAGATCTATCTCCTCATGGTCACTTGGGTGTCTGGACAGTAACCTACCGTACGGGTACAGTGTCCAAAAACAGGGCAGTTTCTTGGTCTAACGAAAATCGGACATTATAACGGCTATATTTTCATACATTCCAAAATCAAACTCCTCCAAATCAATCATCCACCTTATACACCATCACCTACACCATGTGGTCATCGTACCAACCATGGTTACAAGCACATACTCTTTCCATATTCAACTTTAATCACTTACAAACACATATAACATCATAATCTTAACATTTATACCACTTAATCATTAAACCAAACAATATCCATCATAAATATAAAAAGGGCAAGAGTATTTATACCTTCTTGAAGCTTTAACAACACTTAATAATCCTTAGCTAGCCCTTAAACAACCTTACAATAGCTTGTATAGTCTAAAGAAACCATAAAACACAAGTTAGTTCTTGAAAACTACTATTCATCACTATTCATTCATCACTTTGATGAATTTATTACCTTACCAAATGATGCTTGATTGCTATAGAACTTGGTGGATGTCTCTATATATCCTCAAGTAACCTCCATGATTTTTCCCTTGATTTTTAGTTGATTCTAGCTAGGGTTTTGAAATTGATTTGTTTCTTGATGAATAGTGACCTACGAATTTTGATGAAATGAAGAAGATGAGATTTGTTTTGTGTTGGTTAGATCTTATCTTGGTGTTTACTTGTTAATCTAGAGTGTTATGGAAGTCTTGGAAGATATTTGTGGTTAAAACCTTGCAAAAGTATTAATTTGCCCCTTAAAACATGTGTTATTGGATGGTGATGTCACTTGGATGATCTAATCCCCTAATCTCTTAATTTTCTAAGTAAAATGCCAATCACATTGGTAACTAATGTGGTATGTATCCTTGTTATATTACAAATCTTGGTTGCTTGGTTTCCATACTCGTCTAATTGTGGTTCGTTTCGAATATACCTCATTATCTCAGTGGTTCTGAAATCATTTAACAATCCAAATTCTTTTGGTATTCTCTTAACTTGATAATCCCTTGGTTTAAACCTAAATCTTCTAATTCCTCAATATATAATTCTTATAATATTTCCATGCTCCTTAATATCCAATCAAAGCTTATTCGAAATCAAAATCCTCAAAATCCATATTCAGGAATTTCTGAAATCTATCGTCATTTCGAGTCACTTAATTTCAGTGTATAATATTAATATGGTTTCTGTTTATTCATTTTCTGTTTCCATTATAGGGTACCTACATACCATTTCTCTAAATCCTCCAAATTTACTATTCATGTGATCACTGTAGCATCGCTAAAGTTAGGGTTATTACACCGAAAGTCAAGCCACCAAGAATCTCCACCTTCTCTCTCTCTCTCTCTCTCTCTCTGCTGAACTCACCACCACTACCTTTCTTCCACCTCGCCGCTGTTGTCCTACCACCACTTGAGCTCGCCCGCGTTCCTGGCTACCGCCTGCACGCCACCACGCGTACCACCGCGCGACCTGCCTCCTCCCTCGACCACTGCACCCTCATCGACTATACACACATATACAATATATACACACGCATATTCATATATATATATATATAAATAACCCAATTAATCAACAATCAAACCCCTCAATTCAATTTGCTTCTCTCCCCCATCTCTTTTCTTTTTCTCCCCAATTTCTCTTTCTCTTACCCAATTTCTCTCGACCCTTCCCTGCTACGTTTTTTTTTTCTCTGCGCTTCTTGAACCTTCTACTGCTGGGCTGCTGTTACATCTCTTAATGGGCTTGGCCCATTTCTTTTGTTATTATTTTATTCTCTTGTCGGCCCAATTATATACTAGTAAACGACTTTTATAAATTACCATTAAATAGAACATTCGTAAAATTACACTTTTCATTTTTAAAATAAAGAATATAAAATTACGAGCACACACATATTTTTAAAATATTTTTCGGACCAAAAATGAATTAAATATGCATTTTACAAATTTTGATCCTTTAAATACAATAAAACTCTTAAAATCATTTTAAAATACTCAAGCATCCAAATTAATCCACCCAACAATTTTAAAAACTCAATAAATATATAAAGGAAATATTTCAAAAGATTTCATGATTTTTAATCCCTTCGATAATTTTATAAAAATGATAGAGGACTAAAAATACATGATTTAAATATATTTAAATCCTCAAAAATACAAATAAAATTACACAAACCTTCACAGCTTACCCAAGTCATCATATAATCACATAAACATCATCTCACATACATTTCACCTTTACAACAATATTCACATAATATAATTTATAATTTATAATAAATAAATAATTTTAAAATCGAAATTTCTAAGGCGTTATATCCTTCCCCCCTTAATAGGATTCTGTCCTCAGAATCAATCCTACGAACAAAAATAACAATTCTCGTCAAACATCTTACTTCCACTTACCAGGTTGCACCTTCAACTCTAGGATTCCATCATACCTTCTCATACTTTATAAGCTCATTCTATGAGCCCTTAATTTCCAAAATAACCTTAGACTTTGGTCTCCGAGTCTTATTAACTCCAAACATTTATCACACGTGAACGAACATATCTTCCCCGAAAACAACATGACCCTTTCGTTTAACGAACTATACCTCGAGTCAAAACTTATGTCACCACGCTAATCTTTCGAAATAATGCAGTCACGCAATTTGCCTTGATTTACAACGACCTACACTTGGTATAACTCTTACGCTTTACGTATTACCACACGATTTCGAATTGAACTTCGAGGAAAGAATCTCAAGAAATCCTCCCATCGCTTCCACTCCACTTTTCAAGTACTACGTTGATCAAGAAGGGAATAATTAAGAAGTTTCTTTCTTTCTTTTGTCCTATATTTTTACCGAGTACCCAATCTGGAAACTTAACATCATTTCATCCATTCTCAGTCGCATCCTTGCAATCGAATACTATAACCAAACACATACGTCCTTAGATGCACATCAAGCATAATTCGATTAACAACTCGATTCTCACCCTTATCAGAATATTCTGGTTTGCTAAATCTTTTGAAATATAGCCTCGATTATCTGCAGTTGTTGAAAACTAATACACCCGTCACCTTGACTATAACTCTACTCAATACAAGAGCAAAATTGAAATAAGACCAATCTGTAATATCAATTCTCCAGAGGTCACAACTTCACTCGATACTAATCATGAAACCATTCTTTAATAATTCCCAACAAGCTCCCGTTTTTTATCAACACGCATATTCAACTTAATATGCATCATTGCTTATTGATATATCTTAAAACGAAATTTTCCTCAATTAAAACTTGAGAAAAGAATATCAAGAAATCCTCAATCATTCTTACTCCTCTTTCACGTGCAATGTTACTTGAGAAGAGAATAATCGGAAACTTCTATCCATCCTTCATCTCATTGTTTTATCGTGTACTGATTTAAAAATTCAACCTCATATCATCTATTCCCACTCGTATCTTTGATACCGAACAACACGATCAATTTTCGCTGCTCGTCAACCACAATTCGATTTACGACTCATTTTTCACTTTCTCAAAATATGGGTTTGCTAAAACATTTGAAAGAAATCTCGAATATTTTGTTGGTTTAAAACAAATCAAGGATTATTTTTAGTTACTGAAATTTCTTATGAAAAGTATATTTTACAAGAATCATTTTAAGAGAAAAACATTTAAAATAATAAAGTTTTAAACAAAAAGCTTTGAAACAAATATTTTTTTTTTAAAACATTTAATCCTTGACCTTTAAAATTTTGAAAACGGGTAAACTCCACCTTTGACATAACTTCTGATTCGCAACATTGCATACTTGACGAGTCCTCAAATTTGACTCTATACATTACAACTTCAATACTTAACACCACTCACTTAATCACAGAATCATAATATCCAATATTCACATTAAACTTCTTGTGCAACATTTTCTTCCTTTTCTTGGAAACTCTTAAAATTGCTCTCGATTGATTTGCATACGCTTCATGAGTCTTCGATCATCTTGATATGTGATCTACGATGATATTAAATTCTTCGCCTGAATATCGTTTGAAATCTCATTTATTGGAATATGCTTTAACTTAATTGTCTCCTTTCTGATACTTCCTTCTTATACCAAACAATTTCATTCCCTTGGTATAACTTCTTGATTTGCTTAATCGTTAAGACCTCTATACCTGCTTCCAACCTCAAAACTCCGCTTTTACCCGTCTTGAGAATCAAGGTCTCATTTACTCATTCCCACAATTTGCTAGTATTTTGTTGTTAGGAAATAAATCCAATCCTTAGTCATACTTAACTCCTCTTCATAGTCAGCACAATCCACTTCTTACTAACCTCCTTCATAACCATCTCTAATTTCTTGATTCTTAATAGTCATAAAAGCAGTCCTGCCACTCTCTTCATAATTTCCCCAAGATTGATATGATATTATTTTCGGCAAAATTCCCATCTTTCCAAGCTCATCACTTATAGCTTTAACTTCTGACTTTGTTACTTGTTATCACTCTACCCTTCTGGCTATAGCCACAATTTTCCACATTTATCTTAATAAAATCTCTAGGGATTTCTCCCGAAATCTTATTTTCTGATCATGGGGTCTCATTAATCCCTCCTAATTCTCATTATATAGGCATCTACGGTGCCCTTGCTCTTCTAACTCCAAATTTTCGGAATTCCACATTCTTCCCTTAACTAATTTATATCTTCAGTTTAATCACTTTTTAGAACTTTCTGGTTTCTCTGCCTTCCACCTTATTGACATTTTATTCCATCTTGGTTAACTTTCCACCATCCTTGATAATCATGACTTTCTACATTGGCTTGCATAAGTTATTTACTCAACATTCACCTTACCCCTCATTCATTCCTGATTCTTCTTGATAACTCTTACAAACCATTTTGTTTTACTTCAATCTGATTTATTCAAGTTAGCCTTCTTGATTCTAAAATCTTACGTCCAACAACGGCTCAAACACTCAAAATCTTATGATATGCTATCTACTTTCTTCGTTCTTCAATAGGTGTCCAAAACAATCTTCCTTCAACATTGAACATTTTACACCAAACGTCTCCATTCTCATTCTCCTTTCGTCCTTTAACAATATCTGCAATCATGTGCTCTGATTTACTGTTCTTTTCCTTTATTCAATTCCCATTAGTCTCAAGTCTTGTCTATGTTTTATTGGCCCAATAAATATTCCACTTTGACTTGACATATCTGTCTTAATCACCAAATTCTTAAACTCGCATAACCATTTCTTCATCAAAACAGTTGTAGTTTCAATAATTTAAAACGTCATCACGCTTAACTTCACATCTCTTCATCATTAGGAATTTTTTTGAAAACATCGAATTTCTGACAAAAGAAGTCAATAAAATAAATGGGCATGAACATGAATATAGACTGAGTTTGTTTAATAAAGCTTTTATAAAGGAATTTAACCGAGAGATCAATATGATCTTTTGAACTATTATCAGGTTGCATTTGTCACTTGGTTAACCACCATAGTACATAAAGATGGCCAGTCTTTAGTACTTCCATGACAAACACAATCAGTGGTGTCCCACTAAACTCCTATCACAGAGATAAGATGTCCCTGAATCCCTATCTACATAGGTGGTTCATCTCGGTTGAAATAAAGAAATTCAAGCATTCATGATAATGGAAGGGATTCAAGAGTTTAAAAAATCTTCATGTAAAATTGATTCATGTACTCTCTGAAAAATTCCGATATTTCCGAAGGAACGAGATTGAAGTCGACTAAATCTGAATACGAAACTCATCATCGATTGAGGTATAAAAGACTTTTCAATAGATGCTTCAATGATTGATCAAGCAAACATTCAAGAAATTCCTAATTATTCTTAACCTCACCCTTGTCGACTAAGCACTAATATACTTAGCTGCCAAAACTGGCCTGACAATAATGAGTTGAATAAATAAGAAGATCTCAATTCATTCTCGATTTTGAACCGTCACTGCGCAACGAATGCCTCACCAATGATACCAACCGGGAATTAATTTACGACAATTCAAAGAAAGAATAGGAAATTTCTTCAGATAATGACTTTGAACGAATCAATAATTAGGGGTGCACGACTACGCTTAACTTCAAATTCTTGCTAGTAATCGCTTTCCACTTCGCATTCCTAACCTTCTCGTACCATCTCCGAAACATTCACATCGAAACTAATATCGTAGAAAGGTTCTAAAATATACGCGAAAATCTCGAGATAACATCCCCGGACTGATAGCTCTAGCTGCCCACTTAGCTTATGCCGCTTCGGGTTTGATGTTTTGCTAATAGCCCAATCCTTAAACGATTCGAACTTCTACTCGCGCGATATGCCGTAAGACCGATTAATGTCGTGATGCTTGCCGAAGTATCCTAACGCGATCCTTAATCTAAACCGTTCTACCCGACGTCTATCTTATACTCGTACCCTAACCTTCCTAATCTGTTTCAGTGACCATAACCTGTAGCTCTGATACCAACTTGTAACACTCCCTCTATCCAACATTAATAATACATACCTTTTATAATAACATAAATATTTTTACAGGAGAATTTTAGAAAATTTTGACATGATGTATTCATAATTAGGACTAACCACCTATCCAAATCAACAAAACCAATCCAACTACAACCAAACCTGCTCATATGCATAATAATAGCAAAATTTATAAAGAAATATAACTCTGACTAACCAAGACCACTCACAGGTTATGGTATGAAACAAACTATTACATTACTATTACAATCCAACCTCAGAATATAATGTTATACAATTTCTGTGAATAACAAGCTCACTACCTAACTAGATATCCCACCTCGACAAATCCCAATCCACTATCCAACGAAATCCATAACTCGAACGTCTCCTCTCGCTGCCTATAGAGCAATACCAACTGACCACTAGTACCTCTGATCATCTCTAATAACTGGAGAAATAAACAGGAAAATGAGGATTGTTGTGATGAAGAGAGAGAAATGAGAGTCGTCTAGAGAGAGAAACACTCTCCCTTCTCTCTAGAATCCCTTACCCCTGCTACTAGCCGCCTCAAAATCTAACACCTTTTCCATCCGATCTAACCAAATTTCCTTCATAATCCATCCTTCATCTCTGATCCTTCACCTATACACCATATTTCTTATACTATATATATTTATTTCTATTTTGCTATGCACCTAGAGGGGGGTTTGTTCACCTTTGATGGAGTTCTTAGGTTTGGTTTACTCATGGGTGTTGACCCATTAGATTGGTTTGAAGCTCTAGACCTAAGGTCATGGAACTTCATATTTACAGTTGGGAAGGTCCTCGGAGTCTCTACTCCAGTCCTTATCAAAACAGTTGGGGTTTCTTACTCACGCTGTGTCATGAAAATTAAAGCTGGTATGTCTGTCTTTTACGGGAAGGACACCTTTTTCGATTTGTCGAGATTCTCGAACAACACTGTAGTGCAATGGGCGGCGGCTTTATTTGGTCGTAGTATGTTTTCGCGGACTGGAGGTCTTGTTATGCTTGATTTGCGGATGGTTCTGGGGGTTCCTTCTGGAACATTAATGGATTTGGTGACCGGGTTGACTGTAGTTTCGAAGGAAGTGGTGGACGTACTTCAGCGTTCTGGTGAAGTTCTAATGAAGGAGTCACCGAAGGAAGCAAAGGAGTTTGTTATCCTGTTTCAACCAGATGACTTACACGTTTCACCTCCTCGAAGGTTAGGGATCTTTGATTCATTTTCAGTCAAGCTTGTGCTGTGCGCTCACAAGGTGTTCGAGGTTTTCCCTAAGAGCATCACAATGAATTGTTGTGGTATTGTAATCTTTTTAGATTATGTACGTTTTTCGGTGGAAGATGGTATTCCTACAGGGAATTTGGTAGATGTAAATCATATGTGTGATGGCTTGTTGTGGTCCATATCAAAGAAGAACTCAAGATGTTTGACATAATGCCTCTGTCAATGATGTGCTCATATATTGATTTCCTGGTAAGGTCGGAGATTCAGGGTGGGTCAGGCGTTAGACCAGTCAACGAGGTGTTCGACCGACCTCTTTGCTTTATTGCTAAGAATTTGAATGGGTTGTTTAAGCGTATTTTTCGACCAATGGATTCTGAAGCTTCTAATTTTGAAGCTTGTTGTGAGTTATGCCGATGGGGTCTAAACTGGATTAAAGTTACAGATGCCATGAGTCAGGATTGTGTATTCTCAAGTATACACAAGGATGTTGCTGTGGAGGTCACCACTGGAATTGTCGTTAATGGTAAGGCCAGGTTGGATGCGCTGTTGAAGTTTGTATCTGCGTTCGGGCGAATGTAGTCACTTAGCTATAATGAATGCCACCTATTAGTTGAGTTGATACACCGATGTAAGGTGTATACTAACAGAGCGGCTAAGGGAAATGTTGTGAATAAGGATTTATTCTCAGTCAGATGTAAGGACTTTGAATCTGATTCCCTGGGCTTCATAGTGTGCGATAATGTCATTTCAATGACGTTCAGCTTGAGTGAGGGATGTAAAAGCATGGTATTTACAGGGGGAATGCTCCAGCTCTCCTCGTATGGTTGTCAAATAGTTATGGCTAAGACAACTCTAGTTGGTTTGGCTGTCAAAGCTATTGTTGATTATATTGAGCATACTTTTGTCTATGCTGAAATGAAGGGCTTTCTTGAGGTCTATACATCTTTAGGGATGATTTTAGAGGATACTGAGTCAAGCCAGTGTGATAATTGTTGCGACCTCAGTATTTGGTTTCTTAACAGATCGGGTTTATTCTTTGTTTTGAATGTTGCTGACCCTGTTTCGGGGATTCATCATGGTGACTACTTGACTGGCAGAGGTATTATGAAACATGTTGCTATAAAGATGGATGGGAGAGGTATTGTTTGCTGGGCTAGGTACGTAGTTGCTGGGCTCCTTGACGGTAGAATGTGGTCCTTAAAATGGGATGGGAGGCATTTTTCCTATGGGGAATGGGCTGTCTATGCTTCTGTTGCTTCACACTGTATGTCGCGAGCTACTGGGAGGAAATTGATTGGAAGCGACTCAGGTGCTTTTGGGTCTCCTCTGATTCAGGATGTGAGTGCATTTGGGTTTGTTGGGCCTAGTCCTATTCTTGGCATTGCTAGAAGGAATTGTCATAGAGCTATGGTTGCTTGCGATGGACTTGTGCCATCTGTTGGTGATTATTTGAATGTACCTATTGAGAATCAAATGCAGAAGCTGAGGTGTATGGCATCTGCTAAAATGCTCCACCGAGTTTTTGATTCTTTTAATGGTTTGAGTGTGTTTTACACTGATTGCAGATTGCTAGTTGTTCACATGCGCTGGTTTGTGTCAAACCTGGAAGACAGGTACGGTGACCATTTTGAAGATGGGGTTCATATAGCCATAGGTGGTAAGAAGGATGGGAAGCATCCTTCCGTTGCTTCTTTTTATGTGACTGGGATGTTTGTTGAGCCAGGCATTGTCTCCACGAGTAGTATAAAAGCTAATGTTAATGTTTGGAGAGATGGAATGCAACTTTGCCACTATATGGTGGATTTTTTGCTAAGTCTGTTGGAGGCGCCAGTTATCTAGATTTAGTCTAGCCTAGCTAGTTTGGTTGTTGACTTGATTTTAATTGAGTATGCTATGATGTTTTTTGCTGTTTAGTTGGATGTTGCTTTCGTGGGGTATGCCCCTAGAATTGTATTAAGTTGTTCCTTTGGTATAAAATTTTAATTAGCAAAAAAAAAACAGGAAAATGAGAGTCGACTTTCTCTCTAGCTTCTCTCTAACCTCTCTCTAAAAACCCTTCCTAGCTGCCACTATTATTCAGCCTAATCTTCGCCATTTTCCATCAGATCTACACTATTTCCTCTCGCAAATCCATCTTCTCCTTCTAATCTTCCACCTATACACCATATTTCTTATAGTATATATTATAAATGGGTATTTTGATCTCTCCTGTTTGGGTTTGGACTACAAGTCCGAATTTGAGAAATGGGTCATGTTTGTATGGGTCTCTGGTTGTGTCAACTAGAGATGCCGTCTATGATGTTGGCTTGTTGCTTGATTTAGCACAGTCTGGATTTGTCTTGGGTCTGACTTTTAGGACCAGTTCCTTAAGATGTGATATTATCTCTATGCTTGTAGAGGATTTGGATGACTCTACAGGGGAATTGATTTGTGCTCCGGTCTATGAAGGCGATGCTATGCTCGGTCCATCTGAGTATGGTCCTGTCATTGTTGAAGGTGGTTTTTTTAAACTCTCGTTGGTTATGTTAGATGTGTATTTCAGTGAAGCATCTATGGTTGAAGAGGCTGTTTCTTTTTCATCCGATGTCTTCTTTTATGAATCTCTTTCCTCGGTTAGAGATTTTTTAAATTATGTGAAGCTCTCTCATGTGGAAGATGGTTTGGCCACGCTTCAAACCTCCCAGAGGAATCCTACTTCTTTTGAAGTGGTTATTGTTGTTTTTTCGTGTGTTAATTTGGAGGATGATGAAGAGTTCTCTGATAATAATGATGTTGACTCTGTTAAAGAGTATAATGGCTTTGCTACCAGCTCTGGGTATGTTCATCCCACTTGCAGCGGTAGTGTGGGTCAAATGGCGAGAGAGGAGGTGTGTTTCACCTCATTCTCTATGGAGGTTCAACCCCATTTGTTTGTCAATTTACCTCATTCTCAGTTGCTTGCTACGACTCCTAGCTCAAGGGATGTTGTTGTCTATGATGAACGCGAGGCGTTTGATGTAATACCCAGGCGAAATCTTGGTGATTTGTTGCCTCTTCGAGATGTTGGGACTGCAATGATAATTGTTAGAGATGATTGGTTGAATCAGCTCTACAAGTATGGATTCAGAAGAGACGTGTCTATGGCATCTAAGATGTTTGCTGATATGTTTCCTTGGAATATTGCAAAATATGTTAACCAATCTATTAGTTGGGCAGCTGTGAAGAGATCCCTAAATGGTCTTTTTAATGGGTCTTCTCAATTTGCTGTCATTCTCTATGTGAGAATTGAAAGGCTGGGAGAAGATATGCTAGGTGGGTGTCGTCAGCTGACTACGGAACTAACATCTATGCCTTTCGTTAATTCAGTGGCTTCTTGGGTGTCAAATGATGTTGTTGTGGAGCAGGATGGCCTGTGTGATGTGGTCGTGATTGTGCATGAGTCTGAGAGGATTAATCTGGATGGGGTATTGGTGAATAAGGACCTCATAGTATCTGAGGGTTTTCGAGTGTGTGGCCCTGGGCCTATTTATAAGCCTGTTTATCAGGCTCATGTGAATGCATTGCTTAGTGCATTACTGCCTAAGGTCTCTCTGCGTTTCAAGGAGATTTGCTGTACAATGTTATTATGGAATTTTGTTTGGACTGTGAAGCTCACACCGATCAAGGGGGTGAAGTACCAGTGGATTTATTGTGCCATGAGAGCTCGATTGCAGGTTAGTGCTGAGGAGGTAGTAAGTTATGTTCAGAGAACTGGCCACGGTGTTCAACACTTTCTAGCTGGTTGCTATATGCTTGCAAATTGGTGTGTTTTATGCACCATTATTGACTTTGGACCTGTGGATTTCGATGGGTGTATTGATTCCCCTGCTGACTCATTACAACTAGGAGTGAATAGGCCTGGTATCAATGCGTGGATTGATTATGTTGGTATGGTTATAAAGTAGATTTGGCTACGTTCGGGACTCGATGGTGGCCTAGAGGTCGATTGCAGGACCTGGGCAGGTCCAAAGATGGTTAAAATTAGTGATTTCCCTGTCCAGTTGGAGTTCAGTAGATCTGTATTGAATTTGTTATTTAGCCAGTGTGGTGGTGATCTTGACAGATTAAGCTATGATGTTAAAATTTTGCTGGTTAGTTTTGATAGCAAAGGGTTAATGAGTAGAATGCAGTACGTTCAGATCAATGGTGCTATTGGAATGCATTTGCGTCACTACATGGTTTATCTGCTGCTTCTCATTACTATGGGCTTTGTGAGACATGTGCCTAGTCTCAATTTTAGGTTGTTTAAGGCGCCAGAATAATCTTTAACTTATTTTCGTTGTTAGGTTGACAGTAAGGTGACTTACTGATGTTATGACTTTTGTTATGTTTGATCGCGGGGTATGCCCCTAGATTTGTATTAGTTATTCCTTTTTGGTATAAAATTTTAATTAGCAAAAAAAAGAGAAATAAACAGCAGCAAGAGTGAGCCAACAATGCTCAGCAAGTGTAAATAGTGATGACAATTTCAATAACGACGACAATTTTGATAAACAAAAGATTTTCATCTCATTCTATGAAAGAAGCAGTTATATCGACCTTAGATTGCCACGAGGCCACAATTTACACTAATGAGGTACATCAGGAACTAGAACTGATAAGAGTTCCGATATCAAAATATTATAAAAAGAGACTTCCAAGGAGTCAAGAACCAACATCTCAATATCAGAGTATAGATTAGAATTGGAATTTTTATTTATTTTAAAAAACATCAAGGTTAGGCTGCTGATCAGTCAGCACTAACCCCGGACAAACGCACACATCAATGTCCTTAATTGGATCCATGGCACACATTGGACTTAACTTCTGACCATTAACTGGTCTCCCCGAAGGGACATCCGTTGACATTAAACTGGTCTCCCCGAAGGGACATCCGTTGACCATAATATGGTCTCCCCGAAGGGACATCCGTTTTTAAAAACATTTCCAATTCTAAGTCAAACGCATTAGGTGTCGGGACAATTGACAACCCTGATATCCAACCACTGGAAACTCAAGTCCAGAATAACAACTCAAGATTAGAAGTTAATAAGAAACGACATCATTGTCTAGTATCGACAAGTTCGATACAACACAGGGGATAAAGAAAGAACAATAACATCAACAAGTGTCGAGGAGTTCGACACAATAATAGGGGTGATAATTAAAGAACATCAATCTCGAGAAGATATTAGCCATTTCAATAAGAATAGTTTGAGTTATATCAGTACTGGAAAAATTAAAGAAAGGATTCACTGACAACTTGATTACAACAACTGAGAATAATCGATTAAACAAGAATATAGTCAAGTGCTAATTATTTAATAAAACTTTTCCAACACATTGTAAGTTTGAACTAAATTAAGTAAGTTAAGTGATTCAAAACGAATAGTTGTAAAATAATTTCGGGCTAATCAATTGCAAATAAGTTGAAGAAAAGTTCCCTTGAAGGGGGTCCATCGGTTAAAATCATGTTGTACTCATGATTAATGAAGAAAGATTCTTATAAGATTTCAAATCCTGGATTTCCTCTGTCTGAAAATTTCTTTTGACTACTTTTAAAAATTAATAAAATAAATATTAAATAAAATGGTACTTTACATAGGAATTCAGTAAAATACTCGGTGTTAAAACATTTTTGGAGTAAAGATTGCTCACAAGGTTAATTGGAGGTTTGCACTTGACTATAGGTTAAGAAAATGAACATTGCGTTCTTTGAAGAAGTACGTCATTTTTATAAACATAACTTAACAGAAATATTCTTATGAACGATATGAATAAAATTGCATCACTTGAACAATAAGTGATTAGCAAGAACACTTGCCTCGATTTACGAAGTTCTCGATCCTAACATGGATCCTCGACTCAATTTCACGTCAGTCTTTACTTCTTTATATGCTGACCTCTTACTCGGCTCAACATCCAACTCTACTCCATAAATCACCACTTTCACATCAATTCACCCGTTGGCTTTGATACTTGTTCTTCTATTCGTCTTTCCATTTTCCCACGCACTGCTCTCGACCAGGTCTCCTACTTGAACCTTTACAAGGTCAAATACGGTTTCAGTACTAATTCAAGCAAAACCTTATCGTTTGCTCTATTCTACCCATGCGCGTCCTATAACGCTTCCATATACAATACATATAGACATATTCATTCATGTTCACATAACAGTCTTACTATAATCAACAAAGTCAGATAAACACATCACATAACCATTTCAAAACAACACAACCAATTAATATTTAAAACCACGATATATTCTCGAAATAAACCACTGATACATATACTTATCCCTTAGTAATCATAACACACCTTCAAGCATTGAAATTAAATAGGTTTTAAATAGATTTGCAGGGGATTTTTAGAAAATTTCGGCATGAGGTATTCGTTTATCGGACTATGGGCACAGCCCCTCAATATCAATCATAAACAATTCATCCCTGTTTTTACAAAAAAAATAAAAAAATAAAGCTGCCTCAACTTCAGCAACAACACATAAGGAAATTTACCCGCCCTGACATGCGGCACATAGCACATAATAATTTACATTAACACTACTACTTACGCTACATCAATGATCGTATTTCTCACGCATTTTAATGATACGCGTGACAATCAATCATTAATGTTCGTAAGCCCTAGGGAACAACCCCTAGCACTAACTATTACTTACGCTATATCAATGATCACATCACTCAAGTATATTAATTATACTCGTGATGGCTAATCATTGATATTCGTAAGCCCGAGGAACTAGTTGAAGAGAATTACACAAGTCCTTAAATATTGACATTTAAGACTTGTGATCTCATTACAACTCCTCGCAGATAAACACATAATAGAATGAATCTAACAATTAATCTTTGATAAATAACATATAACATTTTACAATTACCTAATCGACACCAATCTGACCACATACAATTCACCACCAAGAATTTGACAGGTATATCATTTAACAGATAATATGACTCGACCACTACATTTAGCACATATAAACCATTTACCATTAGCAAGGTCACATAAACTTCACAAATAAATTCTAAAATCCAACATGACTCCAAATATCCCAAATTTAGACTTTCGAAAAATAATAACTAACATTTTCCAAAAACTCGAATCCAACTTTGAAATTTAGATTTAACTATAAATTCCCGAAGTCAACTCTAATGGCCTAACTTTGACCGGCTATAACTCAGTCATTTTTTTTATCCGATTTACATGATTCAATAATGTATTCCATGTATTTTTCCGCAAGGATTCTAAATATGAAATTTGTTTTCAAATCCGACATTACCAGCTGACAAAACGAATTGATATACAGAGCAGAATATTAATAACTTATATATCAAACACATACATGAACTACACATAAACACACAATTTAAATCTAATTAAATTACAACACTTAACTAAATAAATTACTACAATTAAACAATATATAACAATTTACATCTAATTTAATACGAAAATTAAATAGTTAAAAATTACGAAATTATACCCCTTTCGTTGTCCGATCCGAAAGTCAAGCCACCAAGAATCTCCACCTTCTCTCTCTCTCTCTCTGCTGAACTCACCACCACTACCTTTCTTCCACTTGAAGGGCGTATGATAATCATTCTTTAAATATAGACCAGGAGTCGTTATTTTGAGATATAGAGATAGTCGTGGAAACCCGGAGAGATTCCAAGGATAGTTTATTTGAGGACTACTATTTATGAACATTATTTATATTTCCATAAAGTATTAATTACTTGGAAATTATTCGAGGAATGTTATTTGAATATTATCTCAATCAAGAAGTACTATATGAATATTATTGTGAATATTCATTCGCGTTTATTTAATTACTGAATATTAGTTTTATATTCATTTGAGCTTTAATTACTTAAATGAATATTAGTTTCGAATATTCATTTAGAGTTTGAGTATTCAATGAATAACTACTTTAATATTCTTGGAAATTTATTTATTAAATGAATATTATTTTGAATATTCATTTAAGGTTTTATTTACTTAATGAATATTATTTTAAAATATTCAATTGAAGTTCTAATTACTTAAGGAATATTATTTTGAATATTTCTTTAAAGTTTTGATTACTAAATGAATATTATTTGGATATTCATTTAGAATATTATTCGTTAAATGAATATTATTTGGATATTCATTTCGAATGTTATTTGTTAAATGAATATTAATTTCAAATATTTATGTAATGTTTGATTTATTTAGTAAATATTATTCTAAATATTTATTTAAGTTTATTTAATTAATGAATATTATTTGAATATTCATTTAAGAAGAGATTTATTTAGTAAATAATTCTATATATTCATTCGAGGATTACTTACGAGTAATATTATGATTTATTCATATTCCTTAATTATTATTGATTTAATAAATAATCTTGGAATATTTATTTAAACTCTTTTAAGTTCTTTTTATAATGCTTCATATTATTTAAAGATTATCTGTCACCTTCAGATATGGTGTAAAATATTTCGGAATCTTTTATGACTATTTTATCAAGGGGAGGTTTCCAAAAACTCTATCTTCATTCAAATCTATCTTATAAGAAGATTTAAATACTCGCTCAACTTCCAAAAATATATAAGGGGACCTCACTTGGGATATGTTATTTATTGGACTACCCGGTCCTATACTTGTTAAACTATCTTGTCACTCACATCTTGATTCTTTCAAACATCGATATGAATCTGTTTGGTTACCTCCTCAACGCTCGAGGGGTAAGAATTGATGGAACAAGTTTATATCCATTAACAAGCATCAGCTTGGGAAATATTGGTGAATTTTCCTTTCCAACTAGATACGACTACTTTGTGGAGTCCTATCAACAAGTATTATACTTGGGGAAAAGGGGACAAACTTTACGTTTCAAAGTTATGGATGTGAAATGAACTAGGAGATGCGTAAGTGACCCAGTGGCGCCGGTCCAAAAATGGCCCAACCGTTGGACGGGGGGTTCCAGAGGGCGGTAGACAAGTAAATCCGTCGGTGCTTCCTTCTACATGTAGAGAACAAGAGGTGGGGAGCATAACATGCGACTGATCATCGTGTAAATTCTATGTCTCCTGGCGCGTCAAACTCCAGTATTAGTTCATCTCTCAATGTTGGAAAATTTCCTGCAACATTATCATTGTTGGCAGGTTTGAATAGTGTTTGAACTGGAATTGCAATATTCTTCCTGCAAGTTCCTCTATTATGAAAATTTGATAATATCTTGCTTATCTTTGACATAGCAGATATTTCTTCAGAACAATTATATTTTGAGTTACCTTGTAACTTCATCTCATACCTTATATTGGTACTACGTTCGTTAATGCATGGCATATGGTTTCAAAGATATTTTGGACTATTAGGTATTATCACTGTTCAATTACATTTTTGGTGGGCAATTGCTCACCCTTGCTTTATTTATTTATATCATAACAACAGCTAGATCAGATGGCCGCGCAAGGCGTACCCAACATAGGCGGGTGTTAGCCGTCAGAGGATTAACTGCTGAGATCATAGCTACCATTGCTGAGGATGAAGCTTCTGGTAGGCTAGTTGTTAGCATTTGAATATCAAATGTATTTATTATACGGTATATACCAATGGATGGCAAAGAGTATGTAATGGTAAAATTGTAATTCTTTGGGTTGTAAGAACTCAAACTTATGATTTAATAATATTGTTGGTTACTCTGATTTCATCACTAGGACTATAACGGGTGTGTTTTATGTTGTTGTTTTGGGTCACAAGGTTGTAATTTAAATTATGTTGGTTTTATGGATGGATATTGAGACCGTAACGACCAGATCCCTGACCCTGGATCGGGGGTGTTACAACAACTTTGGATTTCTCTGTTCATTTAGTGTTCATAACATCTCGAGTATTCGGATTAGGTTGTTTACTTGTTCCTTGGACTTCATCGGCTATTCTTCATTTTAAACGGAGAATTAAGGTCGATTGAGAAGTATTAAATCTCTATCTGTTGATATAATTGTGTAATTTTGATGTTTAGGAGCTGTTTTTGATTTTCTAGGAAGAGATAAGAGCTCATTCTAGCGCCATTGTTAAAGTTTAATATTATAAAATGCCAATCCCTTTAAAAGTTGGAGCTACAAGAGTATATATAGTGCCTTTAATGGGCCTAATTCTCTAAGTGGGCCTCAGGCCCAACACCTCTTTTCTTTCATTAAATTTTCTTATTAGTGAAATTTAATACCTGGATAACCCATGTTCCTCTTCTATTCTACTTGTCCATATTAAACACTAGCAAGTACCATCACGGGAGAGTATTGAAAAGGAATAAAATATTGGTAAGTACATTTGTACTAAATCCTCCTGCGCCTAGACTTTAGCATTTCAGAAATATTGGTTTAATAAGTCTGGAAATTAAATTTGCTAATATGTCATTACAAGAAAATAAGGTGCTGGATATGAGTTCCACCTCATGATAATACAAAGGAGAGTGAATGCATTATCTACTTTTTTTTTCAATTTCTTTTACTTGAATGTGTAGCTTGAAATCACTACCATATGTGTAGCTTGAAATCACTACACCATTGATCTCATATTACCACATAACAAATATATTGTGTTGAAAGGCCTATATTTGTTGCAGTAGACTAATTTAGTACAACGAATGTGCAAAATTTCAGCATTGCATCCGCCCCGTTTGTAATAGAGCCATTAAACAATGATTTGAACATCATAAGCAACATCAAAAGTTATTACAATATAGGCATGTAACAACATTTTGTAGTCTTTAGCAACATTTAAAAATCGACAGTAACAAATGGTTGGCAAACAAATCACTTTAAAGCAATAAATATTAGTTCAATTGCAATAAATTTGTTAGACTAATTGTAATAATTTATGCCTTTATTGCAAAATATTTATAGCAATTGTAATGTTCTCATCTGCATCCACCTTTTCTCCATTCTCATCATCTTCGTCATCCTCATCATCTGCATCAACCTCAATAGAACTTTCAGCACCCAATTGTTCCACATTGACATTTAGAGCGGGATTCAATTCAACCAATTTTTCGGAAATCTTTTTCAGTTTCTTCTTCATTTTCTCCTCCATTTCAACAGTGTTTTCTCTCATCTTTGCTAGTTTTGTGTGTTGTTATTTTTTACAAAATTTTCTTCGTTTTCCCTGTTCCGCCACTTCTCCGAACAAGCCATTTGGTTCATGAGCTGAAAGGAGCTCTACCATTTCTTCATCCTCATTATCTGATCCCTCCGCATTTTCACCATCTTTCTTTGCTTACAAATATTCACAATTGCACTAGTGGTATATATGTATATATATATATGAATATATGTTAAGGTTCTAAAGGTAGAGTGTACACATGCTTTATATTCAAACGGGGAGTCGGGAGTATTTTATCGTAATGTCGTCTTAAAAACCCGGGACTCGCTGGAGACGGATTATTATTTGAATATTGATTTAAAATATTCTAATAAATATAAATTGGATATATTTTGAATTAAAAATATTTTAAGTTTTCGGGCAAAAAAAAAAAAAAATTTAAGTTTTATTAATAAGGGTTATTTCAATATTTGTTAATTAAATGAATATTACTTCGAATATTCGTTTAGAGGTAATTTATTAAAAAGTTTTATTTAATAAATATTATTTAAATATTTATTTAATATTTCAAAAATTACTTAAAAGTTATATTAATTACTTAAGAATTTATTGAGGTTTTTAAAATTATTTTAAATACTTTCTGACCTTTAGAAAGGTATTTAAAAATAGTAGGGATTCCCAAATAATATTTAAACACTAAATCCATAGACGAAAAGCTCGCAACCACTTTTTAACTTATCAAAACTTGGGAACCCAAGGTTTTGGGAGTAGAAAATGTGTTTTCTCCCTTCGCTAATTACATGAACGATTTCAAACTACGACCCTACCTAGTAAGGAGGGGTCCATATTTATTAATTACAGGAAAACTCCGACTAACTCCCAAATCGTTTTTTTAAAACAAACGTCCTAAGAAAATAAAATCTATTGACTAAAGTCAACCCACATGACGATCTTACTTCATCAAATATTCCTGGAAGTAGAAATTGTACGATTGTTTTCAGACCTATCAACAAGCAAAAATGCTTGGGCGGACGGGACTAGTTTCCGCTCCGAGAACGGGATAGGATTCTTTAAGGGACCTGGAGGAAGAGGTTATAAAAGCGTAAGAGGCTATGTTGTCAGGTGTAGTCCAGCTCATATAAGGCCCAAACGCGGTAAGGGTGCAAACTCGATTGGGGATGTCATCCTTCTACTATTACAGAAGAGGAGGCACGATACATTGGATGATCACCAGGTATCGTGGAGGAGGATCCAACATAGTCCCATTCTTCCAATTGGAATTGTATTGCAATATTGTAACGAAAGCTTAGGTGCTGAGTTACCGATAATATTGATAGTGGTGGAATAATGTATTTCCTATCCAGAATATTGAACTATAAGGTGCTTTGACCAAAATGATATACGTATATGTATATATTTTCAAACTTGAGGATTACTCAATTGGAACCTTATAAATAGTTTGATTTGCGTACGATAAAAAGCCGCTATCGTAGCAGTATCTTGAGCTGCGTATTTTGAAAAACTTTCTAAAGGATTAGCAAAACTATAGTGGATACTATTTTGCTATATTAAGGATGTTTTGTTCTGGTGGTGAACTTAATGGTTTTATTTAAAACTTTATACGAAGTATGAATATTTATTCAAAACTTGGACATATATATTTGTCGAGTTATGTTTTGATATCATGAGATATATGTTCACACTTTTGGAAATCTTTTTCAAGACGAATTATATTAATTATTTCTCAAAATGGGAAACTTGCTGAGCATTATGTAGCTCATTCTTGCTTTATAAAAACCTTTCAGAAAGAGGAGAATCAAGTCGGTAGGCTCAGTACCAGTAGGAAAGAAGTAGAGGATTTACCCCTGGGATTATTCAGTTCCGGATTAATACTACAAAGTAAGTCTGATAGGATTTTTAACTATCATTAGTAAGACTTGTCTTTAGGTGCAGTTTGTATTAGTGCAGTTGTGTAAGATTCTGGATTGTTCAGATGAGTTGTAATATTTAGTGTTACTCTGAATAGCGTTTATGAGGGTCTAACTTGTAAGTATGAAAGATTGAGGTCTGGATTGGTGTATTGTTGAGTTGTAAAGTTAATACATGTATGATATGGATGGATGGTGATATGACGACCTGAATCCCTAACCTCGGATTTGGGGGCATTACAATGATACTAATAGTGATGAAGAAGAGCAAGAATTCTGCAATTATGCCTTGATTGCCAATTCCAAGGAAGAAACATCTTCATCAGACTCTCAGGTACCATCTCTCACCACTATAGATATGTTTGTTTCCGAATACAAAAAAATGATTGACCAATTATCTGTTGAGATGTTTAATATTCGTACTAGTATGACTGCTGCTAATGAAGAGATTGTGAAACTATCTGCTAGAAATGAAGTACTAAGGAAAAAGAATGAGGAACTAGAGCTAACTGCTATGCAAGTAGAAAACCTTAAGAAAGAAGTTGAATATCTAGAGAATAAGGTTCTATGTGCTAGTCAGATTGAAAAGACTCTTAGGGATGAGATTCCTGAGAATGAACTCAAACTTAGAACCTTTAAGAACTTCTCTAGTCTATTGCAGTCCTATCATGAGAAACATCAAGAGAATGCAAAGGCTGCTACTGGTTTTGACTATGACACTCTCAAAAAAAGAGGAAAGGCTGTGTTGTCACTAATGATGACAAAGTTGTTCATGAGAATGTGCCTCATGTTTTAAAAAATGCTAAAGCACCTATCTTTAAAGAATCAACACTTGAAATTGATGAGGAATCCTTACTCATCAAGAAAATGTTAATTGATGAGGATGAAGCACAATCGAGTGAACAACCAGCACCCTCTAATAGCGAGAGTGCCAAATTGAAAACCAAGAAACCTGTTGGAGCTGAACCCAAACTTGAAAAATCTGTTAAAGTTGAACCAGCTAAAAGGAATGAATCTGTGAAAACAAAACATAAATGGCAAACTAGGGATTAACAAAGATAAGAAACCTGTTGGAAGTGTCCCCAAGCCTTTCTATGTTTGCTCTGTGCCTTGAAGACATAGAGACTCTCCATTTTGTGATAAATTTGACTTTATGCCATACAATATGAATGTTATGACTAGCTGTTTCAATTTGAGAAGACAATTAATTGATGGTTGATATCGAAAGTGGGAAAAGTCCAAAATGAGAGTCGTTTCTCTCTAACTTCTCTCTAACCTCTCTCTAAAAACCCTAAATTTCTTCTAGCCGCCATGATTTTTTAGCCCAATCTACACCTTAAATCCATCAGATCTAAATATCTCCTTCCTAAATCCATCTCCCCCTTACTTATCTCCCACCTTTACCACAGATTTTCTTTGTTGCGCGAGGTTCCTCCCCGATTGTTAATTGAAGAGGAATTCTTCAATCTCAGTCATGGTGTTTGTCACGAAGATTTGACTGTTGAGCCTACTATTTCTAGTGGGTTTCTTGCTGGGCTATGGGTCTTTGCTAAAGAATCCCTTATTCAGCTGAATGATGTGGTCCCCCGTGTGGATTACTTGAAGGATACTAAGGTTCCTGGTACTAGGAGTACTTCTGAGTCCCTTATTGAGTGTCTTTTGATGGGTTGTGTTGTCATCCCGTTCGATGGCAAGATTCAAAAGTTATGGTTGGACCCGATGGAAAGCTCGATCATTCTTTCTTCTAGTAGAAGTTTGAAGACTTCTTTGGAATCCACCCTTGTGGATGTTCCTTCTTCGATTAGAAGATTGATGAGGTTATACGAATTCACGTTTGTGGATTTGGAAAATGGAATGATTGTCCTTTTCCTGGACATTGCTTTGCCCGAAGCTTGGGGTTTAGGGATCCCATGTATGGGGTTTGTACATGGAATGTCCCTTACGGGATTGATGCTGTTCTGTTCTACTAAGACCCTTGCGAGGTCTTTAGACCATGAACTGTTTGATGGGTTGTTAGAGAGAGACTCTAAGAGGCTGATGGGTATCCTAGCCCACTTGTGTGCTGTGCACTGGTCTGGCCACAAAATGCAGATGGGAGTTACTAAGGTTGAGCTTCTTAATTCGGAGGTGTTCCCCTGTATTGAGCGGGTATTGACTGACCTTCCTTCTCAAAACACGAAGGCTCATGGAGATGGTGCTGATAGCCCATATATTTTCAAAGCTTTTCTTAAGCTTTTCCTTGATGTAATTCGAAGTTTAGTTGATGATGTTCTACTGCTTGATGGAATGTCTAAAAGAATTGTCACGCTGTTAATGAGATTTTGTGTAATTTCTTCTCTGGGGTTTGATGTTGTGACGTTGAACTTGGACGAAATCTTGGCGACTTGTCCTTTGGTCCAAGTTTTGGTTGGTGAGAGGTTGATGGGTGCCCCCGAGCTCTTTTTCGAAGGAGAACGGAGCATAGCGGATGTTAGTCAATTATTTGATGAATTGTTTACAAGATTGGTTGAGCTGCTTGCGAGAGTTGCTGCCTTTTGTGACTCCATTAATCATGATGTGATTGATATAAAGGTTGTGAATAATTTAGAGAGGTCACTTGCGAGTGGGAAGCAGTGCAGTGCGTTCAATGTTAGTGACCACTTTGATGTGGTTTCTTATTTTTTCAAGGATGCTATTTATGTGATAACAAATAGAGGGAGGGTATTGTTAACCCCTGATTGTGAATCAGAGAGCTCCCTTGTTGGAGGTTTTTTTACTGGTGTCCACCAAGTGTTTATACAACACTTTGTGTGTGAGGAATTCAAAACTGAAGAGGTAATGTTGGTCGACTCCTGGAACGACTTTGGCATATTTGATGAGGCACGCCATGTATTTGGCATATCTGAGTATTTTCGATGTTATGTGGATCTGGATGGTTTCTTGATGGGGTTTTTGTCCCTTGGTAATAAAAAAGTTGCTTGTGTGAACATCATCTCTAAGGATGATATGATTGCTTTGACTTATGGTGACCACCGAATGGTTGATAGTGTGTTTCTCCGAAAGGTTTTTGCTTGCAATTTAGCAAAGTACAACAATGTTGTCTCTCTCTACCTTATGCTGATTTGGGAAGATGCCCAGGGAGATATCATGTCTTCGATTGAGGAAGGGGTCTCTCCACCTATTCCTGCTTCTGCTTGTGGTGCTGTGAACAAGTCGCGACCAATGTTGGTTTTGTGTTATACTGTTGACGATTGGGCGCAAAAGCAGGGGTATGATAATCTCCTCATGGAAGCGGGGGTGGTCACCCCAAAAGAAGCTAATTTTTGGCGATTCTATTATCATGATTTTAGCTAGTTTATCTAGCGGCTTGTACGCATGCAGACTAGAAGTCTTTAGCTATCTAGTATTTATCACTGTATGATGTTATGACCTTTGTAAGGTCTGGATGTTGATTTCGCGGGGTATGCCCCTAGACCTGTTTAAGTTGTTCCTTTTTGGTATAAAATTTTAATTAGCAAAAAAAAAAAAATTAATTGATGGTTGTATTAATCACAATTCACACACACATTACACAAGGTCAAAGTCTTCAAGTCTTCCTAAAGCTTGGAATGTACCTCTGTCACCTAAGTCTGAGAACTCAAGTTCTAAGACTCCTAGTTGCGATAAGAAGACTAGTCCTAAGAAAGTTGACAAGCATGCTGTTTATGATAAAAATGTTTCTAAGCCTGGTGGACCCAAACTTGCTTGGGTACCAAAGAAGAAGTAAAACATTTGTGTTTGTAGGGCAAAGAAAAGAAAAAGAAAGTCATTTGGGTGTTGGACAGTGGATGCTCAAACCATATGATTGGTGATATGGCCCTGCTATCATAGTATGAAGAGAAGGCTAGCCCTATGGTTACTTTTGGAGATGACAACATTGATAACACATTGGGATATGACAAGTTGGAAGTTGGTAATGTCATCATTGCAGATGTAGCACTGGTTAAAGGACTCAAGCATAATCTACCGAATGTTGGTCAGTTTACTGATAGAGGTTTTAAAGTGAATTTTGACAAGGACGAATGTGTTAGATATAATTGATGTAAATATTAATCAGTGTTTAAGTGATACAGTGATACATCAGAGTTTAAGCTGGAAGCAGTCAGAGTTTGAGTAAACGCTGAGAAATGGAAGCACAAACGCTGATTGATAGAAGCAACAGAGTTTGTTAAACTCTGTTCAACAGAAGCATCTACGAGTCAACAATGATTGAAGATTAATTGAAGATAAACATGGAAGCAATATCTTTGAAGATCAGATAGCTATCAAAGAGATTGAGTTGACTTAAAAGATGTGTAGCAATCGTAATTAATATCAATTGTATAGCTTAATTATAGGAGTATCAATTTCTGATTGTAGAGAAGCTGTATGTTTTATAAATACAGTTAGGTTAACCCTAGAAGGGTATCGAACATTGAAATATTCATTCATTTTAACCTAAGCAGCTCTCTGTGATATTTTACATCACTGAGAGAGGAATTATTAATTCCAAACAGTTTTTTTTTTTTTTGCTAATTAAAATTTTTATACCAATGAAAATTGATTACAATTCTAGGGGCATACCCCGCGATTCATAAACGATAAACAAAAGGAACAACAAAGACAACCAAACAGAACAAACAGTCAAGTAAATGGATATTTGAGAGCAACTAGAGAAAAAACATGAAAAGAAGCTAGTTAAACTAGCCTAAGCAGAGACTCATAACTGGATTAAACATAAGGAACATAAATATGCCAAAACGACATCCCATCTCGCACTCCCACCAATCATCATCAGAGCACTTCCTATGTAGGCCCCGCCAGTTGCTACAAGCTGTGATACCATCAGTGTGCAAACACCCCATTTGACAACAAAAACTCATGCAAACATCTTGAAACAAAGCATCAAGTGTAAAAGCAATTAACTTCCTACATGTATCAAAGCCAGTTAACAACTTTCCAGCTTCAAACGCATTCCAGACCAAATAGGTTGTTGCTGATTTAAATCCACATTTCTCAATCACTCGACCTTGGTTATGTTCCAAATCATCATAACCCAATCCATTAAGATTAAAACATTTTTCATCCTTTGTCCCAGCACCATTCAGGTTTATCATGGACAAAGCTTCATTCTTAACAACAATCCCATAAGCAAATCCATAATTTCTCGTGAACAAGCTATCAAGAAGTTGCGTATTGAACCAACTCCATTCCTCATTCTCAGCGATCCCATCAGTATGACTTAAACAACCCTTGCCGGGGAAAGGCCAGATGAGAGTCGGTTTTCTCTCTAGCATCAAACCCTAGCCGCCATCAACTCAAAGCTTAATCTTCACCTTTTCTCCATCAGATCCAAACTCAAACCTCCCTAAATTCATATTTTCTCTTCTTATCTCCCACCTAATACACAATACTTCTTATAAATATTATTTCTATTATGTTCTTAATGGTTTCGAAGGTTTTTCTGGGTTTAGATTCACCTGGGTTTCGGGGCTCAGGGGATGGGTTAGTGTTACTTATTTGTTCGAATCTTTTTGAGATTCGTAACCGTTGCTTGGATGGGATCTTGGTTCCATCTAGTGTCTCTGTGCCTGGTTTGTGTACAGGTATTTCTCATGGAGATTCTCGTGACTTTGAGAATCAAAAGGAGATAGTTGGGTATATTTATGCGGATGACGATGTTGTTCATATAGGAAGCTCTATGAATTTGGTGCTCCACCCGGTTGTCTGGGATGGGATCCTTGCTTGCCATGTGCTCGAGGTTATTCCTCTGTGTAGAACTGAGGTTCAGTTTGCTTTAATTAGTAAGAAGGTCACTAAAAAGTTGGGTTCGTACAGATTTGTACAAGGTGATGACAATGACTTTGAAGTGTTCGATGGAATGCCTCAAAGAGTAAAGGATGCCTGGATGATGGGTATAAGCGGATCTATGTATTCAAGGACTGTTGCAACCAAGAAGGCAATTATGTTGATGCTTATGGTCAAGATGCTTCATCCTGGCTCAGGGTGGTGCACTATTGGCGATAGGAATGTGAATGTGATTATTCCTGATGGGAGTATTCTGGAAATGGAATTTGCGGAGAAGGCTCATGCTGTTGTATTCCTGCTCTGTATTGATGATGTGAATGACAAGGGGGCTCTCCCTCTTACCGCTCATTCTATGAAGGAGTTTGTTGATGGTTTGAAGGTAGGAGGGCTTAACTCTTACATTGCAATAATGAAAACAATGATTCAGCGAAATGTCCCGTACTTTTCTAATCTCGGGGATGAAGAACAAGTGGTTGTTCTTATGCTTTTAAGAAGTGGAGCTATAAAAGCTCAATCAGTATTGATGGACAGTGGGGGTTCCCCTTTTGATACATGTTTTCACGATATGCTAGGCGATTCGCCTTTGTGGAAAAATGCCTTTTTGACAATGAGAGGGTTTATGTTTAAACTCAGAGTGGAAGAACACATGTTTGTTCTTATTGCTAATGCTCAACCTGGTTATTTGGTGGGGAAATGGTTGTTTAGCTTCAACGTGGTGGTGTCCCTGTTCAAGTGTGGCGTTTTGCCGGTCTATTGCATGAACACTAGATTCAAGGATTGGAGGATCCTGCTTTGGAATGGCTTCTATGACTCAGTTCAAAATGATGAGCTGTGTGGAGACGACTGTTTCTTTGTTAGAGCTGCTTGTTTGGGTATCAATGGGTTGATGCTCGAAGATGGTGTAAGAATAGGCAAGATGGGAATGCGTAGCACTGACTTTGGTTTGGTGCTGAATTGCCATGATTTGATGATTATGAATTATGCTGGTGGGTTTCAGATGGATTATCAGTTGTATGGTGGTGGTCCCGCGCGAGGGGACCTATTTGCTGATGTTGCTGTGGCATATTATTCTGCTGTTAATGCAGCCTGTTGCAAGTTGATTTTTACGAGGAAACGTGGAAATGTTGCAGGAGTGAGCAATAGTGGGAACGCTATGCTCCGTATCGTCCTCCAAATGTTATTAGTGAGCACTAGTGCCGACAGGTTGGCAGTGCTATACGAGTATAGCAGTGTAGTTGGGATTGTGGCCCCTCAACTGTTTGATTCGATTGGCGATTTCAAGGAGGTTTTTGTCGGCTGTATTTCTAGTCACAATGTTTGTTTTGATTCTCCAGGTGGGGTGATGTTGAAATGGATTTTTGATAGTAGACCTATGTCTAAGGCGATGCTGTTGAAGCAGTTTGTGCACCTGGGAAGCTCCTATGGCTGCCTCTCGTTACCTCGGCTTAATAGGGGGAAGCATCAGGCGAGTGTGCTTGGTTGTAGACTGATGGCTACTCAGCTCTTAAGGACTGAGGTTGTAGATGCTATTCATAGCACGAGTCCTTTGAATAGAAGAAACTATAGGTGGTTTGCTTCTGCAGTGACGGAGCCGGGTGGTTTTTCAAATGTTGCTGGGCACTATTGCTTGCCGCATATTGTTGATTTGAGGATGACCAGTGTTGGTCCTGTTTTTTTATGTGCAACCATGAGTTGGGCGCTCTCATCCAGGGAGTTAGAAGTGCTCACTCCTCTGGTGAGTATTGAAATCGTGGTGATTACTTTCCGGGTAATGCATGGATGTGCAGGAACAGGAGCTTGGGGAGGGACCACTTCTAGTGGTATTTTAATCAGAATGTGTGCAACTTAGTGGTTTAGTTGCTTAGTTTGTTTGTTGCCAGTTGATTGCTAGTTTATCTAGCATTATTGTTGTTTTTTCTTTGTTGTTCCGTTAGGTAGATGGTTTTCTAATCGCGGGGTATGCCCCTAGAGATGTAATCATTTTCCTATGGTATAAATTTTAATTAGCAAAAAAAAAAAAAAAAAACAACCCTTGCCACAATACACCGTCGCAGTAACCCCAACACGATGTGGGATTGCAACAAAATGAATGAGCATTAGAGCTTCTAATGGCTCAGCAGCCTCCACCCCTTCAGTAGTAACTTGTTGTACAGCAAGATCACAATACAAGCTAGTGCCTCCTTTGTCAGCCTTTGACATTTCCACCTTTTTGAAACGCAACGCGCCGAGAAGATGCAGATACCAGGCCTCGAAGGGGCTCCTTCCAGTGAGGACATCAATAGAGTGCTTGGCCTCTCCATTATCTATATGAGCTGAGTCTGAACTCAGCCCCTTCATCACCTTAGCTTGGACCTTGGATATGCAAACGCAAACCATAACACCACTACGACCCACTTGTTTGACAATAGTATTCACAATACTAGCCTCCAAAATCCTAAAAGAATCTTGCAAACAGAAGTGATAAGCCAACAAGTACCTGAACAATCTCATATCAAAAGCGAAAGCCGGGCACCAAGCCACGTATACCATTGTATTGTCCATCGAACTCATCAATGGACTCTTCATTGAGTTATAAGTCGAGCAAGCTTCGGGAGAACCCTTCATCTCCGCTTCGTATCTCAAAATGCAAGAAGAGAAATCAATACCATATAAAACAATTTGAGGGACCATACCCCCAACCTGCTCCTGTCTTTGAGAATAAGAGTTCATCGACTCTTCAACATAACGTTCTACCGAAAGCAAACCTCGCTTCGTCCACTGTAAATTGGATATCTCCGAACAAATATTCTTGGAAGAATTTTTAAAAGACAAATGTTCAAACACTTGACAGTTGTCTCTCTCCCAGGTTGCAAGAAAAAAGCCTGAAAACTCCACAAAGGACTTCGATCCCATCGAATCCTTAAAAACGGAGCCTTCTACCAACGATTTCTCTGAACAATCATCGAGCAGATTTCCATAGAAACCAGCAAGCACCGATAGTTTACCCATTCCACCGTAAGGATCCTCAAAAGTGAATTCCGGAACCTTTTCTTCATTTACCATATCTGGGATAAAACTCTCCCCTTCCACCATAAAAGGAAGAAAGCCATGAATTCTGATGTTCGAAAACCCACCACAGACAGAGAGTTGAACAGAACAGTCTTCGCTAAATGAGACACCAGGAGTCTTAAGAGAAACCCTAGAACAAACACCAGGACACAAATCCGAGATAAAATCTCGAAAGCCCTTCAAAGATCTAAGAAACTAAATAAGATATTAATAAAAGAAATATGGTGAAAGAGTGTGAGATAGAAGATAAAAGATGGATTAACGAAGGATGATTTAGGAGATCTGATGAAGAATGTGTGTAGATTAAAGAGGCGACTAGAAGAATTTTTAGGGTTTTAGAGAGAAGGGAGAGGATTTTCTCTCTCTAGACTCTCATTAATTCCAAACAGTTTTTAAGTACTAAAACGTGTGTTCTTGTTATTCTCTCATACAGTACTTGATTCTATCTTGTGTATTCGGCCTAACAATTGGTATCAGAGCCAATCTGTTACTTTATTACAGTTTAAGATCCAAACACAACTATAATCATGTTAGAGATTCCTCCTCCAACAGGTCTAGGTTCTGAGAAAGCTCCTACTACTGTGAGTAGGTATGAGACAATTAGGGTTCCTATACTCCGGCCAGCAGAGTATGCAATCTGGAAGGTGAAGATGACTATGTTTCTGGAGGCTACAGATGTAACACCCCCAGATCCGGGGTCAGGGATCTGGTCGTTATGGTCTCAATATCCATCCACAAAACCAACATAATCTAAATTACAACCTTGTGACCCAAAACAACAACATAAAACACACCCGTTATAGTCCCAGAGATGAAATCAGAGTAACCAACAATTATTATTAATCACAAGTTTGAGTTCTTACAACCCAAAGAATTACAATTAACCATTACAACTCTTTGCCATCCATTTGTATATGCCATATAATGAATACACTTGATACTCAAATGCTAACAACTAGCCTACCAGTAGTTGCCTCTTCAGCAATGGTAGTTATGACCTCAGCGATCATTCCTCTGACGGCTGTCACCTGCTTACGCTGAGTGCGCCTTGCGCGATCAGAAGGCGCGGCCATCTGATCTAGCTGTTGTTGTGGTATAAATAAATAAAGCAAGGGTGAGAAATAGCCCACCTAAAAGAATATAACTGAACAGTATTTCCATATGCCATGCATTAACGACCGTATTTCCAATACAAGGTATGAGATGTAGTTACAAAGTAACTTAAAATATAATTGATCCGAAGAAATATCTGCTTTGGCAAAGATAAGCAAGATATTATCAAATTTTCATGATAGAGGAACTTGCTGGAAGAATATTGCAATTCCAGTTCAAGTACTTTTCAAACCTGCCAACAATGATAATGTTGCAAAAAATTTCCCAATTTGGAAGATGAACTAATACGGGAGCTTTGCCGCGCCAGGAGCCACAACATTTACGATGATCAGTCGCATGTCATGCTCCCCATCATTTGTTCTCTACATTTAGAAGGAAGCACCGACGGATCGCCCGCCCTCTGGAACCCCCCGGCCAACGGTTGGGCCATTAATTGCTGGACCGGCGCCACTCGGCCACTTACGCGTCTCCTAGTTCGAATAACATCCATAACTCTGAAACATAAAGTTCGTCCCCCTTTCCCCAAGTATAGTACTTGTTGATAGGACTCCACAAAGTAGTCGTATCTAATTGGAAAGGAAAATTTCACCAATATTTCCCAAGCTGATGCTTGTTAATGGATATAAACTTGTTCCATCAATCTTACCCCTCGAGCGTTGAGGAGATAACCAAACAGACTCATATCGATGTTTGAAAGAATCAAGATGCGAGTGACAAGATAGTTTAGCAAGTATAGGACCGGGCAGTCCAATAAATAACATCTCTCAAGTGAGGCCCCCTTATATATTTTTGGAAGTTGAGCGAGAGTATTTAAATCTTCTTTAAGATAGATTTAAATAAAAATAGAGTTTTGGGAACCTCCCCTTGATAAAAATAGTTATAAAATACTCCAAAATATTTTACACCATATCTGAAGGTGATAGATAATCTTTGAATAATATGAATCATTATAAAAGAACTTAAAAGGATTTAAATAAATACTCCAAGAATATTTATTAACTCAATATTAATTAAGGAATATGAATAAATCATAATATTACTCGTAAGTAATCGTCAAATGAATATTTAGAATTATTTACTAAATAACTCTTTTCTTTATATGAATATTCAAAATAATATTCATTAATTAAATAAACTCAAATAAATGTTTAAAATAATGTTCACTAAATAAATCCAATCTTAAATGGATATTTGAAAATAATAATGTTTATTGGTGAAATAAACATCCCTTGGATATTTGATATAATATTCATTGAATTAATAATGAATATTAAACTTAAGAATGATACTTATTGATGAAATAATTGTCGACTGAATATTTGAGACAATATTCAATAAATAAATAATGAATATTCAATCTTAATAATATTTATCGAAGAAATGATTATCGAATGAATATTCGAAATTATGTTCAATAATTGAATCGACTTTAAATGAATGTCGAAGATAATATTTATCGTCTCAAGGGAATATTCAAAATAATATTTATCGATGAACTGGAGTTCGAATCAATGTTCAACTAATATTTATATCAAAAAAAAATAGAGATTGAATGAATATTCGAAATAATATTCATTTAAATAAATAAGGCTCGAATGAATATTAAAATAATATTCATTAAATAAATAAACTCGAATGAATATTCAAAATAATATTTATCGAAGAAATAAGGATGAATATTCTCTAAGTAAATAACTTAACTGAGGGTTCGAAATAATATTCGAATATTAAATCGACTTTAGATGAATATTAAAGATAATGTTCATCGAATTATTAAATATCTGATGAATAACCTGAATAATATTTATCAAATAATCTCAAAGGAATATCTCAATAATATTCGTCAGATAAGAAATGGGAAATATTTACTTAATTATTTTCCTCTGAAAATAATGTCAATATATCAAGAAATAACGACTCCCGGTCTATAATCAAGGAATGAGGTTCAGATGCCCTTCGTTTAAGGGTCTTAGAAAGTTTCCGGCTTATAACTGATATAATAACTATCTAGCTCATAAGCCAACAATAATTCAGGGAACAAGTATATCAATATGACTTTGAAAGTAGGCATGCATGCTATGGCATATGTATAACAGAAAGCATATATATATATATATATATATATATATATATATATATTCACAACAACGGTCTTTTAAAAAGGATTTGAAACTTGCCTGGTAATCCTGTGGGTGTAGTGTACCTCGGTTCAATCCGGTGATCTATAAATAGTCACAATATCCGAGGTTAATCACTTTAACACTTCGACATGCTAAGTATATATTTAACTTAGGTTAAAACACATTTTCAAATTATCTCGTTAGGCAAACCCTAACATAACTCTTATTAATACCGCTATAATCCGACACTCGAATCCATCCTTAATGTCGGATCTTTCGTACATCTCGCTTAATCATTTATAGCCTCGTTCTTTGCAGCAATATGTTGTATTGATAATTCTTAACAAGTTTCATGTTTTAGTCGACTCGAGATTCCTCTTTTAATCTAGCCAAAATGGGTGGCCAAAGTAGTACCCCTAGAGTTGACTTTTCTGAGAATTACTATTCCGTGACTCGCACTTCAACACTTTTAACAAATCACTGGAAACGTTTTTAATTACGAAACCACTTTTAAAATGACATTTGGTATTTGTAATATTTATCATAAAATTTCCAATTCGAAGCCACGGGTCTAGATAAGTGAAATGTATTTTCGAAGTTCAGTCAACTACGGATCTTTACTATTCACACCTCTTTCACTAAAACGTTCATAACTCGGTAACCGTTAACTCAAATGACGCACCGTTTTCGCGTACATGATCTAGAGAATGTCTAGAAGGTAACTAACTCAAAATTTGACTTTGGTCAGAAGATCAATTTTTACAGATTTCACTAAAACAGGGCAGGAACTTTTTGGTGAATAGTGCTACCTCCAAAAAGTGGTTTCTTCGCACTTAACCTCGATTCGAACATTTTTATAAAATCGGAAAACGATACATTTTACTTGTGGTTTTCTCTCACGCCTTCCTTATGACCTCTAATATTTAATTATCAAGATTCGCCACTGACTTAACAACATTAAAGGGGTTCAATATCAGTTACAAACTTCCGATTACGGTTTCGAACCACTTTTACGAATTAAACCATAACTCCTAAACCGTAAGTCCATTTCATACGATCTTTATATCAAAACGAAGCTTATAACATACTCTAGCTTATCATGGCATAAATCGAAGCTAATCAGTGAGTTACATCTACTGTCAAGTTCGTGTTCTTAAGGTTAATGAAATTTCGGCATTACGACGGCTATAAATCGAATATTTCTAAATTCCAAACCTTCCAATAATCATGGTATCCACTCCAACCAACATATACATGATATATAACCATGAACTGAGGCCAAGCAATGCCTTTCCGTTCATCTAAACTATTTTTAACATTTACTAAAACCAAATCATAATCATGCTTATAACCATAACTAAGCTATATCCATCATAAGCATGCTTAAATCTCAAACAAGAGTTAGGGTTTCAAGAGGTTATACCTTCCTTAGAGAGTGATATAGCCTTACTAAGCCTTTTATGGTCCTTGTATAGCCTCCATGAAGCTTGGATCATCAACCAAAATCAAGATCCAAAAGTTTTGTTCTTGAAAATCACTATTCACCCTAGGCTTTGATGATTTGTTTGAAAATGGAAAAAGTGGTGTTTGAGGCTAAGATTTCTAGGGTATCACTTTTATGAAATATAGGACTCACCATAAAAGTTTGGAGATGAAACAAAGGGTGGAAGCTTGGTTTTGATCTTGGAATTAAGAGAATAGCCGAATGGCTATTTTTTTGAGAGAAAAGATGAGTTCTTGCCTTGCTTGCTTGGTTCTCTTGAATTATTGTGATGTTTAGAAAATATCTTGGCATAAAGTGGCTTTAGTAAAGTGGTGTGGTCATCCAATGTATCACCTCTTGCCATGTGTTGAATTCTTGTGGTGGAAATGATATAAACTTGTAACTAGTTTGGTTTAGTTGCTAATGATGCTAGTTCCTTGGTAACTAACTTAGTTACTTGCTCTTATCCACTAGCACATGCATGTATCTTTCCTCCCTGCTTGTTCTTTGTCCGGTTATTGCTCAATTTGATTGATCGTTCGGAGGAATATCCCAAGGATTCCTAGTTAGGGTTTTACCAAAAAACTTCTTAATAATTCTATCACCATTCCATCTTTCATTATAATCCTCCAATTAATATTCCTCAAATATTAATTATTAAATCCTTAATCTATCAGTGTCTAGGGAAAAACTCGGAGAAAATAAAAGTAATGTTTTTCAGAATCTGACAGTCTTTACATACACTTATTTTCCCCTCGGATCACTAATACGAACTCAGAAATTCATTCCGGGTACTTCTATATAGTGTCGCCTCATAATATTCTTATTTCTATCAAAAACACTATTCATCACTTATTCTCTTTTTAGTCCTGGTACTTAGAAAATATCTTTGTGCTTCCTCGAGCGTTCCTTAACTCTTTCATGGAACCTCCATACTTGTAACTGATATCGATCTGGATGACATGATGGTATCTATTTCTCTCTAGGGAATCTTATCTTAACTTTCTAGGAGATAGATTATTCTAATCTAAGTTATCACCCAATAGCATCCTTCAGGACATACAACCTTGGAATCTATATCCTTTCATTATTCATTCCTTAAAACCAGTATTACATTGTAGTTGTAACCACTGTTCACTCTTACATTAATACATAATAAAAAGTTTTAATTCTACCAAAAAATCTGGGTTCTTACAGTCTCCCCTCTTTAAAAGGATTCCGTCCCGGAATCAGGTATAAGATAATTGGGTACTTGTTGGTTATTTCACTTTCCAATTCTCTGGTCGATCCTTACACATTCCAATCTTTCTAAAGCACATCGTACTGGTGTTACAATACACCCTTTATCCGTTCTACCAATTCTTTGATACTTCGTACAACACATTATCCGGTATACGCTGTTGTCCGGTCTTTTACTATTAACTTTATTGGTACGTGCAGTGACTTCGGTATCACTATTGCGCTACGAATTCGGAGATAACCTTACTCGTACTACGTTCATGATCGCTTTTACCTTCGCAATCTGGATCTATATATATTGAAGTGGAAAATTTATTGAGAAATCACTATGATCAATGAACATTTGTTATATTGCATAGTTAGTACAGAAGGGGGCCAGCCTTTAGTACTTGACAAGCAATTAAACAATTAATGGCATTCCACTTAGACTTCTATCACATAGACAGATCGTCACGTAGCGGTACCTCCCCTCCTTAAAGGGTTGTTCTCCTCAATTCAGAAGAATATGAATAAGTGAGAAGAAAAGAAAAGAATTTCAAAGATTCGTAAATTTTTTTTTTATTGCAAAATATCATACTTAGAATTTACCCCTGAACTATAGAGGTTTGTCAAAGAAGAAAATAGTCGTAATCGTAATAAATACTATGTTATCATAATCTCGTGTGTTAACGCATTCTCGATGTTCTGTCCATCTTTCTATGGACCATCATATCCTAATCAGTACTTCAAATATCATGTCATTCCAAAATTTAAACCATCCAAAACAAACCTGGATGATTTCTCTAGCTTAGATTCAATTCCGACCCTTCCATAGTCGTTGTCATCTAATTCCGTAGAAAATCACCACTACATTAATGTGGTCCATGGATAAATCGTCATCGTTTATCATTTACGTAGGGCTTTAATAGCTAGACATACGGGTTTCATGATTTGTCAAATCACCACTCTCTTAGGAAGACAAAATAATCACTATTCCTTACCCATAAGGAATACTTCCTGAACTTGATATAGATATCACGTGAAGAAGATAGAATTGCAGAAGAGCTTCAAGCGTTGCAGCTAGGATAGGTTGGTGAGATTATTAATCGTATATCTCTAGTTGAAGACTGGAAGCTCAGCGTTTTACTTAATCACTTGCCAACCTCATAATTCTCTATCTTGTTTGCACAGAAATACACCAATAATAACTTTCTTGTCATTCATCATCATGCCATTTAGCTTATCAGTATTTGTACCATCTCTGTTTCTGGTCATCTACTACCAATTCATTGTTACTTAACCTCCCCTCTCTCTTTCCAAAGAAAAGGCGAGTCTCTTGGGGAATTTTGTCTGGCCTGTCGTAAAGCCTTCTAGTGTCGGTAATGTGCTACCGGCAACATCAGGAATCGAATCTTTACTTAAACTATTCTTATAGTTGATCCTGGCACAATCATCAGATGGAATGTAACTTCCTCTACCACATTATGACCATCAAGGTCCTTTACACTATCATTCTATCTCTTTAGTATGAGCATATATACTTACTCCCTTATACTTAAAGTGTCGGCCACCTCATTGGCCTTTCCTGAATTTAATATTTTCTTGAAATCCATATTTTCTGGATCTATTCCAACTCAGGGTAGGAGCATCCTCCCTTGAACTCTGCTAGATGAGAGAAAACATATTCCAGTCTTTTTCCAAAAATCATTGCTTCCACCTTTCTGTGGGAACTTTATCACAGTTACTCCCAATCATATCTAGGATATTTCTTATCTCAGTCCTTTCTTATTTTAGGAAAATCTCAACCTTATTGGTCCAATCCATACTTTCTCATGGTTTCACACATGCTTCATCTGGCCTTATTGTTACTATGTCATACATTCCTGACCAAACTTCCCTTTTTGAAGTTCGGAATATTACCTCTTCCCTTATAAGGTTTCTTAGGTCATCCTCATCATTCCTCCTGTATCTTCTGGGTACAGGGTACATCAAACATCATTAATCAACTCTATAACAATTCTGTCTATGTACTTTTCGAGACTTCTTTCACAAATCCTTATAGGTTATTGATACCTTGTCGATTCAACTTATATCGTCTGATTTCACAATGTCTTTATTAGGGTTGATGCTATCCTTTGTGCATCCCCCAGGGTTCGTCTTAATCTCTGGACATTCTATCCTCAATTCTATTTTGAAGGAATACATACATCCTGTAATTGGCTATCCAATTATATATCCCTAATAAAGGTCTCTTTTCAATCACTCTCATCTTAATCGTCTATAGGTAGCTTAATGCTAACCTCTTCTTCTGAATGTCGGTCTACATGACCTTCCAAAAGACAAAATATGTCTATCTGCTCTTTCTTACAGGACTTGGTAATGGTAGCAAGGATGTTCTGGAAGATATTGGTCGTGTTCAACATGAATCTCTTAGTGCCTAATGCTTTTCTTGAGGACACTAAGTTTCAGATAACATTTATGCATCAAACTGCATTATCTCTGATAATCTACATAACCTTCCTTGGTCATTATCCTTAATCCGAATACACCCATGGCATTTATAAAGTCCATCATCATGTATCTCAATTTATTTTATATCAAGTTCTCGCGATTGGCGCTTGGTTAGAAGCTACCCCGCTTTGTCATTTCGTTGCTGGTCTAGTCACTTGCTAATCCTTTGTGACTTGGCCTCAACTGGCCATACTAAAATATATGAGTTTAGGGGTCGGCTAATAGCATTACTCTTCTAACAATTAATGGCATACTGCCTTCTACTTTGATACCTTTTGATCTTTTCAAAACTTTACTCCATATAAGTCTCAATCGACTTCTCGGTACCGTCTTCGGTCACCTTTCCTTTACTTTTATTCTTTCAGCTATTCTTATCAATTTCACGTGCCACAAAATCTTAACACTTCTGGCATAGCAACCTTTTTATTTAAGTCAATCCCGGAATTTCTCAGTCCGGCTCGCTTCTTAATTACATTTCTCTTTTTATCATCCAATCTCAACTTCATCAGTTTATCTCTAGAATCAATCGTAATAATCGGGGTTTGACTATCAGTCCATATAGCGGCTACCTTACTCAATCCATCGGGTTTGCTTTGGTTTCCACCCTTTTTAGTGACATTCTTTGATAATCAGAAAGACAAGGTTTGCCAAAATTCGTTGAATTCCTTTCCAGAATTTGGGACAATTTTAGTCAATCTATCCACCCACTGGTGACACTGGGAAGGTCTATGTCGATACCCGAAGAATAGTTCTAGGGACATCCAAGCAGGTCGAACCGTAAGCAGTTATAATTATAGAATGATCGACATAAAGTCAGAAGTTTAACTACTGGGAAGGGACCCAATATATATACATCCCCTAGAAGGGAAGTCAAAGTTTCAAACTGAAACATGCCACATCTTCCCGATACATATTCGTCCTATTAGTCGATACTACCAAATACCGGTCTTCTTAACAACTAGTCTCAGAAGGAACACTAACGTCGGGGTTAGTCATTCCACAAAATTGGCACTTCCATGGCTATCCAAATCTGGTGAACCGTGTTGTTCAAATATATTCGAGATTACGCTGCCATACTATATAAGCACAATGCCTAATCTGGTATGAGATGCATCATAATATATCCCAATGTTCTCCTTCTTCCATTTAGGCAACGCCAACGTTGGGTCGTCACCAATTTCATCTTTTAGCTCCAGGAAGATTTCCTCCCATTTTTCTGCCTATTCAACTTCTTAGTCCTTTGTTGGTGTGGTTGACCTTTCTCGCCTGAAACTGCCTTTAAATCGGCGGGGTCCACCAACACTACTCACTTGTTAATCGCATGTCCTAACAACGGAACTTCAATTGCCCGAACTCATACTCAGAGAACTTGGCAGACACTTACCTCCTTTAGGTCTCATCTAAAATATTTTCCATTATTTCTTAACCACTAATCGTATTACCCGATCCATTTATGATTCCGCATTGGATTAACTAATGCAACCACTATAATCCAGTCAAGGAAAAGAAAGAATTTAATATTCTCCTAAACCACATATATTTAACGCCTCTGGTTCCTCATTCCACTGAGTTAAAATAACCCTATACTTAATCTCTGACAATAGTCTTGTTACAAGTTTATCACAAACTCACTGGTCTTTTCCTCTTGTATAACCTTATCCAATCGGGCCATTACTTCCCAATGTCTTTACTTTCTAAGTTGCTCCATTTATAAGATGGGCATTTCCCTGAATAAAATCACCTTAACAATCTCAATTTGGTTTCATAAATTAAAACCTATGAAATCTGTCTTCTCATGGCGAATTACCATTGACAATATTCACACTAATCCATTTATCCGAAGATATGGCACTTGCCACCTATGTCTTAATTGTTCCTAGGGGCTCTGCTCCCCGTCCTATATCAATGTCTTTGATAATCATGCATCGTTCTAATTCCTTTCTCATTAATCTGAAAGTCTCCAAAGTTTCTTATCTATCCTTACATAAGATCTTGAGTAATTCCTCAAATCCATCTTACTTGCTGGTACTTCATCCGGTAGTCCGGCTATGAATCCAATATGCATCTTTAGTTCTCTTATTAATATCTCAGTTCTTTACGCTCACTTTGCTGAGAACTATGCCTTAACTCTTACAGTCTCTCTAGCTTAGCCCACATTTCCTTAAGTGTAAACTCCTTATACTTATCAATATTCTCCTTTTCTGCTGGAACCTCTTCCGGGTCCTCAGTAGGGTACTCTATCGAATCCACCATCCGATCTTCAGTATCAAAACAAGCATCATTGTGTTACTGCTCGTAATCCCCAAGGTCTGTCGCCTTAGTAGTCGATACGAGAACGAGCTAAGTTACTATCATGATACTTTAGGGTTCCCATAAGGGTTTTATTATGTCAATACTACATTATGTAGTCCGACTATGAACTTGGCAAGAGTTCTTATTATCTTAATGAATTTATTGTTTTAACGTCGCGTCATCTCTGGGATTTATAACGCTCTCTCTGATACCATTTCTGTAACACCCCCAGATCCGGGGTCAGAGATCTGGTCGTTACGGTCTCAATATCCATCCACAAAACCAACATAATCTAAATTACAACCTTGTGACCCAAAACAACAACATAAAACACACCCATTATAGTCCCAGAGATGAAATCAGAGTAACCAACAATTATTATTAATCACAAGTTTGAGTTCTTACAACCCAAAGAATTACAATTAACCAATACAACTCTTTGCCATCCATTTGTATATGCCATATAATGAATACACTTGATACTCAAATGCTAACAACTAGCCTACCAGTAGTTGCCTCTTCAGCAATGGTAGTTATGACCTCAGCGATCATTCCTCTGACGGCTGTCACCTGCTTACGCTGAGTGCGCCTTGCGCGATCAGAAGGCGCGGCCATCTGATCTAGCTGTTGTTGTGGTATAAATAAATAAAGCAAGGGTGAGAAATAGCCCACCTAAAAGAATATAACTGAACAATAATAATATATAACAGTTCAAAACATCTTTGATACCATATGCCATGCATTAACGACCGTATTTCCAATACAAGGTATGAGATGTAGTTACAAAGTAACTTAAAATATAATTGATCCGAAGAAATATCTGCTTTGGCAAAGATAAGCAAGATATTATCAAATTTTCATGATAGAGGAACTTGCTGGAAGAATATTGCAATTCCAGTTCAAGTACTTTTCAAACCTGCCAACAATGATAATGTTGCAGAAAATTTCCCAATTTGGAAGATGAACTAATACGGGAGCTTTGCCGCGCTAGGAGCCACAACATTTACGATGATCAGTCGCATGTCATGCTCCCCATCATTTGTTCTCTACATGTAGAAGGAAGCACCGACAGATCGCCCGCCCTCTGGAACCCCCCGGCCAACGGTTGGGCCATTAATTGCTGGACCGGCGCCACTCGGCCACTTACGCGTCTCCTAGTTCGAATAACATCCATAACTCTGAAACATAAAGTTCGTCCCCCTTTCCCCAAGTATAGTACTTGTTGATAGGACTCCACAAAGTAGTCGTATCTAATTGGAAAGGAAAATTTCACCAATATTTCCCAAGCTGATGCTTGTTAATGGATATAAACTTGTTCCATCAATCTTACCCCTCGAGCATTGAGGAGGTAACCAAACAGACTCATATCGATGTTTGAAAGAATAAAGATGCGAGTGACAAGATAGTTTAGCAAGTATAGGACCGGGCAGTCCAATAAATAACATCTCTCAAGTGAGGCCCCCTTATATATTTTTGGAAGTTGAGCGAGAGTATTTAAATCTTCTTTAAGATAGATTTAAATAAAAATAGAGTTTTGGGAACCTCCCCTTGATAAAAATAGTTATAAAATACTCCAAAATATTTTACACCATATCTGAAGGTGACAGATAATCTTTGAATAATATGAATCATTATAAAAGAACTTAAAAGGATTTAAATAAATATTCCAAGAATATTTATTAACTCAATATTAATTAAGGAATATGAATAAATCATAATATTACTCGTAAGTAATCCTCAAATGAATATTTAGAATTATTTACAAAATAACTCTCTTCTTTATATGAATATTCAAAATAATATTCATTAATTAAATAAACTCAAATAAATGTTTAAAATAATGTTCACTAAATAAATCCAATCTTAAATGGATATTTGAAAATGATAATGTTTATTGGTGAAATAAACATCCCTTGGATATTTGATATAATATTCATTGAATTAATAATGAATATTCAACTTAAGAATGATACTTATTGATGAAATAATTGTCGACTGAATATTTGAGACAATATTCATTAAATAAATAATGAATATTCAATCTTAATAATATTTATCGAAGAAATGATTATCGAATGAATATTCGAAATTATGTTCAATAATTGAATCGACTTTAAATGAATGTCGAAGATAATATTTATCGTCTCAAGGGAATATTCAAAATAATATTTATCGATGAACTGGAGTTCGAATCAATGTTCAACTAATATTTATATAAAAAAAATAGAGATTGAATGAATATTCGAAATAATATTCATTTAAATAAATAAGGCTCGAATGAATATTAAAATAATATTCATTAAATAAATAAACTCGAATGAATATTCAAAATAATATTTATCGAAGAAATAAGGATGAATATTCTCTAAGTAAATAACTTAACTGAGGGTTCGAAATAATATTCGAATATTAAATCGACTTTAGATGAATATTAAAGATAATGTTCATCGAATAATTAAATATCTGATGAATAACCTGAATAATATTTATCAAATAATCTCAAAGGAATATCTCAATAATATTCGTCAGATAATAAATGGGAAATATTTACTTAATTATTTTCCTCTGAAAATAATGTCAATATATCAAGAAATAACGACTCCCGGTCTATAATCAAGGAATGAGGTTCAGATGCCCTTCGTTTAAGGGTCTTAGAAAGTTTCCGGCTTATAACTGATATAATAACTATCTAGCTCATAAGCCAACAATAATTCAGGGAACAAGTATATCAATATGACTTTGAAAGTAGGCATGCATGCTATGGCATATGTATAACAGAAAGCATATATATATATATATATATATATATATATATTCACAACAACGGTCTTTTAAAAAGGATTTGAAACTTGCCTGGTAATCCTGTGGGTGTAGTGTACCTCGGTTCAATCCGGTGATCTATAAATAGTCACAATATCCGAGGTTAATCACTTTAACACTTCGACATGCTAAGTATATATTTAACTTAGGTTAAAACACATTTTCAAATTATCTCGTTAGGCAAACCCTAACATAACTCTTATTAATACCGCTATAATCCGACACTCGAATCCATCCTTAATGTCGGATCTTTCGTACATCTCGCTTAATCATTTATAGCCTCGTTCTTTGCAGCAATATGTTGTATTGATAATTCTTAACAAGTTTCATGTTTTAGTCGACTCGAGATTCCTCTTTTAATCTAGCCAAAATGGGTGGCCAAAGTAGTACCCCTAGAGTTGACTTTTCTGAGAATTACTATTCCGTGACTCGCACTTCAACACTTTTAACAAATCACTGGAAACGTTTTTAATTACGAAACCACTTTTAAAATGACATTTGGTATTTGTAATATTTATCATAAAATTTCCAATTCGAAGCCACGGGTCTAGATAAGTGAAATGTATTTTCGAAGTTCAGTCAACTACGGATCTTTACTATTCACACCTCTTTCACTAAAACGTTCATAACTCGGTAACCGTTAACTCAAATGACGCACCGTTTTCGCGTACATGATCTAGAGAATGTCTAGAAGGTAACTAACTCAAAATTTGACTTTGGTCAGAAGATCAATTTTTACAGATTTCACTAAAACAGGGCAGGAACTTTTTGGTGAATAGTGCTACCTCCAAAAAGTGGTTTCTTCGCACTTAACCTCGATTCGAACATTTTTATAAAATCGGAAAACGATCCATTTTACTTGTGGTTTTCTCTCACGCCTTCCTTATGACCTCTAATATTTAATTATCAAGATTCGCCACTGACTTAACAACATTAAAGGGGTTCAATATCAGTTACAAACTTCCGATTACGGTTTCGAACCACTTTTACGAATTAAACCATAACTCCTAAACCGTAAGTCCATTTCATACGATATTTATATCAAAACGAAGCTTATAACATACTCTAGCTTATCATGGCATAAATCGAAGCTAATCAGTGAGTTACATCTACTGTCAAGTTCGTGTTCTTAAGGTTAACGAAATTTCGGCATTACGACGGCTATAAATCGAATATTTCTAAATTCCAAACCTTCCAATAATCATGGTATCCACTCCAACCAACATATACATGATATATAACCATGAACTGAGGCCAAGCAATGCCTTTCCGTTCATCTAAACTATTTTTAACATTTACTAAAACCAAATCATAATCATGCTTATAACCATAACTAAGCTATATCCATCATAAGCATGCTTAAATCTCAAACAAGAGTTAGGGTTTCAAGAGGTTATACCTTCCTTAGAGAGTGATATAGCCTTACTAAGCCTTTTATGGTCCTTGTATAGCCTCCATGAAGCTTGGATCATCAACCAAAATCAAGATCCAAAAGTTTTGTTCTTGAAAATCACTATTCACCCTAGGCTTTGATGATTTGTTTGAAAATGGAAAAAGTGGTGTTTGAGGCTAAGATTTCTAGGGTATCACTTTTATGAAATATAGGACTCACCATAAAAGTTTGGAGATGAAACAAAGGGTGGAAGCTTGGTTTTGATCTTGGAATTAAGAGAATAGCCGAATGGCTATTTTTTTGAGAGAAAAGATGAGTTCTTGCCTTGCTTGCTTGGTTCTCTTGAATTATTGTGATGTTTAGAAAATATCTTGGCATAAAGTGGCTTTAGTAAAGTGGTGTGGTCATCCAATGTATCACCTCTTGCCATGTGTTGAATTCTTGTGGTGGAAATGATATAAACTTGTAACTAGTTTGGTTTAGTTGCTAATGATGCTAGTTCCTTGGTAACTAACTTAGTTACTTGCTCTTATCCACTAGCACATGCATGTATCTTTCCTCCCTGCTTGTTCTTTGTCCGGTTATTGCTCAATTTGATTGATCGTTCGGAGGAATATCCCATGGATTCCTAGTTAGGGTTTTACCGGAAACCTTCTTAATAATTCTATCACCATTCCATCTTTCATTATAATCCTCCAATTAATATTCCTCAAATATTAATTATTAAATCCTTAATCTATCAGTGTCTAGGGAAAAACTCGGAGAAAATAAAAGTAATGTTTTTCAGAATCTGACAGTCTTTACATACACTTATTTTCCCCTCGGATCACTAATACGAACTCAGAAATTCATTCCGGGTACTTCTATATAGTGTCGCCTCATAATATTCTTATTTCTATCAAAAACACTATTCATCACTTATTCTCTTTTTAGTCCTGGTACTTAGAAAATATCTTTGTGCTTCCTCGAGCGTTCCTTAACTCTTTCATGGAACCTCTATACTTGTAACCGATATCGATCTGGATGACATGATGGTATCTATTTCTCTCTAGGGAATCTTATCTTAACTTTCTAGGAGATAGATTATTCTAATCTAAGTTATCACCCAATAGCATCCTTCAGGACATACAACCTTGGAATCTATATCCTTTCATTATTCATTCCTTAAAACCAGTATTACATTGTAGTTGTAACCACTGTTCACTCTTACATTAATACATAATAAAAAGTTTTAATTCTACCAAAAAATCTGGGTTCTTACAACAGATCCAGAATATCTTGACAGAATTTATGAAGGTCCTCATAAACCTACAAATTTATCTGCTGCTGTTGCTGGTGAGGAATCAAAAGTAATTCCAAAGGAAAAGAAAGATCTGACTGCTGAGGATCTTTCATCTATTGCTAAGGATGCAAAAGTAAGGCATTTACTTCACAGTGCTTTAGACAATGTTATGTCTAATAAGGTGATTAACTGCACAAATGCAAAAGAAATTTGGGATGCACTTGAGGTTAGGTGTCAAGGAACTGCTGCTATCAAGAAGAATAGAAGGAACATACTCACACAGGAGTATGAGCACTTTGAGGCAAAGTCTGAAGAAACCATGACAAAAACATTTGACAGATTCTGTAAACTACTCAATGATTTGTCATTGGTTAACAAAGAGTATGATCTAGAAGACTCAAATCTCAAGTTTCTTCTTTCTCTACCTGAAAAGTGGGATGTGAAAACAACCACTATAAGAGATAACTATGATCTTGTTGATACTGAGATTGATGAAATCTATGGACTGCTCAAGACTCATGAATTGGAAATGGAGCAGAGAAACAGGAGATCAAGCAAGAAGTTAAAGTTTGTTGCTCTCAAGGTTGAAGAGAAACCCTTGAAGAAGAAATCAAAGGGAAAGGCTTTAGTCATTCATTCTGAAAGTGAATCATCAAATGATTCAAACACTTTTGATTTATCTAACTCTGAGGATGATGAAGAAGAAATGAGAAAAATGGCTGTTTTATTTAGCAAAAAAAAAAATTGGCTGTTTTGATGGTAAAGACCTTTAAGAAGATGGGTTTCAAGAACTTCAAGAAGGGAAAAAGATTTTCTAGAGATTCAAATGACAGAAAGAGTTTCAGAAAATCTGAGAGAAGAGATACCAAATCTGGGAAGAAAGACAAGTCTGAAATTCAATGCTACAAGTGTAAGGAGATGGGTCACTATGCTCCTGAGTGCAAGAAGGGTAAAACTGAAAAGGCACTCTATACAAAAGACAGAGACTGGGCAGACACTTCAGACTCAGATGAGGAAATTAACTATGCACTCATGACCTTTAACATAACTGAATTGAGGATTTATCTTAAAGCGTTGCACATCAGTTATAGAGATCAGACTTTAGAGAATGAGAGAATCAAGTATGAGAGTTCTCAACTTAAAGAGAGAAACAAACTTATTGAAGAAAAACTTGAAAACATGCAAAAAGTTCAGAAATAGAGAGATGATGTTGTTTTTCTAGAACAGGAGTTGCTTGGTAAATATAAGCAACTAGAATCTGAATTGGAGGATGCAAATCACATTATTAAAACTTGGACACACTCTGGAAAAGACACTCAAGAGGTTTTTCAATCAGACACAGTAGGTCTAGGTTATTCTGAGGATGATGTACTTAGGTTTCAGAATACAGTCAAGATTAGACCACCACTTTTTTCTAAGAAATTTGGAACATTATAGAATTCGAAAAAAATGAGAGTTGGTCTATTTTCTCTCTAGCTTCTCTCTTCTTTCTCTCTCTAAAATCTAAACACTTTCTACACTAGACCTAATCCAGCCTACCTGAATCCATCTCTCTCTTTTTACTCACCTAAATTTCTCTTCTTTGTTTTTTTGTTCGCTCAAATGTCTCGGAAAAGGGTTTCCTTTCTGGATGACTCGTTGTTGGAATCTGAGAGATCGAGTGTCTACCCCTTTGTGGGTAACACTGATAAGAACGATGACTGCAAGTATGATATGCAGACTCGGGAGGGGCCGGTTCCGAGCCCGAGTCCGAAAAAGGTTTCTTTCGCGAAGAATTTGGTGACGTTGATACCATCAGAGCGGGGAAATTGAGTAAATGTTGCCCATGGATCCCAAAAGAGGGTGAAACTGGATAAGGATGCTTTAGTTGGTAACATTGAGTTGATTAGTGATATCAAAAATCATGAGATAAAGGCCCATGAGGGGTTGGTTTCGATGACGAGCCTGAAAAGGGTTTCTTTTGCGGAGAACCTGGTGTCGGTGATACCATCGGAGGGAACCCACCCCAAAGAGGGATCTTTCGCGGGGGCTATTTCATCGGACAATGGATGATCTTTTGTTTACCCTCTTGTGGGTACCAATAGGCTGAGTATAGATCGTTCAGGAGGTGTGTCTAAGCCCCAGGAGGGTTTGACATCGAGTATGAGTCCTAAAAGGGTGTCCTTTGCGGAAAAGTTGGTTACGACGATCCCCAATGTTAGAGGGGTGTCGTCTCAGAGGAAGGAGTCAGGATGTGTTGTGACTAAATCCAGTGCCAGGAGTTTGGGCAGTGGCCATTTGGCTATTGATGTAGGTGGTATTGGAAAGTGTGTCTCAAGATTGAGAGTGGATATCTCTAAGGGATATTCTGATCCTTATGAAGATATGGCCAAGGCTGATGGGAAGGGTCTCAATAGGCCGCTTGGCAGTGCTACAAGCAAATGGAGAACGGTCAGCAAAAAGAGTTGGTCGTCTATTGATAGCTCTTCTGGGATTGCTGCAAGGAGGCGCAGTGCTCGGAATGTTCAATTGGTGGAAGGTAATTTCTTCTACTCTAATAGGAATAAGGTAAATGATGGTTGTTTTAATGGGGAGTCTCCTATTGATTTAACTAATTCCATGGTTACTATTACTGATGGAGGAAATGAGGGCTTGAGCGTTAACACTACGCATAATGTTTTGCCTAGTGACTTGTTTATTATGAGTTCTTCGGGGGGAAGGTTATTTCGAACCTTGATGAGAAAGATGGGGATTTGGAGGTAAATGTAGATTCGACAATGAAGGTAAAAGATGCTAAAATGCTGGGAGGCAAACTCGATTTAACGGAACCTGATCTAATTAAGTCTACGGTTGCTATTGATGGAAAGGGGGATGTTAATCTCAATGTCCAGGATATGGCCATGGTTGGTGGTTGGGCCATGTGCAATGTGGAAGAGGAGAAAGTGCAGGACTATACCCTTGTTCCTAGATGGAATAGAGTTGGGATTGGAATTTCTAGAACAGATGGATTTCTTAAAAGTGTGATAATGGTAAGGGGAGATCTGAGGTCTTCTATTTCATCAAACTGGGTTCTTTTAGAGGATACAGATCTTGGTGTCGGTCTGTGTGGCACACCGTTGGAAGAACAGTCGATTGGCGTTATGTGCAAGAGTTGCTGGAAGAACAGTCATGGGCTGCAAGTCAGAAAAATGTGGACTATCTATGCAGATATCAACATTGTTGGATGCAAGTGGCATCAAAAAAGCAGATGTGTGAATTGGTGTCAAGCTAGCAAGCCTGATTTAAAGGATTTTAATCGGGCTGCAATAGAGGTTGAAATTGTCGATGCTGATACTGGTGTCCATGTGGATGTTGATACAGAGTTGGATGTGCGTAATCAATGGGGAGGGGAGGTTTCTTGCTCGGGAACTAAACTGTCCAGTTTGAGTGCCTCTCGAAGATGGAGTTGCTAGGGTTTTGTCAAAAACGATTTAATGACTCTTGACCCTAAAGTAATACATCATTATGTATTTATATGAGAGAGATAATGGGCTAAAATAAAAAAAAAACCGAATTGGGCTTCCTTAAACTCAATTCTATTTCTATTCTGATTTTATTATTGGACTTCCTTAAATCCAATTTTGTTCTTACTTTATTAAATTCGAATTTGCTTAGATAATTAATTAGGACCAGTCCAATTAATTAAATAGCCAATTCTCAATTTAATAATGATTTAATTTAAATTCTTAATTTAAACTAAAACTCCTTTTAAGACGTTCTAAGTGTGTGACCCTATAGGTTATTATTACGTTGGCAATAATTTTAATATCTAATAAAATTATAAACAATGAGCGGTATCTAGTAATACATGATTGCTACCCAAGTAATAATAATAATCGGTGATCCAATTCAAACTTTTTATGATTAATGTTTCTGTGTAATATAATCCCTTTAACCAAATATTATAGATTAAACTCGAGGCATGTGTTTAGTCATCCTCTTCAACATTTAATCCGGGTTTACTTGATCCATGAGTAGACTATTAAAACAAATCATTATTTGAGCACGGCCATGCATTTTATAGTCTCACTCAATCAAGAGGCCAATAATATCTCTCCTAATTCTAGGAGGGTTAAATCCTTTATCTATCATTCATATTTCTCATACGACTCATGATATACCCAATGTCCACTTTTATCATCACCCGGTCAAAGGTAACTTTTAATGTAGTCAAAGTATATTAATCCTCGTATAGAAATATAATGATCTCAAGTCAAAGGACCATTACACCATTATCACTGTGAGTCTTTCTTATGACTTTATTAAACATGAAGAATCTCACTGTGGGTCTGTCCAGTACCATGTACCCCTACATGTACCTATGTTTTTGACTTTAGTATCTCCATACTTATAACCAATGAGATGTGGTTATCTGTCAAACAATATACTAGTCTATTTACGTATTATTATTGCCCTGTAATAATAATACTTGACTAGGGACCTTTAAGAATATGATATATTATATAATCTCAAGTTCAAGTCATGTACTTAAACTATACAATGTGTATCATGATTCTAAGGACATTTATTATGCTAACAAATATATCGCAGTAATTAAAGTCATAATAAATACGTTTAATGAATAATCAAATGACATAAGGGTTTATTAAAAGAAACAATTTATTGCCTCTAGGGCACCTACACTTACACTGTGAACTAGGCCTGAAATTTTGGAATCGACCTTCCAGCATCTGCAGAACCAGCAGCTTCACCAACACCAGAGTTAGGCTTCATAGGAACATAAGGGCCTTTCTTTGTGCAGTCAACATAATCTTCGTCTAGTGCTGAGAGATGAAGATGCATCTTTACCTTTCAATGAAAGTAGTTGTCTTTGTCAAGAATTGGAATCTTTACCCCTGTGTCCTTCTTTCCCATGGTACTAGATCTTTAAACTTCTTGTATGTTAGAAGCTTGCTCTGATACCAATTGATATTTCCCAGTTGCACACCTCAAGATTGTAGAAGGGGGGTTGAATACAATCTTGTAAATTTCTTTCGATTTTAAACAAGACAACAGTTAAACTTCAATGGAGACCGATGGATAAGTCGAAGACTAAAACGTAAAGAGACAGAAATGAACAAACACACAACACACTTAAAAATTTCAGGTGGGGTTTTCTCGACTCCACCTAAGGGTTGTATTGAAGAAAACTTCTCTGTGTAAACGAGTACACAGCTGCGAATACAAAGCTAAAACTATTACAAGAGAACCTAATGCTTATTGCTTTTTAGCTCAGTGTTTCTCTTCTCTGTTTAGCTATGCTACACTTGAAGTATATAAATACTCCAAGTTTTATAAACCCTACAAAATAAATGAATCTTACAAGTCAAAGTATTCTGCAGGGTTGCTGCCACTCCTTGTCTCCATATGATACAATTTTGTCTGGTTGTCTTGGACAGATATACACTAGATTTACCAGCTAGATTGTTTGTGAGAATAAGGAATGTTTCTTTTTCTTCTTCGTTTCCAATACTGGTTCCCATACCTCTTTTAAGTTTATCAACCCATGTGATTTGTTAGGCATGTCAAGTCGCCATCAACCTCTAATCCCAAGACATTATTGGTTGAAGCATTTTATCCGTTGATGTAGACATGGATCGACAGGTTGATTTATGCTTGTTGAGAATACCATATCCGTTGACGTAGAATCTTCATCTGTTGATCACCACTTCACTTATACAGAATTACATAGCACAACCTATATACAATTAGCTACCCTATTTTGCATATCCATTGATAGTCAACATGACTTAGGATTTCTAGCAACTATGGTATTAGCAAACAAACTTAAACTTAAATACAAGGTATGTTACAGACTTATCAGTTGATAAGCTGCCTCATCAACGGATGTACATGTTGGGTTCCGAGGCATAAAACGCAGCGGAATAACGTAAATATAACAAAAATTTCAGAACCCAAACGCAGGATCCATGTATAATTATGGACAGATTATGGAGATAACGAATCATACCTTTCAATAAAATTACTTTCACGAACACAACGGAGATCCTAGCTTTCACAACTTGTGTCTACCTCTCGGAAAACACCTCTATGGTATCCACACGAGCACCTTCAAGAACGACTCACGAACTTGACTTCGGAACGGACGTACTAGCCTCCCTCTTGATGATTCGTTTTTCTGCCTTTTCTTGCTGCCTCTCTCTAGGGTTTTTCACAAAAACGTAAATCCTCTTAACCTATCATTATCTATTTATAATGAGTGGTTAAAAGGCCCTAACAGCAAAAGCCCAACCTGATTAGGTTTAGGATTAAATAATAAAACGAAATTCTATTATTTAATTAATAACTAAGTCACACTTAATTATTATGTGCAGAAATACTCCTCTAATTCGAATTTATATTATTTCAATTAATTAAGTCTCACTTAATTAATATAATAAAATTCAAATAATCATCAATTAATTTAAATCCATAATTTAAATTAATTATTCCTTTAAGTGCTCAATGTGTGCGACCCTATAGGCTATTATTTAATTGGCAATAATTTTATTCTCCAATAAAATTATAAACAATGAGCGGTATCTCGTAATACATCATTGCTACCCAATTAAACAATAATTAAATCGTGATTCGATAAAACCTTTCATGATTAATGTTTCCATGTAATATAATCCCTTTAACCAAATATTATAGATTAAACTCGAGGCATGTCTTTAATCATCCTCTTCAACATTTAATCCGGATTTACTTGATCAATGAGTAGACTATTAAAAACAAATCATTATTTGAGCACGGCCATGCATTTTATAGTCTCACTCAATCAAGAGGCCAATAATATCTCTCCTAATTATAGGAGGGTTAAATCCTTTATCTATCATTCATATTTCTCATACGACTCATGATATACCTGATGTCCACTTTTATCATCACCCGGTCAAAGGTAACTTTTAATGTTGTCAAAGTATATTAATCCTCGTATAGAAATATAATGATCTCAAGTCAAAGGATCATTACACCATTACCACTGTGAGTCATTCTTATGACTTTATTAAACATGAAGAATCTCACCGTGGGTCTGTCCAGTACCATGTACTCCTACATGTACCTATGTATTGACTTTAGAATCTCCATACTTATAACCAATGAGATGTGGTTATCTGTCAAACAACATACTAGTCTATTTATGTATTATTATTGTCCTATATAATAATAATCGACTAGAGACCTTTAAGAATATGATATATATTATATAATCTCAAGTTCAAGTCATGTACTTAAACTATACAATGTGTATCATGATTCTAAGGACATTTATTATGCTAACAAATATATCGCAGTAATTAAAGTCACAATAAATACGTTTATTTAATAATCAAATGACATAAAGGTTTATTCAAGAAACAATGTATTGCCTCTAGGGCACCTACACTAACAATCTCCCACTTGCACTAGAGCCAATCACCCATGTATCTAATACCCATGGAACTAGTGTGACCATTGTGCTTTTGCTGCGACAAGCCTTTGGTCAGTGGATCTGCAATGTTATCATTTGTGTGCACTTTACATATGTGTATGTCACCCCTTTCATTAATCTCTCGAATGAGGTGATATCTCCTGAGTATATGTTTGGATCGGGAGTGCGATCTAGGCTCTTTAGCCTGTGCAATGACCCCATTATTATCGCAGTATAGATCAATGGGATCTGCAATCGATGGAACCACTTCCTAATCAATAATGAATTTTCGAATCCAAAAAGCCTCCTTAGCCGCTTCACAAGCTGCAATGTACTCAGCCTCCATTGTAGAATCAGCTACTGTTTCTTGCTTTGAACTCTTCCAGCTTACAGAACCTCCGTTTAGACAAAACACAAAACCAGACTGTGATACAGTATCATCCCTGTCTGTTTGGAAACTTGCATCGGTGTAACCTTTTACAACCAGTTTCTCCTCTCCTCCATACACCAAGAATGAATCTTTAGTCCTTTTCAGGTACTTTAGAATATTCTTGACTGCCGTCCAGTGACCTTCACCTGGATTAGACTGGTATATGCTCGTCATGCTCAAAGCATACGAAACATCTGGACGAGTGCATACCATTGCATACATGATAGATCCAATTGCTGATGCATATGGAACCTTACTCATGTGGTCCTTCTCATCCAATGATTTCGGACACTGGTCTTTAGAGATCGTTATCCCTTGAGACACGGGGACATAACCCCTTTTTGCATTTTGCATACCAAAACGATGCAAAACCTTATCAATGTATGTACTCTGACTTAGACCGGTCATCCTTTTAGATCTATATCTATAGATCCTCATTCCTAGAATGTAGGTTGCCTCTCCTAAGTCTTTCATAGAGAAATTGCTCCCTAACCAAGTCTTAACAGCCTTTAAAGAAGGTATGTCATTCCCCATTAGTAGTATATCATCAACATATAGTACTATGAATGCCACATGGCTCCCACTAACCTTCTTGTAAACACAAGGTTCATCCTCGTTTTGAATAAAGCCATACTCCTTGACTGTTTCATCAAAACGGATATTCCATCTCCTAGAGGCTTGCTTCAATCCATAAATGGATCGACGTAATTTACATACCTTGCCAACATTCCTTGGATCGACAAAACCTTCAGGTTGTGTCATGTACACATCCTCTTCAAGGCTTCCATTAAGGAAGGCTGTTTTGACATCCATTTGCCAGATTTCATAATCATGGAATGCTGCAATGGCAAGCAAAATCCTTATGGATTTGACCATAGCCATCCATGTCAGTTTTCTTCTTGAAAACCCATTTGCACCCTACGGGTTTTACCCCTTCAGGTGGATCAACCAAATTCCATACTTGGTTTTCGTACATGGAATGCATCTCGGATTTCATGGCTTCAAGCCATCTCTTAGAGTCTGGACTGTTCATAGCATCTTGATATGTGAGAGGCTCATCTTCATCTATGAGCATCAAATCACCACAATGAGTCAAGAGAAATCCATATCTCTCTGGCTCATGGCGAATTCTACCAGATCTACGAACAACCTGTGTTTCTTGAGCATTATCATTATTCTGCTCTTGTTCCACTTCAGGTTCAATGCTATTTTGTGATTCTCGATCTTCATCGAGATCTATAGTTCTCCCACTATTTCTTTTGGAAACAAAATCTCTTTCCATGAAGACATCATCTCGAGCAATAAACACTTTTTGCTCAGAAGGACTATAAAAATAATACGCCTTTGTTTCACTAGGGTATCCCACAAAATTGCATTCTTCGGATTTAGGTCCAAGCTTGTCAGATACTTGACGTTTCACAAACGCCTTGCATCCCCAAACTTTCATAAAGCTCATGCCTGACCATTTCTCCATCCATATCTCGTATGGAGTCTTTTGAACCTTCTTAGTAGGAACACGGTTAAGTGTGAAAGCCGCTGTTTCTAGAGCGTAACCCCAGAAACTAATTGGAAGATCTGCATGACTCATCATCGATCGTACCATGTCCAACAGGGTGCGATTTCTCCTCTCTGAAACTCCATTCCATTGAGGTGTGCCTGGCGGAGTGAGTTGTGATACAATACCACACTCTTTTAAATACTCTTTAAATTCGGTGCTTAGGTATTCACCCCCACGATCAGATCGTAAGATCTTAATACTTGCACCTCCGCCTATTTGCTTCTCTACTTCAGCCTTGTATTCTTTGAACTTTTCAAAGGAATCGGATTTATTCTTCATAAGATATACATATCCATATCTACTGAAATCATCAGTAAATGTTATGAAGTAGTAGTAGCCTCATCTAGCCATCACACGCATTGGACCACATACATCACTATGTATTAGCTCTAGACGTTCAGTAGCCCTTTGACCCTTACCAGTGAAAGGGGCTTTAGTCATCTTACCAAGCAAACAAGATTCGCATTCATCGTATGATTCAAAATCAAACTTATCCAAGTATCCATCCTTATGTAATTTGGATATGCGTTTCTCATTTATATGACCTAGACGACAATGCCAGAGGTATGTTTGATTTGAGTCATTGATTTTAAGTCGTTTGTTTTCTATGTTACAGACAGGATTATCTAAATCAAGAACATATAAACCATTAAATAAACGCGCAACACCATAGGTTAAATCATTCAAAGCAAAAGAGCAACTGTTGTTCTTTATTGTAAACAAAAAACCTTTCTTGTCCAAACAAGAAACAGAAATAATGTTTCTGCGAATCGCAGGCACGTAAAAACAGTCTTCAAGTTCTAAAACAAGCCCAAAGGGCAAAGATAAATAATAAGTCCCTACAGCTAAAGTAGCAACTCTTGCTCCATTGCCTACTCGTAGGTCCACTTCTCCCTTAGCCAAAGTCCTACTTCTCTGCAGTTCCTGCACATTTATACAAATGTGAGAAGCACATCCAGTATCCAATACCCAAGATGTAGAAATAGACAGATTGACTTCTAGAACATAAATACCTGATCCAGAAATCTGAACACCCTTCATTTTCTTCAGATCCTCCAAATAAGCTGGACAGTTTCTCTTCCAGTGACTAGGCTTGTGGCAATAGTGACAATCACCTTTGTCAGCCTTTGCGACATCTCCCTTCGGCTTTTTAGCCCTTTTGAAAGAGGGCTTAGAAGGACCAAGATCTTTTGGTGCAACCTTTTTCTTGCCCTTCCATTTCCCCTTTCCCTTAGCACCTTTCTTGCCCACCATCATTATGGGAGCTTTCTCAGGTGCCTTGACCATATTTGCTTCAGTGGTCCTCAGCATGGCCAACAATTCCATAGGAGTCTTTTCTTGCTCAATCATATTAAAAGTCATAATGAACTGAGTATAGTCGTTGTTCAAAGATTGCAAGATTATATCGACTTGAGCCTCTCGCTGAAGCGGGAAACCCAAACGAGCAAGGTAATCACAATACCCAATCATCTTTAGAACATGTGGTCCGACTGGTCCGTTGACCTGCTTGCACGAGAAGAGTGCTTTGCTCATGTTGAACTTTTCCACACGAGCCTGTGATTGAAACATCGTTGAAAGATGTTCAAACATAGTATAAGCATTCATATCAAAATGCTGCTTCTGAAGCTCAGCATCCATAGTGGCAAGCATAAGACAAGCCACATCAGTCGCATCATCAATATGCTTCTGATAAGCATTTTGTTGAGCAAGAGTGGCATTGGCAGCAGGGGCTGCCGGTGGAGGAATATCAATCACATAAGATTTCTTTTCCTGCATGAGAACAATTCTCAAATTCCTAGACCAGTCAAGGAAGTTTGATCCTGTCAGCTTGTCCTTCTCAAGGACTGATCGCACAGAGAAAGTGTTGTTTGTGTTTTGTGCCATTTGTTTTCTACAATGATAAAATGCATAAGATAAGTTAGATTGTTACAATAATTATGTTCAAGTGATTATGACATATTCATAATATATCTCCCACTATTTTTTATCAAATTAATAGCCCTTACTATTAAATCGGAAAGAATATCCCATAAATCTTTCTAGTGAGCCAAGATCCATATTTCGTCATATCCTAAGTCAACCACTAGTAGTCCTTAAAACATGATTATTTAGGTAGACAACAGTTGTCAATTATATCATATATAATTCTTGGATAGTTTGGTGAACAACAATTGTTCTTATCTATCTAATAGATTTTGAACCAAACTCTATGCTTCTAAGTTCATAATAGTTGAATATAACCGTTTATTTTCACCTTATTATGACGACTCAGTTAAGTTAGACCCAATGATACAACGGCCGAATATAACCGCTTATATTCGTCGCATCTCACCACGATAGACAGGAGTCCCCAGCCACTGGCAGTCATTCCCCTTATCGATCTAGGATTCAATGAGTGTTCATTCATTGGAAAGCATCCGATTAATACTTAATATTTTGTTAAGGGGTTTAGAAAAATTATAACGATCATGATCACATCATAAAGAGATCCTCAATTTTTCCTTGAATCAAATATTTCAAATTGACATCTTAAACTGTTCATTTCCAAGGTAGATGGAGGATCCCAATGGTCACACTTAATACCCATGAACCTTACGAATACGCATATCCGTTTTTGTCAGAAAATCCCAATTTTCGATATCAAAAATCCATATTTAATTCCATGTTTTAAAAAATCCATATTTCATAAACACAAGAATCTCATGATCGTTTGTTCATTTTAAAATCTTGAATCGTTGCAGATTTTATCTTATTTAGCATGGCAAGCATGGCATGGGTGACGTATCTAATACATGCATACAACATTAATCTAATTAAAGCATGCATCTTCTACTCTACACATACATTCCATACATCATATGTAAAGTGCATAAAGTAAACGTGCAATGGTTATGGCCCAATCCTATGTGATCTTTTCAAGCTAATGAAAAGATCAAGGTCAATCTATGGTAGATTAATATAAATACAATTTACAAGTCTTCATTCTTCTCTTTTCTTCTTGGTTGCTTCTCCTCATTGATCGTCCTTCAATCTTGAAGTACATTACATTGAATAATTGAATACAACCTATACTAATGTAATTACATAATAAAACTCAAGTTACATTCGAGGTTAAACAATTACAAGAATGAAGAAAATGACATGCAAGTCATATTTATAAAACCATAAACCATTAAACTAAAGGTCTTAAGGCCATAACCAGCACCATGCTCAAATACAGTTCATCAAATACAGTTCTGGAAGCATGTATCATATACATTCAAATCGTATCCCAATTTACAGATCGTGTCCATACACAATCTGTATAACAGTTTATATCACTATATAAAACATACAACATGCATAACATACAAAATCGCATACTAATCAGTCATGGCAGATTATAAACATGCTTGTATCATTATATCATAATATACAACATAACAGAATCATATATGGACGACATAACATATTATAATCGATATATCTCATTACTGTATCATGGCAGATTCATATAACATGCATACATGCATCGAATACAGTAAACACGTAACCAAATCAGTCCCTTATACACGTAGCTCTGATGCCATTGTTGGGTTCCGAGGCATAAAATGCAGCGGAATAACGTAAATATAACAAAAATTTCAGAACCCAAACGCAGGATCCATGTATAATTATGGACAGATTATGGAGATAACGAATCATACCTTTCAATAAAATTACTTTCACGAACTCAACGGAGATCCTAGCTTTCACGACTTGTGTCTACCTCTCGGAAAACACCTCTATGGTATCCACACGAGCACCTTCAAGAACGACTCACGAACTTGACTTCGGAACGGACGTACTAGCCTCCCTCTTGATGATTCGTTTTTCTGCCTTTTCTTGCTGCCTCTCTCTAGGGTTTTTCACAAAAACGTAAATCCTCTTAACCTATCATTATCTATTTATAATGACTGGTTAAAAGGCCCTAACAGCAAAAGCTCAACCTGATTAGGTTTAGGATTAAATAATAAAATGAAATTATATTATTTAATTAATAACTAAGTCACACTTAATTATTATGTGCAGAAATACTCCTCTAATTCGAATTTATATTATTTCAATTAATTAAGTCTCACTTAATTAATATAATAAAATTCAAATAATCAACAATTAATTTAAATCCATAATTTAAATTAATTATTCCTTTAAGTGCTCAATGTGTGCGACCCTATAGGCTATTATTTAATTGACAATAATTTTATTCTCCAATAAAATTATAAACAATGAGCGGTATCTAGTAATACATCATTGCTACCCAATTAAACAATAATTAAATCGTGATTCGATAAAACCTTTCGTGATTAATGTTTCCGTGCAATATAATCCCTTTAACCAAATATTATAGATTAAACTCGAGGCATGTCTTTAATCATCCTCTTCAACATTTAATCCGGATTTACTTGATCAATGAGTAGACTATTAAAAACAAATCATTATTTGAGCACGGCCATGCATTTTATAGTCTCACTCAATCAAGAGGCCAATAATATATCTCCTAATTATAGGAGGGTTAAATCCTTTATCTATCATTCATATTTCTCATACGACTCATGATATACCTGATGTCCACTTTTATCATCACCCGGTCAAAGGTAACTTTTAATGTTGTCAAAGTATATTAATCCTCGTATAGAAATATAATGATCTCAAGTCAAAGGATCATTACACCATTACCACTGTGAGTCATTCTTATGACTTTATTAAACATGAAGAATCTCACCGTGGGTCTGTCCAGTACCATGTACTCCTACATGTACCTATGTATTGACTTTAGAATCTCCATACTTTTTTTTTTGAAATACTTATAACCAATGAGATGTGGTTATCTGTCAAACAACATACTAGTCTATTTATGTATTATTATTGTCCTATATAATAATAATCGACTAGGGACCTTTAAGAATATGATATATATTATATAATCTCAAGTTCAAGTCATGTACTTAAACTATACAATGTGTATCATGATTCTAAGGACATTTATTATGCTAACAAATATATCGCAGTAATTAAAGTCATAATAAATACGTTTATTTAATAATCAAATGATATAAAGGTTTATTCAAGAAACAATGTATTGCCTCTAGGGCACCTACACTAACAGTACATAGCTTGGATATCCGTTGATAAGTTACAAAACTTAATCTTGTACACATATGTTTTTTAAGGTGTTTTATGGATGTATATCATCAAGGACAACATAATTCCTAACAATCTTGGAGTATTACTGCTTTGAATACATAGACATCACGGTTGTTGCTTCCAGTCTAGGATTAATTCAATGTTTAATAAGAGATTGGCCCTTGCATGGGTTTTGTTATTTTCATTTCATCTCAATATTTTGGATTATGGTTTTTGCATATTTGGTTTTCACATGTTAATTTGCATTGGTTTTACTATTGACATTTCATTTCAATCTTTTGGATTCTGGTTTTTGCATATACGGTTTTAAGATGTTAATTTAAACTTTTTTTGTCAATAGGCGTAACACTTGGTTTATGTTAATTTCTTATTGTTAAAAATTAGTATTATTTGTTCATTCGATGCACTCAAAGGATTTTGTTAAAAAACACTTTACTGATAACATGTAAGTTAAACAAAATAAAAAATGAATAATATATTTTACTAAATTTTAAACCGGTGCGTAGCACGGACAATATTGCTAGTATTATCAATAAGTATAAATTTATACTATACAAGCATATCTCTGGCAAGCAAGATGCTTACACACTCGGAAGTTAAGGCTATTTGCCTTAACAAAAAACCTTGGTTGCCACAGCCTTCCATGATCTTTAAAATATAAATCTTGAACTCATGTAATCACTTATACTATTAATCACTTTTTCTACACCTATATCACCAAAACAAAAACTATACCAAACACAAATAATGAAATCACCTTTTTATATTTCTAAATCACCAACAAATAATACCTATAACAAGATTAGATTACAACCTCCATAAAACAAAAATATCATTTATTCAATACAAAGCACCTTTTACATTTAAAATCACCAAAAACATATACAACAAGAACAGATTAGCAATTTAATATGAAAAATAATAATTTAGAAGTAAGCCACCTTTTTTATCTCCTCGAATCACTAAATAAATATAATCATTCATAACATAAATCACTATTTAACAAAATCACCAAAACAAATCACTACAAAACAAACTATCATCTTATTTTCAAGAACAATAATCAAGTACTTTTCAAATAATAAAATCACTTAAAAAAAATTAACAATTTATATTTTCTATCGGTATCCCATCTACCTACATTATATATAATTTTACGTCTTGAAATATTGAATAACCACAAATCAGTACTTGAAACCCTCTAAATTGACTAGGAATAACATGTATGTATTAGAAACTAGTAGAGAATGTTTGAGTTTGTGTTAAAAACAGACTTGTAAGTCACTGTATAATGTATGTAACTGTTGAAAGATTTATTTAATTAAGATTTCCTATAAGTATAACAGATGTAAAAAAGGAAGATTATTACACTCACTATTAGACATATTAGACAACGGGATTCTTTCTTTTGAAGTTTTTCTTTTCGGAGTTGAGATGCTTCTCTTTATCCCACAATTATGTAATGCTTGTCTGTTACAGGAACCTTCAAAGTGGGGCAGTTTGGGCTGAGGGCTGACATTTTCCATCATTGAGTAAGCTGCTTACAAAAATAAAAGAAAATCATCAATCACTTGTTTCACTGAATGCTTAACCTACGAAACACAAAAAACACAGCTGAAATTAAAACTGTAATCCAACCATGAAAATATAAGTTCATCTATTTTCCGCGTACCTGATTTTGTTTTTCCACACTTGTCTTGCGTACCATCCAGATTGTTTTCTTTCATCATACCAAGCTCATAATTAACTAAAAATAAGATTTTTTTAGAACATATGTAATACAATGTTTGTACAAAAAAATGAGGTAAAAAATATGAGTTCACTCACAAACATTAGACAGCAAAGGGAGCATCGCTTTCCTTTTTTTCAGTGTCCTTACTGACTGATTATCTTAAATTGACGGTGAGATTTAGAATATGAGCAAATGCAGAATACTTTTAACAAATGAAGAATATGATTAAATTACTCACAAAGATTCCCACAAAGTAGAGATGAATTTTCCACTGGATTAGATTGTTCTAACACAACAGGACTATCTAACAAACTCTTATAATCTGTTAATAAATAAAAACAGGATATAAGAAATAAGAATATTGGGCATAAACAAATTAGATTTTACAGAGTTACCAATTGTTCTGGGTTCAACATTTTCTTTCATCATTCCAAGTTCATAATTAACTACAATATCCAAAAACCAAAAAATATAAACATCATTACAAATACAAACACTATTCAGTCAATAGAAAACTTCAAAAAAATTTGTAACACTCACAAACTCTTCCAAGATGAGGGAGAGATGTTCCAAAAGTAGTCCTCCTCCTAGGTTGAAAAGCACTTCTTTCATCCATCATTCGGTTAATAATCACTTCAAAATCTTGAACACATCAAACAACAACAACATTAACAACCATTAATGAAGAACCGTTAATGAAAATCTACAGCTGTAATAAAGATCCAAATCAACATCAAAGAAAATTGAGAAACAAAGGAAGAACAATAATAAAAAAGAAGGGAAAAAGCGGCAGCTTTTCTCCCAAATTCAAATTGCAACTCCAACAAAATTTGAATTGGTGGTAGTTGGTAAAGTAAGAGAGGAAGCAGGTGTCGGATGTTTAACATCTGTTTCTCTTGTAATAAAAGTATTAGCATTAACGGTTTAGATTGAATGATAGTATAAGTCAAATTGGTCAAGTGGCTTAACAGAGTAAATACGGGAGATTATATGGGACAAAGTAGTCATTTACATATGAAAAACACAACAGGTTTTATACTATTAATAGATTTTGTTGATAAATTAGTGATCGTAGTATGCGCATTCAACTTATTTCGATAAATAAGAGCAAAGTACCTTAGTAATTTTGGAAATTGATATGTTTAATTTGTATCTTTCGACATATCTTCGAAATTGTACGATCTAATACAATATGATGATATGAGGAGTATGATATTGCTCCAGATCGTTAAAATTAAGTAGTTCATGGCGGATTTGTTCGATTTTGAATGGTCGTATTAGGTGACTATGTGTAGCAAATTGTGTGTAGCAGTGAAAGAAGGAAAGAAAGGGTCGTGGTAGTGGAACTCGAAAATAAAAGAATGATATGTGAATTCTTTTTTGTGTGCTATAACTTGTAATTGCCCCGAAACTTGAATTTTATTACAAAAATACCACTGAGTTCTCAGTTCTCATTATAGTGGGTTCTCATCGGAGTAGCTCCCTATATATATAATATATTTCCTAACCATAGTCAAAACGAGCAAAATATGAAGTTCATCAATATATCAACAATGTTAGAGAAACTCTGAGATCAAGAGTGTTGCCTAAAGCACCGCAAGAACCTGAATGTGTACATCAACGACACATCAGCTACAAACAAGCAAAATAAATGTCATCTTTGTTTAATAAAATGTTAGAAATTATTGAAAAATGTACTCTGCAGCGCTAAGAAAACCAAATTTCTGGACTATGGTTTCAACTTTCAAGTGCAAAAATTAATTAACTTTTGCACCACACAAAAAATTTGACACAATTCGAAGTGGATTGTAGCCGTGGAGGAAGAAGTTGAGAACGTGAAACTAAACTATGACGATTTAGAGAAAGATTGACCAGTACAGTACTCCCTCCGTCCCCCGTGGTTGTTTACATTGGATTTTTTCACGGAGACCAAGAATTATAATTAAAATAAGTGAAGTAGTGGGTGTAATAGTGATTTTATTGTTAAAATAAGTTAAGTAGTGGGTGTAATAGTGATTTTATTGTTAAAATAAGTGAAGTAGTGGGTGTAATAGTGTAAAGTGTTGAAAAAGTGGAGTGAAGTTGTGGATGTAATAATGTATTTTATTGTTAAAAGTTATTATTTATAGTATGTAAAGAAATGAGAGGGACATCCCAAAATAGAAACTATAAAGAAATGAGAGGGACGGAGGGAGTATATGAATATTTGAAACTGAAACATATCAAAGAACTATTTATGAAATAATAGGTAAAGCATTATAAAGAGATCAAGTGTTCTATGAATGGCGTGGACTATCTTTAGCAGGGATTTTTGTTCCGGGAGATATAATATCATATATTTGCCTCAAGATTCTCTTTCCAAATATTATTAAGGTGTTTGGCATCTCAGATCAGCAACTTATCTATACTAATATATATAATAAGGGATAATTGGTAGTTTGGTTCAACCACTATTAAAAAGAATAGTGACCGTTAGATACTTAGCAAATAGATCATAACCGTTAAATCTTATAATATAAAATATTCTATATTTAAATATCTTTTCTAAATATCCAAGGTTCGAATGTCGTCAACAACAAATTTATATTAAGATTTTATATTACAAGCCTAAAATCCGTGCGATGCACGGATTTTTTTAATATTATATAAAAAAAATTCATCAATTTAATTTAATTTCATAATAATTATATAAATGTTATCCTTGATATATAACGCCCTAGAAAATTTCGTATTTATAAATATTTATTTAATATTAAATGTGGATTATATGATGTGAATATTGCTGAGAAGGTAAGTTATATATGATATCGTGTTTACATGTTTATATGATGATTTATGTGTGCCGTGTAAGTTCGTGTAAATTTTATTTGTATTTTTTATGATTAAAATTTATTTAAATCATGCATTATTGATCTTACGAGATTTTTATAAAATTATTGGAGTTATTAAAAAATTGTGAAATCTTTTACACTATTATCTTTGCATATCTAAATGATTTTTAAAAATATTAGAGGAATTATTTTTAGCCTCTAGAGATTTTAAAATGATATTGGGAATTATTTTGCATTTTCAGTGGTGAGACATGTCAAAAACATGTTTTATTCATCTTCTATGAATTTTATAAAATCACTGGATTCGCTAAAAATCATGAAATCTTTTGTAATATTACATTTGCATATTGATTTAGTTTTTAATATTTTTGAGAATATTATTCTTATTCTTTAAAGATTTTAAAATGATTTTAGGAATTGTTTTATAATTTAAAAGATCAAAATTTGTAAAAATTCATATTTAATTCAGTTTTTATCCTAAAAATATTTTTAAAATATGGGGGAGAAGGTGTTTCTATGATATTTATTTTAAAAATATGAAAATCATTTTTTTAAAGCATTTTCCATATTCAAATATTATTTATCTAAGTTTTAGTTTAAAAAAAAACAAAAACAAAAACAAAACAAATTTTTTTTTTTTAAATAAAAACCCGAGACCCCTTCCCCTGTTCCAGAAAAAGTGACCAGACCTCTCTTTGTTCTCACTACTGCCTCACTCTCTCTAATCAATCTCTCCGCTCTCTCTCTCTGTCTCTCGTAAATCTCTCTCTCCTTCACCTCTTTCTTTTTTCTCTACTCACATATGTATGTGGGTGTGCAATGGTGTGTGGGTGTGCGTGTGTAGTAGTGTGGGTGTCTATGTATATGCTACCGTGTGTGTGTATATGTGGGTTTTGTGATTATGTGGAAACCCTGCTGCAAATCATTTGTTCTTGCTTGTATAAGTTTGATTATGAGCTTATTATTGCTATGACACTAATGGTTGAGGTTCTATGTTGTTGTACGCCCGGTGGTTCCATGTTTTAACTTATTGGAAAGAAATGTTTATTCTCATTTGCTGATTTTGAATAATTTATGATGCTAATTACAGTCTATATATGTGCTAATTGTTAATTTAATTGATTGTATGTATTTATTTTTGAATTATAGGAACTATTTGGAATTTTCTTATATTAAGTTGGAAGAGTATGCTGGGCCTGAGGATGTCCTCAGGTAACATCCCTGAGGTTAAAAGAAGTATAGTTGTAAATTAGGGGCATTTTTGTAAATATAAGGGATGAATATTATATTTACAAAAATACCCCTACGGGGCCACTTGATTTATAGGTACAATTTGTTTTAACCTCAGGGAGGTTACCTGAGGACATCCTCAGGCCCATTATTCTCAAGTTGGAAATATATGTATTATTAAATGTTAATTAAGGTGATTAGACGATTGTTAAGTATTGATTAGTGTAGTTGTATGTGTTTAGCCGCTGGTTAGGAATTAAAAGAATGAATTAAGATATTTAGTGTATATGAGTTTGATTTTATATGTTAATAAGAGAATTATGGTTTAATTTTGATTGTTAATTAGTAAGATGGTATAAATCGGACTGTTATAAATTGCTAAGTGTACTTAGTTGACCTTGATAATAATTAGTTGATAATTAATTAAATAATGATGTGATTATAGAGTGCAGTTTGATTTAGTAAGTAAATGGACATTTATATGTTAAAGGCTATATGTTGGATTCTCTAGTAAATATTGTTGTGTTTTGAGTTCATAATTGAGTAGTGAATTGTAAATCGTAAGTATAGCTTGGAATTGGTAGTGGATTAAGGATTTTTTTGATTGTGAATTGGGTCGGTTGTATTCCGACAAGTTAGATCATATTTTAGAGGAAGTGCTGCCGAAATTTCTGTAAATCGATATATAATTTATAAAAAGTTTTAGTAAGAATAAAATAGATGTATGTTTATGTGCCAAGTATTAAGTGCTAATTGACAATACATGTTATATGTTTACCTGGCTTATCTAGGTATACTAAACTATTTTTGAGTGTAACCCAATATGTTATATGTGTGTAAAGCGCAATAGGAAACGTATGGGTAGATTAGAATACAGTATGGTTATGGTTGGTTGTGTACTGAAGTAGTACTTTACCTGTATATAGGTACAAATAGGGGAACAGCTAAGATCCAGTGCTCGTGTAGATAGAATGTAGAGGAATGAAAGAATTATCGGGATTGACAAGTGATAAAAGGGAAAATGGATGCGTGATCGAAGAAAGGTCAAGTAGAGACGGATGCAAAGTGAGTTAAGGATCGAGATATTGGAACTAGAAACTTCGTGTATTGAGGCAAGTATACTATCCCTCACTTATTGTTCAAGTGATGTGAAACCTTTGGTATTATTTACTGTTCTTTCGAAATCACTTCTTGCAAACAATTATACTCTTCATGTTCATTCTGAATAATGTGAACCTGTTCTGTAATTATATGGTGTTTCTTTCAAATCATTTTGCTAGTGCCTAAACTCTTCACTTTTATTGCCCAGTGACATTCTTCTTCTATTAAATTAAAAACAATCATTTTTCAAATTATTCTATTATTGTTTATGCTCCTCACCTATCCTTCAGGTGATGATTTCTTTTAAAATCATTTTATTGCAATATTCCTCGTCTATGCTGATATTTTTCAAAGTATGTTTCCTTTCAAATTTATGTAAAATAATTCGAGGTTTATACTGTTGTTGAGGCATGTGTTGCTCACTGACGGTTAAAGCCAAGAATGAATTGAGATCTTCTTAATTATTCAAACTCATTATTGTTAGGCCGGTTCTGGCAGCTAAAGCCTATGGGTGTTTAGCCGACAAAAGTGAGACTTTGTGTAATTGAGAATTTCTTAAATAATCTTTTGAACTTCAGATTTTCTCTATTTCATGATTCCTTATAAATTGCGGTGAATTTATAAAATCTTGACAAATTGCTTTGTTCCTTGAATTACTTAAGTTTCCCCTGTTATATGATTCAGTTCTGCTGTACCATATTATGCGTAATTTTATCTTATTGTTTTGTCGTTTATGATCCCTTTTATCAAATGCTTCCCTGAATCTTAATCTTATTGTTGTGTTGTTAATGATTCTTATATCGAATGTTTCCCTGACCCTTAAACTGTTATTGTGGCTCATTAAAAAGGTTTAATTAATTAAAGATGTTTTTAAATTTCCTTATACTGGGCTGATCTGTTATCAGTGAGTATAAAGGACTTAAAAGTGAAATGTTTTAAAGGTTTTTAAAAGTTTTATAGATTGGAGAAGCGTAAGAGACTAGGGGTGGTTCCCCTAGTCTAGCACTTTTTGTTTAGCGTAAGAGGCTAGGGGTGGTTCCCCTAGTCCAGCATTAAAGGCCAATGTGTTGCCTAATTGGGAACCCAATTTCAAGATCCAGAGGGACTTCGTGTCCGGTATGGGGACTTTACGTGGCTGATCACCCGTATTGTCCGATGTTAAGGGAAAAAAAACTCCAATCAACTTAAATGTTTTTAAAAAGGTTTTATGAAAGGTATGTGTTTTAAGAAAAGAATGTTTTAGTGAAAAGTGATGAAAGAAAGGAATGTTTTGATGAGATATATATGTTTCAAGGTAAATGGTCATTAGTTTCAAAATTGTGGATATCTAAGTCAGTTATTTTCTATTTTGAATTGAGAACTCAGTAAAACAATGAGATTAAGGATGGATAGAAGTTTCCCAGTTATTCCCTTCGCGAGTAACATTGTACATTGAAAGTGGAGTAAGAATGATTGGGGGATTTCTTGATATTCTTTTTCTTAAAGTTTTATTTGAGGCAGTGATGGTTTGTAGTAAATGGAAAATTTTTACTCTATGATGGAAATTGAATATTCTCTTGAGATAATTAATCATTGATATTGTTCATCAATGAAATGTTGAAATATTGTTGTTTCACTATACTATATACTTGCTGAGCATTGTTGGCTCACTCTTGCCTTGTTTTACCTTCCCTTTCAGTTAGGGTTAAGGAATTGGATATCTGCGCATTATAAATTTAAACAAGAGCGAAGGTGCATTTTTTTAAAGGTTAGTTACAGAGCCAGCACGGACGTATATTATTTGGATTTTGTGCTATTGATTAAGCGATATTGAGGTTTGTATTAGGATCAGAGATAAAAGTTGTAATAATTTGTATTGATTAGTTTCTTGTTTCATACCATAACCTGGAATCGATCCTCGGAGAGGAATCGTTGGTGTATTAAGTTTTATTTGGAATTGTTAATTGGAAGTTGGTTTGGTTGAAATACAGGTGGATAGTCCGATTTACGAATACTTCACGCCGAAATTTTCTAAAATTCCCCTGTATCAAAGTTTATTTTGTTACAAAAAGTATATTTTCAGTATTGGGAAGTCGGGGCGTTACAGGTTGGTATCAGAGCGACAGGTTATGGTCACTAAAACAAGTTAGGATGATTAGGTGTAAGTATTTAGGTTAGACGTTAGATGGAACGATCTAGGATAAGGTTCGCCTTAGGTTATTAGGACAACGATTACGACGTTATTTTGTATCCAACATATCGCGCGAGCAAGAATTCGATTCATCCGAAGATTCGACTTAGGATGAGGCAGTCAATTTGGAGCAAAAGACGTTAAATCGATTACCGGAGCTATCAGTTTGGAAGACGTTACATGTAGACCTTCTTGTACCTTTTAGAATTTCTTTTGCGATTTTAGTTATACCGTGTACGTTATAGAGAGTACGAAAAGATGGTAAACAAGATGCAAAATGCGATTTCTGGCATGTGTTGGAATATGGGCGTGACTATTCACTACTAGCCGTTGGTTTCATTTAAATTATTGATTAAGGAGATTTAACCTTCCTTTCTATTTTTTTTATTTTATTTTGTTAGTACCCTATCACCTTTGTTAATCAACTATGCTTCAGTTCATGATGAACTTCTTATATCATATTTGTTTAAACCCATTTCTATTCTTTCAGAGACACCTCTATTTTTCAGAGGTTATTTAATTCAAAATTATACTCATAAACTTTTGAAACTCTTGAAATTCTTCTATTTTTCCCTGAATGCTTAACTTTATTTATTCTGACTGGGATGAACAACCCTATGTATATATGGGATTCAGGGACATCTTATCTATGTGATAGAAGTCTGGTGGGACGCCACTGATTGTATTTGTCATGAAAGTACAGAAGGCTGGCCCCCTTCTTGTGCTATGACGGTTGACCTAAGTGACAAATGCAACCTGATAATAGTTCAATGATCATATTGATCTCTCGGTTAAATTCTTTACAAAATTCTTATCAAATAAAACTCAGTTCATATTCATACAAGTTAACACCTATCTATTTCAATGCTTCTTTTTGTTATAAATCCTTATGTTTCCTAAAGTGACCAGTGTTTGAAAGTAGAAAAGATGGAGATGTTTGTCGATTCAGAATTTGATGATCATGTTTGAGAGTTGAGGTTAAAGTAGAGATTGAATATCAAGTTAGATTACGCAGTGGATTGACAACACACGTACAAGATTTGATAATACGGAGAGACTGATTTTGGTTAAGGAGCAGATGACAAGGACATGAGAAGAGCATATATACGATTTCTAAGTACGAGCTTTGCGATTGGAAGAACTATAATTTTCAGGATATGACAAGAGGATCGAAGTGAATGCCGTGACGACGAAGCAGTAATGAATCGGGAAAGGCCTAAGGCGCCAGCAGAGATCGAAAACTTTGAAGTACCAGCTAAGGATTATCGAAGGTTGTCAAAGATTTTACCAAGATAGCTACAGTAGTGGACAACAAGCCTACCAAATCAAGAAACGAAGGGATAAAGGTGGAGAAAGCTTTCAAGAGTCAAGGAAGAGATTGAAAACTGTTCCAGAATCAGTGCAACCAGATGGACAAAGAAAGGATGAGTATGGTTATGAGTAGGAGAGTGGAAGTTGTATCAATCATTTTAGTCACGTGGATTTTCTTTTAAAGGCTTATTTATTTAATTACATGTTTACTACAAGTCGAGGCAGGTTTCGTTTTCATGTTATTTATATATATATATATATATATATATATATATATATGAATTGTTATGGATGACTGGGTTAGTAACAGAGGTATTGTATACAGGACATAGTCAATTTATGTGAATAGGTCATGCCCGATTTTTGATAGAATAGACTTTCACTTACGAGTGGTAAGCGTATAGAATTAATGAGACTCGTAAACAAAAGGTTTAAGTTGTGATGGTGTACGATGATTGATAGAATATGGCTATATATGTATGAGTTGATACAAAGGAATCCTAAAGTGGAAGAAACAACTAGGGAAGTGAAAGAGAAATGTTTGAGAAATACCGTCATATGTTATCTTAAGATTGATTCTGAGGACAGAATCCTATTAAGGGAGGAAGGATATAACGCCCTAGAAAATTTCGTATTTATAAATATTTATTTAATATTAAATGTGGATTATATGATGTGAATATTGCTGAGAAGGTAAGTTATATATGATATCGTGTTTACATGTTTATATGATGATTTATGTGTGCCGTGTAAGTCCATGTAAATTTTATTTGTATTTTTTATGATTAAAATTTATTTAAATCATGCATTATTGATCTTACGAGATTTTTATAAAATTATTGGAGTTATTAAAAAATTGTGAAATCTTTTACACTATTATCTTTGCATATCTAAATGATTTTTAAAAATATTAGAGGAATTATTTTTAGCCTCTAGAGATTTTAAAATGATATTGTGAATTATTTTGCATTTTCAGTGGAGAGACATGTCAAAAACATGTTTTATTCATCTTCTATGAATTTTATAAAATCACTGGATTCGCTAAAAATCATGAAATCTTTTGTAATATTACATTTGCATATTGATTTAGTTTTTAATATTTTTGAGAATATTATTCTTATTCTTTAAAGATTTTAAAATGATTTTAGGAATTGTTTTATAATTTAAAAGATCAAAATTTGTAAAAATTCATATCTAATTCAGTTTTTATCCTAAAAATATTTTAAAAATATGGGGGAGAAGGTGTTTCTATGATATTTATTTTAAAAATATGAAAATCATTTTTTTAAATCATTTTCCATATTCAAATATTATTTATCTAAGTTTTAGTTTAAAAAAACAAAAACAAAAACAAAACAAAAATTTTTTTTTGAAATAAAAACACCCCCTCCCCTGATTATTCTAGAAAACCCGAGACCCCTTCCCCTGTTCCAGAAAAAGAGACCAGACCTCTCTTTGTTCTCACTACTGCCTCACTCTCTCTAATCAATCTCTCCGCTCTCTCTCTGTCTCTCGTAAATCTCTCTCTCCCCCACCTCTTTCTTTTTTCTCTACTCACATATGTATGTGGGTGTGCAATGGTGTGTGGGTGTGCGTGTGTAGTTGTGTGGGTGTCTGTATATGCTACCGTGTTTGTGTATATGTGGGTTTTGTGATTATGTGGAAACCCTGTTGCAAATCCTTTGTTCTTGCTTGTATAAGTTTGATTATGAGCTTATTATTGCTATGACACTAATGGTTGAGGTTCTATGTTGTTGTACGCCCGGTGGTTCCATGTTTTAACTTATTGGAAAGAAATGTTTATTCTCATTTGCTGATTTTGAATAATTTATGATGCTAATTACAGTCTATATACAGTGTTGTAAAAAGCGGGAATCGGACTTAGTCGGTGGAGCCACCGTCCAGGGATTAATCGGGTAATCGGGGATTAATCGGAATGATTAATCGGATCATTAATCGGAACTAATTTAATATTATTTTTAAATATAATTATTATTAATATACATAATTATTTTATTATTTGGATTATACATGAATAATTATCATATATTTATACAAATATATTTAAAATATAAAGCATTATTAAAGTAAATATAAATTTTAAGATCTAATTTTTGAATTGGGGTCAATATGAGAGAAAAAATTGATAAAATTCATGATTTAACCGTTTAAAATATTAGTTTCGTATATGAGAATAATATTTTTCTTAAAATTTATTCAATTTTATACTTTTGATTTTTTTTTAATTTTTCTACATATTTTTTAATTTTTTATCAATAATGCCGATTTTTGACCGATTAATCCGATTTTTGACCGATTAATCCCGATTAATCCCGATTTTTCGAAAAAACGATTTTTAGGCCGATTTTTGTAAAATCAGTTCGGTTCCTTACCGAACAGCGATTAATCGGCGATTAATCCCGATTAATCGCCGACTTTTAGAACAGAGTCTATATATGTGCTAATTGTTGATTTAATTGTATGTATTTATTTTTGAATTTATAGGAACTATTTGGAATTTTCTTATATCAAGTTGGAAATATATGTATTATTAAATGTTAATTAAGGTGATTAGATGATTGTTAAGTATTGATTAGTGTAGTTGTATGTGTTTAGCCGCTGGTTAGGAATTAAAAGAATGAATTAAGATATTTAGTGTATATGAGTTTGATTTTATATGTTAATAAGAGAATTATGGTTTAATTTTGATTGTTAATTAGTAAGATGGTATAAATCGGACGGTTATAAATTGCTAAGTGTACTTAAATGACCTTGATAATAATTAGTTGATAATTAATTAAATAATGATGTGATTATAGAGTGCAGTTTGATTTAGTAAGTAAATGGACATTTTTATGTTAAAGGCTATATGTTGGATTCTCTAGTAAATATTGTTGTGTTTTGAGTTCATAATTGAGTTGTGAATTGTAAATCGTAAGTATAGGTTGGAATTGGTAGTGGATTAAGGATTGTTTGATTGTGAATTGGGTCGGTTGTATTCCGACAGGTTAGGTCATATTTTAGAGGAAGTGCTGCCGAAATTTCTGTAAATCGATATATAATTTATAAAGAGTTTTAGTAAGAATAAAATAGATGTATGTTTATGTGCCAAGTATTAAGTGCTAATTGACAATACATGTTATATGTTTACGTGGCTTATCTAGGTATACTAAACTATTTTTGAGTGTAACCCAATATGTTATATGTGTGTAAAGCGCAATAGGAAACGTATGGGTAGATTAGAATACAGTAAGGTTCTGGTTGGTTGTGTACTGAAGTAGTACTTTACCTGTATATAGGTACGAATAGGGGAACAGCTAAGAGCCAGTGCACGTGTAGATAGAATGTAGAGGAATGAAAGAATTATCGGGATTGACAAGTGATAAAAGGGAAAATGGATGCGTGATCGAAGAAAGGTCAAGTAGAGATGGATGTAAAGTGAGTTAAGGATCGAGATATTGGAACTGGAAACTTCGTGTATTGAGGCAAGTATACTATCCCTCACTTATTGTTCAAGTGATGTGAAACCTTTGGTATTATTTACTGTTCTTTCAAAATCACTTCTTGCAAACAATTATACTCTTCATGTTCATTCTGAATAATGTGAACCTGTTCTGTAATTATATGGTGTTTCTTTCAAATCATTTTGCTAGTGCCTAAACTCTTCACTTTTATTGCCCAGTGACATTCTTCTTCTATTAAATTAAAAACAATCATTTTTCAAATTATTCTATTATTGTTTATGCTCCTCACCTATCCTTCAGGTGATGATTTCTTTTAAAATCATTTTATTGCAATATTCCTCGTCTATGCTGATATTTTTCAAAGTATGTTTCCTTTCAAATTTATGTAAAATAATTCGAGGTTTATACTGTTGTTGAGGCATGTGTTGCTCAGTGACGGTTAAAGCCAATAATGAATTGAGATCTTCTTAATTATTCAAACTCATTATTGTTAGGCCGGTTCTGGCAGCTAAAGCCTATGGGTGTTTAGCCGACAAAAGTGAGACTTTGTGTAATTGAGAATTTCTTAAATATTCTTTTGAACTTCAGATTTTCTCTATTTCATGATTCCTTATAAATTGCGGTGAATTTATAAAATCTTGACAAATTGCTTTGTTCCTTGAATTACTTAAGTTTCCCCTGTTATATGATTCAGTTCTGCTGTACCATATTATGCGTAATTTTATCTTATTGTTTTGTCGTTTATGATCCCTTTTATCAAATGCTTCCCTGAATCTTAATCTTATTGTTGTGTTGTTAATGATTTTTATATTGAATGTTTCCCTGACCCTTAAACTGTTATTGTGGCTCATTAAAAAGGTTTAATTAATTAAAGATGTTTTTAAAATTCCTTATACTGGGCTGATCTGTTATCAGTGAGTATAAAGGACTTAAAAGTGAAATGTTTTAAAGGTTTTTAAAAGTTTTATAGATTGGAGAAGCGTAAGAAGCTAGGGGTGGTTCCCCTAGTCCAGCACTTTTTGTTTAGCGTAAGAGGCTTGGGGTGGTCCCCTAGTCCAGCATTAAAGGCCAATGTGTTGCCTAATTGGGAACCCAATTTCAAGGTCCAGAGGGACTTCGTGTCCGGTATGGGGACTTTACGTGGCTGATCACCCGTATTGTCCGATGTTAAGGAAAAAAAATTCCAATCAACTTAAATGTTTTTAAAAAGGTTTTATGAAAGGTATGTGTTTTAAGAAAAGAATGTTTTAGTGAAAAGTGATGAAAGAAAGGAATGTTTTGATGAGATATATATGTTTCAAGGTAAATGGTCATTAGTTTCAAAATTGTGGATATCTAAGTCAGTTATTTTCTATTTTGAATTGGGAACTCAGTAAAACAATGAGATTAAGGATGGATAGAAGTTTCCCAGTTATTCCCTTCGCGAGTAACATTGTACGTTGAAAGTGGAGTAAGAATGATTGGGGGATTTCTTGATATTCTGTTTCTCAAAGTTTTATTTGAGGCAGTGATGGTTTGTAGTAAATGGAAATTTTTTACTCTATGATGGAAATTGAATACTCTCTTGAGATAATTAATCATTGATATTGTTCATCAATGAAATGTTGAAATATTGTTGTTTCACTATACTATATACTTGCTGAGCATTGTTGTCTCACTCTTGCCTTGTTTTACCTTCCCTTTCAGTTAGTGTTAAGGAATTGGATATCTGCGCATTATAAATTTAAACAAGAGCGAAGGTGCATTTTTTTAAAGGTTAGTTACAGAGCCAGCACGGACGTATATTATTTGGATTTTGCGCTATTGATTAAGAGATATAGAGGTTTGTATTTGGATCAGAGATAGAAGTTGTAATAATTTGTATTGATTAGTTTCTTGTTTCATACCATAACCTGTAATCGATCCTCGGAGAGGAATCGTTGGTGTATTAAGTTTTATTTGGAATTGTTAATTGGAAGTTGGTTTGGTTGAAATACAGGTGGATAGTCCGATTTACAAATACTTCATGCCGAAATTTTCTAAAATTCCCCTGTATCAAAGTTTATTTTGTTACAAAAAGTATATTTTCAGTATTGGGAAGTCGGGGCGTTACATGATATTTCTAGAAAATGAGTGATTTTAGTTTGAAAATATAGAAAAGATGATGGGTTTTAGTTGAAATGAGTAATCGACTAATTATTTATTAATTATATAATTATTACTTCATTTTATTAAATAGGATGTGTGTGATATGATTAGAAAAAGAGAGGATTTAGTTAGAGAAAATAAAAAGGTAATATGTTCTAGGTGAAAAAGGTAATTGATTAGTTTATAGTAATTATAATTTAATTATGTTATTTTATTAAATAAAATTATTCATAGTTTTTAGAAAATGAAAAATTAATGTTGCCCGTTATATTTCTACAAAAAAGGGAATTTAATTATAAAAAATAAAAAAGATGATAAATTTTAGTTGAAAAGTTAATCGGTTAATTATTAGTATTATAATATTATTATCTATTTTTATTTAATAGAAATGCTTGTGATATAGTTGAAAAAAAAAGGAGGTTTAGGTAACGTGCTTTTGCTGAAAAAGGTAACCGACCAAGATATAACTGGAAAAAGAAAGATTTTAATTAGAGAAAAGAGAAAAAACAACGTGTTTTGACTGAAAAAAGTAATTGATTAGTGAATATTAATTATAAAATAATTATGTTATTTTATTAAATAAAATTTTTCGTAGTGTTTTTAAAAAAGGAGAAATTTTAGTTAGATAAAATGTAAAAGATATTCTAGTTTATTTGAAAAAGGAAATGATTTAATTATTGAAAAATAGAAAAGGTAATATGTTTAACTTGAAAAAGGAAATTGATTTATAAAGGAGAAATTTTAGTTAGATAAAATATAAAAGATATTGTATTTTACCTGAAAAATGAAATTATTTAGTTCTTAAAAAAATAGAAAAGATAATATGTTTAACTTGAAAAAAAAATTGATTAGTTAGTAGATATGTAAATGAAGAATAGAAAAGGTAATATGTTTAACTTGAAAAAGGAAATTGATTCATAAAGGAAAAATATTAGTTAGATAAAATATAAAAGATATGGTATTTTATCTGAAAAAGGAAATTATTTAGTTCTTGAAAAAATAGAAAAGATAATATGTTTAATCTGAAAAGGAAATTTATTAGTAAAATCAATAGGTACCGTACCGACCGACCGACCAACCAAACTTTTAATGTTTCAGCTTTTATATAAAAGTATAGATTAGTTTTAAACAATACATGTCATTTATTAAATAACTATTATTATTACTAATAATTTTATTAATTAATATTACAAAGTTAAATTATATCCGTAATAAATTATTTTATTCTATTTTATTTAATCATATAATTTTAAAATATTTAAAATTAACCCGTGCTTTGCACGGACTATAAGTTAGTATTGGTAATAAGTTCACGTCAACTTATTTGAAATGTGTGTAAATAAGTCAGAGGGCTTATTTGCTAGCTCTTTGGAAATAAGTTCGAAGTTAGAAACTTTCAGCTTATTCTTATTTCTCGATACACGCAATATATAATATCTTTCAAATCTTCAAATCTTCAAAATCATATATCTTTTGATACGTTCATTAGAAAATTGATATGTATATATCAAATTTCTCTACACATCAAAATCTATCCATTGATATATATATATATATTAAAAAAAACAAATAATTTGAAAATAAAAAAAAAGTTAACTTATAAGTTCTAATTTACCAAATACCCTATTGATTTATAAGTTATGATTTATCAAACACTTTACTCACTTATAAGCTCTCATTTTTTTTCTAATTAAAGAGGAGCTATTAGCCCCAAAAACCAACAAACTTTCTCATTTTTTGCTATTTTTTTTAAACCAATAAACTTATTTTTTCTCATAAAAACCCAACGAACTTTGTTAAACTATGAAAATAAATTAACTATGGTTAATTATTATTTATATGTACTTATTATCTCCTAACTTATATCAATTATGACATCATAATTAACATTAATAATAATTTAATAAACAGAAAATTAAATATTTTAAATTTTTATATAATTCATAGCATTATATTTATAATTAAATTAATATTAAATTATAAATTTGATTGATAATTTAATAAAATTCATATTATTCTAATCATCAATTTTTTATTTTTTTATTGTACTTGTCATTTTATAGAATACTAAAAATAATTAATCAAAAAATAAGTATTTAGAATATTAATTAATATATAAAATTATTTACTCTATATTTAAATTAAAAATGGGAAAATTACAATTAATAGGAATTTAATTTTTAAATAAATTTACAATACTTGATAAACATTTATTTGTTTTTTGTATTATTATAAAGATTTTAATATATAAATAATTAAATATTCTATTTAGAAATAAATTTATGTTCAAAAGTTTAAATATTTTTTTTATTACTAATTTGTTAATGTGAAATAGTTAATCCAAGTCATTTAACTCTAGTTAAAAAAATAATTGTCAAGTTTTCTCATTATTATAAAAAAAAATTGGTCTTTATTAAAAAAAATAAGCTTATTAGCCAAATCACAAAAATATGTTGAATTTTTTTAGTTAATAATAGCTCTTAAAAAATTGATGGTTAGAAAAATATGAAATTTAATAAATTATCAATCAAATTTATAATTAAATAAAATATTTATTTAATTATAAATATAATGCTATGAATTATATAAAAATTTAAAATATTTTATTTTTCTATTTATTAAATTATTATTAATGTTAATTATGATGTCATAATTGATATAAGTTAGGTGATAATAAATACATATAAATAATCATTAACCATAGTTAATTATTTTCATAATTTAACAAAGTTCGTTGGGTTTTTATATGAAAAAATAAGTTCATTGGTTAAATAGCAAAAAATGAGAAAGTTTGTTGGGTTTTTTTGGCTAATAACTCTATAATATTGTATTAGATAAAGATTTGCTACAAACTGTGAATACTTATCTATGAATGTATGGAAAACTTTTAAAAAAAAAACTTAACTGCTAGAGAAGTGAGGTTGTACACTTATAGAACATGTGTACAACCTACTTACTACAAATGAAGTGATAGACAAAACTACTTTCTAACTTGTCTATCCCTTTTCGAGTAAACATCCAAGCAACTTCTAAATTGACTTTCTTTAATCTTGCTCAGATCCACTTCTTTAGCAGCTTGTCTCCTATAACAACTCTCTAAGCTTCTTGTAGACTTTCCAAAAACACTTTACAGTATTGTGGTCCTGAAAGTATTATGGCTTACTGCAGGTTTCTGACTTGTACAATTCTTCAGAGTTTTGTCTTCAAGACTGCATTCGAGAAGTAACCAAGTGATTGATTCGAGAACTAGAATTGGCTTATTAGATAACTCTGAGTTCTCGAATACTGTATAATTGACATATCGAATTACTTCTCGAATTAGTCTTTTCTTCAGGAATCCTTGACTTATCGAATAGAGTTTTTAACTTATGGAATCCTTGAGATGTCGAATAGCTTCCTAAGTCCTTGAGATATCGAATGTAGCTTTGACCTGTTGACTCTCAGAGAACTCGAATGATGCTTTGACTTGTTGACTTCTTGAGTTCTCGAATAGAGTATTAGATATGTCGAATCTCTGAGTTATCGAATGAGGGTTTGACTTGTTGACTCCTTGAGATATCGATCAGTGTCTTTTGAGATATCGAATCCCTGAATTCTCGAAGGCAAGACTTCTCGAATAGAACAAAAGTACTTCTCGAATTGGTACTTAGGCAAATCTTCATTCTTCAAAATCCAACTGTGTTTATTTTGATAGCCTTGTTCTCCCAGCTTGAGGCATGATCTCTGGATCTTCTTTCAAGCATTATTTCATGACTAATTTATACAGTTACACAGATAGAATTTTGATGCCTATTACAAGTACTAAATACAGGTAGAAACTCTACATCTAGAGGTTCCCCCAGTTAAGGGGTCATGTAAGTAATGTAAAGCATTACAAACAATTAGGCTTCTTATTAGATAAATACAGGCATGCCTCTGTGACTAACAATTCCAACCAATTCTTAACATTTTTTTTAATTTTTGGCACGCATTTTAAAGTATATTTTAAGGATAGTTCCATAATTTATTTTAAAATTTTAAAAATTTTATACAAAAAAAATTTTAAAAATAAATTATAAAATTATTTTTAAATTACATCATATGAATACGTGTCGGACCTTATTTTAAATAAGAATAATGGGGATCGAAGGAGTAAGTTTTAAAAAGAAAAAGGGACTACTTGAAAAATAGTGACTTGAGAAGAGATATAACAGTTTGGAGTATAATAACATCTGACTTTAGCCCAAGTCCTTGTATTCTTTTCTCTTTCCATGTAAAACATTGGGCCGACTGATACAGCAATGGCAAGCTTCCAAATAGAATAGTTGGCTTCTCACAAGTGTTGGAAAACGGGACTTCGCACTTACCCTCAGAGCAAGTCCAAAAGATTCCCTATATTGCTTCCTAAATTGAAATTTAAGGATCTTAGTATAAAACATCACTCCAATGATGTGCTAGTGGTTTCCTAAATCATTAAGTACCATTAGCCATTCCCTACTTTTGGGGAACCACTAGCCATCCCTAACTTAATTTCTATTAATAAATAATTCATTTCCCTCCATTTTTCAATATTTGTCCATATCTCATTCTCTAGTTGATTTCAAATTTATCATTATAATAATGATAAGGAGTGAATATAGGAAATGTTATTGGAGATGATGTACAATACAAGGTTCCTAAATCACTAGGAACCATTTTTCAACTAAGGAGCTATTGGACTTGCTCTCAGTTCCGAGTTTTTTAAGGAAGGAAAGTAAATGAATGTAAATGGAAGCAAGTAAAATGGATTGTAGTAAGTTTCAATCACTTTCTCCCAAAAATTATAAAGTGAAATTACGTTCATTCACGTGTTTCCGAGTTAAAGGGAAAACATTAAATTTGTTTTTAAATTACAATCTTATCCTTTTATCTAGAAGTTACTCCCTCTGTCCCGTGTGTTTGTTTATATTTGCGGACCAATTTTCGGCACGGATTTTAAGGTGCATTTTAAGGATAGTTCTATAACTTATTTTTGATATTTTCTTTTTTTTAGCATAAAAATAGAACAATCCTATTTTTATACAAAAAAAAAAGAAATATCAAAAATAAGTTATAGAACTATCCTTAAAATACATTTTAAAATGCGTGTCAGATACGCAGTTTTTTATGTAAAGAAATGGGTGGGACGGAGGGAGTACATTTTAAGTAATAAGGGTATATTGGTCTTATCAATTTTTATTTATTTATCACATTCACTTATTTATCTTTTCATTTCACATTTGTGGTGAAAGTATAAGTAATTTTTTTTTTTTTTTTTTTTTTTTTTTTTTTTTTTTTTTAACATGGGAACCCGCAGCCGCTACCCTTCGGGTGCGCTCTACATCATGTCTAAATGAGAAATATGATATAATTGGATTAAAACTCGGTCATGTCTAAATGAGAAATATGATCTTAATTGGATTAAAAATTTATTCCGATTAAATATATAACGAATATCACAAATTCATTTAATTCGATGAATTATCAGTTTGAAATCTTTTCAGATTTATCAAACCTGAGAATTTTGAATCTAGATTTACGTTTTAAATCCAAAAAATTTACAAGCTGCAATATGTTAAAAGTTAATACAAATATTTAATAATATTTTAATTTGTTTAAATAATTTTAGTATACAATCTTCAAATTTTTTATAATATCATTCCTTTGTGAGTAAATATTCAATACTTATTTAATGGATCAAAACTTCTCTTTCTCAACTTTGCATTTTACTAATACTAACTTTTTTTTTGAAATATTATTAATACTAACTTAAAACCCGTCCCACGTATGTCTTTTAGTATAATGATTTTGTTTTAAAAAAATTGAATTAAATATTTAAAGATATAAATTTGTAGGTTGAAAACTTAAAATAATATAATATGATATTAATTAATTAAATAATTATATATATTGTCCGTGATATTTTTAGAAAATGATGAATTTTAGTTTGAAAATATTAAAAATATTATATGTTTTAGCTGTAAAACGTAATCTATTAGTTATTATAATATTATTATTTTATTTTACTTAAATAAAGCTACCAGAATAGGTTTTACTGGAAAAAATTGATAATATAACGCATTTTAGCTGAAAAAGGTATTTGGTTGAATATTAGTAATTATAATTATAATATTTTATTAAATAGAATTATTCATAGTATTTTTGGAAAATAAAAAACTTTAGTTAGATAATGTTTAAAAGATAATTCATTTTATGTGAAAAAAGAAATTGAGTAGTTATTAAAAAATAAAAAAGGTAACATGGTTTATCAGAAAAAGAAAATTTATTAATTATCATTGAGTAAAAATAATTAAGTATGAATAATTAAGTAAAAATAACATGTAAGGGTAAATAAGTTAAATAAGTATGTACTTTGAATGTTTAGGAGCAATTAGCCAAAAAAAACAAACCAACTTTACACTTTTTTGCCATTTAACCAATCAATTATTTTTTTTCACAAAGAACCCCAACAAACTTTGCTAAATTGCAAAAATTTGTCCTAAATTTAACCATGATTAATTATTATTATCTAATGTTTAATTTTTTAATGTAAAATTAACTTTTTTACATACTTGCAAATCATTTTGGTGTATTGTCAGACAATTAATTTCATTATAAAATTTCTATTTGTCTTTTTTCCCCAAAATCGGTTATATTTGTTTTTTTTCCTCCTAAATTATATCAACGCAATGAATCCTCGCAAATTTCATTTTATATTAGTTATTAACAATATTATAATAAAATCATGAAATTTCACTCAACTATTAATGTTAAAAAAATTACCGGACAAACTTAGCAAAAATCATGCATGTCTTTGTCATTTACATAATTTTTGTGCATATTAAATACCTTTTTCTCAAATTTATTGAATTCAGAAAACAATTTTAATTATGATAAATCAGATTATTCTTTTTTTTCTCATAAAAATAGGGAAGGGTAAAAATACTTAAAATATAAATTTTAAAAATATAAAAATACATAAAGTAACAATGCAATTGAAAGATTTGTAATTAAAATTATTAAAATTATTATTATTATATTATATTTTTATCTAGTTTAATATTTCATGAATATTATTTTAGCTATAACGATAATAAATTACAAATCTAGTTTGAGTTGTATCTGTTTCATTATTAATATATTTTGGTTTATAAAAAAAAGATAATAAACTACAATGAAGTAATAATTTGAATGAATTTTTTAATTAATAATTTATTACTTATTTAATAAAGATGTGGTTGAATAATAGTTAATATACATCAACAATGACTAACTATACTGTAGTTAATTTATTTTCACAATTTGATAAAGTTTGTTGGGTTTTTATGAGAAAAAATAAGTTCATTGGTTAAATTGCAAAAAATAGAAAGTTGGTTGAGTTTTTTGACTAATAACTCATTAAAGAGATATATATTATAGACCAGAAAAGAAGGTACACTGGTAAAGGGAGCTACGGGGGACCCCTAGAAAGTTAGTTGTAGGACAGGCCCTACAAACTACAAAAAAGTACAATAAAAGAGGCTAGATAAAAGCAAGCAGCTAGACTAAAAGATAACACAAGCAGCTATTCAGTACAAAAGGCTAATTAGACTACTACTATCATTATGAGCAGCAAATCACAATAATGAGGCTCGTGAAGTTTAAGTGCCCTGGAATAATGGTTCAACATCTTTGATAGATTTTATATAAGCTACAGCAAATCACAATGAAGAACATAAGACTGAATTATATTGATAAAGAAGTGTTTACAGTTGCTCATCTATGGAGCTACAAACAGAATACAATTTAGAGTTTACATTATGTGTTTTGTGGTGTTCTTACTACTAAACAAAGACCTTATTTATAGCTTTAAGCATACAATCTGAACGTCATGACATACATCAATTAAGGCCAGCTTTTCAATGTGTAGCTCACCTTATTTCCAGGCTGCATCTTCTTTGTACAAAATAGGTTTTTAGCGTCGGTCAAAATAGGCATTAGGCGTCAGTTATTGGGCGTAGTATATGAAGGCGACACTATAGGTACAGGTCTATTGCGTCGGTTAATTGGGCGACGCATATAATATATTAATAGCGTCGGTTGCTTAAAGAACCGACGTTTAAGATCATACCATTGGCGTCGGTTGCTTAAACAACCGACGGTTAAGGTCTCACTATTGGCGTCGGTTGCTAAAAAACCGACGCTTAAAGTCCTAATATTGGCGTCGGTTGCTTAAAGAACCGACGCTTAAAGTCCTATTATTAGGGTCGGTTGCTTAAAAAACCGACACTTAAAGTCCTATTATTGGCGTCAGTTGCCTAAAGAACCGACGCTTAAAATCAATTTTTTAAAAAATAAAAATAAAATTGCAATTTTAGTGACTAATTGGGCAGGGAAACCTTTTCTAGATGACTTTATTATCAAGCAAAGTGTTGAATGTAATATATAACATTCACAGAAAGAATCAATACAGAAGAATTTTGAGTAACAATACAAAGATGGATTGATTATTGATTGATACATACAGGTATGGACTAATTGTCTGATGGTTTCCTACAGCTTGATGTATTGTGGTGTTTGTCCTCTGGAGAGAAACAGGAAAGCTTAGAATCCTTCATTACTTGTTTATAGAGTAACAAAGACCGACTGTTGAACATTTCTCGCAAATCTTCTTTAAACTTTTCTGTTGAAGATTTTCCAGAATAACTTATACGTAACCAATGGCATAAAAGAGAAGCCAACGGATTGCTGGCTAAAGGACCTTCTAGATTTTTTCTGAGAGCAGACTTGGGCTTCGTTTCCAGATAAATGAGCAGAAAACCATGTGATCACACACTTTATCAAACCAAGCGGCATCATCTTAAGGAATGTGTAAAGTAGCCACTGTTGCATATCATGGCTGCAATTCATGCGTATTAATGGAAAAACCTGTTGGATTTCATCATAGTTAAACAAGGAAATTAATAACAATCCAGTGTTTTGATCTACTACAGTAGAGATTATTACTATTTTTTGTTCTTAATATGAGTTCACTTGGCAATTTCCCCTCTCATTTCGAGTATCAAATAGAAAAGTAGAGTACCTCTGCTTCTATTAAGTTCAAGTTTTCATTAATCCAGCTTGCAAACGACCCAAGTTCTTCGTAAAGCTTTTCCACATATTTTCTCAATGGAATTGTCTTCTCAGACTTGTAGTACAGCAACCTCTGAAGACCTTCAATTTTCCTCATCTAGATATTGGGCATAACGGGCAGAGTAGAAATCCTTGGCAAGTTCATCCCATAGGGGATAGATTATATTAGACAATGCCTTGCTGCAGTGTCAAAATATTTGTTGAGAACTACACTTACTAATAACAGTAACAGAACAAATTTCTCACATTTCTAAAGCCAAATGGTTGTCTTTTATAAATAAAATTCAGCTACTTCACGAAACAAAAGATTAATATATAATAGCATTTGCTCTTGGAGATCCTAGAGATGAAACTATTCCGAAACAAAAAACTGCATATAATCCGTTCAAACATAATGAGAGATGTTATGTATAATGATTACCTGTAGAAGATGTGGGTGTTGAGTTGTACAACTAGTGCAGGTAAATCTGAAAAATTACTAGATATTCTTATTTGATACAGCTCAACCAAAACTTCTTGTAAATCTTTTCTAATAGTGTCATGCCAAAGACGAATACCGTCGAATGAATGGTGTCTACTAGTTTCATCATATGTTCCAAGTCCAATATGAAATTGAGCTACTTGTTCACCTATACTCGTACAGCCTCCAAAAACAGGTACTTTGTAATCAATCCAAGAAATTACCACCTTTAAGATACAATTTAATTCATTACGCTTGAAATTTAAGTAGAAAATTTGCAGTGAATGATATTTTAGGTCTTGATGTACCTCTTGCAGTAGTTTTTCTTCTGATACAATCTTCTTCATACTGAGGCCGACTTCAAATTGTTCATATGCTGAAAAAATGAGTTGTGATGTAATATATTAGCTAATCAACTTTTTTCTGGATAATATTAATTATCAAATTTTACTTTCAAAGAGCAACTCACGTCTAAGCCTGTTAGGACCTCTGACACAGATTTCTCCTCATGGATAAGGCTGGTCCTCGGATGTGTAATTCATTTCAGGGACATCCATGAGCTTTACTTCTGAAAAAGGATAATATTATCAACTTTAGTAATAGAGAACAGTTTATACAGATATCTAAGCCTATTAGGAAAAAATTCTATATCTTGAACAATTTCTCACCATTCCTCATTTAATATTTTCAATGACACTTAAAAAGAGGGAAATATTTTCCCGTAATCAGTTTCCTGAATATATTTTCCAAAATTAATTTATTTTCCGGGCAATAAACGGAGCCTTAGATATTGTTCTACTGGCATTTTATATGCTACCCCATGAATCAATGTGATGCAGGGAGAGAATATAAGGAGATAAATAGAATACAACAAAAGTACTCAACCATGTGCTTGACACAAATTGTTCATAAGAAAACCTTCTGAGTTGCTTGACACAAATTCATATGTCTCAACCATGTGCTTCTTACACCTCTTTGCTGCTGCTGTTAACATATGCAAACTTTAGAAAAAACTGTGGCATCCACAATTAGCAAGTATTGACAAAGAAAATGTAATATCTTATCAATTACCTTAATATAGTTTCTTAACACCATCTGTGCATCTTGAGCAAGGATGATATTTTGATGTGCAAGATTCGACTTTTAACACATTAATTTAGATATAACAGAACACATCAAACTAAATTGCAGACTAACTGAAGCGACACCTTGAGGACCAAACTTCTAACAAAACCAAAGCAAGTTCACATAAAATATATGAGGGCAAAGGCACAAGGGACAGCTTTGTCTATTACTTCAGGAAGTGGGGCAAAAACCGCAAAGGTACTCAAAGAAATTGTTTATCAGGAGCGTCCAGCATAAAACATGGCAAAGAAAATATACAGGGGCATATTTTTACCAATTAAACCAGATACCCCAAAAATACGACTCAATTGTATACAATAAATCAAACCCAATTCATACGAAACTCATTACTGGGTGTAATCATCCAGAACCTGGTAGGGTTGGAGCAAATCCATCCACGTACCCTATTATCCTTGTCCTCTGTCGAATATTGATACTTGTCATCCACCTGCATTTTAAAACCTGCCTGGTCAAGATCTACCCATCAAATCTCATTCCAAATCATAAAAAAAATCTGATTTTGCCTTGTCACATGTACATAATTTGTTATTCTACCTGGTAAATTAGAGGAATTAAAAACTAAAATATTACACAAGATTCCAAAAATATTACTAAAATATTCTACCTGGTACACAAGATTCCTCAAATATTACTTAGCACATGTCACATAGAAAACTAAGCTAAACAAAATTTCTCAAAATTTGAAAAGCTCATATCATATTGACGTACATCAGATAAATACAAATGAAAATTCACAAAATTGACGAGGAGATCAATCACACAACTCTAGCAGAATTCATATTTTTCATAATTAAAATTGTAACCTACAAATTGGAGTTTTGAGAATATATACCCAAGCCATGGAGTCCAATAAAATGGACATGCGTTGAGCTTTTGTTTGCAATTAGCAGAAGAGCTTGAGCTCCTTATCCCTTGACTAGCCTGGAAGCCCCGAGTTAACTCACTGAGTCATGAACGAAATCACCGAGTTTGATTGTAACATCATCATTTCTTTACTCTTCCTCGCTTGAGCGTCTTAGACACACCAATAAGAGCATCGGACCCGTCGTATCTTCTGAGTTGCTCCGAGATGAGCATTGAACCCTCGAAACGAAGCTTGACACATCATTTTTGTGATAAAACTAGCAAAAAATCGTATTGACCTATTGATTTGATATGAAAGATGATGTGTACTAATGATTGAGTAGGCTAGGATTTCGAGTGATAAATTTAGGAATAGAACCATAGTAAAAATGAATCGAAAGCATATTAGATAAAGAACATGAATCCATGATCAATTTTTGTGAACAAAGTGTCATTTGGTCGGAACTTCAATGGGAAGATTTAGGGTTTTAGTCGGGTAGAGAATTGGGGGAAAGAAACCGAGCGCCATGGCCTAGGTGATTGTGGGGTGTTGGCCCTCTTTATCATAATTTGGAATCAAATGGCCCTAAATCTTACAATCCATAAAAATGGCCCTTTATATCACAGAATAACGCAAAGGCGTGTGGCGTTTATGATTTTGGGGGAGTAACGCATTGGCGTGTTGCGTTTTCTACTTTTTTTTTTATTTTTTTTAATAATAACGCATCTACAAGATGCGTTTCTTATCTGGGGCCCGCAAGGACTGAGCTTGAAAACTCCAGTTAATGTTGCGTTTATAGTGGCAACGCCACTTAGAGTGGCGTTTGTTTGTTTAATTTTCTTTTGTTATTTTTTGCTAAATAGCTCGGTAGCACGATAATTTGTAAACGATAAACCCCAAATCCTAAGTTCGTATACGTTTATTTCTCGTTCTGAATATTTCTAAAACCAAAAATGGAAACGTTAAATCCCAAAAGTAAATTATTGAACCCCTAAATTTAATTAAAATTATATTTTTTAAATTAAAAAATTGAATCCGGCGTCCTGATTTTTAAACGCTAACGCGTTTAAAAATCAGGATAAGTTAGGGTTTAGGGTCTAGGGTTTAGGGTTGTAAACAACCCTAAACCCCAAACCCTAAACCCTAAGTTCGTATACGGATTAATCGTCGTTCCGAATATTTCTAAAACCCAAAATGGAAACGTTGAACCCCAAAAGTTAATTGTTGAACCCGTAAATTTAATTAAAATTGTATTTTTTAAATTTAAAAATTTTAAATAAAATTGAATATCATTAAAATATTCAAATAAAATAAAATGAACTTTTTTTTTGATTCAAAAATAAAATAAACTTAATTTATGTTTTCAAGAAACGTTACTTAATGATACGTTTGTAGATAAAAAAAAATTAAAAAAATCAGAAACGTCTGATCATCTTGCGTTTGTGTGTCTAAAAAAAAAAAAAAAAAAAACAAGCCATAAACGCTACACGCCCATGCGTTGGTGATCAACGAATTTTAATGTTGCGTTACTTTGTGATACAAAGGGCCATAATTTCAGATTGTGATATTTAGGGCATTTTACCTACAAATTGTGATAAAGAGGGCCTTTATTCGTGATTGTGGGTATAATTATGAATTTGTTACTTTTTATTTTCTAAAGTAACTGTCGTGATTAAATCTAACCACACAATCTAATGGCTGAAATAATTCGATTAAAAATATTAGTACTATAATTCATACATATTTATCAATTTTAAAATAAAATCATAATATATTTTATATCAAATTTTATATTTTATACAATAATATAAAATTTTTGGGAAAAGTAAAGTTAGAGCCAAATATCATTTGGGAGAAATTATATGCCCTTTATTTTTATCATGTGCGGATCATGTGTCTTTCTTTTCTATCGGGATCAGTGTTGTCTTAAAATAATTTTAAATTTGTTATTTGAAACTTTTAATTTTTTAATAATAAAAAAATAATAACTATGTTTTGCCCATTCTGGTTGCGTTGGATTTTCGTCCAACAATAACATATTGTTTGATGATTAGTCAACATCTTGAATATATAGTATGATATTTTTTGGTGTAAAAATGTAACGTGTTTTAATTAAAAAAAATTATTAATAAAAATAATAATGAAAATATATGGTGTGATATTATTATTTATTTTAATACATAGGATAACCGAAAGCCAAAACTTTCAATGTTTCGGCTTTAATATAATAGTATAGAATATATCTTATTATTAGATCTAACGATTTTATTTATTACGAAAAATAATGATTTGAATATACAGTATGATATTTTTGGGTGGATAGTAATGATTGCAAGATTAGTTTTAAATGAAAATGTAACGTGTTTTAATTAAAAAAAATATTACTAGCTAAAAATAATAACCAAAAGATCGATGTGATATTATTATTTATTTTAATAAATAGGATAATCAAACCGCGTCGAAAACCAAAATGTTTAATGTTTCGGCTTTAATATAATAGTATAGATATATAATACGTGTTTTTCTAAGGCGTTATAATAATGGTTCTAGATATATAAGTAGGAATGAATACATATTATTTATTTTTGTAATGAAAAATATTTAAATGAAACTTTTTATAAAATGTTGTTTGATTTGTATAAATCTTATTTGCATAATATTATTCAATTTAATTTTTTTTAATTAGAATGGTATAATATAAAATAACGTATTATTTGTATATAATTTAGCTTTTTTATAAATTATAATACTTTTAGCATCGGTTAAATGTAAGACGACACATAAAGTACAAAAAAAAGTCAGTTTAGGCGTCGGTTGTGTAAAGACCAATGCTAAAGGGTCAGTTTTAGGCGTCGGTTGTTTATGACCGACGCTAAAGGGTCGATTTTAGGCGTCGGTTGAGTAAAGACCGACGCTAAAGGTTCGGTTTTAGGCGTCGGTTGACTAATGACCGACGCTAAAGGGTCTGTTTTATGCGTCGGTTGTTTATGACCGACACTAAAGGTGGGTTTTAGGCGTCGGTTGAGTAAAGACCGACGTTAAAGGGTTAGTTTTAGGCGTCAGTTGTCTCATAACCGACGCAAAATGTCCAACACAAATGACCTTAAGCATCGGTTAAGCCAACAACCGATGCCTAAAGTATGTATAGGCCACGGCTCTCTATATAACCGACGCTAAAAGTGCGATGCTAAAAGACATTTCTGTACTAGTGAAATTTCCAGGCTTCATCTTCTTTGTTTCACATTGCAGCCTACCTTTATTTAATATATCCGTAATACCCACCTCAAGTTGGATGTGGGAAAGAAAACGGCAAACATGCAACTTGGAGATTAACAAAAAAAATCAAAAATGGAGCAAATTTTTAGTGGCTCGAACGGCCAGAACAAACAAGGATTAGAATGATCATCAGTCGAAACAAATTTTTTTTTATTCCCCAGTAACTTCAGAATTTGGTGGAATCTTCTCCCCAGTAATTTCAGAATTTGGTGGAAACTTCTCTCTAGTAATTTCTGAATTTGGTGGAATCTTCTCCCCAGTAATTTCCAAATTTGTGGAATCTTTAATTTTGTGAAAATCATTATTTTTTTTGGAAAAAAGGTAATATTGATCACCCCACACACAAGTAAAGAATGTGTACACTTTTCCCAAATCATTCCAAACAACCTTACTCCAGGTTACAATACAAAAAAAAAAAAAAAAACAACACCAAAAGTAAAAGAAGAAAAGTAAAAGTAAAAGAAAAAAAAAGTAAAAGAGAAATTATCATCACCACCACCAAAGTTCCCATCATTTATGTTGGGCTTCATATTTTTAGTTTAAACACACATACAATGTAAAACACACGCACACAATAACACACACACACCTGTTTAAACCCACACACAGAAACCTCTCAACAATTGATTCAAGATCAACAATGAACAGAACCAAAGAACCAAAACAAACGCAACATCGTTCTCATCCCAAACAAAAAACTCCCAAACGCAGACACAGTGTTGTGTTTATTCGAAGAAAGAGAAGAAAATAAGAAGGATATAGGTTTGGTTTGTGTTTTCAACGAAGAAACAAAGGAGCAAATGTGGAAGAATGATGCCTCGAAGATCGGAGGCTCTGATACCAACTTAAAATTAGTGGAAGAATGAATCTCATTTCATACTTTACACATACTTCATAATACAACTTGATAGACTTATTTATAGCATCTACAGATTTTATTTACATCATGGCTTACATCATTTTACTAGCCTACAATTGACTAGACATTATTGTTGAATTTGTTGCAGCCATATTGGATCTTTGTTGCAGCCATATTGGATCTTTGTTGCAGCCATCTTTGATATTTGATGCTGTCATCTTTATTGACAACACACCAAATACCCATAACTTCAAGTTACGGGTTACCACACCAAATACCCCTAACTTCAAGTTAGGGTTTCTTTCTAGAATGATAATTTAACACCCCCTCTCAAGTTGGTGCATAGATGTCATATAAGCCCAACTTGTCCAAGAAATTTGAGAACACTCGCGTTGATACAGCTTTGGTGAGGATGTCCGCCAATTGATCTTCTGATCTTATTTCTAGAAGTTCTAAAGTATTGTCTTCTATTTTTTCTTTGATAAAGAATCTATTCACCTCAACATGTTTAGTCTGATCATGGTTAACAGGATTGTAAACCATGTCACGAGCAGACTTATTATCACAATACAACTGAATTGGTTTCTTTGTTGCATATCCCAAATCTTGTAATATGAACTTCAGCCATAAACCTTCACATGTTCCCAAAGCCAACCCCTGTATTCAGATTCTCCACTTGATCGAGAAACAACATGTTGTTTTCTGCTCCTCCATGTGACTAAATTGCCACCTACAAATGTAAAATATCCAGAAGTGGACCTTCTATCTATCTTGTCTCCTGCCCAATATGCATTAGTATATATATCTATGTTCTGCTCCCCTTTATTTCTAGAAAATAAAATTCCTTTACCTGGAGCTAACTTCAAGTATCTCAAAATGCGCATAACTGCATTCATGTGTTGTTCTCCAGGGTCATGCATAAATTGACTGATAACGCTTAATGCATATGCAAGGTCTGGTCTTGTATGGGCCAAGTACATTAATCTGCCAACAATTCTTTGATATGTACCTATGTCAACTGAAACTTGGTCCTTTTTGATACATAGCTTTAATCCTTCTTCAACAGGAGTATCAATAGGTTGACAAGCTGATATTCCCGTTTCTTCTAGAAAGTCTAGGACATACTTTCTTTGAGATAAATAAATGCCTTTATCTGATCTTGATACTTCTATCCCAAGGAAGTATTTTAAATTACCAAGATCTTTCATCTCAAATTCTTTGGCTAAATGTTCTTATAAAGCTTTTCTTTCTTCTGGATCATCTCCTGTGACTATCATGTCGTCAACATAAATGATAAGTGTTGTGACCTTTCCTTGTTTTTTCTTTATGAAAGTATGATCAGAATTAATTTGTTGATATCCAAAGGCTTTCATTACCCTTGTAAATCGTCCAAACCAAACTCTTGGAGATTGTTTCAACCCATATATAGATTTCTTCAACCTGCACACCATTTGTTTATACTTTTCTGGAACCATGCATCCTGGTGGCAGATCCATGTAAACTTCTTCTTGTAATTCACTATGTAAAAAGGCGTTTTTACGTCAAATTGTTGTAATGGCCGATCCAGATTTACAGCAAGAGACAATAGAACTCGTACTGTGTTAATTTTCGCCACGGGGGCAAAAGTCTCGGTGTAATCGATTCCATAGGTCTGGGTGTACCCCTTTGCCACCACTCTCGCTTTACATCGCTCGATTGTACCATCAGCTTTGTATTTGATTGTGTAAACCCATCGACAATCAACTGTTTTCTTTCCAGGTGGAAGCTCGACAAGTTCCCATGTTTTATTTTTCTACAGAGATTTCATCTCCTCGTTCATGGCTTCTTTCCATTTGGGATCAAGAGAGGCTTTCTGCACACTTTTAGGAATAGATACAACAGTTAATTTATTCATGAAAGACACATTTGATTCTGATAAGCGATGGTTGGAAACATAGTGGCTCATTGGATATTTGACTTTGGAGGATATTTCAGGTTCATATGTGAACTTAGGGATACCTCTGTTGTGACGTGCAGGCAGTTGCCTTCTTTGTATCTCAGGACCATCCTCACTAAGAGATTGTTGTGGTATATCGTCCGAGGTTGAAGCTATATTATTAGAATTTGATCGATCTGGAGATGCATCATCACTACAGTCCTCAACTAAAGAAGGTATACCACTACTTTGGTCACTTTCATATGTTTCCTGATTTTGATTAATTTGTGTGTTATCACCACTTTCATCCCAAACAATTACATTGTGATTTTCGTCTTCATCATAAATGAGAGTTTGAATTTCTCTCTTATACTCCCTCTGAAATTCAGTCTCAGAGAAGTACACAATATTTTCATGGAAAACAACATCCATTGTGACAAATACTCGATGAGTTGGAGGATGATAGCACCTGTAGCCCTTTTGATGAGTGGCATACCCGACAAAAATACACCGTAAAGCTCTGATACCATGATAGATTTTATATAAGCTACAACAAATCACAATGAAGAACATAAGACTGAATTATATTGATAAAGAAATGTTTACAGTTTGGTATCAGAGCTTGGCCATCTTGGTCATGCTTCAGAAAAATTATTACCATTCAATACAATAAAATGTATGACAAAGAAAGTGACGCAACTAGTGAGAAATCCAGCGAAACAGGAATGGGATCTGTCCCCATATACGTGCAATTTGAAAGTGCATTCAATGCAGGAATGATTCTTACAGAATCAAACTATGATGTGTGGTCTCAGATTATGGAGATGCACATCACCGAAAAAGAGAAGTTATCATATATCAATGGAAAGAAAGAACCACCAAAGAAACAAGATGGTAGTTACGACAAATGGTAATCTGAGAATCAAAAGGTAAAATGATGGCTTCTAATGTCAATGTCTCCGGACATAATGAAGTGCTATCTACGTTTACCTACTGCTCGTGAAGTTTGGAGTGCCCTGGAAAAAGCTTTTTCGGATGACAATTGACTAGACATTATTGTCAGACTTGCAGAAAACCAGTTCAATTTTCTTCTGCTCAACCAACTCCCTTAAGAAATGCCACTTAATATCTATATGCTTGCTTCTTCCATGTGCCACTGGATTTTTGGCTAAGTTAATTGCTGATTTATTATCAACATATATCTTAAAATTTCCCTCGAGTGGAATATGCATCTCGCTCAATAAACTTGTCAACCAAAGTGCTTGACAAGCACTAGTAGCTGCAGCCATGTATTCCGCCTCACATGTAGATAGTGCTACAGTAGGTTGCTTCTTTGACACCCATGAACATTCTTCACTGCCGAGTGTAAAACAGGAGCTAGTAGTGCTCTTTCTATCATCCAAATCTCCAGCCCAATCACTGTCTGAGTATCCTACCAATGCACATTTATCAATAGAGTCGTAAAATAGACCAAAATCTTGAGTACCTTTTAAGTAGCGCATGATACGTCTCGCTACTTTCATATGGGACTGATTTGGTGACTCCATGAATCTGCTAATTAATCCAACTCCATAAGAGATATCCGGCATTGTACATGTGAGATACCTAAGACTTCCCATAATTTGCTTGAACAAGGTTGGATCCACCAATGGCCCTTCTCCTTTCTTTGTGAGTTTTGTGCCAACTTCAACTAGGGTTTTTGTTGGATTGCAAGCATCCATTTTGAACTTCTTTAAAATGTCTGCAACATATTTTCTTTGAGATATAAAAATCCCATCACTTCGTTGAACTACTTCAACACCAAGAAAATATGACATTAAGCCCAAATCACTCATCTCAAACTCCTTCATGATGGACTTCTTGAAACTTTCTACAAGACCTGCATTGTTACTTGTAAAAACCAAATCATCCACGCATATAAACATACCATCAAAATGTCACCAGAATTTCCAGCTTTCACATATAATCCATGTTCTGACGGACATCTTTTAAAACCAGCTTCAATGAAGAATGAATCAATGCATTTATTCCAAGCACGCGGAGATTGTTTTAGACCGTATAAAGCCTTTATGAGCCTGTAAACTTTTTGCTCGCAGCCTTCTTTTACAAATCCAGGTGGTTGTTTAACGAACACCATTTCTTCAAGTGGTCCATTAAGAAATGCCGACTTCATATCCATTTGATGTAATTTCCAGTGATTTTGAGCAGCCATAGCAACCATGATTCTGATTGTTTCCATTCGAGCTACTGGAGCGAACACTTCTTGATAATCATATCCTTCCCGCTGCTCAAATCCCTTCGCCACCAATGGTGCTTTATATTTCTCCACCTCACCATTTGCTCCCAATTTTGTTTTGAAGACCCACTTCACATCAATAGCTTTATAACCTCGTGGGAGATCAGTGAGAGCCCAAGTATCATTTTTCTCAATAACATTCAATTCTTCATGCATGGCCATCTCCCATTTTGGATTTTCAAATGCTTCCTTTAATGTTATTGGTTCAAGATCAGCAATGAAAGCATGGTGTATCAACTCACCATCATCATCAACATTGTGATCAAGACTTACTTCATACCCTTGATAACGTGATGAAGTTTTCCATTGTCGATGTGGCCTTTGTGAATCTGCAATAGGAATTGGTAAATCAGAATGTGAGGTTGTAGGTCATTTGGAATAGACTCTTCCGCTTCTTCTTCAAAGAGTAAATATTTTTTCTGATCTTCGGGGCTATTTTCACTCCAATTCCAAGCTTCGTCTTCAGCGAATGTTACATCCCGGCTGACATGAACTTTCTTTGTCACAGGATCAAACAACTTGTATCCTCCTTGTTTGTAACCAATGAACACCATTTTCTGTGCTCGATCATCCAGCTTTGTTCTTGTCTCTGCTGGAATATGAGCATAAGCCACATCTCCAAATACTTTTAAATGCTTCACACTTGGTTTATAACCACTCCATGCTTCCCCGGGAGTAGACTTTGGAACGGCTTTTGTTGGAGACCGATTCAGAATGTAAACTGAACATGCAATAGATTCTGCCCAGAAAGAATTAGGCATGTTTTTTTGTCTTTAACATACTTCTGCCCATGTCCAGGATTGTCCTATTTTTCCGCTCAGCCACTCCGTTGTGTTGAGGAGTGTATGGAAATGTAATTTCGAGATGTATACCATGTTCATCACAATATTCCCTGAACTCATTAGAGGTATACTCACCTCCACCATCAGTGTGTAACACTTATATAGAGCTGCCACTTTGTTTTTCAACATGCATTCTGAACTTTTTAAAATTATCAAATACTTCGGACTTCTTTTGAAGGAAATAAACCCAAGTTTTACGAGTAAAATCATCAATGAAAGTTAAGAAATACCTGCTTCCTCCATTTGATTCAACATTAAATGGGCCACAAACATTCGAATGAACAATCTCAAGAGGTTGTGATGCTTGTTGTTGTGTTTGTGTCATGAATGGTTTTCTATGATGCTTCCCAACAATGCATGCTTCACATAGCTGATCAGGATGCTGTATACTAGGCATATCTTTCACCAAATTTCCTTGTTTGAGCAATTTTAAACTATAAAAATTTAAATGCCCAAATCGCAAGTGCCACAACCATGACTCGTCTTCTATGATTGCACTAAAACATTTATATGCACCAGCAGTAATATTCACTTTAAACATGCGATTTTTCATCATTGGTGCAGTGAGAACAGCAGTACCTTTTTCGTCGTAAATGGAGAGTTTTCCATTACGTAGAATCATCTCATTTCCCTTTTCTGCAAGTTGTCCAACACTTAGCAGATTTGTCTTCATTCCTGGTACATAAAACACATCAGAGATAAATTTCTTATCTCCATTCTTTAACTCGATGAGAATCATCCCTTTTCCCATCACCGGTATACTACTATCATCCGCAAATTTGACTTTTGTATGAAAAGACTCATCAAGCTCAGCAAACAAATCTTTGTTTCCACTCATATGGTTAGTACTTCCGGTGTCAATAAACTATGTATGACCATTTGGTGTTGGTGTTTGATTAACTGAAGTAACCATTAGAAGAGTGTGCTCCTCCTCCTCATCATGTCGAACACAATTGGTCCTTTGATCAATGTTTTTACTTCTGCACTCACTTGAATAATGACCATATTTATGACATGAGAAACATTCTACATTAGACTTATCATACCGTCCTTTACCACGGCTAAGTCCACGTCCTCTTGAATGTTGATTTCGATTATAATCGAACCTCTCTTGATCAATTTCTTGGTTGATGCTACGTACTCTTTGATATTGATATTGGCCACCTCTTCCTTGTCCTCTTCCTCTTCCACGGGAATAACCAAAGCTCTTGTTGTGAATGTCTTTAATGGAGGCCTGAACTTGCAAAGCTTGCTCAATTGGTTTCCTAGATTTCTTTTCACTCATGCGTTGTTCATGAGCTTGCAAAGTTCCAAAGAGTTCATCAATGGTCATTAAAGACAAATCATGAGCTTCTTCAATAGCCACAACTCTATTTTTAAAATCAGTAGTTAATGATCTTAAAATCTTCTCCACAATGGCTTGTTCATCTTGCTTCTCACCATATGTCTTCATTTGACTTGTTATCGACAATAATCGACTAATAAAAGTTGTTATCGATTCCGAGGATTCCATTTGCAAGGCTTCATATTGACGCCTCAAGGTTTGGAGTCTCACCTTCTTCACTTTATCAGCACCTGTATAATTTGTTTTTAAAATATCCCAGGCCTGTTTTGATGTAATCGCAGCTTCAATTTTCGTAAATACATCATCAGTCACTCCTTGATGTATGAAATACAATGCTTTCTTGTCCTTCTTCTTGCTGTCACGGTGAGCAGCCTTCTCTGCATCAGTTGCCTTTTCATTAAGCTCATCGAACCCATTCTCCACAATATCTAGCAAGTCGTGGTAGTCGATCAGTACCCTCATCTGTACTGCCCATCGAATATAGTTTCTTCCATCCAACATGGGGACGGTCACTTGGGTCGAGCTGTTTAACGCCATAGCTCTGATACAATCACAATTGACTAGACATTATTGTTGAATTTGTTGCAGCCATCTTGGATCTTTGTTGCAGCCATCTTTGATCTTTGTTGCAGCCATCTTTATTGACAACACACCAAATACCCATAACTTCAAGTTACGGGTTACCATACCAAATACCCCTAACTTCAAGTTAGGGGTTCTTTCTAGAATGATAATTTAACACCCCCTCTCAAGTTGGTGCATAGATGTCATATAAGCCCAACTTGTCCAAGAAATTTGAGAACACTCGCGTTGATACAGCTTTGGTGAGGATGTCCGCCAATTGATCTTCTGATCTTATTTCTGGAAGTTCTAAAGTATTGTCTTCTATTTTTTCTTTGATAAAGAATCTATCCACCTCAACATGTTTAGTCTGATCATGGTTAACAGGATTGTAAACCATGTCACGAGCAGACTTATTATCACAATACAACTGAATTGGTTTCTTTGTTGCATATCCCAAATCTTGTAATATGAACTTCAGCCATAAACCTTCACATGTTCCCAAAGCCAACCCCCTGAGTTCAGATTCTCCACTTGATCGAGAAACAACATGTTGTTTTCTGCTCCTCCATGTGACTATAATGCCACCTACAAATGTAAATATCCAGAAGTGGACCTTCTATCTATCTTGTCTCTTGCCCAATCTGCATCAGTATATATATCTATGGTCTGCTCCCCTTTATTTCTATAAAATAAAATTCCTCTACCTGGAGCTGACTTCAAGTATCTTAAAATGTGCATAACTGCATTCATGTGTTGTTCTCCAGGGTTATGCATAAATTGACTGATAACGCTTAATGCATATGCAAGGTCTGGTCTTGTATGGGCCAAGTACATTAATCTGCCAACAATTCTTTGATATCTACCTATGTCAACTGAAACTTGGTCCTTTTTGATACATAGCTTTAATCCTTCTTCAACAGGAGTATCAATAGGTTGACAAGCTGATATTCCCGTTTCTTCTAGCAAGTCTAGGACATACTTTCTTTGAGATAAATAAATGCCTTTATCTGATCTTGATACTTCTATCCCAAGGAAGTATTTTAAATTACCAAGATCTTTCATCTCAAATTCTTTGGCTAAATGTTCTTATAAAGCTTTTCTTTCTTCTGGATCATCTCCTGTGACTATCATATCGACAACATAAATGATAAGTGTTGTGACCTTTCCTTATTTTTTCTTTATGAACAAAGTATGATCAGAATTATTTTATTGATATCCAAAGGCTTTCATTACCCTTATAAATCGTCCAAACCAAACTCTTGGAGATTGTTTCAACCCATATATAGATTTCTTCAACCTGCACACCATTTGTTTATACTTTTCTGGAACCATGCATCTTGGTGGCAGATCCATGTAAACTTCTTCTTGTAATTCACAATGTAAAAAGGCATTTTTTACGTCAAATTGTTGTAATGGCTAATCCAAATTTGCAGCAAGAGACAATAGAACTCGTACTGTGTTAATTTTTGCCACGGGGGCAAAAGTCTCGGTGTAATCGATTCCATAGGTCTGGGTGTACCCCTTTGCCACCACTCTCGCTTTACATCGCTCGATTGTACCATCAGCTTTGTATTTGATTGTGTAAACCCATCGACAACCAACTGTTTTCTTTCCAGGTGGAAGCTCGACAAGTTCCCATGTTTTATTTTTCTGCAGAGATTTCATCTCCTCGTTCATGGCTTCTTTCCATTTGGGATCAAGAGAGGCTTCCTGCACACTTTTAGGAATAGATACAGCAGTTAATCTATTCATGAAAGACACATTTGATTCTGATAAGCGATGGTTGGAAACATAGTGGCTCATTGGATATTTGACTTTGGAGGATATTTCAGGTTCATATGTGAACTTAGGGATACCTCTGTTGTGACGTGGGGGCAGTTGCCTTCTTGTATCTCAGGAACATCCTCAGTAAGAGATTATTGTGGTATATCGTCCGAGGTTGAAGCTATATTATCAGAATTTGATCGATCTGGAGATGCATCATCACTATGGTCCTCAACTAAAGGAGGTATACCACTACTTTGATCACTTTCATATGTTTCCTGATTTTGATTAGTTTGTGTGTTATCACCACTTTCATCCCAAACAATTACATTGTGATTGTCGTCTTCATCATAAATGAGAGTTTGAATTTCTCTCCTATACTCCCCCTGAAATTCAGTCTCAGAGAAGTACATAATATTTTCATGGAAAACAACATCCATTGTGAGAAATACTCGATGAGTTGGAGGAAGATAGCACCTGTAGCCCTTTTGATGAGTAGCATACCCGACAAAAATACACCGCAAAGCTCGAGGTGTTAATTTCGTACGTTGGTGTTTATGAAGATGAACAAATACTACACATCCAAATATACGTGGGGTTAAATTTGAATCTGGTGGAGCAACATCAATCTCAGTAAGAGTCTGGAATGGGGTTTTGAAATCAAGAGTACTTGAAGGGACTCGGTTGATCAGATATGCTGCAGAAGCTAGAGCTTCCCCCCAATAAGATAAGGGAAGGTGAGTGCTAATTAAGAAAGCTCGAACAACCTCAAGAAGGTGTCGATTTTTTCGTTCTGCTACCCCGTTTTGTTGGGGTGTGTTAGGACAAGTAGTGTGATGAATCATTCCTTGATCTTCCAAATATTTTTAAAAATCAGTACTTAGATATTCTCCGCCATTATCACTGCGAAGGACTTGAATATTTGTTTTGTACTGAATTTGAACAAATTTATGAAATTTCTGAAATAATGAGTTTACCTCGCCTTTAGATTTCATCGTATATACCCATGTCATCCTCGTACAATTATCAATAAAAGTTACAAACCATCTTGATCCACCAAAAGTATTAACTTTAGAAGGTCCCCAAACATCAGAGTGAATAATCATAAAAGGAATGCGACTTTTATTTAATTGTAACGGGAAAGAAGTGCGATGACTCTTTGCAAGTTCACAAATATCACATTGAAAAGAAGAGACATCAATTTGTTGAAATAAACTAGGAAATAATTTTTTTAGATACCCAAAAGATGCATGCCCGAATCGACGATGCCATAACCAGATGTTTGCTTCCCTTGTTCCCCTTTTTTAACTCCTATTGCCAAAGCTTGTCGAAGATCTTCAATACTCTGTGACTCCATATCTAAATAATATAGCTTCCCTCTTTTAATACCACAACCAATCGTGTTCCTGGTATTGATGTCCTTAAAAATACAGAAATCAGGCCAAAAAATTACAACACAAGATAGGTTAGTTGTTATTTGAGAAGTGGACAATAAATTATTTTCTAAAGATGGGACAACTAGAACAGAATTTAGATTTATGGAATCAGTTAAGGTTAATGATCCTTCCCCGATGACTGGGGCTGAACTTCCATTAGCAGTAGACACACATTTTTGATTGGAAGATTCAAGAAGTGAAACATGTCTAGACTCAACTATCATATGATCGGTGGTGCCAGAATCAATTATCCACGTATTATATGCAATAGGTGTAGACGTAGTAAAGACCTTACCATCACTGTTTGAAGACATGACAAATGCTGAAGATTGTTTGGTACTTGTGTCTTCCTTTTTTGTTCCACCAGATGCTATATTAGAGGACCATTGAAATTTTTTTGTTCCACTTTGTTGAGTCTTGCGACTACGATCCCACCATTCTGGATAGCCCACTAGTTCAAAGCATTGCTTCTTCGTATGACCAATTTTCTGGCAGTGATAGCACTTCAGAGATGACTTGTCCATATTTTCTGACCTGGGGTAATTAGGTCGATGCTTGGTGGCCAAAATGGTAGCATCTTGCATTGTTGAAGTGAAGGTACTCTGACGCACTGCCTCCCTCCGTACAATCGAATAACCTTCTTCCATGTCCGCAATAGTATCCTTTCGTAGAATTTCTCTACAGATTTGTTCGAAGTCTCCATCCGATCCGGCAAGAAAGATGTGTACACGTAATCGATCAACAAACTTCTTATATTCGAGGACATCATCTGGATCCTTCATCTTGGATCACAATGAATCTGAAATTTTGTGCACCCACACACGATCTCGAACAATATTTTGCACCTTAAGGGTTATGGAATTGGTTGAGATGGGAACCTTGCCATGCAATCTGTCATTACGTTCTAGCCACAAGCTATGAACTGCGACTCCTATTTAAAGATACGTGACTTTGTGCTTCATTTTACCAGTCATATTTTGAACTTCACTAAGCCAGTCAAGAGGCAGATTAACTGGATTTTTCCTCATAATTTCCAAGAAAAAAAGACAATCAAAGATGAGGTGATGCATGGTTTCGTTTGCATTATTGCACAGAATGCATCTGGGATCTACCCCCATACCAAACCTGACCATACGGTCTTTTGTGAGAAACCTATTTTTCAAGGCAAGCCATAAGGTGATCGAACACTTTGGAATAGCGAGAGAGTGCCAAACCACCTTAAGCCAATAAGGCGTGTCCCCTGTACTTCGAAAAGATTTCCATATTGTTGAAACTTTAACCTTACTGCTTTCACACCATCCTAGGTTAACTGGTCCTGTTGATGAAGAGGAATGTCCCTAACCAGATCTCTGAAATCCATTGCAAACATGTGATTCGAAGGGTGCAAGTGTCATTGCTCATTCTGAATGATAGAACTAACCTTTGCGAGACTGTGAGATTCTACTATGGAGACAATTCTAGGATCAAAACGATGGATGAGAGGAGCATTCCCAGCCCAAGGATCGTGCCATAAAAGAAATCCACTATTGAAACCCACCTGATACTTTATATAATCCCTGACTTCATCTCTGGATTTTAAAATTTTCCGAGCAGCCCAAGATGTTCCAGATTTGATTTTTGTAGTCCAAAAACCTTTATTCCGCAAATAGGAGTGCTTAAACCAGTTTACCCAAAGCGAAGAAGAGGAAGGTTGGATGATTCTCCAGAGTTGAAAAAAGATTGCAGATTTATTCCATTCCAACAAATCTTTTAAGCCAAGACCCCCCTCAGATTTGGGAAGACAAACTTCCTTCCAAGCTACCTTATAAGCTCTCATTTACTTATCACTTATATGACACTTATCACTTTAAACTATAACTTATTTATTTTAAGGTAAGCCAAACGGGCCCTAAGTTGGTCTTGGTGGCATTTCTTTGAATGACTTGCAAAATATTCCTTTAGTCCATTGTATTTCCTATACATGAATGGTCCTGTCTCTTCATTAGGTCATCACTTTCGTTTTATCTGTGATTTGTTCTGTGTTCATTTCCTGATTTTCAGGTGGTACCTAACTATCAGTGATCTGCGTTCATTTCCAGATTTGTTTGGAATTAAAAGACCAGATTTGGAAAATAACTAAATCAGCTCCTGACCGATAACAATGGCACATCTTAATCGAGCAAGGATTCCTGGGCAGTCATTATCATTCATGAGTTCCGCATGATGATCACCTCTCGATTGATAAAACATCATGGTTATATTATTCAACTTTCATAGAATATGTATAATTCTTGTTACTTAATTGGCAGTAGACTGCAGTGCTTGGGCTGCTTTTCCTAAGCAGCACTATTTGTAGTAGAATGACAATCACTAGTTTAGTGTACAGGGGTAGTGTTACAGCAGAGGAAAACTACTTAAACAATACACATGTGAATCCAAGTAATAGAAAAAAAGAGAAATGGAAAGAAACAATTTTTAGGAAAAAACTTTACATTATCAGCCAACAAAAGATATATAGCATTGCCTGTACCCACCATCATACGAATCTTTTGGCTATGAGAACCATCTATTTTGAATACCATCGTTTTCCACTATCTACCTTGTGTTTAAAAAGCAATCATGGTGCTTTCACGGACCTCGATGGCTACGGAAACAGAGGCAGCCTTGAGGTTGATCACCAGGAATCATACCTCCACCTTTCGATGTGTCAATAGCCTCAATCATTGTGACAACCTCATCCATTTCAGGTCTTCTGTCAGGATTAGCGTCCCAGCATCGCTTCATTACATTCGCCAATGAACTCGGACAACACCTAGGTATATCCGGTCGTAGGTTCTGTTGGTACGATTAGAAAATAAAATTCAGCATTTCCCCAGACATAAGGAATTTGGTTGTATAGTATAAATTACTCCTGATCAGAATATACCTGACGAACCACAGCGGAGGTTACTTCTGAAAAACTTAGGTCAGGATAAGGCATATCACAGCAATATATCTCCCATAAACAGATGCCAAAACTATAAACATCACACTTTCTATTATAAGGGTTGCCATTAAGAACCTGTAAGCCATCCATTTAACGGTACGAATAGTTAGTTGGTTCATATAATAGCCACATGTAAGCTAACTTATCGACAAGTGCATTATGGAAAAATACCTTGACAACCAAGAAGTTAGACTTCCATGTACTATCTATGCAACAAAAGCTAACATCTTATTTAATACAAAGAGAACTAGCAATTATTAAATAAATGGATCTTCAGAATGCAAACAATCTTTAAGAGCATCCCTGGCCAGTTCAGGGTATTGGTGCATTGAACGACTCTAAATGAACTTTATCAAACATTATAGCACATAACAAAAAAAGACAGGTCAGGCACTGGCGAGTAATAGTTTGGACAAACACAAACTGTAATAGGAGGAAATTGATGACTTCTTAAATATGACTGCTTTTCCAAATTCTGTGAAGTGTGCTTAAGGATTTGGGATGCTTTTACCATAGTGTATGCATTCAGACTGTAATATAAGTCTTCAATACACATGGCTACATACCTCCGGAGCCATATAACCAAGTGTCCCAGTCTCCCCTGTCATGTCATTCGGATTAGAAGCCTCGACACGTGCAACTCCAAAATCAGCTATTTTCACTGTGCGTGACTTGTCCAATAACATGTTCTCAGTTTTAACATCTCTGTGTACAATTTTCTCAGAATGGAGATAACTTAACCTACAACAGTTTTTTCCCACACTTGTAAATATTTCACCAAATAAAGTACAAGACTCTATAACATAGGATTCATATAATTGTCATACCCTCTTGCCAAATCAAGTGCCATTTGTACTACCACTTTGAATGCTAGTTTCTTTCTCCTGTTCTTTATTAGATAAGATTTTAAGGCACCACCAGGAAGATACTCAACAACAACACAACATATATTACTTGGCATTCCAATTGGTCCACTTTCACTTTGTAATTTTAGCCCTGAAGATCCCATTGTTGCCCCTATGAACTGCAAATGGTTTCAAGCTTTAGTGGTCCAAACAACTTATTCAATAAAGCTTAAACAACATATAATTATCACTGTTGGTATCATAAGTCACATGCTGATAGCACAACTGCATAACATAAAACTCAAAAAAATAAATTAAAAATTTATGCACACAAGCACATTTTGCAGTTTTCACCAAATAGTTAGCTATACAATTTACATTTTTACACAAACACGCAAAACAATTCAAGCCACTTGTAAATACACAAATTTAAGATTATTAATCATAGGATTAATCTCTTTTAGAACAATTTTTACGATCAAACTATTGAATTGAATTTAGATTAAAAAATAAGATGCCACAAAAATTATTTTCAACTTATTAATAATTATGTATTAATACTATCTATCTATCTATCTATTCTATTATATTAAAGCCGAAACATTAAAAGTTTGGTTGGTTGGTTGGTACCTATTGAATTTACCTAATTACCCTTACTTAATTATTAACTAAATACATAATTTCCTTTTTCATATTAAACATATTACCTTTTCTATTTGTCACTAACTAATTAATTTCCCTTTTCAGGTAAAACACAATAAATTTCTCCTTTCTTATAAACACTACAAGCAATTTTGAAAATAACATAATTATATTATAATTACTATTAACCAATCAATTACCTTTTTTAGCCAAAACATGTTACCTTTTCTTTATTCTATAACTAAAATATCTCTTTAACTAAAAATTTTTTTTTTACAAATATATCACGGGGTTCTATTTAATAAATAATAATATTATAATACTAATAATTATCAATTACCCTTTTCAACTAAAACATATCATCTTTTCCCTATTTTATAATTCAAATTCCTTTTTTCTAGAAATATCACGGGCAACATTAATTTCTCAATATCTAAAAACACTACGAACAATTTAATTTAGTGAAATAACATAAATTAAATTATAATTACTATAAACTAATTAATTACCTTTTCCACCTAAAACATGTTTCCTTTTTAATTTTCTCTAACTAACACCTCACTTTTTTCAGTTAAATCACGGCATTCTAAATTATAATTTTATAAGTACTTATAATTAAACGATTACCTTTTTGAATACCTTTTTCACCTAAAACGTATCATATTTTCCATATTTTATAATTCAAATTCCTTTTTTCTAGGAATATCATGGGCAACATTAATTTCTCACAATCTTAAGACATTACGAACAATTTAATTTAGTGAAATAACATAAATTAAATTATAATTATTATAAACTAATCAATTACCTTTTTCACCTAAAACATGTCATCTTTTTAATTTTCACATTACATTTTCTATTTTCTCTAAATAAAATCAATCTTTTTTCAGTTATATCACGGACGGTTCTATTTAATAAAATAAAATAACAATATTATAATGTTAATAATTAACCGATTAAGTTTAAGCTAAAATTTATCATCTTTTCTATATTTTCTAACTAAAATAACTCTATTCTTTAAAATATCACGGGCAACACTAATTTTTCCTTTTCTTAAAACTTTACGAGCAATTTTATTTAGAAAAATAACATAATTGAATTATAATTACTATAAACTAATCAATTACCTTTTTCACCTAAAACATGTTTCCTTTTTAATTTTCTATAACTAACACCTCACTTTTTTCAGTTAAATCACAGCATTCTATTTAATAAAATAAAATTATAATTTTATAAGTACTTATAATTAACCGATTACCTTTTTGAACTAAGATGTATTATCTTTTCAATATTTTCTAACTAAAATCCCTCTTTTCATAGAAATATAACGGATAACATTTATAAATTTTTTTTTGCTAATTAACATTTATATAATTATTATCAAATCATCTAATTTAAAAATTTAAACCTCCAAAATTCATATTTTAAAAAAAGTAAATCGAATTAATAAAGCATATCATATAATATTAAAAGAAATTCGTGCATCGCACGGGTTTTAATCTTAATAATATATAAAAGCCGAAATATTAAAAGTTTTGGTACCTGTTTTTTGGTTCTTAGTAAATTTACTTATTTATCGTTCATTAAAAAAAATATATTTAATATCTATACTATTAAAATAGTAAAATAAATTATAACATAAAATAATTAATGGTAATTACTAATTAGTCGAATGCCTTTTTCACATTTACTTTTAGTTGAAGATATTACATTTTATAAACACCTAAAAAATTAATCGTATCATATCTTCCAATCATTAATATTTCATTTCGAATTAAAACACGTTACCTTTTTGTTTTATAAGGAAACATTAGTATAATTCTTCATTAAAAAGAAAAATATATTCGATATTTATACTATTAAAACAGCTAAAATAAATAATAACATAAAATAATTAATGTTAATTAGTCGATTGCCTTTTTCGCATTTACTTTAATTGAAGATATTACCTTTTATAAACAACTGAAAACATCAATCGTATCATATCTTTCAATCATTAATATTTCCTTTCGTATTAAAACACATTACCTTTTTGATTTAAAACTAATATTATCACACCATATTTTTCAATTATTTAATAAAATATATTAAAAATCCCTATACGTTATTTATAACAAGGAAACATTAGTATAATTCGTAAACATGAGTATATTAAATTATATTGAATTAAAATTAAAAAGTCATTAAAAATAATGATTACATAATTGTAATATTGAATAAAATTTATAAAATAATAAAATAAACACCATATCAATAAATTTTATTTATAACATAATAAAATTATATTATAGTTTTATAAATTTATATCTTCCAATCAGTAATATTTTCTCCTAATTTAAACACTTTGACTTTTAATTTAAAACATAATCTTGCAATAATTAATATATACCCAAAAATATTACACTAAATCTTCTAATCACTAACAAAATATAATAAAAATCCGTATACTACGAATAATGACCGTTAGATTTTTAGTAAAAAATTAGAATCGTTAGATATAATGATTAGATATATTATATGATTAAATTAATTTACTAAAATTTCAAGGTTTGAATTCCATCAACTACATATTTATTTTAAAATTTAATAATATAAGTTTTAAGCTATGCATATCATTAATTAATTTTTTATTAAATAATTTAAGTCAAAATTAAAATAAAATATTAATTATTATTATTTAAAAATGTAATGGTAACATAAAATAAAATTTATTGTATATCAAAAGAAATCCGTGCATCGCACGGGTTATAAGCTAGTTCTATTATATTAAAGCCGAAACATTAAAAGTTTGGTTGGTTGGTTGGTTGGTTGGTACCTATTGATTTTACTTATTTACCCTTACTTAATTACAGATAAATTTTTTTTTTATATATTTTATCTAACTAAATTTTTTCTTTACTAATCAATTTCCTTTTTCAGGTTAAACATGTTACCTTTAAATTTTTTGCTTTGCTAATCAATTTCCTTTTTCAGATTAAACATGTTACCTTTTCTTTTCTTTTTAATAACTAAGCAGTTTCCTTTTTCAGGTAAAATATAATATCTTCTATATGTTATCTAACTAAAAAGCATATTATAATTACTATTAACTAATTAATTAATTTTTTCATTCAAATTATCTTTTCGCTTTTCTCTAACTAAAATATCTCTTTTTCCAATTATAACACGGGTTACCATTTAAAAATCTTCTTTTATATTTTATTTAACTAACTAAATTTTTTTCTTTACTAATCAATTTCCTTTTTCAGGTTAAACATGTTACCTTTAAAATTTTTGTTTTGCTAATCAATTTCCTTTTTCAGGTTAAACAGGTTACCTTTTCTTTTCTTATTAATAACTAAGCAATTTCCTTTTTTAGGTAAAATATAATATCTTCTATATGTTATCTAACTAAAAAGCATATTATAATGACTATTAACTAATTAATTAATTTTTTCATTCAAATTATCTTTTTGCTTTTCTCTAACTAAAATATCTCTTTTTCCAATTATATCACGGGTTACCATTTAAAAATCTTCTTTTATATTTTATTTAACTAAAATTTAATCAATTTACTTATTCAGGTTAAACATGTTACCTTTTTCTTTTCTTTTTAATAACTAAGCAGTTTCCTTTTTCAGGTAAAATATAATATATTATATATGTTATCTAACTAAGCATATTATAATTACTATTAACTAATTAATTAATTTTTTCATTCAAATTATCTTTTCTCTAACTAAAATATCTCTTTTTCTAATTATATCACGGGTTACCATTTAAAAATAATCTTTTATATTTTATTTAATTAAAAATTTTAGTTTACTAATCAATCCACTTTTTCAAGTTAAACATGTTACCATTTTTTTTAATAACTAAGCAGTTTCCTTTTTCAGGTAAAATGTAATATCTTTTATATTTTAAAAAAACAAATTATAATTACTGTTAACTAATAAATTAATTTTTTATCTTTTCTCTAACTAAATTATTTTTTTTCCAATTATATCACGGGTTACCTTATTCAGCCAAAACAAGTTACCTTTTTTATTTTCTCTAACTAAAACCTCTCTTTTTCAAATTATGATTCTATTTAATAAAAAAAAATCATAATATTATAATGTCATTAATTAACCGATTACCTTTTCAGCTAAAAATGTATCATCTTTCTATTTTTTCTAATTAAATTCCTTTTTTTAAAAATATCATGGGTAACATTAATTTCTCATTTTCTAAAAATATTATCAGCAATTTTATTTTGTAAAATAGCAACTAAATTATAATTACTATAAAGTATAAACTAATCAATTACCATTTTCACCTAAAGTATGTCACCTTTTAATTTTCACGTTACCTTTTTCTATTTTTTCAAACTAAAATTTCTCTTTTTCCAATTATATCATGGACGACTCTATTTAATAAAATTAAATAATAATATTATAATACTAATATTAACGATTATCCTTTTTAGCTAAAACGTATCATCTTTTTCTTATATTATCTAACTAAAATTCCTTTTTAGAAATATCATGAGCAACATTAATTTCTCCTTTTCTAAAAACATTACGAGCAATTTTATTTTGTAAAATAGCATAATTAAATTATAATTACTGTAAATTAATGAATTACCCTTTTCACCTAAAATATATTACCTTTTTAATTTTCTCTAACTAAATCCTCTCTTTTTTCAATTATATCACGGGAATTCTATTTAATAAAACAAAATAATAATTTTATAATTACTAATAAATAACTTATTACCTTTTCAACTAAAACCTATCGCATTTTCTATATTTTTTTTAACTAAAATCATTCCTTTTAAAGAAATATCATGGATAACATTTATATAATTATGATCATCATCTCATTTAAATATTTAAGCCTCCAAAATTCATATTTAAACAAAGTTAATATTTTTTTTTACAATATTAAAAAAATCCGTGCATCGCACGGGTTTTAAGCTAGTTCTATTATATTAAAGCCGAAACATTAAAAGTTTGGTTAGTTGGTACATATTGATTTTACTAATTTACCCTTACTTAATTATAGATAAAATATTTTTTTTATATTTTATCTAACTAAAATTTTTGCTTTACTAATCAATTTCCTTTTTCAGGTTAAACATGTTACCTTTTCTTTTCTTTTTAATAACTAAGCAGTTTCCTTTTTCAGGTAAAATATAATATCTTTTATATTTTATCTAACTAAAAAGCATATTATAATTACTATTAACTAATTAATTAATTTTTTCATTCAAATTATCTTTTCTCTTTTCTCTAACTAAAATATCTCTTTTTCCAATTATATCACGGGTTACCTTTTAAAAATCTTCTTTTATATTTTATTTAACTAAAATTTTTACTTTACTAATCAATCTACTTTTTCACGTTAAACAGGTTACCTTTTTTTTAATAACTAAAAAGTTTCATTTTTCAAGTAAAATATAATACCTTTTATATTTTTTCTAATTAAAAAACAAATTATAATTACTGTTAACTAATAAATTAATTTTTTATCTTTTATCTTTTATCTTTTCTCTAACTAAAATGTTTTTTTCCCAATTATATCACTATTTAATAAAATATATTAAAAATCCGTATACATTGTTTATAATAAGGAAACATTAGTATAATCCGTAAACATGAGAATATTAAATTATATTAAATTAAAATTAAAAAAATATTAAAAATAATGATTATATAAAAACATAATTGTAATATTAAATAAAATTTATATAATATAATAAAAGAAACCTGTGCATCACACGGGCATTGAAAGTTTTTCCGTTCGATCTTCAGCACGGTCATCCTAACTATTAAAATAAATAGTAAAATAATATAATTAGTGATAATTAGTCGATTTCCTTTTTTTAATTAAAAGAGATTTACTTTTAATTGATTGATGATATTACCTTTTATAAACACCTAAGATATCATATCTTCCAATCAATAATATTTCTTTCTAAATAAAACACGTTAACTTTTATTTTAAAATATAATCTTACAATAATTAATATATACCCAAAAAAATAACACTATATTGTCTAATCACTAACAAAAGATAATAGAAATATATATACAATGAATAATGACCGTTATATTTTTAGTAAAAAATCAGAACCATTAGATCTAATGATTAGATATATTATATGTTTAAATTAATTTACTAAAATTTCAAGGTTCGAATTCTGCCATACATATTTAAAAAAAAATTATAATATAAATTTTAAACCAATAATTTTGCAATCATTAATGTATATCGAAAAATATTAAACCATTTTACTGTTAGATTTTTAGTAATTAATAAGAACCGTTAGATGTAATTATAAGATATATTTTATGATTAAGGTATTTTACTAACTATTATATAAAAGCCGAAACATTAAAAGTTTGGTTGGTTTGTACCTATTGATTTTACTAATTTACCCTTACTTAATTATAGATAAATTTTTTATATATATTTTATCTAACTAAAATTTTTGCTTTACTAATCAATTTCCTTTTTCATGTTAAACATGTTACCTTTTCTTTTCTTTTTAATAACTAAGCAGTTTCCTTTTTCAAGTAATATATAATATCTTTTATATTTTATCTAACTAAAAAGCATATTATAATTACTATTAACTAATTAATTAATTTTTTCATTCAAATTATCTTTTCTCTTTTCTCTAACTAAAATATCTCTTTTTCCAATTATATCACGGGTTACCTTTTAAAAATCTTCTTTTATATTTTATTTAACTAAAATTTTTACTTTACTAATCAATCTACTTTTTCAGGTTAAACAGGTTACCTTTTTTTTAATAACTAAACAGTTTCCTTTTTCAAGTAAAATATAATATCTTTTATATTTTTTATAATTAAAAAACAAATTATAATTACTGTTAACTAATAAATTAATTTTTTATCTTTTCTCTTTTCTCTAACTAAAATGTTTTTTTTCCCAATTATATCACTATTTAATAAAATATATTAAAAATCCATATACATTGTTTATAATAAGGAAACATTAGTATAATCCGTAAACATGAGAATATTAAATTATATTAAATTAAAATTAAAAAAATATTAAAAATAATGATTATATAAAAACATAATTGTAATATTAAATAAAATTTATATAATATAATAAAAGAAACCTGTGCATCACCCGGGCATTGAAAGTTTGTCCGTTCGATCTTCAGCACGGTCATCCTAACTATTAAAATAAATAGTAAAATAATATAATTAGTGATAATTAGTCGATTTCCTTTTTTTAATTAAAAGAGGTTTACTTTTAATTGATTGATGATATTACCTTTTATAAACACCTAAGATATCATATCTTTCAATCAATAATATTTCTTTCTAAATAAAACACGTTAACTTTTATTTTAAAATATAATCTTACAATAATTAATATATACCCAAAAAAATAACAATATTGTCTAATCACTAACAAAAGATAATAGACATATATATACAACGAATAATGACCGTTATATTTTTAGTAAAAAATCAGAACCATTAGATCTAATGATTAGATATATTATATGTTTAAATTAATTTACTAAAATTTCAAGATTCGAATTCTGTCATACATATTTTTTTAAAAAAATTATAATATAAATTTTAAACCAATAATTTTGCAATCATTAATGTATATCGAAAAATATTAAACCATTTTACTGTTAGATTTTTAGTAATTAATAAGAACCGTTAGATGTAATGATAAGATATATTTTATGATTAAAGTATTTTACTAACTATTATATAAAAGCCGAAACATTAAAAGTTTGGTTGGTTGGTACCTATTGATTTTACTAATTTACCCTTACTTAATTATAGATAAAATATTTTTTTAATATTTTATCTAACTAAAATTTTTGCTTTACTAATCAATTTCCTTTTTCAGGTTAAACATGTTACCTTTTCTTTTCTTTTTAATAACTAAGCAGTTTCTTTTTTCAGGAAAAATATAATATCTTTTATATTTTATCTAACTAAAAAGCATATTATAATTACTATTAACTAATTAATTAATTTTTTCATTCAAATTATCTTTTCTCTTTTCTCTAACTAAAATATCTCTTTTTCCAATTATATCACGGGTTACCTTTTAAAAATCTTCTTTTATATTTTATTTAACTAAATTTTTTACTTTACTAATCAATCTACTTTTTCACGTTAAACATGTTACCTTTTTTTAATAACTAAAAAGTTTTCTTTTTCAAGTAAAATATAATACCTTTTATATTTTTTCTAATTAAAAAACAAATTATAATTAATGTTAACTAATAAATCAATTTTTTATCTTTTCTCTTTTCTCTAACTAAAATTGTTTTTCCCAATTATATCACTATTTAATAAAATATATTAAAAATCCGTATACATTGTTTATAATAAGGAAACATTAGTATAATCCGTAAACATGAGAATATTAAATTATATTAAATTAAAATTAAAAAAATATTAAAAATAAAGATTATATAAAAACATAATTGTAATATTAAATAAAATTTATATAATATAATAAAAGAAACCTGTGCATCACACAGGCATTGAAAGTTTGTCCGTTCGATCTTCCACGGTCATCCTAACTATTAAAATAAATAGTAAAATAATATAATTAGTGATAATTAGTCGATTGCCTTTTTTTAATTAAAAGAGGTTTACTTTTAATTGATTGATGATATTACCTTTTATAAACACCTAAGATATCATATCTTTCAATCAATAATATTTCTTTCTAAATAAAACACGTTAACTTTTATTTTAAAATATAATCTTACAATAATTAATATATACCCAAAAAAATAACACTATATTGTCTAATCACTAAAAAAAGATAATAGACATATATATACAATGAATAATGACCGTTATATTTTTAGTAAAAAATTAGAACCATTAGATCTAATGATTAGATATATTATATGTTTAAATTAATTTACTAAAATTTCAAGGTTCGAATTCTGTCAGACATATTTTTTAAAAAAATTTATAATATAAATTTTAAACCGATAATTTGCAATCATTAATGTATACCGAAAAATATTAAACCGTTTTACAGTTAGATTTTTAGTAATTAATAAGAACCATTTGATGTAATTATAAGATATATTTTATGATTAAAGTATTTTACTAAAAATATAAGTTTCGAATCCCGTCAACGACATATTTAACTTAAAATCCTATAATATTGTAAATTTTAAATCATGATTAACTAAATTTATATTAAATTATATTAAAATAATATTAAAATAATTTTTACAAAATAATGATTATATAAAAATATAATTATAGCATAAAATAAAATTTAAATAACATATTAAAAGAAACCCGTGCATTGCACGGGTTATAAGCTAGTACTATACTATTATAAGCGAAATAGGGTATATTTGGTTTGGTATTGGTACTCTTTTTTTTGTCATTCTTTTTGGTACTCTTTTTTTGGTCAATCTTTTGATTTGGTTAAATCTCTATTATTAATAAAATTCAAAAAAAAACACACACGTACACGGCAAAGCCCATGAGAGTTCTTTCTACAGCAAACAAGTCGTCAAGACGTCAAGTAGTTTGTCTGTTACAGTGCACAATTTTTGTAATCAGCATTAAAATTAATTTTGTCACAAAAAAAATTAAAAAATAATTAATTATTAGAAAAGATAGTTTCGAAATTTTGGAGTTTTGAAAGATATAATGGTCTATTTTATATTAAAAAAAAGACTATCAGTTATATCAAAAACCAATAATCATATTTTATTATCTTTTATAATTTATATTATTACTAATTAATTAGCAAGTATTAAAATTATAAACAATCAAATAAAAATATTAAGATAAAAATATTTAAAATGTTAAAAAAAACTACTTTTATATAATATTTTTTTGGTTTTTGCTCAAGTGAGAACCTTTTGTTTTGGTGAGATATGAGATCTAATCTCATCCCTTCATTTTAATCTAATCTAATGGCCTCGCTAGGGGCACTCATACTAATAACCTACACCCTCACACACACTAACCCCACCCCCTGATGACGTCATCATGATGTTATAAATATTTTTTTTAAAAAAAATATTAAAAAAAAAAATTTAAAAAAATCTGGGGGAAAAAAATTTATGACGTCATGCTGACGTCATCCTGGTGATTTTTTAAAAAATCTGGTGATTTTTGTTGAATTCTGGTGATTTTTTACAAAATCTGGTGATTTTTTACAAAATCTGGAAAATCACCAGATTTCGTAAAAAATCACCAATATGACGTCAGAATTTTTTCCCAGATTTTTTTTCCAAAAAAAAAAAAAAAAATTTTGCGAAAATTATTTTTTTTTTCAAAATTTTTTTTTTTTAAAAAAAAAATATATTTATGACATCATCATGACGTGGGTTCTCACAGTTCTCATAATAAGATGGTTCTCAATGGAGCAAGACTCATATTTTTATATATCTATACTATACTATTATAAGCGAAATAGGGTATATTTGGTTTGGTACTCTTTTTTAGTAATAATTAAAATACGTAATTAGAATAACATTTATTTTCATGAAATTTATAAAATTTAAAAAATATTTTAATAATAAAAACATATATACAACTTAAAATTTTAATGAAATATAATTATAGGCTAGTATATATATATTAGAAAAGTATTATATAAACTAAATTGACAATTTTTAAAATCTATTAAACATTGACACAACATCACACATTTAGATATATACATACATTTTATTTAGATATATACATACATTTTATTATAGCTATCTAGTTACCTAAATTATTATGCAAATAACTACTGTAAAAATATATACATGTAGGTACTAAAAAAAAGTAAAATATAAACACATGTTTTTGCATACAACAACTAAATTTTTTTGCAAATGTGTTGCCTACATTAAATCAACCAAAGTAGTGTGTTTATATCACATCTACGAAACTACTAAAAATATTTTCATAGGTTCTACTGTATTATTTCAGTCCAAAGTATAAATCTATTTCTGAACGAACACAAATCATTAATCACACATGAGCCATGTCTTGTCTTGTCCTTTAATTTTATTCTCCATAATTTTCACTTTCCTCTATTATTATTATATACAAATCTCATAAATTAGAGTATTACATAGTATAAAGTTGGAGATGATGTTGAAGTTAGAAAGTAACCTTTGTTACATTAGGATGGTCAAGCTTATGCCAAACTGCAACTTCTTGTGTAAATGCAGCCCTTAAAGATTGTATTTCAGCTTCTGTTCTGTGGCCCTCTTCTCCCCAGTCCAACAGCTTGACTATAACAAGTAACACAACACATTTATTTAATCAATAGTTGACATTAGAAAGTATTAGTATGATCCAATGACTAATCACTTATTAAATATAAAGATAATTGCGAACTTAAATTATATTTAATAATGAAACAGAATGTGACTTAGATAATGACTTAAAACAATAAATAAATAAACAGCAAGTACATGCAGCACCAGATCCTAAGTTGAAGTTATATGCATTATCTAATATTATCTAATTATTATAGGATTAGTTTATAATCATGAATTAAAAGTTTGGATTAAGTGAAAGTCAGAGTGAAACTACACCACTAATTTATTACTATCACCTGGTTGGGTTCAAGCCAAATCCGTGCAGTAGGGTCACGGTTTCCATGAGATAAGATAACATTTATAATAGCAGTCATTTATGACTTATTGCTCTCCACCCCCAGCAATAATAAAATAATTATAAATCATAAATTATATCAACATCTAATTATAATCTGTAATACTATATAGAGAATAATTAATTTCCAGAGGGAAACAAGGTGGGGAAAACCAGAAAGTCATCCAGTTAAAGAGTTTGATCATGCATGTAGAGAACATTAATAAGATGAGCCACAACATAGGTCCACATCTATCAATATTTAGCCGACAAAATGTAACTGGACCTTAAAACACTTCCTGTATCTATGTAGTTTTCGGAAATAATTGATCGCAAAAATTTAAATACTCATTCACACACATGGTAATTAATGAACCTAGAACAATGACCAACAAGTTTTCATCGGAAGCAAAAAAAGGTTTAATAATATTTTATCAAAGTGACGAAATATTAGTTTTTGATAAATTTTGATTAACAGGATTTTGGAAAGTATGATCCTTCTGAAATTTGGAGTAGACATGAAAAATTGATACGAAAAACTGACCTGCAACATCAAGGCCATCATAGATGCCACGGTGGACAGTGCCAAAAGTTCCACGAGCAAGAACAGTTTTAATAATAAGCTTAGCAGGATCGATCTCCCACTCGTGTCTCTGCCTAGCCGGGGCAGCGGAAGTGGCAGCAACTACGGTGGGAGTGACAGCGGTGGAGGCAGCGTTGAAGCTAGAAGAAAGTTGATCTTGTTTTTTAGTATTATTTTCCATAGTCCAAACACGGTTGAGATGTCGCTCAAGTTGTTCATCCAAGCTCTTAAGATCAATCTGATCTGCACGTACAAATCCATCGTTTCCCTCCTTCATTTTGTGTGTGTACTGTATTTGTGATTGATGAGGAAAATATATGAGAAGAAGACGAAAATACTAGAAAAAGGAGAGGATTGAAAACAAAAGAGTTGAAGCAAGAGAGGCAAGTCTAAGTAAACAACTGGACATGTGGGCACATGGAAATGCCTCCACTCTAACGTGTATTTCTGACCCACTCTGGCCTCGCTAGCTATTACCCTCCATATAATTTATACATATACACTCTTGAAACTTAAACTTAAATGGATAAAATATTTTTCCAGAATAATCTCAGATTTTCAACAAATCAGAAAAATTTAGAATGCTAATTTACAAATCATATTAATAACAATTCCTTTTAACAAATAAATATTAGAAAATAGGATTATTTAGCAATGATTATCAAAGCTGTTTCATGCAGGCACTCGACAATTTGTGACCCAAACTCCAATTATAGTATTAACTCCTGAATTATATATGCCAGTATATACCACTGTTGACCCCTTAAAAAAAGGGTGAAAAACCAAAATACCCACGAATTAAATCAATATGTCCAAAATGCCTATAAACACGGGAGTTCGCCCTTTTTGTCCACGGACCACGCATTACACACATGCGTGGTCTGTATACGCATATATTGTATGCGTACAGTTTGTTATTTCATTTTTGTTCATTTTTGTGCAGACTTGAACATAGCTTCGTATACGCATGTTCAACATGCGTGAAGGGAGATACGCATCTTGAACATGCGTATATGCCACTGTTCATCGTCTCTTCCCAGCTGTCGCCGGAGACCTTTTTCGACTAAACCTTCGATCCATTCGTTTGTACTTTTCAGGCATCGAGCATTGGCATGCTATACACCAAAATGATCGCCTTCTCACGATCTACAAGCCTATGTCCTTCGTTATTTGTTTCATTCCCCGGATTTAAAAGCCCCATTTCAATCCAATATTTTCGATTTGTTTTCCGATTAGCTCAAAGACGCCCCTGCGGGGCCAAAAAACAACATATGAACGGGGGAAAAGGTAGAGGTTGGTCAAGGCATCATTTTGATGCCCTCAGATGTAGTGGAGGTTGCCTGAGTATGTTGTACGAAATCAGGCGACGTTAAGTGCGATTTTATGTTCGTCTGAGCGCCGGAGCATGAATTGCAACAATGACGTCAGCTGACGTCATTGCGCATCTCGGAGATGCGTTACCCGGGATACGCATGTTCAAGATGCGTATCCTAGGCAACGCATGCTCAGCATGCGTAATCCGTGGGCAAAAAGGGCGGTTGCTCGCGCTTACGGGTATTTTGGGCAGTTGGACTCCAAAAGTGATGTATTTTGGTCATTCTTTCCAACAAAAATACATCTCTAAACAATTTGAACACAGGTAGAGGTAGAACTCAGGTAGGTACGTACACATTTACCTTTATTTATTCTTAATTAATTACATATAAATAATTTTTTATATATTTTATTTAACTAAAATTTTTCACTTACTAATCAATTTTCTTTTTCAGGTTAAACATATTACTTTTTCTATATTTTAATAACTTAGCAGTTTCTCTTTTAAGGTAAAATATAATATCTTTTATATTTTATCTAACTAAAAAACATACTCCCTCTGTCTCAAAATACTTTTCCTGTTTACTTTTGACACATTTGCCAACGCACACTTTTAATCGTCTATATCTTTAATTTTATATTATTATTAATTATAAAAATTTCACTGTATTTGTTGTGGAATAAAAACTAGGTTATTAGATTGCGGCTAGGGTTTGATGTATTTAATGCTAGGGTGTGTGAGCTTCGTGCTTTAATGGCTGCTTCTGCGTTCGAGACTTGAACGGTCCTCACAGAATGCCTACGTATCTCTGTATTAAGAGAATCAAGCCAAAAAACGTAGTTCTGAGTTGAGGGGTCTGACCCTTTATATAGGCTGAGAAGCCTCAGAATTAGGGTAGGGTTAGGAGACTTGGTGGGCAAGTCAGCCTTGAGGAAGGTTCTAGACTCCTTCCTTGTAGGAGTCTGTTTCCTTGTATGACTGTGTGGCTTGGAGGCTACTCTTTGTAGAGATAACGTCCTTATCTGACTTGTATCTCCCAGCTGTTAATTACCCCCAAATATTAATTACGAAATTAATATTATAATTGGGATTTGGGCCCATCTGGTGGGCCCCACGTTTGGACCATTCTAGGTCTAATTAATGCCACATTAAATGTGTCTTTAGGGCTTACTTTTAGCCCATATCATTTGCCCCCCAACTTCTAGGAAAACTGATCAGGTTTTCCTTGAAGTTATAACGGTCTTTTCTGAGACTTGGGTCAGGGTTTATTGCTCGTACGCGAGCATTTTCAACAATATCATCTTAATGCAAAGCGTGGAGCGACCCACGCTTTTACGATGATGTTAAATGGCACTAGACAGCGCTAATCAGCCTTAAACGATGTTTAAACAATGTTAAACAATGTTAAATGGCATAAAATGACACTAAACGGCGTTCAACGGCACTAAACGGTGCTTAAATGTAAAATTTTTCCATGTTTCTGGAATTTTTTAAGCTTTCTTCTTTTTTTTCTTTTTCTTTTTTTTTTTTTTTTTTTTAGCTCAATTTCGAGCTCAGTTTCGAGCTCAATTTTCGAGCTCAAACTGTCCCAGGTCGTGGCTTTTTTCGAGCTCGTTTAGTTCATTTTCGACCTGAGCTTTTCGAGCTCATCTAGTACAATTTCGAGCTCAATGGACGAGCTCAAACAGTCCCAGGTCGTATCCTTTTGACCTATTTTTCAAGTCATTTTCGACCTGGAAGTTTCAGGCTCAATTTGTTCAATTTCGAGCTCAAAAAACGAGCTCAAATAGGGGCCAAATCGTGGCTTTTTTCGTAGAAATCCAGTGTTTTTTCGACCTGAAATTATCGAGCTCAAATAACGTTAAAACGACCTCAAAATTAATCCTAGGTCGTTAGGAATTTCCATATTTTCTAGTTCATTTTCGAGCTCAGACTCACGATCTTAATTTTAAGGAATATCGACCTCAAATGGGTTTCAAGTCGTATGGATTTTTCGTGACTTTCTGTTCTTTTTCGACCTCAAATTTACGACTTAGCCATAGCATATTTTCGACCTCGAATTTAAGACTTTTCTGGTCGTTTGATTGAGCTCGGAAATGTACTACAAAGTGAGGTCGTTGGTTTCGACCTCAGTCAACTTTGTTGGGGACTCTTGTTTGGTTTTGGGCCTTAGGCTCATGAGAATTTGGGACCTCTCCTCGTGGGCCCTAATTACATGTTTGGGCTTTCCTTTATTGGAACCTTAGTTGACTTTGACTTGGGCCTTAACAGGCCTGGTGCTGTTTGGGCTTTTTAGAGCCCACTTTGTATTAATGGCCCACAAAGGTTTCAAATGGGTTACAACCGGTTGATATTCACTTTAACCGGTTGATATTCACCCTTAACCGGTTGGGATGCTTTATATTTTTGCCTATATAAAGATCAAGGCTTTCACTTTCATTTCACCACAAAAGTTTCTAAAAAACTCTCTCAAAAGTTCCAAATTTCTTTAAGAAATTTTCTCTGAGTTTGATCCTCTTTCTTTGAAGATTCAAAGGCCTCCTTCAAGTTTCCTGGCGATTTTTCTTCCAATCTTTGAAGATTTGAAGATTACTCAAGAATTTCTGGGAATTTTTCTAGAAATTTTCCAGTTGCTATTGAAGATTCGAAGAACACTCAAGGTACTTCCCAGAATTTCTAGTTTGAAGAGTACCCTTTTTCTGGTTTTTTTTCTTCAATTCCTTTGAAGATTTGAAGATTGTTCTAAAAATTCCTTCGTTCTTTGCAGATTTCCTTTGATCATCAAAATTTTTCTTTGAAGATTTGAAGAAATGGCTGAAGATCGTGCTACTCAACGTTTCCAGAAACTGCAAGTGGCCTCAAAAAGAGGTATCATCATTCGTTCTCCCCTCATGAGTTTACAGGATATGATTTTAAATCGTAGAGAAGACTTTCCATCCCTGTCACACCTTGATTCTTTTAATCATAGCAACATTTTCCATGACGTAGAAAAAATCACTGACTATAATAGGATGTATAAAATAGAATCACCCTATAGGCTTATCCCAGCTGAGCCTGGGGATCGATCTTGCCATTGGCGCCCCAATGCACTTTGTATTTACAGGGGTGCCATTGTCGCAGGGGTTCGATTCCCTTTTCATGAGTTTATCCCTAGGCTTTTACCAGATGTAGGAGTTAACCCTTGTCAACTTCCTCCCAATTCTTGGAGGGTGATCAACTGTTTTCTGGTCCTCTGCCTTAAAAACAAATTCCCTCTTTCTGTAGCTCTTTTTAGGAAAATTTTTCAATTTAAAAATTCTGCTGAAGCTACCCCGGGTTGGGTTTACATTAGTCACCGTTCTTCTACTCCTCCAATCTTTCACCCCCAATCTATTCCTGACTCCAACCCAAAGTGGAAGAAGGAGTTCATGTACTTGATATGGGAAGGTGGAGATTGGGGCAATGTTTTCCGTAGTACCTTTGGTAAGGTCGTAGATGGAAGTGCCAGTGATATTGAGCTGAATGAGGAAGAGACCTTTGCCTACCAGGAGCTCATCAAAGATAATTATTCTACTATGGCTTGGGATCTCCTGAATGAGTTCCAGCTTAAAACTTTGGGACTTTCCCGAGTGGGCAATAAGGGTAATTTCCTTTCTTTTTGCATTCCTTTATTTGAATATGATTGTCTCATACCCATTATTTGTCTTTTGTTTTGTAATTGCAGCTGCAGCTTTTATCAACAAGACTAATGAGCCAGAAGATGGGGACACTGCTAGGTTGAAAAGGGCTCGTTCAGGGAAAGATCCTCGAGCCCCAACAGCCACGGATGCCTACTTGAGGCCCCATGTAGCTGATGTTGAGGAGATAGATGGCTCTTCCAAGAGTGCTTGGCGTCCTAACTGGGGTATTAGGAAGAAGGACTCCATTGTTGGAGACTGCAGGCATGCTATGGACTGGTCCTATCACTCCATAACCCCTGGTGACTTCAAGGATTATGTATCTGGCTCCACTCTTGAAGGAGCTGAAAGTGCTGGAGCTCAGGCCTTTGCTGCGGTAAGCTCCTTACTATTCACTCTCTTATATACTTGTTTTATTATTTGAGTCGTGGTTTTAACTTTGTATTTTGTAGGCTAATGCCAACTTCCAGGGGGCCATATTCCAGGCTAAGACTTGGCGTTCCAACTATGAGACTTACAAGGCTAAGTATGATGACTCCCAGGATGAACTGGGCTCTGTCAAGGCTACCTTAGCGAGGAGGGAGAAGGAGCTTCTAGAGTCTCAGGCTGAAAATGTCACTCTCAGGAAGGACAAGGACGACCTGATTGATGACTACCTCTCCTCCCAGGAGTATGTGGGCTTCATGGAGAAGCATGACGACTCTTTGTTCCCTTACCAGTTTACTCAGGGATGGGACGGAGCTCTTGCTGAGGTTACTAGGAGATTTCCTGGTACCCTCAATGTTTCGGACTTTCCTAGCCCCCATGCTCCTATGGCCTTGACAGTGCAGGACACCCAGGAGGAGGACCAGGAGGAGGACCAGGAGGATGATGAGAGGATCCTGGAGCCAGATTCCTCTGCTCATCTTGGCGCAGCTGGAGAGGATGAGCATACTGGAGATGCTTAGTAGTTGATATCTTTATCCATCTATTTATGTACTCTGCCTTTGGGCATGACTTTGCACTCTTGTTAACTTATTTTGAGATAGTCGTTTATGTATTCTGCCTTCGGGCATAACTTCTAAATTCGTAATTTATTGTCCTTGATGCTTCTCAACTTATTCATATTCGCATGTGTAGTCTAGCATTTTGTGCATATATTTCAATAAGTAAGGTTCATATCTTATGCGAAAATGTAGGATAGTCTTATTAATATGAAGAAATGGGCACAGCCCTTACATAGATACTCTTTTTCCAATATCTCAAGTTTTAAAAACTTGGAATGGTTTCATCGACCTTATTTCTACTTCTATTACATAGGCAAAAAGCTAGGTCCTTTTCAGGAGAGCTTAAACATAGTAAACCTTGAGGTTCAATGCATGCCAAGTCCGGGGCACCTCAACCCCGTCCAAGGTTTCCAGTTTGTAAGATCCTCGTCCTAGCGTCTTCTTGACTCGATACGGCCCTTCCCAGTTCGGGGCTAGCTTTCCCTTCTGTCCAACTCCAGAAGCCTCGATCTTCCTAAGAACCAAGTCACCTTGTTGAAAGAACCTCTCCTTAACCCTGTGGTTGTAGTAGAAAGATGCTTTCTTTTGATGCTCCGCATTTCTGGCATTTGCCTCGTCCCTGACTTCATCAATCAAATCTAAGGCGAGCCTCATGCCTTCTTCATTAGTCTCTGGTTCGAATGCTTCAATTCTAGGTGATGCATGCATGACTTCTAGTGGTACAACTGCCTCGGCTCCATAAGCTAGTAGGAAAGGAGTTTCCCCAGTTGTTACTTTGCAAGTAGTACGATATGCCCAAAGTATAGGCAATAATTCATCCACCCAAGTATTTCTCGATCGTTCGACCCTCTTCTTGAGTCCATCAAGAATAATCCGATTGGCTACCTCAGCCTGTCCATTGGCTTGCGGGTGAGCTACCGAAGTAAAACGAAGCTCGATAGCATTTTCCTCACAGTACTTTCTGAACTCTTCATTGTTGAATTGTGTCCCATTATCTGTCACAAGGATTCGGGGAATTCCATACCTGCAGATTATGTTCTCCCAAAAGAACTGGGAAACTTGCTTGGTGGTTATCTTGGCTAAAGGCTTAGCCTCAATCCATTTAGTGAAGTAATCAATGGCGACAATCAGAAACTTCCTTTGTGCTGAAGCCATGGGGAAAGGACCAAGAATGTCCATCCCCCACATTGCAAACGGAATGGGAGAGCTGATTGAGGTTAACCTTTCAGGCGGCTGCCTTACAACAGGGGCATGTTTCTGACATCTGTCACACTTCTTGACATAATCCTGGGCATCTGCTAACATCTCCGGCCAATAGAATCCCAGGCGGGTAATCTTGTGAGCTAGGGCTCTGCCCCCCAAGTGCTGCCCACAGATCCCTTCATGAACTTCCTCCAATGCTTCTCTTGCCTCTTGGGGCCTTAAGCACTTCAAGTACGGGATGACAAACGATCTCTTGTATAAGATGCCTTCAATCAAGGCATATCTCAATGCTCTCACTGACAATTTTTGTGCCTCCAAGGCATCATTAGGGAGCCACCCGGTTTCTAGATGAGCTTTAATAGGATCTATCCAACAGCTTCCAACATCGATAGGTGCTACCAACTTAGAATTGATGGTCGGGGCCTTCAAGACCTGGAAGTAAACACTACCTGCATAATTCTCTATTTCAGAAGAAGCGAACTTAGAGAGGGCATCGGCCTTAACGTTCTCTTCCCTAGGAATGTGCTCCAAATAACACTCCTCAAACTGAGTCATAACAGCTTTCACGACTCTGAGGTATTTTGCCATAGTTTCATCCTTGGCCTCAAACTCACCATTCACTTGCGAGACTACCAGTCTTGAATCTCCACACACTTTGAGGTTTTTGACTCTCATAACTCTGGCCAGTCCCAATCCAGCTATTAATGCTTCATACTCAGCTTCATTGTTGGTTGTAGGAAAGTCCAACTTTAAATCGTATTCAACTGTGAACCCATCGGGGCTTTGCAAAACCAAACCTGCACCACTAGATTTTGTTTTTGATGCTCCATCAAAATAGAGCACCCAATACTCTTTCTGATCAGGTACAAGTTCTTCATCCTTACTCTCAACTCCAGGGGTGGTTACTATCTCCTGCCCCCCGACTTCTTGGTTGCCAATGGTACATTCCACCAAGAAGTCAGCTAATGCCTGAGCCTTGATGGGTGTCCGAGGCTTATATGCAATGTCAAATTCTCCGAGTTCGATTGCCCACTTAATTAGCTTTCCACTGACCTTAGGGCTGTGCAAGATACTTCTCAACTGCTGGTCCGTCAGGACTTCAATCTTGTGTGACTGAAAATAAGGTCGTAGTTTCCTTGAAGCTGTTACCAATGCTAAAGCAAACTTCTCAATGGTAGAATAGTTCAACTCAGCTCCATGTAACACCTTACTTACGTAGTAGATGGGTTTCTGAACCTTATTCTCTTCCTTTATGAGGACGGCACTCAATGCTTGCTCGGATACCGCCAGGTATAGGTAAAGAGTCTCTCCAATGTTAGGCTTGGCCAACAGCGGGGCTTCGGCCATGTATTTCTTCAATTGTTCAAAGGCCTCTTGGCTTTCAGGTGTCCATTCAAAATTCTTTACCTTCTTTAATGTTTGAAAGAAAGGTAAACACTTATCACCCGACTTGGAGATAAATCTTCCTAAGGCTGCCACTCGGCCGGTCAACTTCTGCACATCTCTTACAGAACGTGGTGGTTCCATGTCTAAAATCGCTTTGATTTTGTCAGGATTGGCCTCAATGCCTCTCTTTGAAACCATCAGCCCTAAAAACTTTCCAGATCCAACGCCAAAGGCACACTTAGCGGGATTCAACATCATCTTATGGTGCCTCAGCACTTCAAATGCCTCTTCGAGGTGCTTAATATGATCAGCCTTGAGTAGGCTCTTGACTAACATGTCATCAACATACACCTCCATGGTTTTTCCAATCAGATGGGCAAATATCTTGTTCACCAAGCGTTGGTAAGTAGCTCCTGCATTCTTTAGACCAAATGCCATAACAAGATAACAGAAGACACCAAAGTCAGTTATGAAAGATACCTTAGGGATGTCATCTTTGTGCATCTTAATCTGATTATAGTCGCTGAATCCATCCATGAAGCTTAACATCTCATGTCCAGCTGTGGCATCTATCAACATGTCAATCCTTGGCAGGGGGAAACAATCTTTTGGACATGCATCATTCAGGTCAGTGAAGTCTATACACATCCTCCACTTCCCATTCGCTTTTTTGACCATCACAGGGTTTGCTAACCACTCGGGAAACTGAATCTCTTCAATGAAACCAGCTTCCAAGAGCTTATCCACTTCTTGCTTAATGGCCTCTTGCCTCTCCGGGGCAAAGTTTCTCTTTTTCTGCTTTATTGTCTTCCTCTTGGGGTCAACATTCAACTTATGAGTTATAAGTTGGGGGTCAATCCCTGGCATATCAGCTGCTGTCCAAGCGAACACGTCGCTATTCTTTTGTAAGAATTCTATCAACTTGCCCTTCAATGGTTCTTTCAGAGATGCTCCAACATAAGTAACTTTTTCAGGATCATTCGGCTCTAGGGGTATGGGAATCAAATCCTCTGCTGGCTTCCCTCTATGCTCTTCATCGTCACGGACATCCATGTCTTCAATTGGAAGGACCTGCCCCCCGACTCCATCGGCCCTCAAAGCGGCTACATAACAACTTCTTGCCATCTTCTGATCACCCTTTTGTTCTCCGACACCATTCCGTGTCGGGAACTTAATCTTCATATGATAGGAAGAGGCCACAGCCTTAAACGCATGTAATCCAGTCCTTCCAAGGATTGCGTTGTATGTTGAAGCTGCCTTAATCACCAAGAAATTCAGCATCTGAGTCGCCTCCTTAGGCTCCTGCCCAATAGTCATGGGCAACTGAATAGTCCCTTCAACGTTGGACTCCACTCCATTAAATCCGTATATAGGCATGTTTACAGGGGTCAACTGAGAGTCGTTGTATCCCATCTTCACAAACGCATCATGAAACAAAATATCCACAGAAGCTCCATTGTCTATCAAGACTCGTTTTACTTCTGAATTTCCAATCACAGGAGTTATGACCAGTGGGTCATCATGGGGGAACTTCACCCCTTCCAAGTCTGAATCATCGAAACCAATTACCATCTCAGTTTTGGCACGCTTCGGGGCTTCTCCCACAATGTGCATTACTTCTCTTGCGTATGCCTTTCGAGAGTTTCGAGTTGTACCGGCCGCTGTCGGGCCTCCCCAGATCATGTTGATAACTGGCCCTCGGGGCTGCGTGCTACGATCACGATCATTATCCCTTCTGTCATTGTTTCTCTTGTTGTAATCCCCTCTTTGGGTTCCATGATCTCCACCCTTTGTGAAATTGTTTAGCTTTCCTTTACGGATCAAGAATTCAATCTCGTCCTTCAACTGTCTGCAATCATCCGTGTCATGTCCTACATCTCGGTGGAACCTACAGTACTGATCCTTATTCCTCTTTGCGGGGTCTCCCCTGAGTGGCTTTGGCCATCGGAAGTCCTTATCCTTCTCAATTTCCAACAAGATTTGACTTCTAGGAGCATTTCTTTTTTGGTGGCGAATCAGAGTCTTTGCTAGTTCGGGGATACTTGTCCCTAGCATCGTACTCCTGCCCTTGCTTACGCTTTTTTGTATCATTGTTTCCCTGACCATTGCCTAATGTGACTTCCTTCTTCGTGCTATCCTCGGCCTTGATGTACTTATCAGCCCTTCGTTGGAGATCAGCCATATTCTCCGGGGGATGCTTTGCCAACGATCTCTTAAAGTATAGGTCGGTGGTACCATGCTCCAAGGCTACCATTGCAACCTTATTGTCCAGATCAGTGATGTTCAGAGTCTCCTTGGTGAACCTCTTAAGATAGTCTCTCAGACTTTCGTTCTTCCCTTGTACCACATACATAAGAGATGCAGAGCTTTTCTCATGCGTTCTTCCGCTGATAAATTGACTAATGAAAGCAGCACTCAACTCCTTAAAGGAACCAATCGAGTTTGCAGGAAGCCGACTATACCATCTTTGAGCCATGCCTGACAAAGTTTGAGGGAAAGCCCTACACTTCAAAGCGTCGCTTGCGGGCTGCAACAGCAGTGCGTTTGAAAACGTTCTAACGTGGTTTGCAGGATCACCCATTCCATCATAAGCTTTGATTGTTGGCATCTTAAACTTCTTTGAGATACGAGCATTCATCACGTCCTCAGTAAACGGAGGTGTGGGATCATCAGGGTCCCCAAGTGGCATCAGATCCTTGGGGTTGCTTTTAGGGGTTTCCACCCTTGTAGTTCTTTCAGGTGGGACGGTAGTCCTTCTTTGCCTCCTTGGAGGCCTCTCCAGATCTATGAAGGGAATCGGTCCTGACGTGGGAGGTGGCAAAGTCTGATTTGATCTGGCTTGCTCCCTGGCCATATCTTCCTTTAACTTTAAGATCTCGGCTTCATAAGCCTTAATCCTCTCAGCAGCTGTTGAAGTGAGTCCATCATGGATAGTCCGAGTTCTCCCCATAGGCTCTTTACTTGCATGTCGCCTCCTCGGAGCTTCATCACGCTCGTAATCATCGCCAGAAGATGATTCATCTGAATAAGGACCAGAAAAATCGCGATAATCTCGATCTCGAATATATAGGGCATGACCACTCGGTCCAGCTCCGTAATTGGGCATCCCATACATTGGATTAGTGCTTATGGGGAGATCCGTGGTGTGGATCTGAACCCCTCGTGTAGGGTTGTTGGGGTCTACAATCAGGGAAGAAATCCCCGGGTTAGTCCCTGGAATTGTGTGGACGATCGGAGGTAGCGTACTCTCAACATGGGTAGTCGTCCCTAGGGGTTGAGAAACTTGATATGGAATGATAGTCCCGGATGTTGGAGGTACTTGCTCAGATTCGGTAGCACTTGTTCAGTAAGGGGCGGAGCAGAGCTAAGAGGTAGAGCCTCGGTAGCGATTGGCTCCGTAGTGCTTGGTGCAGTTCTTCGTGTTTGAACCATGGTTGATGTCTTCTTCCCACAGACGGCGCCAAATGTTGTGGAATAAAAACTAGGTTATTAGATTGCGGCTAGGGTTTGATGTATTTAATGCTAGGGTGTGTGAGCTTCGTGCTTTAATGGCTGCTTCTGCGTTCGAGACTTGAACGGTCCTCACAGAATGCCTACGTATCTCTGTATTAAGAGAATCAAGCCAAAAAACGTAGTTCTGAGTTGAGGGGTCTGACCCTTTATATAGGCTGAGAAGCCTCAGAATTAGGGTAGGGTTAGGAGACTTGGTGGGCAAGTCAGCCTTGAGGAAGGTTCTAGACTCCTTCCTTGTAGGAGTCTGTTTCCTTGTATGACTGTGTGGCTTGGAGGCTACTCTTTGTAGAGATAACGTCCTTATCTGACTTGTATCTCCCAGCTGTTAATTACCCCCAAATATTAATTACGAAATTAATATTATAATTGGGATTTGGGCCCATCTGGTGGGCCCCACGTTTGGACCATTCTAGGTCTAATTAATGCCACATTAAATGTGTCTTTAGGGCTTACTTTTAGCCCATATCAGTATTAAAGTACTAAAAAATACGAATTCAACAAGATCACTCATGACTATATTTGGTCTTATAGATTAGGTGTAAATTAATAGTCAATCGATTAAAATGAACAGTGTTCGAAGTCAAAAACCAGAAAAGTAATTTGATACAGAGGGAGTATTATAATTACTATTAACTAATCAATTAATTTTTTAAACCAAAACACGTTACCTTTTCTCATTCTTTTAACTAAAATATCTCTTTTTCCAATTATACCACGGGTTACCTTTTTCAATTATATAAAAGCCAAAACATTAAAAAATTTGTTGGTCGGTACGGTACCTTTTGATTTTACTTATTTACCCTTACTTAATTACATATAATAAAAATCTTCTTTTATATTTTATTTAACTAAAATTTTTCATTTACTAATCATTTTCCTTTTTCACGTTAAACATATTATCTTTTCTATATTTTAATAACTTAGCAGTTTCTCTTTTAAGGTAAAATATAATATCTTTTATATTTTATCTAACTAAAAAGAATATTATAAATTATAATTAATATTAACTAATCAATTAATTTTTTTAACCAAAACACGTTAACTTTTCTCATTTCTGTAACTAAAATATCTCTTTTTCCAATTATATCACGGGTTACCTTCTTCACCCAAAACAAGTTACTTTTTTTACTTTCTCTAACTAAAACCTATATTTTTCAAATTATATCACGAGCGATTCTATTTAATAAAATAAAATAATAATATTATATGCATATAATATCTTTTATATTTTATCTAACTAAAAAAACATTTTATAATTACTATTAACTAATCAATTAACTTTTTAAACCAAAGCACATTACATTTTCTTTTTTCTCTAACTAAAATATATCTTTTTTCCAATTATATCACGATTACCTTTTTCAGTCAAAACAAGTTAGTTTTTTTTTATTTTCTTTAACTAAAACCTCTATTTTTGAAATTTTATCACGGGCAATTTTATTTAATAAAAATAAAATAATAATATTATAATTAATCGATTACCTTTTCAGCTAGAAACATATAATCTTTTTTTTTCTAATTAAATTCTTTTTTCCCTAGAAATAACGCGGGTAACATTAATTTCTTATTTTCTAAAAACACTACGAGCAATTTAATTTAGTAAAATAACAATTAAATTATAATTACAATAAACTAATCAATTACCTTTTTCACCTAAAGTATGTCACATTTTTAATTTTCACGTTATCTTTTCTATTTATCAAACTAAAATCTCTATTTTTCCAATTATATTACGAACGGTTCTATTTAATAAAATAAATAATAATATTATAATACTAATAATTAACCGATTACCTTTTTAGCTAAAACGTACCATCTTTTCTAACTAAGATCCCTCTCTGGAAATATCACGGGTGATAAGTGGATTTTATATCCACTTGGAGCGTTCCATATCGGCTTAAATTGATTCACTTGGCCTCAAGTTTGTGGTATTTTTGATGTGTTTTCGTGAGATTGTGCAGGGTTACTAACTTAAGGTTGGAAGATACAAATCGCATATTTTATGGTGGATTTGAGTTCTAAAAGTGAAGCATGACAACTTGCAAAAGAAACGAAGGAAAAAGAAGTTAAAACGAAGAAAATCAGCAAAAATCCGCCTCCGGAAGAAGCACGGGCGCAGCCAGCGCACACATAGGCGCAACCAGCGCGCGGGGAATTCTTTGGGCGCTGCCAGCGTGCACACGGGTGCTTCCAGCATGGAGAAATCTGCCAGAATGCTAATTCATTATTTGGGCCATATCTTGAGTTCTACAAGTCCGTTTTGGACGATCTTATAGTCCACGCGAAGCTAACGGGATTCTCTTTCATTCTAAAGTGGTCCAGATGTCCAAATACAACTGGAACATCCCAGAAATACTGAAGAAAAGTTAGTTACGAATTTTCCTTCAAAACAGAATCAGTTTAGGAAACGTATTCTATTTTAATTCTGTTTTGGTAGTTTCTTGCTGGAAAAGACTTCTGTGGCTTATATAAACACATCCTACCATCATAAACCAACACTTCACATAACACAGAGAGAGCGAGAGACGGAGATTCATAGTTGGAGAAGGATTCCTACGCCCATGACAAGCAACGGAGATCTAAATCTACTTCTTGTTTTCTTCTAAATTAGGCGATACTCTTGGATGTTTTTGGGATTTGTTTTCTTAACTCATCACTTTAGTTTATTTGTAATCTTTAATACTTTGTTTACTATCATGGTTTCATCAGATCCCATGATGACGAGCGGTTCGATTATGAACTAATCGTTGTCATGGGATTCTAACGGATTTGTCTATGTAGTTTAGTAGTTTGTTTGCTTTAAAGATTTGTGTGTGATAATTCTTGATATGCTTATATGGTTGTGCTTATTCTTCTTGGATGCGTAGCTAACATCTAAGTTGTTTGTTAATCTCTTGTGAAGCGAGAGTGGATCTTGAGATTTAGAACTTGCCATGCTAGCATAGGATAAGTTGATGTATGTGTGACATCATTATTTGTAGCGTAATTAGAAATAACTTATGCTGCCCTATGTGATCTTAATGGACAACTTGTTCTTCAACCGTTATATTTTTCAAATTCTATAGAGATATAGGGTCTAATCATAATTGGTGTCTATTCATCTTCTATCTCTTTTGTGGATGTATGTTTAGTTTGGTATTCGTATACTGAGAAGTAGCGTATACTTGTTTCGTGTTGTCTGCTCAGATATCATAACCATCACATACTTTGATTAAAGGCATCAACTCTAAGCGAAGTATTTAATGAAGTTAGGATCCCATGTTTTCTCTCGCATAAGTAATTCGATTTAAATTCTCGTTAGTTAATTAATTCTTAGTTTGTTAATTTGCTTTTTAGTTAATCTTAGTTAATCAAAATTCAAATTTGTTAATTGTCTTAGCAGTGAATAAAAACCATACATTGTTGCATAGGTACATTAACTGAATTGAAACCTAAACTAGATCTCTGTGGGAACGAACTTGACTTATATCTTTATTACTTGTGACCACGTACGCTTGCGTGATTTAGTGAAAACAAGTTTTTGGCGCCGCTGTCGGGGATCATCGGTGTTTTATTTTTAGTTTATGTGCTTGTCATCAGTGGTCATTAGAGTTCACTGACTCGGATTGTTACTTACTAAGTTACTTTGTTTGTGTGTTTCAGGTACTTGAGCGTGTATGCGAACACATTCTCAAACTCAAAACCTGGAGGGCATAGATCTAGTAGTAGACAAAAGCGAAGAGGAACTTGAACCAACAGTAGAGATGGGTGATCGAGCAGCAATAGTAGTTAAGGCTTTGAAGGACAATTCTCAACCGAAGATCAATGACATCCAATCTAGTATTGCCAGGACAACCATTACAGCTAATAACTTTGAAATCAAGCCTAGCACAATTCAGATGGTACAAAATTCGGTTCAGTTTGGGGTACTTCAATGAAAGATCTGAAAGAGTTTGTCCTAGAATCCAATCATGTATGATGATTTAGGAAGAACTTTCTTGTACTCTTATTTGATTTCATTAATATTAATAAAAGACTTATTTGTTTTTATTACGGGCTTTATCTATTTAAAGTGTCTTAAATAAGATGTTCCATAGTTTAGAGTAAAGCTTCTAGAATTATAATGAGATTATAATAGTGAGATCTAGAAGATGATAACTCTAGACTTAAACAGTTTCTGATCATAGGATAACTAATCGGAAGTTAGTGAATCCGCAAAGATTGGTACATACTATGCTTGCTCCTTTCAGGAGGATGTCTGTTCTCATAGGCATTTGTGTGGTGACACTATAGCTAGTATGTAGGTGCTTGTTAGGGAATAAGTTCACTGAACATGACTCGATAAGTTGAACAACTAATGGAGTTTACTCACATGTCGATAGTTGTTCACTGAGTGATAGTTGTACAAGTGTCCTTAGACTTGAGATCGTTAGAGTAATCTTGTATATAATGAACTGTGCTGTAAGAACCCTAATTTTTGGTAATATTTTATTTTATTTAATATCTAGTGGCAATGTAAATTTGGAACCTTTCTGGTCACCCCTGTTGATTAATAGAATTGATTGTCTGAGAAACTGTGTTGTTGTATTCACTATGTAAGATAAAAAGGGAGATTGTGAAGGCAAGAGTCTTACTGTTAGTGAGATTTATAAAACTTGGGATTTGAGAATGATTAGAATGTTAAAAGATTTATTAAGAATTATGATAAGGAATTATGGACATTCGAGGAATTTACACAATTAGTACTTAAGGAATTATAAGGGATATCTCTACGCGACAAAATATTATTACGAGAGATTAATTAAGATACGATACGAATTAAAGATTAGATAATTAGCATTGGTGGAAGAATAATATTACAAGGAGTAGTATTGCATGCAAACCCATGCAACCAAGTAGTTAGAAATCAAGCAAACTAGTTAGCCATTGGAAGATGAATAGTGCCTAGTTACTTGCTTTTCAAAAAGGAGGAGACAACAAGTACTACTAGCCATACCTATGTTGTACCATGCTTATACACACAATAATACATATCACCCAATCAATTCACTTAATCACCCAACCACACAAACACAAAAAAAATCAAACTCTCCCCCCCTTGAACAACAAAAGCTCTCGGCCAAGCATTGAAGTGAAGAAGAAAAATTCTTCTTCCCCCTTTCCCATCACTCATAATTCACACCATAATTCCTAGGTCATCTACATCATCTAGACAAGGTATGTTAGCAATTTCACTCCATTTCATCCACCCAATTTCAAGTTATAAATTGTTAAAGTTTGGATGAATAGTAACCAAGTTTGTTCTTCCTTTAGATCTTGCATTATAAGTGTTGTAGGAGACCATCTAAGGTATTGTTGAGTTGTGAAAAGCTTAACCAAGGCCACTAGGAGCTCAAGAAGGTATAAAATCACAAACCCTCTTGGTTATGTAGTATTTATAATGATTGGTAGTAGATCCATGTATTTATGAGCTAATCTTGGTTATATATGTGTTGGATAGCATGGATCTTGAATTTTGATGTTGAGATTATGACTTTTATGACTATGGATAGTATATATATCACCATGAGTGTTATGAACCATGATTTGAGTGTATTAAGTGTTGGTTGTATGGTGGAATTGTGGAAAATGATTGATCTAAGTAGTATGTTCATGCTGAGTTTTTCCAGGAGCAATGACCTGTATTGTGACACGGTTTTGAACCCCCAAATGTTGTCCCCTGATGTCCTACCTTATATTTTTGGAAAGATAATTGAATGTAGTTTCTGGAAATGTAAGGTTCATGGCTAGGTGATGTGTAGATTTTAAGTTATGGCCGGAGGAGTGAATCGTGTTTCTGGACTATGGACTGCTCTAAGTGACCCTATTGTGAACCTTGTTTAAACCCCTAAAAATTTATGTGGGATCATGGAAAAATTAGAGAAGCTAGGAAATACAGTGGTGAAGGCTACCCAAAAAGAATTGGATTAAAATACGAATTTCTGAATTTTATAAAAATGCTAGAGTAAATTTCGCGCAAGGGAAAAAGTCGTTAGTGGAGCATAATTCTAGGAATAATGGTTATGGTTCGAATGTGGTAACTAAATTAAGTCGAATAAGTGACGAGCGTAATCGAGTGATGACATGGACCTATAGAGGGGCTAGAGTGTCATAAGACGAAGTCATTAAGTTAATTTCGTACCCCCTAAAACCCCGTAATTAAAGAGATATTGTTAAGGTACTAACGAGCGGTTATTGCTTATGTATAGATCGTTCCACTCCGCACGCTCGACCACCCCAACCAAACCAAGGAAAGTTTACTTTTCAAAACTTATACATATACAAGGACTTTCACTGTTGTGTTTGTAGTTTTCAATTATATCAAATGCTATGTTTATCGAAGTATTGATGCAATTGAGATTGTATAAGTACATATATGCTTGTACCCCTTGAACTTAGATTAAAATGTTTTCTTCGGACAACGACTCTAGCAATAGAGGTCGTAGCGGTCCGTATATACCTATTGACCGGGGAGCGGTATATTATTATATCGTATCTAGATTGCGAAAACCCGAAGGGTCATTCGGGAAGTATCATATACTCAAGTATTATATTCATATCTTCGTAAATACTCGAAACCCTATCTTGGATTAAAAGTTTATTTTATTAAATAATTATTTTATTAATTATTAATATTAAATCTCAAAATATCATTTATTAATTATTGTTTACTATTTTAAAAGCAAAGTTAATCCAAGATACTTTTAATACTTTCAAACTCGAACTTTTTTGAACTCAAAACATTTTCGAAAACCCCCGGTCAGGTTCCGCTTCTTGTATGATTTCAAGAATCATCGGCCGACTGATGTCGGACCTCAATTACTCTGTTTTCAATCAAAATCAAGTTTTAAAAGAAAAAAGAAAAAGGGACTCTGGCAGGTGTGGGAACCGTTGACGAACGATTCCCGGGATGTGTAAGCGGCCGTGAGCCAGGCGGTCCATCACTTATTATTCCGGCCCAGGTGTTGCCGAAGGATGATTACGGATGTAGTTTTCATCGAGGGTGATTACGGATGTAGTTTTCACTCGGGGATAGTTACGGATGTAGTTTCTATCCTTCTACCGGTAGAGAAGACCCGCGGATTATTGGACTCGGATGTGGCGACTGATCATCGTCAATCCCTGTCAGGTTTTATGTTTTCTTTAAGTCCCATTCCTCCACTTTGGAAAAATGCTTTGACACTGCATCTTAGGCCTATGTGCCAGTTGCCGATAGTGTCCTATTTTGATGAGAAAGATGTTGACTTTATGCAGTAGCTAGAACTGCAAGGTTATTTTGAAAATAAGGGCACGTACTGGTGCACCTTTGCAATTTACCAATAATGACAAGTGATTTCATAACTGATCGATACAAACGAGTTTAATGACTGTTATACATATGAAATGTTATATTGCTTACCTTATACTTATATTCTTGATGAGCTATAGTTGCTCACTCTTGCTTGTTTTCAAATTTTACAAACACAACAGCTAAGAGAAATGGCAAGAACCTGTCAGACTGTTCGAAAGCAGGTGACTAGACCCCAGGCTGCAGTTGAGATTCCACCGGTAGGCCCCATTAGCCGGATTGGTTGGTAGCTTTTGTTAGTACGTTTTATTTATAAGTATGACCTGTGCAAGGCAGTGTACCGTAACAAACTTTCAAGCCGCCAACTTCGCTTCATATCGAAGTGTTGCTGGTAGCATAAATGCTATTTAATTCGGTCTGTAATAACTCTAAAATTCTTACTTTTGCTTATTCATATGTATGACGTTTCTGAGACTCTAACCTGTGTGTATGTGTGTGCGGTGTGAGTTTATTGTGGGGTCGATGGTTGTTTATTTATATTATGTGCAAGAACAAGTATGTTATTAATGGAAAATGGACCGTGAGCGCCTAGATCTCCGACGCCGGATCTGGGGGCGTCACATGTGCTTTGGTTTAGTCCTTAGTCTCAAGGACATCCATTAGGTCTATTCTGGGCATAGGGATTTATGTATGGAGATAGTTAATGGTCAATAAAGGATCTACCCCTTCTAGTAAGGAAGTGAATATCCTATGTTATTCTTAGTATGCGAGTTCTGGAATCTCTGGCCAGAGTGAATGAAATTAGAAAGGAGTTTCTAATTTCATTAATACGAACTTTGCATTATGAATAAGAAATCATATGATTAAATTTGATAGGTTTGACACGAGATCCATGCCTTGTATTTAATCGGGATATTGTAGGGTAGAAGGAATTGATTGTACGGTAACTAGTCACTAACAGGTTCTTGGTATTCTAAGCAGTGAATTCATATTATCCGGATAGTCGCGATATGTTGAGAAGCATCACTCACGATGTAGAATAAATATAATTATTATGTTAATTATATTTAATGAATTTTAGAATTCATATAAATAATAAATAAAAGGTTTATTATTATTTATTTCTACTACCGGCTTAATATTGAACCTACAGGGTTACACCATAAAAGAATATTTTCTTTGATGAAAAGTTTTAAATTTTGAGAGAGAGAATTATTTTCTAAATAATTTAGAAAAAGAAATGATGATTAAAATAGTTTTAATTATTACTAAAGCATTTTATAAGATAAAATGTGGGGTAAAGATATATTATTAAGATAATATTAAAAAACCCTAAGCAAGCCCTATAAATAGAATGAGATGGCTCATTTTAAAGATTATCTTAGTTTTTGTGAAAAACCTAAAGAAGGAGCTAGCCTCCATCTCTCTCTCTCCCAAAAACTCCATTTTTATAAAAGCTTGGTTTTATAAAAAGCTTCATCGAAGAGGGTCATTCTTGGTGGATACCGGTAGAGTGCTTCACACTCTGAGAAGCAACTACTTGCAACCATCCAAACCATCTTCGAATTTTCAAGGTAAGGTTTCTATTCCTCCGTTATTTCTGTTTTATATGATTTTCTATATGTACGATACATGGTTTTTATGGAATAATTGTTATATCGCGCTTCTGCTCGTCCGTAAATTCCTTCAATGGCATCAGAGCTAGGTTCTTGCATATAGAGATTTATATAAAAATTTCAGATTTTTTTATGCATGTATGGATTTATTATGATTTTTGCAAGATTATTTAGATTTAATTATGAATTAATTCGAAATAATTTTTGCATGAGATTTTGACCATTGATCTGGGTTCTACAAGTGTTTTAGATCATCTAGGTATTTTTTTTCATAATTTTGTGATTTGTAGATTATTTGTTATGAATTTTTTAAAATTGTTTTAGTTAAAATTCATATAATAATCATGCATGTGAATAATATGAAATTAAAATTTGCACTAGGAGCCCTGGCTAATCTGTTAATTTTGTTGCTGTTGATTTTCAAGAAATCATGTCTTATGATTTTTTATTAATTTATTAATTAATTGTTAATTAATTTATTAATATTAAAATTATAAAGATCATAATAAAAGTTATTAGAGTGTTGTTATTATACAATAATGGCGGCAGTTTTTTTGTTATCAAGTAAATGGCAGGAGTTACAACCCACCTGGCAAAGCAACGGTCGGCTGTTAACAAAGAAAAATAAAATAAAATTCTGTTGTCACTTGCCATCTCGCGCGTCTTGTACAAACGCGGGGGAGGGGTGTCACGCATTTGGGAAATGTGTGACAGATACAGTCGCGCATGAGACGAATGTGTTACACGATTTAATGGATTTAAATTATTGTAACGCATTCCATAAATGCGTTACAGCCCTTCTGTCACATTAAATTTGATTTTCTGGGAGTTTCGTAACTCCGTTTTGGGCATGCAATATATCGTTGGATTCGTTTTTCCGAGACGGATCTAATGGAGTGGTCAAATATTTTTTATATAATACTTTTGAAATATTTATATTACCGGAAGTGTTTTAAAGCATGTTTTAATTGTTTTAAATTGCTTTTAAATGCTATAATAAATTCATACATCATTATATTAATGTGTGACATGATATTGCTTGCATTCTTACTTATTTATTTATGTTTATATATGAGATATATGCCTAAGTTTACCATGCGATGATAGATCTAGGTGAACTTAAATCAACATAAGGCGTGCGCTAGAAAATCTAGAAATAGGAATCGTTTCTTGCCTTAATATTTATATTATGAATACAATCATGAGATTCTTGTGTTTGTAAAACACGTAATTAAATATGAATTTTCAATATTGAGAGAAAGGATGATTCTGTCAAAAACAGATTTCGATCTGTAAGAAAGGGGTATTAAGTGACGCCTCTTGACAATGCTCCACCCGATCTGGGAATCATCCTATTATCAATTATTGATTTGAAATATTTAATTGAAGAAAAGAATCTCTTTATAATATGATTATGATTGTTAAATAATATTAGTTAATTAATAATGGCTGATAATTATTTATTTATGAAATAAATAATTAGTTAGCAATTTTATTAATTGATTAAATGAGATTTAATTTATTATAAAATAATTAGGATGTGATCTTAATATTATTAATTATCTTATTTAATTTATGAAATTATATTAAGGGAGAGATTAATTTTCTAAAGAGTTTAGAAATAGAATTAATGATTAAAAGAGTTTTAATTATTAGTTAATAACAGACAAAATTATTTTCTAAAATGTTTATAAATAATTTAATTGATTAAAACAGTTTTAATTATTAATTAATTGGTTAGTAATTATGATACTTTATAGAAAAAATTTAGTTGAAATTTTTGTCTATAAATATATATAATTATAAACCTTATAATAAAATCCCTCTTAATAATATCAAGTAGTAATTGGCCAGTGACACAACGGGCTTGTGTCGGTCATAGCCTTCCAACATGGTAGACAGTAGTTCTCATTTTTGAATCATTGTCGTTTCGTGCTACAACCGAGGGCTTTGATTTCGAAATTAGAAATACTTGTCTATTACATAGAGATGTGTACAATGAATTAGAATCTAATGGTCGTTACGTGCTACAGCCATGGGCTGTTGGAGACTGATTCAATTGTACGAAATGTTGGGTTAGACTTGACTTTGAATTTTGAGTTTGTCGTGCTACAGCCGTGACTCAATTATTCAAGAGGCTTGTTAGGAATATGTTGTACTTGATGATAACTTCACAATCAATCAAAATTGTATAAGTCAAGTTTTGTATCTGTCAACGGATGAGACATCATAAATCTATCCGTTGACAGGTAGCTCATCAACGGATGAGGTTTTGTAGCATACTGCAGTACCTCTATGCTATCAGTTGATAGTGTTTCTATTCAGAGTCATGTTGACCATCATTGGATAAGCAGAATAGGGTAGCCAATTGTAAATAAGCTATGCTATGTAATTCTGTCTAAGTGAAAGTGTATCAACGGATGAAGACAGGAATCTATCTACGGATACAACTCAAATCTACTCTATCAACGGATACAGCTCAAACTACCATCAATGGATGACTGTGTACAACATCAACAGATAATCATTAACACTTTCTTCTATGCTAGCTGGGAATTAGCAGTTGATAAGGACATGTTTGACTGACAGATCACATGGGTTGATATTAGGTATAAAAAGCAGTATGGCAGCCATACTTTGGAAACGCAGAAGAAAGAAGCATTCCATTTACACAGTACATACAAGAAAGGTGCAAGGGACATATCTGTTCACAAGGAAAACCTTTCGGCTACATGTGGATTTGGAGTAGAGTACCAAGTCAACTTGAATTAGATTAATATTATCTTATTCCTGTAGTACTTGTAAACTTGGGATATATAACCAAGTGTAGCAACTCTTTAGAAACTAAGAAAACAGACATATTTGCTTAGGGTTTCTTGAATATCCTTAGAAGCAAAGAGTTGTAAAAACAGAAGTTGTGTACATTTGTATCACAGAGTTTTCTTCGAATAAAAGTCTCAGGTGGTACATTTAACCACCTGATTTTTTATGTGTTTGTGAATCATTTCTCATTCAGCAATTATCTCCTTATAGATTTCTGTGGTTTTTATCAGAAATTTATAATTATCAAGAATTGTATTCAACCCCCCCTTCTACAATTATACAAGTGTGTAATCTGGGAATAACAATTGGTATCAGAGCAAGCTTCTAACATTTCTGAAGTTTAAAGATCAACACACTTCCAACATGTCTAAGAAGGATTATGGAGTAAAGATACCAGTTCTTGATAGAGAAAATTACTTTCACTGGAAAGTAAAAATGCGTCTACATCTCATGTCTATTGATGAAGGTTTTGTAGATTGCATTGAGAAGGGTCCTCATGTTCCAATGAAGACTGCTTCAAGAGTTGGCCTTGCTGCAGATGCACCAGACACTTACATTCCCAAACCTGTTTCTGAGTGGAGTACTGAGGACGTTCCAGAGGTCCACAAAAATAAAAAGACCATGAATATTCTGTTTAATGGCTTAAAAACAGACATGGTTGACAATGTTATCAACTGTACTACCTCCAAGGAAGTATGGGACATTGTTCAAACCCTTTGTGAAGGTACAGAACAGGTAAGGGAAAACAAGATGCAACTACTGATCCAACAGTATGAGCACTTCCATTTCAAGAATGGAGAGACATTGAATGACACATTTAGTAGATTTCAAAAGCTACTGAATGGCTTGAAACTGTATGGAAGAATCTACCAAGTGAAAGATTCTAATCTCAAATTTCTGAGATCACTGCCCAAAGAGTGGAAGCCAATGACTGTTTCTCTAAGAAACACTCAAGAGTACAAGTCATTTACTCTTAAAAGGCTCTATGGAACTTTAAAGACATATGAACTAGAAATGGAGCAGGATGAAGAAATTGAGAAGGCCCAAAAGAAAAGTGGGTCAGTTGCACTTGTTGCCAACTTGGAGCAGAATGAGGAGAAGAGGATTGAAGCTGCTAAATCTACAAACAGGGAGGTTTGTGAAGGTAGAGCAGAATCAAGCAAAAGCAAGGAAAAAGTGTCTGAAGAAATGAGTGTCCTTCAGTAGGATGAATTGGATGAGATAGATGAGCATTTAGCCTTTCTATCTAGGAGATTCTCTAAGCTAAAATTTAAAAGAAACTCTGGGGTGGCTAAGCCATTTAACAAGGATTTTTCCACAAGCAACTATGTGGATAAATCCAAAATTAAATGCTACAATTGTGGAATTACTGGTCACATGATAAGTGAATGCAGGAAGCCTAGATCTGAGAACAAGGGAAAGCCAACTGAAACTGTTGACTACAAGAAGAAATATTTTGACCTTCTCAGACAGAAAGGAAAGGCATTCATGACCCAAGAGTATGACTGGGCTGCTGATGGAAATCATTCTAATGATGATGCTGAGTTTGTCAACCTTGCATTGATGGCTGATTCTGAGCAGGAAGAAAGTTCAGCTAGCAATCAGGTATTTTCTACTAATCTCTCTGAGCTCACCAAAGAGGAATGCAATAGTGTTATAGATGATATGTCTACTGAACTATATCACTTGAGTGTTACTCTTAAATCACTTACTAAAGAGAACAATAGGATTAAAGAGACTAATCTGTTTTTAAGTGATAGAAATGCTGCTCTAGAAACTCAATTTCTAGAATTTGAGAAAATGAGAGTTGATTGCAATGATGCTAAAAGTGAACTTGAAGCTGTGTTAAAAAGAGAACTGATTTTAAGAAACCAGCTTGAAAAAGAACAAGGGATAATTGCTAAATTTCAAAGCTGTAGGAATATTTCTCAAAACATAATAGAAGTCCAGGGAATAGAATCATTTGTGAGGGATACCTGGACTCAAAAGAAAAAGGAGCTAGAACCTTGCCTTAAGGATCTAGAGACTATTTGTGAATCAACGGATAGTGATCATCCATTGATAGATGAACCATCAACGGATGAGAGGTATCCGTCGACTAACAAAAAGTCTGTTAGTAAGAAGGAACTCAAGAAACTGAATAATCAGTATGGTCCAGTAGCCAAGAACTTTGTTTCTGGTGAAAGTAGCCAAGTCAAATCAAGTGAGAAGGCTAAGGCAGGTGATTTACTTAACAAAAAGGCTGTTGGTAAATCAGTTAATAAAAAGGTAGAGACTGAGGGTAAAAAGAAAAAGAACAGAAATGGTAAGATAGGCATTAACAAGAAAAACAATTATTCTCCTAACAAGTTTGCTCCTAGGAAAACTTGTGGCAATTGCAATAGTGTCAATCACCTATCTTCTAATTGCAAGTCTGTTAAAAGGACTCCTGTTCATGTACCTCAATCTATGCCAAGTATGCCTGCAATGCCTGGTTTGTATCAGAATGCTAGTTTTTCAAATCCATATGTGAACATGCCATATGTGTCTAATCTTTATTTTCAATTTGTGAATATGCCACAAATGTCATGGAGCATTCCTAGCATGGATAATATGTATGCCAATTTTCCACAAATGCATGCATCAAATATTTATGCAAATGAGCATCTATCAAAACCTATCACTCAAGCATCTACACCCAAAGTGAAGATTGCTAAGAGTGTAAAACCAAAGGCTAACAAGAAAGGACCCAAGGAAACTTGGGTACCAAAATCAACTTGATTTGTATTTTGGAATGTGTGCAGGGAAATAAAAGGAATCTATAGTACCTAGACAGTGGATGTTCCAGGTATGACAGGAGATTCAACCCTGCTCACAGAGTTCAAGGAGGCAGCTGGCCCTAGAATTACCTTTGGAGATGATAACAAATGATATACTAAGGGATATGGCTTGATTACAAAGGACAATGTCATCATTGAAGAAGTGGCTTTAGTTGAAGGTTTGAAGCACAATTTGCTGAGTGTCAGTCAGATTTGTGACAAAGAATATGAAGTAAAGTTCACTAAAGAAGCCTGTGTTGTTTCTGCCAAGGAAAACAACAATGTGGTATTGACAGGCTTTAGAAAAGGAAATGTTTACATAGCTGACTTCAACTCAGTATGCTCAGAATCCATTACTTGTCTCTTCAGCAAAGCAAGCAAGGATGAGAGTTGGTTATGGCATAAAAAGCTGTCACATTTGAATTTTAAAGTTATGAATGATTTGGTAAGAAAGGATCTTGCTAGAGGAATCCCTCAATTGGAGTTCGTCAAGGATGGATTGTGTGATGCCTGCTAATTAGGGAAGCAAAAGAAATCATCCTTCAAGAGCAAGACAGAGTCATCCATTGTTAAGCCCCTTCAATTGCTGCATATGGACTTATTTGGTCCAGTAAATGTCATGTCCATTTCAAAGAAGAAATACTATCTGGTGATTGTAGATGATTTTTCTAAGTTTACATGGACCTTCTTTCTGCACTCCAAAGATTGTGCAAGTGAAATCATCATCAATCATCTCAGACTAGTAAACAATGGTTCTGAAGTAAAAGTACAAAGAATCAGGAGTGATAATGGTACTGAATTCAAAAATTCCACAATGAAGATTTTCTGTGAAGAGAATGGAATTGTCCATGAGTTTTGTGCTGCCAAAACACCTCAACAAAATGGGGTTGTTGAAAGGAAAAACAGAACTCTCATTGAAGCAGCTAGAACAATGCTAAGTGAATCAAGATTGCCAACATATTTCTAGGCTGAAGTTGTCAACACTGCGTGTTTCACTCAGAATATTTCCTTGGTCAATCAAGCTAGAGGAATGACCCCTTATAAGTTATTCACCAACAAGAAACCAACTTTAGCTTTTCTTCATGTCTTTGGATGTAAGTGTTTTGTGCTAAGGAATCATGGAGATAACTTGGGCAAATTTGAAGCAAAGGCAGATGAAGCTATCTTTGTTGGGTATGCAGCAGGGAAAGCCTATAGAGTCTACAATCTAAGAACCAACATTGTTATGGAATCTGTACATGTTGTGTTTGATGATCAAAAAATTCTAGGTCTAAATGATGAAGGATTCCATGAAAAGTTGAGATTTGAAAATGAGGTAGAAGGAAGAATGTACATTGATGATGATGAGGAAAATGAAGATCATGACCATGAAAATTCACCTAGAGTTGTTGGTCCAACTAGAAGTGATGCTAACACTGGAAATGAAGCATCCGTTGATAGTCATACTGGAGCATCAGATGCATCCGTTGACAGGCATTCTCATGCATCCGTCGACAGGCAAAATGGAGCATCCGTTGATAGACAAAATGGTGCATCCGTTGACAGTCAACTTCATAATTCCGCAAGGACAACAAACTCAGGGGGAGTTTCTCAAAGTCAAAACTCAATGACCAATCAACAAGATCATGCTCATTTAGATGAAGCAACCTCATCTAGATCAAACCTTCCACCTTCAAGAAAATGGACCAGAGATCATCCTTTCGAGCTAATCATTGGTGACTCAAACTCAAGAGTCTAAACTAGGAGGGCCACATAAGAAGAATGTCTATACAGTAGTTTCCTGTCTCAAGAGGAACCTAAGAAAGTGGAAGATGCCCTTCTATATCCGGATTGGGTCTTAGCAATGCAAGAAGAGCTAAACCAATTTGAGAGAAATAAAGTATGGAAGCTTGTGCCCAAACCTGATGATAGAGGTGTCATAGGTACCAAATGGGTTCTCAAGAATAAGACTGATGAAAATGGCATAATTGTGAGGAATAAAGCTAGATTAGTGGCAAAGGGCTATTCTCAAGAAGAAGGGATAGATTTTGATGAAACTTTTGCTCCAGTGGCAAGACTTGAGGCAATTAGAATTTTTCTAGCCTATGTAGCACATGCCAATTTCAAAGTCTATCAGATGGATGTCAAAAGTGCCTTTCTAAATGGGGAACTGGAAGAAGAGGTATATGTCCATCAACCTCCTGGCTTTGAAGATCCAGAATTTCCAGAATATGTATATCTTCTCTTGAAAGCACTTTATGGTTTGAAGCAAGCACCAAGAGCCTGGTATGTCACTTTATCTCAATTTCTTTTGGAGAATCACTTCACTAGAGGTACAGTAGATAAAACCTTATTTCATAGAAATGTCAATGGTTCTTCAATACTTGTTCAAATCTATGTAGATGATATTATTTTTGGGTCTACAGATGAGAAGCTTTGCAAAAGGTTTGCCAAACTTATGCAAAGTAGGTATGAAATGAGCATGATGGGTGAATTAACTTACTTTCTTGGTTTACAAGTAAAGCAAGTTAATGAGGGAATTTTAATAAGTCAAGCAAAATATATTTATGATCTTTTGAAGAAATTTGACTTAATGGATTGTGCCTCTGCAAAAACACCTATGGCCACTGCAACTAAGCTTGAGTTGAATACTAAGGAAAAATATGTGAACATCTCAAGCTATAGAGGCATGGTAGGCTCACTTCTATATCTAACAGCTAGTAGACCTGATATAATGTTTTCCACTTGTCTTTGTGCTAGATTTCAAGCTGACCCTAGAGAGTCTCACTTGATTACTATTAAGAGAATTTTCAGGTATCTCAAGGGAACACCAAACCTTGGCATTTGGTACCCAAGAGATTCTGGCTTTGATCTAATTGGCTATTCAGATGCAGACTATGCAGGTTGCAGAATTGATAGGAAAAGTACTACAGGCTCCTGTCAATTTCTAGGGAACAGGCTTGTGTCATGGTTCAGTAAGAAACAGAACTCAGTCTCCACTTCTACAGCTGAAGCTGAGTACATTGCTGCTGGAAGTTGTTGTGCACAGATTCTTTGGATGAAAAATCAACTTATTGACTATGGTCTAAAAGTTGAGAAGATCCCTATTTTCTGTGACAACACTAGTGCTATTGCCATCACAGAGAATCCAGTGCAACATTCGAGAACCAAGCATATTGACATCAAATACCACTTCATTAGAGAGCATGTGATGAATGGTACAGTAGAAATGCACTTTGTGCCAAGTGAAATGCAGCTTGCAGATATCTTCACCAAGCCTCTTGATGAATCTTCATTCACAAGGTTGGTAGGTGAACTAGGTATGCTTAATTTTTCATAATTCCTAGTGATATCTACTCATACTGTACTGCAGCTAGAAATGTGTTTTGATTTACTTGAGAATTAAAATCTCTCAGAAAAATTTTTAGCAAAAATTTTGTCTAAGGCAAAATTTGCTTATCAACGGATATCCTTTTATCCGTTGGTAGTATAAACACATTACTAGATTTTCGTATGTCAACGGATAACAGGTTGTCCACGTCATCGATGGATAAACTTTTTTCTCAACCGTCCATTCTTTATCCGTTGATATACATTTTTTTTATATAGCCGTTGGTAAACGTGTATACTTAGTCACGACTGTACTTCTTTTCATTTCATTTATTATATGACAGTTACTTTTGTCCAATGGAGTAATTACTTTTAATTATTTCATTTTTAATTCTTGAAAAATATAAAAGGCTGTCTTGTGCTCTCATATTTCACTTTTACTCCCTTTCAAGAATCTCAAAAGTTAACTGCATCTTCTTCACTAAAACTCTCTGCAACAAAAGTTCAAACACTTCAATGGCGCCTATTGTTAAGATGATGTCTTCCACTGGGTTTACCTATGAGAAGAACAATTTCGCAGCCTTTGTTGATACAGTGAACGCTCCAGAAGCATATCACACCATGATGAATTTTGTGAAGAAATGCAAACTGTCATATGCTATGACTGCCACCACTCCTCTAATTCACGAGGTAATTGAAGAGGTGTGGGCATCTGCTGAGTGCATTGGCACAGACGGTACACTTGCTTTTTCTTTAAAGGGTAAAAACTATGTAGTTAACTCTGATGTGATAACTGCTTAGTTAAAATTGCCTGGGAATAACTGTCTGGAAATACCCAGTAATGCTGAAATTGTTACCATGCTAAATTCCATAAACTATACCCTTAGTACTGAGAACTTAGGGAAAATTGTTAGGAAAGGTATGGTTAAAGAATGGAGTTATTTGTGTGATGCCTTCATTAAAACTTTTTCTGGCAAAATTAGTAATTTTGATGCTGTTACCAATTCCATGCTAGTTATGCTATGTATGCTCTTGAATGATAAGTTTTATAATTTTGGCTCACTAGTCATGTGTGAGATAGCAGCTAAATTAGGTAAAAATGAAACTAGGAGCAAGAATATTTATTTTGCTAGATTTTTTATGCTCCTAGCACTGCATGTATCTGAGAATGAGCTATCCATTGCTAACCCGGATAGCAAGTTCAATTGTTTTGTTCAGGAGAAGAGAGTCTTAAGTGATTTGATTCGAATGAACCTAAATGCAGAAGTACAATTGTTATATCTACCAATTGTTCAGGTAACTGTTTCCAACCCTGAAACTCCTATCTCCAACCCCCAAATTTCTTTGCCTTCTAGTGTCACAATGGAGTCTGTGGTTGTGACCAAACAGGCTCCTACCAAAGTGACCAAATCCAAAGTTCTGAAACCACAATCAAAAAGACAAACCTCAGGTGTCTCTCAAAAGGCATCTGTTGCAAAAACTACCAAAACTCTTGAGGGGAGTGTGAAGGTGGTAGTGAGTGGTGAGGGACAGGGTGAACATCAAAGAAGCCCTAAGGATAAGGAAGGTGAGGCAGGTGCAACCAACATTTCAGTCTCTCAAAAGACTATTAATGAACCTTCAAGCCAAATTCTAGTTGCATCCTCTCAACAGGGTGTGACTACTGATTTAAGTTCCACTCCAGGAACTCTGCACAAAAGGGCAAGGGACACAGATAGCCCTCACTCAAAAACCTATGGTAGAAGAGTCAAATCCAAAACCATTGGGGAATCACAGGGTGCACACACGGTACAGCAAACTGTACCTTCTCAAATTCAGTTTGATGTGACTTCAATAAATGTGGAGTCACAGCCCCTTGATCTTAACCTTCAAATCGATACACATTTTAATCCACCATCACCAACTCCATCTCTGGATGTGGATATGATATCTACATCAATTCCTGATTCTCCATCTTTAAAATTCTTGGAAAAGCCCCACTCAACAATTGGTGGTCATCATCTTTTAGATGATTTGTTGGGCCATCAATCTTCCATTCCTGAATTCACAACACTATCTGTGGCCTCTTCCTTAAAATCAATCACCACAGATTCAGTGTTGGTTTTCACTTCAACGGATACTCTTTTTCCTTCATCAACGGATATCCTTCATCCGTTGACAAGTGTTTCTCCATCAACGGATGTGTCTACAACTAATCATCCGTTGACAGCAATAACTACTACATCAACGGATACATTTTATCCGTTGACAACTCTCTCTACCACTACAAAATGTGACATTCCCATGTCAACTATAGAGGAGTTTGTAGTAGTTGAAACACTTTTAGGAATGAGGGAAGGGAGTGAGAGGCTGCCTTGTGAGCTGGCAAAAGGAGAGAAAAATAATGAGAGGCTGACCATTTCATCCGATCAGGCAAAAGGAGAGCAAGAGAGTTCCACCTTAGTAGGTGAAGGTGAGGGTGTGAGAGGTGTGAGCCAGGGGGAGCCCCTGATGCAAGGAAAGAGAGATGAGAGGAGAGAATGGACTACAGGAGCAATAAGGCAGGAAGATTCAGCCATTGCTAGTGAGTTAATAGAGGTTAATGAAGTTTCTAAGGAGATGGAATTTCAACAAGAATATCAGTCAATCATTGACTCCATCTCTTTGGATCCTGAAAGCTTTACTCATCCTGTTTCTTCCTATCAAGTCATGGCACAACAGGGCAATGTGGAGGCAGAGGAGGCAATGCACCTAGTGCACACCTCTCAATCTCTACAAAGAGCAAAGGAAGCTTTGACAGCTCTGCCTTCAGATGCTGACAATGAAGAGTTTGGCAATAATGACAGTACTGGCACCTCAAGTGATGAAGAAGTCAATATAGAAGATACTCCAGAATGGCTATTTTCTTCTACCACTGTGATTGGTGACTTCAATGTGGAGATTATGAAGCAATATCAATCTGCTATGGCTGAGCACCAGAATGCAGATCCACAGAAGAAGGCTGTCCTTTAGCAAATATTGGCCTCCCTCAAACTTCACAAGATGCATATGGTTATTCAAAGAACCCAACATGAGGAGGTGCAAACTGCAATAAGGGAAATGAAAGTGGAACTAGATGCCAGGATTGAGGCACTAGCCCCTACTACCACTCAGAAGGTGCTGACTAGCAAGTTATTGAAGGAAGATAGTCTGGCCAAATCAGTTCAGCATCTTTCCTCCAGAGTGGATAGTATGGAATCCCAAATGCAGACAGTGTAATAACTCGAATTTTCAGAAAATGATTTTAGTATTATTTTAAGAATATTAATGTTTTTGTAATAACCCTAACTTCAGTAATGCTACAGTGATCCTATGAATAGTAAATTTCGAGGATGTAGAGAAATGGTATATAGGTACTCTATAATGGAAATGGAAAATGAATAAACAGAAACCATATTAGTAGTGTACATTGAAAATAAGTGACTCGAAATGACGTTAGATTTCAGAAATTCCTGAAGCATGAAATTTTGAGGATTTTGAATTCGAATAAGCTTCTATTGGACACTAAGGAGCATGGAAACATTATAAGAATTATATATTGAGGGATTAGTGAATTTAGAATTGAGCCAGGGGATTTTTAAGTTAAGAGAATACCAATGGAATTTGGATTGTTAAATGATCTCAAAACCACTGAGATAATGAGGTACATTCGTAACGAACCACAATTAGACGAATATGGAGATTAAGCAACCAAGATTAGTAATATAACAAGGATATATACCACATTATTATCTACCAAGATTATTAACATGCTAATTAGAAAATCAAGAAATGAGAATATTAGATCACCTTAATAACATCATTAGTGATGTCATTTTCCACTAACTAAAAACCAAGGGTAAATTAGTCATTTGCCAAGGAAAATATCTACCAAATTCTAGAATTGTAAAGAGATTAAGATGAGATGAGATTAACCATAAGAAGCAAAAGAAATCTCTCCCCTTTTCTCCTCCATTTTCCATTCGGCTACTTTCTTTAAATAAAAAAAAAAAAAATTCAAACACCAAGCTAGCTTCAACAACAAATCAAGGGATAATTCATGGAGCTTCTTGGAGGATAGATCAAGACATTTATAAAGTTTCATAGCCATCAAGCATCATTTAGTAAGGTAATAAAATCTCCAAAGTGATGGATGAATAGTGATGAATAGTGTTTTCTAAGTGTTAACCTTGTTTTCTTGATTTCCTTGCATGATCTAGACTATACCAAGGTAGTATAAGAGCTTGGTGAGGTTATTCATGTTAGTATACTCTTTAAAGTTGATGATTAGCTTGAAACCCTAGCTTGAATCCTTTGGGTTTTGATGATTTTAGTTGGTTTCTAAGATAAGTAGTACTAAATCATGTAATCTTATGGTTATAGTTGTTTATATGTGTTTGAATGGTATGGAAATTGTGTTGTGGACTTGGAAATCCATGGTTGGTATGATGACCACATGGTATATGTGATGGTGTATAAGGTGGATGATTGATTTGGAGGAGTTTGATTTTGGAAAGTATGAAATTACAGCAGTTATAATGTCCGATTTTCGTTAGAACTACAAACTGCCCTGTTTTTGGACACCAATGCAGTACGGTACCTTACTGTCTAGCACACTTAGTGACCATGAAATGATAGAGCTTAGTTCATAGATCGTTTTGATATAAGGTGCGTTAAAATCTGACGTACGGTTTAGGAGAAAAGTCAGTTTTAGTGAAAGACGTTCGAAAGTCGAGAAATCGTAATTGTACCAAATTTGAGGTTATAGTTACCATACTTTAACATGTTTAAAAGCCACGAAATTTTGGGATATGGTAGTAGTGTGGTCAAAGAACTAATACCAGTTGACCTTGCATTAAAATTCGAATTCTAAAATTTATAAGAAATTTTACAGTCGAGTGTGGTTGTTAGGGGAAATGGTAAAAACCCCTGAAACTTCGATTGAGCATATAAATGGTTAAGTTCTTGAACCTTTGGGATAATAATAACACATTAAACATATGTTGAAGTGTAAAGGATTTTGTTATACAAGAGGATAGTGAGTAAGAGATGTAGTGTTCTAATGACGGTCCTTTTGTGTTTATAGAAATTCCAGAGGAGGAACCAGCCCCACTGTCAGGATACAGAAATCGAGGCAAGATCCTTCTATCCCTATTTTAAAAGTTATTTATCTTCGGAATAATAATGATATTATGGAATATATTTATGTATATGTGATGCTTTTGTTGCTATATTGCAAAGAATATATCTTCTTGATTGTGGGAGGTTAAAGAGATATGAATATAGAGATGATTACGAATGGAGCGAATATGCTCTAAGGTAAAAGAGATATGAAAGAGAATGGTATCAGTTGTTATCTAGGGTTATATGATTTATAATGCTATATTATAAACATTCTTTTAGTGTATGTTATATACATATATTTTATAGAAGTAATGTGCGAGAATGGAAATGAGATAAGTGAATGACATATGGAAATGTGAAATGGTGTTGATAAATTGAATAATGATCTTATAAAAAGGGGGATTAGCAACAAATTTGCATAAGAGGCTATGTCAGGGCTGTGTGCGACATAGTCTAGTATTCATGATTCGGCACGAAGATGCCAAGGGAGGTTGTTAGCAGGTGCCTTCCTCCAGGAGGATGTTAGCAGGTGCCTTCCTCCAGGGATGATGTTAGCAGGTGCCTTCATTCCTTCTACTAGTAGTAAACAGAGAGCGGATACGGTCAGGCGACTGATCATCGTCCTACGTATCTGGTGCCAGTATATATCCCCAAAACTTGAAAGAAAGAATTGAAAGTGGTTTTCAGATTTCTATAACTGAAAACAGAAAAGTGATATGAAACGATGGAATTATTGATATAGATGAAGAGAAACTGATTTTATATTAATTTATAAAAATTACTGTACAGGAGGGAAATGAGAAGATGATAGTGAGAGATTTACTCAAGTATTTATGTTATTTTTAGATATTACACTAAAAGGGTATATTGGTTGTTATAATATTTAAGAAGAGAAACTGATACTGTATTACCTTAGATTTCTTTCTTATAATAGTAAGTGGATGATGTATTATTAAATAAGAGTTTTATTCTTCCTTAAAGTTTATAAATTGGTTACATTTTAAATTCTAGTTTTCAATATTATCTTGCTGAGCTATTATAGCTCACTCTTGCTACTAATCTATATACAGCTAGGTATGCCAATACTGCGCAGAACGCCCCGCAAGAGGGTAAGGGAAAGGCGACCTACTGAGAGCTCGTTAGCATCGATTCCGGAGGTAGTGACGAGGTGGATGGGTTACAAGGGCTCATGTATAATTAAGTATGAGGACATGTAATAAACTTTTGGTTGTTGAAACGCTTCATGTCGAAGTGTTATTCAACAATGTACTTTAGTATGATCCTGGTTTGTAATAACTCTTTAACTTTCAACTCTAAACTTTTGGTTATGGTAAATATTGTTCTCTGAGCATATGACTGGTGTGTGTGTGTAATACTGTGGGGTCAATTGCATAAGTATTAAAAAAAAAAAAAAAAAACCCAAGAGATATTGAATTTGAATGGAAGTTGGTTCGTGATGGCCCAAATTCATGACCCCGGATTTGGGGCTGTCACAGTTGGTATCAGAGCTAAGAGTCATAATGCTCAGGAACAAGAGTGATAATAATATTGTATCATTTATAATATTAAATTTTGAACTTCCATCAAGTTCAGGGGTGGTATAACGCAGGTAGTATTTATTTTAAGTATTGTTTATAATTTTATAGACCGTTACTAATATAGTTTATGTTTACCTTATAGGGAGAGGAGATGGGAGAGCCCAGTCATGTTCGTGAGATTGGAGAGCCGGGTCAGGACCCCCAGTGGCTAGGACTACCTGAGCAGGAGATTAGAGACTTGTTGCTGGTAGGTGTAGAGGTTCCAGAGTATGCTATCACTGACCTCAGGAGGAGAGTTCGCGCAGAGGCCATGGAGAGACACCAGATCAGGATGAGACTTGAGGAGGCAGAGGAGCGCAGACAGAGGGATGCTGTGGCCATAGTGCCATACACTGGTAGACCATATGTAGGACCTGATGGGGCCGGTCCTTCCCGAGTGCGGACGGATATTCCTGAGGAGGAGATGCCTTTACGTAAGAGGCCTAGGTTATCTGTTATACCTGAGGAGCCGATTGAGTGGAGGGACATTCACGTGACTCCTACTCCTGTCCCACCTGTCCCAGTGCCATCACCAGTTCCATCTCCTCTACCTAGCCCCGACCCTTTTGAGGATCCAGCTGAGCAGTTCACTCCACCGGGACACTTTATCATGTCAGAGGATGAGTTGGAGGATGACCCTTCCGAGGATGCGGACACAGAGCCAGTTCCTCCATCCCCACCATTTGCACCACCACCACCTCCACCAGTGGATGCACCCCCACTTGTAGATGTACCTCCCCTAGATGCTATGCCACCTCAGGAGGCACCTATGTTTCCAGCTGGCCAGTTGCCAGCTATTTTCTTGTCAGAGTACTTTGCCCTTCAGGGACAGCTGGATGAGTCCCGTCGGACTATAGATACGCTTATACAGAGGTTAGACAGGGCGAGAGGAGGAGGAGGTGTGATACCAGATGGGTTGAATTTGAGCATAATTAGTATCGAGCTTCGGGCACTCGGTGATATTAGGACGATGTTGGGAGACAGAGGGGATCCAGTATGGAGGGCTCAGATAGTTGATACGGTCACCACTATGGTAGCACAGATCAGGGATGTTATCAGGGCGTCGTTACCATGATTAGGAGTAGTAGTCTTGGATACTAATCAGACTAGTCATCTTGTGGATGTCATTTTGGGGATTAGGTTAGTTGTTTACTGTCTTAATCCCAGTCTGATTAGAGGACAGCTAGTAGTGCTTTTGTTATAGCGAGTTAGTATGTACAGTTATGCTTTTGGGGTTTCGAACCTTGTACTTTATGATGTATGATATTAGTAGTAAAAGATGTTGTACCCAAGTTGTAAAATATTTATGTAAATTAATGAAGTTTATGTACTTTGCCTAATTTTATCGTATTTTGATATTAAATGTTGAGATTCAGAAATATTGATATATATGAGGTGATTGACTTAAATGAAAAGGTTATTGTGCTAAAGGTACTAAGCTTATCTGTCAAAGTTGTATTATGATTAAATATTACTTGTGTGGAGTTAAAAATACTGGGATACATAAATAAGATTAACTAATGATATAATGTGCATATATGGAAATGATGTATATTGTACCCTAAATTTGGGTGATTAATGAAGAATACTATTATATACAGAATCATGCCGCCTAAGCGTAATAATAGGATGAATGCAAGGGAAAATGAGAGAGAGGAAGCAAGTCAGAATAGGCAGGGTGAAAATGCTCATAATGAACAAGATCATGAGGAAGAAGAAGATGAATCAACTGGCCAACAGGGAAATCAGGATGGTAACCCTTTTAACCAATTTATGGAACTATTGAGGCAGAATTTAGTTAATCCACAGAATCCACCACAACCACCTGTTCTTCCCAACCAGGCAGCTAACTCCTTTCGTGCTTTTAAGTCACTAAAACCCCCAGAGTTTGAGGGAACTGTTAACCCAGTAGCAGCCAGGGCATGGCTGAAAGAGATGGAAAAGGCTTTTGAGATACTGAGGGTAGAGGAAGATCAGAAGACAGTTTTTGCAGCCTATCTCTTAAAGGGAGAGGCAAATTACTGGTGGGAAACTAAAAAGAATCTGGAAGGAGCGGGAGTGATAACTTGGGAGCGTTTCACTAGGGTGTTTCTAGACAAATATTCCCCTAGGTACTTGGAGAACCAGATGGAAATAAAATTTTTGGAGCTTAAGCAGGAAAACCTATCAGTGGCAGAATATGAAACTAAGTTTACAGAACTGTCTAGGTTTGTTCCAGAATTCGTGCGTACTGAAGAGCAACGAGCGAAAAGGTTCCAACAAGGATTGAAACCATGGCTACGTACTAGAGTGGCACCATTTGAGTTGACCGAGTATGCTGCAGTAGTTCATAAGGCATCCATTATCGAAGCTGAGAGTGAACAGACTCAAATAGGACGAGAGAGTAAGAAAAGAAAATTTGAAGGTCAGAAGGGAGGTTCAAGTGAGGGAAGCTATTTTAACAAATTTGGTAAAGGACAAAAACCCCAGTTTGGAGGAAAGTCAGGGAATAATAAGACTACCAGTGAGACTGTGAATCAGGGTGGTAGATCCACAGGAACTTTTCAATCTAGTCAATCTCGAACACCATTTCCAGACTGTAACACGTGTGGTAGGAAGCATACGGGAGTGTGTAAAGCGTTAGAAATAAACTGCTATAATTGTGGACAAAAAGGACACTATTTTAGCCAGTGCCCATCTGCTAATACCAATCCTAAGAGGGACATCAAGTGTTACCAGTGTGGGAAACTAGGACATATTGCCAGAGATTGTCGTTCCGGGGGATCATTCGTGCCAGAACAGAGTGTGACTGCTTCAAATAAACCTACGGCCAGGGTGTACAATATGACTTTAGGGGAGGCATTGAGAAGGCCGGATACAGATGCAGGTGAACATTTTTCTAGTATTTAAATTTTTAGTGTAAATGTTTGGTTAGGGATCAATGTGGTCAATGAATGGTATAGGTAGGTTGATAATCTAGATAAGGAAAATCAGTATCTGTTAGGGGTTAGAAATTCTATGAAAAGGAGAATAATAGTATTTTGGGGGTAAACCACAGACTTGTTTATATACGAACAGGAAATATATATTATAGGTAATATTTTCTTACAATTGTTTCAAAGAATCTTATTCTAGTCGGATTTCTGGAAGATTTTACAGAGCCAAGATATAATAAGAGCGAAATATGTATATTTTATGTCATGATAGAGATCAATATAGGAATAAACCATAAGTGAGATACACTACCAGTCAGGAGAGGCCAATGTGGTGGCCGATACCCATAATTAAAAGAGGAATGTTGATGAATGACAAGCAAGTTTATGTTGGTGTAATTCTGCGCAAACAAGATAGAGATATTATGAAGGAAAAAGGATGGAGAAAGTGATATAGAAGTTATAAGGTGTAGATAAAAGGTATCTATGGACAATTCTGACGTGATTCCGGGACGGAATCCTTTTAAGGGGGAAAGGATGTAATAACCCTAACTTCAGTAATGCTACAGTGATCCTATGAATAGTAAATTTCGAGGATGTAGAGAAATGGTATATAGGTACTCTATAATGGAAATGGAAAATGAATAAACAGAAACCATATTAGTAGTGTACATTGAAAATAAGTGACTCGAAATGACGTTAGATTTCAGAAATTCCTGAAGCATGAAATTTTGAGGATTTTGAATTCGAATAAGCTTCTATTGGACACTAAGGAGCATGGAAACATTATAAGAATTATATATTGAGGGATTAGTGAATTTAGAATTGAGCCAGGGGATTTTTAAGTTAAGAGAATACCAATGGAATTTGGATTGTTAAATGATCTCAAAACCACTGAGATAATGAGGTACATTCGTAACGAACCACAATTAGACGAATATGGAGATTAAGCAACCAAGATTAGTAATATAACAAGGATATATACCACATTATTATCTACCAAGATTATTAACATGCTAATTAGAAAATCAAGAAATGAGAATATTAGATCACCTTAATAACATCATTAGTGATGTCATTTTCCACTAACTAAAAACCAAGGGTAAATTAGTCATTTGCCAAGGAAAATATCTACCAAATTCTAGAATTGTAAAGAGATTAAGATGAGATGAGATTAACCATAAGAAGCAAAAGAAATCTCTCCCCTTTTCTCCTCCATTTTCCATTCGGCTACTTTCTTTAAATAAAAAAAAAAAAAATTCAAACACCAAGCTAGCTTCAACAACAAATCAAGGGATAATTCATGGAGCTTCTTGGAGGATAGATCAAGACATTTATAAAGTTTCATAGCCATCAAGCATCATTTAGTAAGGTAATAAAATCTCCAAAGTGATGGATGAATAGTGATGAATAGTGTTTTCTAAGTGTTAACCTTGTTTTCTTGATTTCCTTGCATGATCTAGACTATACCAAGGTAGTATAAGAGCTTGGTGAGGTTATTCATGTTAGTATACTCTTTAAAGTTGATGATTAGCTTGAAACCCTAGCTTGAATCCTTTGGGTTTTGATGATTTTAGTTGGTTTCTAAGATAAGTAGTACTAAATCATGTAATCTTATGGTTATAGTTGTTTATATGTGTTTGAATGGTATGGAAATTGTGTTGTGGACTTGGAAATCCATGGTTGGTATGATGACCACATGGTATATGTGATGGTGTATAAGGTGGATGATTGATTTGGAGGAGTTTGATTTTGGAAAGTATGAAATTACAGCAGTTATAATGTCCGATTTTCGTTAGAACTACAAACTGCCCTGTTTTTGGACACCAATGCAGTACGGTACCTTACTGTCTAGCACACTTAGTGACCATGAAATGATAGAGCTTAGTTCATAGATCGTTTTGATATAAGGTGCGTTAAAATCTGACGTACGGTTTAGGAGAAAAGTCAGTTTTAGTGAAAGACGTTCGAAAGTCGAGAAATCGTAATTGTACCAAATTTGAGGTTATAGTTACCATACTTTAACATGTTTAAAAGCCACGAAATTTTGGGATATGGTAGTAGTGTGGTCAAAGAACTAATACCAGTTGACCTTGCATTAAAATTCGAATTCTAAAATTTATAAGAAATTTTACAGTCGAGTGTGGTTGTTAGGGGAAATGGTAAAAACCCCTGAAACTTCGATTGAGCATATAAATGGTTAAGTTCTTGAACCTTTGGGATAATAATAACACATTAAACATATGTTGAAGTGTAAAGGATTTTGTTATACAAGAGGATAGTGAGTAAGAGATGTAGTGTTCTAATGACGGTCCTTTTGTGTTTATAGAAATTCCAGAGGAGGAACCAGCCCCACTGTCAGGATACAGAAATCGAGGCAAGATCCTTCTATCCCTATTTTAAAAGTTATTTATCTTCGGAATAATAATGATATTATGGAATATATTTATGTATATGTGATGCTTTTGTTGCTATATTGCAAAGAATATATCTTCTTGATTGTGGGAGGTTAAAGAGATATGAATATAGAGATGATTACGAATGGAGCGAATATGCTCTAAGGTAAAAGAGATATGAAAGAGAATGGTATCAGTTGTTATCTAGGGTTATATGATTTATAATGCTATATTATAAACATTCTTTTAGTGTATGTTATATACATATATTTTATAGAAGTAATGTGCGAGAATGGAAATGAGATAAGTGAATGACATATGGAAATGTGAAATGGTGTTGATAAATTGAATAATGATCTTATAAAAAGGGGGATTAGCAACAAATTTGCATAAGAGGCTATGTCAGGGCTGTGTGCGACATAGTCTAGTATTCATGATTCGGCACGAAGATGCCAAGGGAGGTTGTTAGCAGGTGCCTTCCTCCAGGAGGATGTTAGCAGGTGCCTTCCTCCAGGGATGATGTTAGCAGGTGCCTTCATTCCTTCTACTAGTAGTAAACAGAGAGCGGATACGGTCAGGCGACTGATCATCGTCCTACGTATTTGGTGCCAGTATATATCCCCAAAACTTGAAAGAAAGAATTGAAAGTGGTTTTCAGATTTCTATAACTGAAAACAGAAAAGTGATATGAAACGATGGAATTATTGATATAGATGAAGAGAAACTGATTTTATATTAATTTATAAAAATTACTGTACAGGAGGGAAATGAGAAGATGATAGTGAGAGATTTACTCAAGTATTTATGTTATTTTTAGATATTACACTAAAAGGGTATATTGGTTGTTATAATATTTAAGAAGAGAAACTGATACTGTATTACCTTAGATTTCTTTCTTATAATAGTAAGTGGATGATGTATTATTAAATAAGAGTTTTATTCTTCCTTAAAGTTTATAAATTGGTTACATTTTAAATTCTAGTTTTCAATATTATCTTGCTGAGCTATTATAGCTCACTCTTGCTACTAATCTATATACAGCTAGGTATGCCAATACTGCGCAGAACGCCCCGCAAGAGGGTAAGGGAAAGGCGACCTACTGAGAGCTCGTTAGCATCGATTCCGGAGGTAGTGACGAGGTGGATGGGTTACAAGGGCTCATGTATAATTAAGTATGAGGACATGTAATAAACTTTTGGTTGTTGAAACGCTTCATGTCGAAGTGTTATTCAACAATGTACTTTAGTATGATCCTGGTTTGTAATAACTCTTTAACTTTCAACTCTAAACTTTTGGTTATGGTAAATATTGTTCTCTGAGCATATGACTGGTGTGTGTGTGTAATACTGTGGGGTCAATTGCATAAGTATTAAAAAAAAAAAAAAAAAACCCAAGAGATATTGAATTTGAATGGAAGTTGGTTCGTGATGGCCCAAATTCATGACCCCGGATTTGGGGCTGTCACAGTTTTCCTAAAATGAGGAGGAAATTTTTTATTTTATTTTATTGTTCATTATTCCAGTTCAAGGAATTTCAAAAGCGAATTATTTAATTATTGTCTGGTTTAGTGTAATTATGAACTATATTATGTGATTATTGTTGGAAGGTGGAATGTATGTGAAGTTGTGTTTATGTGTTTATATGATGATTTGTGTGAGTTGTGAAGGCTGATGTATTTTATTTATATTTTTGAGGATTTAAATATATTTAAATCATGCATTTTGATCCTCTGTTAATTTTATAAAATTATCGGAGGAATTAAAAATCATGAAATCTTTTGTAATATTATCTTTATAATATTATTTAGTTTTTAAAATGGTTGGGTGGATTAATTTGGGTGTTTTAGTATTTTAAAATGATTTTAAGAGTTATGTTGCAATTAAAGGATCAAAACTTGCAAAATTCATATTTAATTCATTTTTGATCCGAAAAATATTTTAAAAATAGGTGGGTGTTCATAATTTTATACTCTTCATTTTAAAAATGAAAAGTTTAATTTTCCCAATTTTCTATTTAATTTCGATTTATAAAAGATGTGTATTAGTTTTTACAAGAATGAGTAGTGTTTTATTTGGGCTCGGAGTTAAGTGTTAGTAGTAATATAAGATTGGGCCAAGCCCAATTCACCCAAACAACGCAGCACACACAACAGAAGTCGGGGAGAGATATCAGATTGGGGGAAAAAAATTAGGGTTTGTCAATTGGGGGTTTTGATATTTGGAATCAATCGGGTTATATATATATATATCTATATATGCGTGTGTATGTGTGTGTATTTAATCGTGAGCAGCAGTGGGGGGGAGGATGAAGCAGCGTGGCTGGCTCCGGCAGGAGGGGTGGCACCACCGCGACTGGCCGTCGCCGGCGGTGGTGGCCGCGGTTCTGTGCGCAGCAGTCAGGGAAGGAGAGACCAGCACAGAGAGAGAGAGAGAGAGAGAGAGAGAGAGAGAGAGAAGGGAGAGACTCGGGAGGGAGACTCCGACGAGGTTGATTTTCCGGTGGATTAACTCCGGTGATGATGTGGTATAATATCTTACTTTAATTTTTATTTTTATTTAATTGTTGTAATTAGTTTAGAGATGAATTGAGATTAATTAGTTAATAGTTGCGATTTAATTAATTAATTGTAAATGGTGAGATGTATATGTTAATTTTTGATAATTAGAGTATATTGAATTTTGAGTATATGGTTGTGATTTAATTGTGAGCCTAATGTGATAATGGTTGTAATTAGATTAAAATGGTAAGATTACGAATATTGTTAATTTCCGATGATTTAATTCGGAGAGTGAAATGGTTAATTATAATTGTTGGGTTTAGATGTGGGCCCGAGTATATGTTCGGATTAGTAATTACTAATTTGCTAATTGTTAGTGTTGTATAATGTGTTAAGAGTATATTTGAGTTTGCTAAGTTGTAAATGTAAGTGCTAAGTGCTAATTGCTAATTGCTAATTGGTAGTTTTCCATTGTAATTGGTAATTGCTAAGTGTTAAAGTGCTAGTTGAAATAGTTGGAATTATATTGTGGTTTTGTTAATATTTGGGTTTAATGATTATTGGTGGTTAATGGTGATGTTAGTATTACGTGTGGAGTTTATGTGAGTTGGCTAAACTGTAAATGCTATGTGCTAAATGGTATGAATTGAGTCATAGTAATTGAAGGTTTCATTAGCTATAAATGGTTATATGATAAATGTAATAAACGAGTAATAGTATTTGTTAGAGGTCATGAGTGCCAACTACGTGGTGTTGGCTTAAATGTGGATAAACTTAGTTTACTTTCTTTAAATGTTGAGGTGCCGCATGTCTAGGCGGATACTTTTCTTTATGTGCTAGGTGCCGCATGTCTGGGCGGATACTTTTCCTTATGTGCTAGGTGCCGTATGTCTGGGCGGATACTTTTCCTTATGTGCTAGGTGCCGCATGTCTGGGCGGGTACTTTTCTTACTTGTTTACCTTTATGTTGTTGCAATTGAGGCAACTTGATTTTCCTTGGATTGGTTGAATTGAAAAACAGGGTTGAATTGCTTTGGAGGGGCTGTGCCCATAGTCCGATAAACGACTACTACATGCCGAAATTTTCTAAAAATCCCCTGCATTTTAATTTATTTAACTTATTTGATTTCAAGGGTTTAAAGGTATGATTTGGGTGTTAACTGTTTATGTGTATATGTGTTAAGTGAATTAATTCGAGGGTAATTGTTGTCTCGAGGATTTATGTGCTAAGTGATTTAATTCAAGGATTTCTGTGTTTCGAGGATTAATTGTGTTTTGAGGATTAACTATTAATCAAGTTTTGTCGTAGAAGGTCAATGGTATTATAAATGTATAGGTTAAGTGGAGTTGACTAAATGGTGGTATAGGATTATGATAGGTTGGTACTAGGAAATGTTCACTTTATATAAGGGGACTCTTTCCGTGTTGTTTGCTATTACTAAATGTTTTATGTGCATTAAGTGGTATTAGAGTAGTCAACTATAGGGAGGACATCCATAGTTTGACTTTATGTGACTTAGTGGTAATTCCGAGTGGTGTCTACTCGAGATACGAGGGGGGACTGACACGTACTCGTAACAATTACAGTAACATTAGGGCGTGATCAAGTGGAGCAACGTGTATCAAAAAGCAAGGATCGAGGCGTCGTGTAAAGTTCATGGAACTACTTGGGCGAAACGCCAAGGATTTATTCGCGCTGTTCTGTCTGGTGCTAAGGACCAGAGGCAAGTTTATTTATACATACTCTATCGTTCAGAGTATATTTATTTTGAAATATATGAAATGTGTGAAATAAGACTTCAGTCCATATTTACAAGATTTCTTCTATCTTTATCTGGATAAATTGTTTACTTTTAAGTAAAATGGTTTGACGGGTAATATATGTGATATGGAGAGAGTGATATACTATAAGGAGTAAAGTGATATGGGAAGAAATGGTATCAGTTGTTATTATGGTTATTTTTATGATATTATGGTATCAGTTGTTATCTAAAGTTATGTTATAATATTACAGTTATGTGTAAATTGAGGATATTTGAGTTCTAAACTCTTTCAGACGTTATTAATAAATATTTTGTTATATAAGGGGACAAGGGTTGATGTCTACAGATTTTCTTAAAAAGGGACTTACATGTAAAGTATTTTAGTTGGTGTATTTTAAAGGTATTGGTATATGAATGGAAAAGTGGAAGGGATTATCTTGAGAGGTATATTTTCGAAAACCCGGACAAAGTTTTTAGAAAGAATTTCGCAATAATTAACCTAATGGCAACATCACCAATAAACTAGTGTTTATTTAATTATTAGATACCTCTCGAAGCATCTACTAATTAAATAAACCTTATTCGTCAAATTAAATTTATTTAATTAGATGAATATTATTTTTAAAATGTTTTCTTAAAATCGCTTTGTTCCGGAATAATAATAAAGATGTTTCGATGGATATAAATGAGACATTTTTGGTTAAAAATGTCTGGAATGATATTGATAAATGTTATTTTAATGGTTATTTAATTCAATGAATATTAATTATAATATTCATTTAAAAGGGATTATTGAATAGTTATTCTTTAGATATTCTAAGTGTCCTAAGGGTGATTATATATTGTTAAAAGATTGTTTAGGGAATTTCATAGTGAAATGAATGTATGTCTTGAATTGATATACCTGTATAAATGTTTTCAAATGATTATAATACGGATATGAAAATGGAAAGGTGAAACAGAAATGTGAAATGTGGAAAGGTGAAATGGAAATGGAAATTGAAATGGAAAAATGTGGAATGGTATTTGTATAAATGGAATAATGATTGACAAAGGGGGATTGCAATAAAACTTACGTAAGAGGCTGTGTCAGGGCTGTGTGCGACACAGTCCAGCATTCATTATTTTATTACGGCACGAAGATGCCAAGGGAGGATGTTAGCAGGTGGCCTTCCTCCAGGAGGATGTTAGCAGGTGGCCTTCCTCCAGGGTTGATTACCAGGTAGGGATCATCCCTTCTACTAGTAGTAAACAGAGAGCGGATACGGTCAGGCGACTGATCATCGTCCTACGTATCTAGCGCCAGCAGATATCCCCAAAAGATTAAAAGAAAGAATTGAGAATGGTTTTCAGATTTCTATACTGAAAACAGAAAAATGATATGAAATGATGGAATTATTGTTACAGATGAAGAGAAACTGATTTTTATATTAAAATATATAATTGTTGCATAAGAAGGAAATGAGAAGATGATAGTGAGAGATTTGTTCAAGTATTTATATTATCTTGTTATAGCAGAGAAACTGATATTATAATATTGGAAGAGAGATTGATATTATATTATCAATAAGTAAGTGATTTCATATTGAATAACCAGCAAGCTTATGTTGGTGTATTACTGCGCAAACAAGATGTGGCTATTTAATTACCTTGTAACGACATCTTTTATATTATATTGGTACATTGTTCAGTTGATATTATTTTCAAACATTATACTTTCCCTATAGAATTTCGTGGTTATAAATGTTCAAGAATGATATTAGGTATCGGTTGAATGTTGGAAACCCATGCATCTGATGGGATATTTTGTTAAACTCTAGTAATAACTTGCTGGGCAATTCTTTCGCTCATACTTGCTTGTTTTCAAATATTAACTTTTCAGTGGAAGGTAGCCGGACGAGGTTATCTGCATGGTTTAGATGAAGCGGGCAGCGTGCCCTTATGAAGACGATATGATCTAGAAAGTTTATAGCTGGAGTAAGTTATATTTAAGTATATTGATGTGTAATATATATGTTACTTTGCATAATATAGTACTAGTTGCTGGTGTACTTCTCAACGAAGTTATACTAGTAGTAAGGAGTTGATTCTTGTTTCTAGCCCTATAACCTAAAAGATGCTTGGTGGTTGGGGTCTCAAATGTTGTAACTCAATTATTAATGATTACAGATGGTTTAATGTGGTTAAGCAGGTGATTTGTTATTAAGGATTTCCGCGTGACGACCAAATCCCTGACCCCGGAATTGGGGGCGTTACAGTTTGGTATCAGAGCTGAGGTTATAGTAAACTAGAAACGAGAGTGAGTAGAAGTGTGTATAGTTATGTGAGAATGTCGGAGCTCATGTAGAGTTCATGTTGGACTACCGGGTGTAGTGCCAATGATTAAATTAAGATTTGAATGCTATGTTGAAGGGTATGTTGAGATAAAACTCCCTGCGATTATTATTGTCGATGATTGAATCCTTAGTGACTATTACGAGTCGACGATGACGTAAGTTATCAAGCACCTTAGGGTGTGCATGGAAAGAACAGCTCCGGGATCGAACGATTATCCGTCAAAGGAGCCGACATAGAAGGCATCCGTGGAGACCTTGGCAATATCCCCATTGGTGAATCTTTTTGATTACCTCCCCAATCTATGAATTATTTAACATCTCTCTAAGAGAGAATTGTGATAAAGGATATATTTCCTCTTCGAAGTTATTTTTTTTTTATACTTGTGTTTAGTCATATTTGGTTTCAATTGTGCCAAGGGCTTTCATTATACTTACCTTAAGGTTTTCGAAGCCCTATCAAATGATATTATTTCAAACTTCCACTTTTCTTCATTAGTGGATAATTCAATGGTAATATAGCATCACTTGTTTGTTGAATACCAGTATCTTTCTGGTTATCCTTTTCTTTGGAAATCGCGCCTTGGAAATTGTTCGATTTTAATCCAAGGTGTCCCTTTGATAATTAATTGTCAGAAGATGATTATTATTGACTTGACTTTGAATTTCTTTTATAATTCTCAACTTCCACTGAGACGAACAACCCTATACATATAGGGGCCACAAGGACTATCTGTCTGTGTGATAGAAGTCTGATGGGACGCCATCACTTGTGAGTTGTGAAATACAAGAAGGCTAATTACCTTTAGTAATGTCTCAACTTGGACACGCAACGTGAGTTCTTATGATCATATTGATCTATCAGTAAATTCTCTTATTTCCAATAAGGTTTGTTTCAAAACTCATAATCCTATGGTCACCGGTGGGTGACATTTGCCTTGATATGACAGCTATCTTTTTCAAAGCTTCATGATTCTTGTTATCTCTAATGAATTTCAAGGGGATGCCAGCCATGTCGGTCAACTCGAAATTCGCTGATAGAAATTAGATTCGAGCGGAATCGCCAAGAGCAGGAGCGAATCCCAAAACGAATAGAATATCAGTGGCGTATCGATAGAATTAGTTTACTCTCTCTCAAGGATGTTATGATTTATGTAATGAGTGCAATATCTCTCAAGAGTGTTATGTTAATGGGATCAGTGAACTCTCTCTCAAGGGTAGTATGATAATGAAAGTTGGTCAAGATATATATATGAAAGGAATAGTGATGGGTTGTGAGACTCTAGTGATAACCGTGTCAAGTATGGATTCTATGATTGAATTAAGGTTTCGGAGGAGTTGCTTTACGAAGGGACAATATCTCCGGTTTTGCAGAATAAGAGTTGATGATGAAGGAGTTAAGGAATCCCAGTAGTGGCCTTAGCTGATTCCGTGGACGGAATCCTTTTAAGGGGGGTAGACTGTAATAACTCGAATTTTCAGAAAATGATTTTTGTATTATTTTAAGAATATTATTGTTTTCCTAAAATGAGGAGGAAATTTTTTATTTTATTTTATTGTTCATTATTCCAGTTCAAGGAATTTCAAAAGCGAATTATTTAATTATTGTCTAGTTCAGTGTAATTATGAACTATATTATGTGATTATTGTTGGAAGGTGGAATGTATGTGAAGTTGTGTTTATATGATGATTTGTGTGAGTTGTGAAGGCTGATGTATTTTATTTATATTTTTGAGGATTTAAATATATTTAAATCATGCATTTTGATCCTCTGTTAATTTTATAAAATTATCGGAGGAATTAATAATCATGAAATCTTTTGTAATATTATCTTTATAATATTATTTAGTTTTTAAAATGGTTGGGTGGATTAATTTGGGTGTTTTAGTATTTTAAAATGATTTTAAGAGTTATGTTGCAATTATAGGATCAAAACTTGCAAAATTCATATTTAATTCATTTTTGATCCGAAAAATATTTTAAAAATAGGTGGGTGTTCATAATTTTATACTCTTCATTTTAAAAATGAAAAGTTTAATTTTCCCAATTTTCTATTTAATTTCGATTTATAAAAGATGTGTATTAGTTTTTACAAGAATGAGTAGTGTTTTATTTGGGCTCGGAGTTAAGTGTTAGTAGTAATATAAGATTGGGCCAAGCCCAATTCACCCAAACAACGCAGCACACACAACAGAAGTCAGGGAGAGAGATCAGATTGGGGGAAAAAAAATTAGGGTTTGTCAATTGGGGGTTTTGATATTTGGAATCAATCGGGTTATATATATATACATATCTATATATGCGTGTGTATGTGTGTGTATTTAATCGTGAGCAGCAGTGGGGGGGGAGGATGAAGCAGCGTGGCTGGCTCCGGCAGGAGGGGTGGCGCCACCGCGGCTGGCCGTCGCCGGCGGTGGTGGTCACGGTTCTGTGCGCAGCAGTCAGGGAAGGAGAGACCAGCACAGAGAGAGAGAGAGAGAGAGAGAGAGAGAGAGAGAGAGAGAGAGAGAGAGAGAAGGGAGAGACTCGGGAGGGAGACTCCGACGAGGTTGATTTTTAGTTAATCGTTGCGATTTAATTAATTAATTGTAAATGGTGAGATGTATGTGTTAATTTTTGATAATTAGAGTATATTGAATTTTGAGTATATGGTTGTGATTTAATTGTGAGCCTAATGTGATAATGGTTGTAATTAGATTAAAATGGTAAGATTACGAATATTGTTAATTTCCGATGATTTAATTCGGAGAGTGAAATGGTTAATTATAATTGTTGGGTTTAGATGTAGGCCCGAGTATATGTTCGGATTAGTAATTACTAATTTGCTAATTGTTAGTGTTGTATAATGTGTTAAGAGTATATTTGAGTTTGCTAAGTTGTAAATGTAAGTGCTAATTGCTAATTGCTAATTGGTAGTTTTCCATTGTAATTGGTAATTGCTAAGTGTTAAAGTGCTAGTTGAAATAGTTGGAATTATATTGTGGTTTTGTTAATATTTGGGTTTAATGATTATTGGTGGTTAATGGTGATGTTAGTATTACGTGTGGAGTTTATGTGAGTTGGCTAAACTGTAAATGCTATGTGCTAAATGGTATGAATTGAGTCATATTAATTGAAGGTTTCATTAGCTATAAATGGTTATATGCTAAATGTAATAAACGAGTAATAGTATTTGTTAGAGGTCATGAGTGCCAACTACGTGGTGTTGGCTTAAATGTGGATAAACTTAGTTTACTTTCTTTAAATGTTGAGGTGCCGCATGTCTAGGCGGATACTTTTCTTTATGTGCTAGGTGCCGCATGTCTGGGCGGATACTTTTCCTTATGTGCTAGGTGCCGTATGTCTGGGCGGATACTTTTCCTTATGTGCTAGGTGCCGCATGTCTGGGCGGGTACTTTTCTTACTTGTTTACCTTTATGTTGTTGCAATTGAGGCAACTTGATTTTCCTTGGATTGGTTGAATTGAAAAACAGGGTTGAATTGCTTTGGAGGGGCTGTGCCCATAGTCCGATAAACGAATACTACATGCCGAAATTTTCTAAAAATCCCCTGCATTTTAATTTATTTAACTTATTTGATTTCAAGGGTTTAAAGGTATGATTTGGGTGTTAACTGTTTATGTGTATATGTGTTAAGTGAATTAATTCGAGGGTAATTGTTGTCTCGAGGATTTATGTGCTAAGTGATTTAATTCAAGGATTTATGTGTTTCGAGGATTAATTGTGTTTTGAGGATTAACTATTAATCAAGTTTTGTCGTAGAAGGTCAATGGTATTATAAATGTATAGGTTAAGTGGAGTTGACTAAATGGTGGTATAGGATTATGATAGGTTGGTACTAGGAAATGTTCACTTTATATAAGGGGACTCTTTCCGTGTTGTTTGCTATTACTAAATGTTTTATGTGCATTAAGTGGTATTAGAGTAGTCAACTATAGGGAGGACATCCATAGTTTGACTTTATGTGAATTAGTGGTAATTCCGAGTGGTGTCTACTCGAGATACGAGGGGGGACTGACACGTACTCGTAACAATTACAGTACCATTAGGGCGTGATCAAGTGGAGCAACGTGTATCAAAAAGGAAGGATCGAGGCGTCGTGTAAAGTTCATGGAACTACTTGGGCGAAATGCCAAGGATTTATTCGCGCTGTTCTGTCTGGTGCTAAGGACCAGAGGCAAGTTTATTTATACATACTCTATCGTTCAGAGTATATTTATTTTGAAATATATGAAATGTGTGAAATAAGACTTCAGTCCATATTTACAAGATTTCTTCTATCTTTATCTGGATAAATTGTTTACTTTTAAGTAAAATGGTTTGACAGGTAATATATGTGATATGGAGAGAGTGATATACTATAAGGAGTAAAGTGATATGGGAAGAAATGGTATCAGTTGTTATTATGGTTATTTTTATGATATTATGGTATCAGTTGTTATCTAAAGTTATGTTATAATATTACAGTTATGTGTAAATTGAGGATATTTGAGTTCTAAACTCTTTCAGACGTTATTAATAAATATTTTGTTATATAAGGGGACAAGGGTTGATGTCTATAGATTTTCTTAAAAAGGGACTTACATGTAAAGTATTTTAGTTGGTGCATTTTAAAGGTATTGGTATATGAATGGAAAAGTGGAAGGGATTATCTTGAGAGGTATATTTTCGAAAACCCGGACAAAGTTTTTAGAAAGAATTTCGCAATAATTAACCTAATGGCAACATCACCAATAAACTAGTGTTTATTTAATTATTAGATACCTCTCGAAGCATCTACTAATTAAATAAACCTTATTCGTCAAATTAAATTTATTTAATTAGATGAATATTATTTTTAAAATGTTTTCTTAAAATCGCTTTGTTCCGGAATAATAATAAAGATGTTTCGATGGATATAAATGAGACATTTTTGGTTAAAAATGTCTGGAATGATATTGATAAATGTTATTTTAATGGTTATTTAATTCAATGAATATTAATTATAATATTCATTTAAAAGGGATTATTGAATAGTTATTCTTTAGATATTCTAAGTGTCCTAAGGGTGATTATATATTGTTAAAAGATTGTTTAGGGAATTTCATAGTGAAATGAATGTATGTCTTGAATTGATATACCTGTATAAATGTTTTCAAATGATTATAATACGGATATGAAAATGGAAAGGTGAAACAGAAATGTGAAATGTGGAAAGGTGAAATGGAAATGGAAATTGAAATGGAAAAATGTGGAATGGTATTTGTATAAATGGAATAATGATTGACAAAGGGGGATTGCAATAAAACTTGCGTACGAGGCTGTGTCAGGGCTGTGTGCGACACAGTCCAGCATTCATTATTTTATTACGGCACGAAGATGCCAAGGGAGGATGTTAGCAGGTGGCCTTCCTCCAGGAGGATGTTAGCAGGTGGCCTTCCTCCAGGGTTGATTACCAGGTAGGGATCATCCCTTCTACTAGTAGTAAACAGAGAGCGGATACGGTCAGGCGACTGATCATCGTCCTACGTATCTGGCGCCAGCAGATATCCCCAAAAGATTAAAAGAAAGAATTGAGAATGGTTTTCAGATTTCTATACTGAAAACAGAAAAATGATATGAAATGATGGAATTATTGTTACAGATGAAGAGAAACTGATTTTTATATTAAAATATATAATTGTTGCATAAGAAGGAAATGAGAAGATGATAGTGAGAGATTTGTTCAAGTATTTATATTATCTTGTTATAGCAGAGAAACTGATATTATAATATTGGAAGAGAGATTGATATTATATTATCAATAAGTAAGTGATTTCATATTGAATAACCAGCAAGCTTATGTTGGTGTATTACTGCGCAAACAAGATGTGGCTATTTAATTACCTTGTAACGACATCTTTTATATTATATTGGTACATTGTTCAGTTGATATTATTTTCAAACATTATACTTTCCCTATAGAATTTCGTGGTTATAAATGTTCAAGAATGATATTAGGTATTGGTTGAATGTTGGAAACCCATGCATCTGATGGGATATTTTGTTAAACTCTAGTAATAACTTGCTGAGCAATTCTTTCGCTCATACTTGCTTGTTTTCAAATATTAACTTTTCAGTGGAAGGTAGCCGAACGAGGTTATCTGCATGGCTTAGATGAAGCGGGCAGCGTGCCCTTATGAAGACGATATGATCTAGAAAGTTTATAGCTGGAGTAAGTTATATGTAAGTATATTGATGTGTAATATATATGTTACTTTACATAATATAGTACTAGTTGCTGGTGTACTTCTCAACGAAGTTATACTAGTAGTAAGGAGTTGATTCTTGTTTCTAGCCCTATAACCTAAAAGATGCTTGGTGGTTGGGGTCTCAAATGTTGTAACTCAATTATTAATGATTACAGATGGTTTAATGTGGTTAAGCAGGTGATTTGTTATTAAGGATTTCCGCGTGACGACCAAATCCCTGACCCCGGAATTGGGGGCGTTACAAACAGTAATTGCAAATCAAGCCAAACAGATTGAGCTACTGGAAAAGCTACTTGCAGCCTCATCTCCAACCCTTGATGCTAACAAAAAGGGGGAGAAAAAGGTTGTTGCAGCTAGTCAAATTATTCCAGCATCCAGTAGCAAGATAGCACCGAGTGAGGGGGAGCAACAACCAATTATAGTGGTCAATCTAAAAGAGTACGCTATAGAGGCTTCCCATGTGAAGAAGAAGAAAATGGATTTGCCTGAGGTTAGTATATCAGAAATCTCAGATGGTGAAAGGCAAGCCAGAATAGAAGCCTTAGAAAAGATCAACAAGGAGGCAAATGAAAGAATTCTGAGGACAGAGAGGATGATCAATGAATCAATTGTATCAACTCTGTTCTCTACTCAGTCCTCAGCCTCAACAACATCAACTACAATTCTGAAGGTGCTCACTCCAGAAATTGTGGCTCCTACAATCTATGATGCTGAACCATCCTATGTCAAAGAATTTGAACCATACATAAGAACCAGGGCCTACTCTCCACCAAAGGCAAATGGGAAGAACAAGCTTCAATTGGACTTTCCATTTCCCAAGGATGATGATGAGAAGCTAATGGGAAATACAATCAAAGAGTTCAAGGAAAAGACAAATAAGAGTGTAAGAGATTGGATGGCTGTGATAATAAGGAATGGAAAAGTGTTAAATATATCAAACAGCCATCCTAGATTTGTTGAAGCAAAAAGAGAGGAAACCTCCAAACTTCTAAGGGAGGCTCATCCAAGTGAAGAAAATAAATATGAAAACTCAGAAGAGAAGCAAGCCAGACTAGCTCAGGAGTTAATGGATGAGGTAGAGGATGAAATGAGGGAACCTGAGGAAGTCCCCAAATCCAAAACTAAAAGGAGAGTGAAATCAAAGGCAAGGAGGCCTGTCTCTCCAGAAATTGTAAGGAGAGAAACTGTTGGCTCATCACAACCCTTTTCTGCACAAGTAATCGACCCAGCTGTGAACTTCCATGGTGACCCTATACTCCCTAAAGAGGAACCAATGAATCTTGACTCCATTGAGGTTCCTTCGTTCTTGCTGAAGCCTCAACAGAAGCCTAATCAGAAGAAACGGATACCAAGGAAGCAACCTTCAAAGGAACCAATTCAGGTTGCTAGGGTACCTGCTATTGTCAAGCAGTCAATCTTGGAAAACAAGGATGATTTTATCTATCAGGCAGATATTGAAGAATATTCTGGCATGAATCTGTATCTGGATGAATTGTCAGAAGTAAGAGGAATTGACAAATATAAACATTTGCCTGAGAGATTGGTCTTTGTATATAAGGGAGGAAAGGAAAGGACATGGCCACTACAGAGGGTTCTTGGAGAAAACTATCTGACCTTAAACAAAGTGTTCTCTGCAATCAAGAGATACACAGGGTTCTCCAGGATAGCAAAAGGGGAGATACTGGACATAATAGAACAGATAAGGAGAGAATGGAACTCACCATCAAGACTACCAAGGAAGATGAAGATCCCATACAATGGACAGAAAATTCATCTTCAACCCTTCTGAATGATGGAGTTCAGGGATGAAGATGGTAACAGGAGATTCTTCAGGTTAGAAGACCAACTATCAAAGGCTAGTTCTCAATACCTGAGATGGTTACAACAAAAGCTAAATCCAAAAGTTGTTGAAGAAGATGCCTTCTATAGGCAACTCCAAATGCAAATTGAGTCCAACTTTGCCAAAGAAGGAAAATTAAGGGTGATGCCAACCAGAGAGAAGAAACAGTATTAATATGCTCAGTCTAGAGGAGCACTTCTCTGTAAATTTCTCAAACTTGCTGTATTTTAATTTTTGTAGCTTAATACAATTTTTGCATAGTTCTATATATATTCTTAGGAATGTTTTGTTATCATCAAGGTCCTAAATTCTTGCTTTATTGCCATCAAGTATAAATTGGGGGAGATTGTTAGGAATATGTTGTACTTGATGATAACTTCACAATCAATCAAAATTGTATAAGTCAAGTTTTGTAACTGTCAACGGATGGGATATTATAAATCTATCCGTTGACAGGTAGCTCATCAACGGATGAGGTTTTGTAGCATACTGCAGTACCTCTATGCTATCAGTTGATAGTGTTTCTATTGAGAGTCATGTTGACCATCATTGGATAAGTAGAATATGGTAGCCAATTGTAAATAAGCTATGCTATGTAATTCTATCTAAGTGAAAGTGTATCAACGGATGAAGACAGGACTCTATCAACGAATACAACTCAAATCTACTCTATCAACGGATACAGCTCAAACTACCATCAACGGATGACTGTGTACAACATCAACGGATAATCATTAACACTTTCTTCTATGCTAGCTGGGAATTAGCAGTTGATAAGGACAGGTTTGACTGACAGATCACATGGGTTGATAGTAGGTATAAAAAGCAGTATGGCAGCCATACTTTGGAAACGCAGAAGAAAGAAGCATTCCATTTACACAGTACATACAAGAAAGGTGCAGGGGACATATCTGTTCACAAGGATAGCCTTTCGGCTACATGTGGATTTGGAGTGGAGTAGCAAGTCAACTTGAATTAGATTAATATTATCTTATTCATGTAGTACTTGTAAACTTGGGATATATAACCAAGTGTAGCAACTCTTTAGAAACTAAGAAAACAGACATATTTGCTTAGGGTTTCTTGAATATCCTTAGAAGCAAAGAGTTGTAAAAACAGAAGTTGTGTACATTTGTATCACAGAGTTTTCTTCGAATAAAAGTCTTAGGTGGTACATTTAACCACCTGATTTTTTATGTGTTTGTGAATCATTTCTCATTCAGCAATTATCTCCTTATAGATTTCTGTGGTTTTTATCAGAAATTTATAATTATCAAGAATTGTATTCAACCCCCCCTTCTATAATTATACAAGTGTGTAATCTGGGAATAACAAGGCTGAAGTTTTATTAGGGAATAACATAAGATGTAATTGACAAGAGTTGTCTGCCTATTGAACATCACATGGCGTTTCGTGCTACAGCCGAGGTTGTGTGATGGAATGTAGGATCCCTATTCCCACTAGCATTTCGAATGCTTATTTATTCACTTAGGGGGTTGTATAAATTAGATAAACTAGTGGGAGCCACTTATGAATAAAGACCCGATTCATATAGTGTTTTGAAATGAAATTGAATATTTGCTAAGTGTTGTTATGTGTTTATCATTTACAGATTTACTATATACATTATGTCTTCTGCACTATCACTCCGGAGCATACTAGATGCTCACAAATTGACTGGTCTGAATTATGCTGACTGGCTTCGAAACTTGAGAATTGTTCTCAGGGTTGAGAAGCTGGAATATGTGCTTGACTCACCTAAGCCTACTGAACCTGCTGACGATGCACATAATGATGAACATGTTGTGTATCGTAAGTGGATAGATGATGCAAATGTTGCTCAATGTATCATGCTAGCTTCCATGAACATTGAGCTACAGAAGTAACATGAGCTTATGGATGCTCACACTATCCTAACGCATCTACAAGAGTTGTATGATGTGGCAGGGAGGACAACTCGATATGAGATATCGAAGGAGCTGTTTCGTTGTAGGATGTCAGAGGGATCATCTGTCAATGACCATGTACTTAAGATGATCAATCTGATTGAACGTCTTGGACAACTTGGTTTTGTCATGGATGGGGAGCTAAGCCAAGACTTGGTCTTGCAATCGCTCTCAGATTCGTTTTCGCAGTTTGTTGTGAACTTTCACATGAATAAGCTGGATGTCAGCCTGGCTGAACTCCACAACATGCTAAAGACTGCGGAATCAAATTTTCCCTCTAAGAAGAGTTCTGTTCTTCTAATTGGTGAAGGTTCCAATCCTAAGAAAAGGAAGAAGAACCCTCCCAAGAAGAAGAAAGTAGGTGAGAAACAACCAGTTCCACCAAAAGCTGAAGACCCCAAGAGCAAAGATGTTTGCTTCCACTGTAACGAGGCTGGGCACTGGAAGAGGAACTATAAGGTTTACCTTGCAGAGTTGAAGAAGAAGAAGGGTAGTGAGACTGCCGCTTCTGGTTCAGGTATGTTCATGATTGAAGTGAATATGTCATTAAGTCAAATTTCTACTTGGGTATTAGATACCGCCTGTGGTTCTCACATTTGCAATTCGTTGCAGGGACTAAGGAGAAGTAGGACTCTTGAGGAAGAGGAGGTGATTCTACGGATGGATAATGGAGCAAGAGTTGTTGCTATAGCTGTAGGATCATTTGATTTACATATGCCTACGGGCAAGACTATTGGTTTTTAATAATTGTTATTTCTTTCCCTCGATTGTGAGGAATATTATTTCTATTCCCATGTTAGACTTGGATGGATTTTCATTTGTTATTCAGAATAATAAATGTTCAATTCTGAGAGATAACATTCTTTATGGTAGTGGTATTTTAAATAATGGTCTGTATGTGTGTGACGTAGAGCATAATTTACTACAAATTGAACATACTAATAAAAGGAGAAATCGAACTTTGTTAGACATGGTTCGATTCACGATAAGCTATGCAGATCTTCCAGTATCACTTCGGGGTTATGCATTGGAAACCTCAACATAATTACTGAATAAGGTGCTTTCCAAATCTGTTCCTCAAACTCCACATGAGATATGGAAAGAAAGGAAACTGAGTCTTAAACATGTTAAGATTTGGGGATGTCTAGCTTATGTCAAGAAAGTTGACCCTGATAAGCTGGAATCTCGATCCGTAAAATGTAGGTTTGTGGGATATCCTAAAGAGATTTTAGGGTATCACTTTTACACCGATCATAGGGTTTTTGTCTCCAGACATGCTACCTTCTTGGAAAAATAGTTTATCCTTAAAGGAAACAGTGGGAGCAAAATAGAACTTAATGAAGTTCAAGAAGCACAAACTACTACATTTCAAGAGGAAACACCTGTTCAGACTAAACAACCTTATGTGGCATAGTGTTGACTCAGAGAAATGGCAGAGTGCCATGAAATCCGAAATGGATTCTATGTATACCAACCAAGTATGGACCTTGGTTGAAGCACCTGAGGATGTTAGACTTATTGGGTGCTAAAGGGTATACAAGAGAAAGATTGGAGTAGATGGCTAGGTGGAGACCTACAAGGCTAGGCTCATGGCAAAATGATTCAGACAAAGGCAAAGGATTGACTTTGATGAAACTTTTTGCATGTAGCCCTACTCAAATCAATTCGGATTTTGTTTGCGATCCATACATGGATTGAAGCAAGCTTCTCGTAGATGGAACAGCCATTTTGATGAGACAATCAAAGAGTTTGATTTTATCAAAAACATAGATGAACCATGTGTTTACAAGAAGGTTAGTGGGAGCGCGGTAACATTTCTTGTGTTGTATGTGGATGACATACTTCTTATAGGAAATGACATACCGATGCTGCAATCAGTCAAAGTGTGGCTATTGAAGAACTTCACCATTCTCGGTATGGAGATCTATAGAGATAGATCTAGAAGAATGATAGGTCTTACCCAGAGTACATACATCGAGAAAGTGCTTAAAAGGTTTAGCATGGAAAACTCCAAGAGAGGTCTCATACCGATGAGCCATGGAGTATTCCTTTCCGAGAAAATGTCTCCTAAGACACCTAAGGAAAGAGAGCGTATGAGTAAGATTCCTTATGCTTCAACAATAGGATCTATCATGTACGCGATGTTATGTACTAGGCCTGATGTTGCTCATTCAATTAGTGTGACGAGCAGATGTTAATCCGATCCAGGTGAAGACCGCTGAAAAGCAGTGAAGAACATCCTTAAGTACTTGCGAAGGACTAAGGATATTTTTCTTGTTTTTGGTGGATCTGAGTTGAAAATAGAGGGTTATACTGACTCTAGTTGTCAATCAGAAAGTGATGATAGCAAATCCATGTTAGGGTACGTGTCTACTCTGAAGGGTGGAGCGATTAGTTGGAAGAGTTCCAAACAGCCTACAACGGCTGACTCAACAGCGGAAGCAGAGTTTATAGATGCAAGTGACGTTGCAAAACTATTTTGTGGCGCTTTCTTTTGATAGGGAGATCATTGAAAGTAGAGATGTCAACATTGAGAGAGTTGACACACATAACAACATAGCAGACCTACTCACTAAACCGCTATCTCAGATTCACTTCGATCGTCATAATGGTTGAATGGGTCTTAGATACCAGAGTGATTGGCTTTAGTACAAGTGGGAGATTGAAAGAGTTTGTCCTAGAATCCAATCATGTATGATGATTTAGGAAGAACTTTCTTGTACTCTTATTTGATTTCATTAATATTAATAAAAGACTTATTTGTTTTTATTACGGGCTTTATCTATTTAAAGTGTCTTAAATAAGATGTTCCATAGTTTAGAGTAAAGCTTCTAGAATTATAATGAGATTATAATAGTGAGATCTAGAAGATGATAACTCTAGACTTAAACAGTTCCTGATCATAGGATAACTAATCGGAAGTTAGTGAATCCGCAAAGATTGGTACATACTATGCTTGCTCCTTTCAGGAGGATGTCTGTTCTCATAGGCATTTGTGTGGTGACACTATAGCTAGTATGTAGGTGCTTGTTAGGGAATAAGTTCACTGAACATGACTCGATAAGTTGAACAACTAATGGAGTTTACTCACGTGTCGATAGTTGTTCACTGAGTGATAGTTGTACAAGTGTCCTTAGACTTGAGATCGTTAGAGTAATCTTGTATATAATGAACTGTGCTTTGGTTTAGTCCTTAGTCTCAAGGACATCCATTAGGTCTATTCTGGGCATAGGGATTTATGTATGGAGATAGTTAATGGTCAATAAAGGATCTACCCCTTCTAGTAAGGAAGTGAATATCCTATGTTATTCTTAGTATGCGAGTTCTGGAATCTCTGGCCAGAGTGAATGAAATTAGAAAGGAGTTTCTAATTTGCATTAATATGAACTTTGCATTATGAATAAGAAATCATATGATTAAATTTGATAGGCTTGACACGAGATCCATGCCTTGTATTTAATCGGGATATTGTAGGGTAAAAGGAATTGATTGTACAGTAACTAGTCACTGACAGGTTCTTGGTATTCTAAGCAGTGAATTCATATTATCCGGATAGTCGCGATATGTTGAGAAGCATCACTCACGATGTAGAATAAATATAATTATTATGTTAATTATATTTAATGAATTTTAGAATTCATATAAATAATAAATAAAAGGTTTATTATTATTTATTTCTACTACCGGCTTAATATTGAACCTACAGGGTCACACCATAAAAGAATATTTTCTTTGATGAAAAGTTTTAAATTTTGAGAGAGAGAATTATTTTCTAAATAGTTTAGAAAAAGAAATGATGATTAAAATAGTTTTAATTATTACTAAAGCATTTTATAAGATAAAATGTGGGGTAACGATATATTATTAAGATAATATTAAAAAACCCTAAGCAAGCCCTATAAATAAAATGAGATGGCTCATTTTAAAGATTATCTTAGTTTTTGTGAAAAACCTAAAGAAGGAGCTAGCCTCCATCTCTCTCTCTCTCTCTCTCTCCCAAAAACTCCATTTTTATAAAAGCTTGGTTTTATAAAAAGCTTCATCGAAGAGGGTCATTCTTGGTGGATACCGGTAGAGTGCTTCACACTCTGAGAAGCAACTGCTTGCAACCATCCAAACCATCTTCGAATTTTCAAGGTAAGGTTTCGATTCCTCCGCTATTTCTGTTTTATATGATTTTCTATATGTGCGATACATGGTTTTTACGGAATAATTGTTATATCGCGCTTCCGCTCGTCCGTAAATTCCTTCAAGATCCTAACATGCACATCCGGGACTTCATTGAGATCTGCGACACCTTCAAGTTCAACAGTGTGTCGGAAGATGCTGTCAAATTGAGACTTTTCTCATTCTCTTTGAGTGATAAGGCTAAGGGCTGGTTACACTCTTTACAGCCAGTTCCATTACTACATGGGAGGATCTTGCTCAGAAGTTTCTTACTAAATTCTTCTCCATGGCTAAAACAGCAGCAATAAGGAACGCTCTAACTCAATTTGCTCAGCAATCTGGAGAATCTTTGTGTGAAGCTTGGGAACGCTATTAGGAGATGCTTCGAAAGTGTCCTCATCATGGTATGCCTAATTGGATGGTGATAAATGGTTTCTACAATGGATTGGGAGCACAATCTAGACCTTTGCTAGATGCAGCATCTAGTGGAGCTTTATGGGCTAAGAGCTACGAGGAAGCGTATGATCTAATTGAGACGATGACTGCTAATGAATATCAGAATCCAACTCAGAGAGTAGCACAAGGCAAGGTAGTAGGTTTTCTGGAAGTTGATGCAGCTACAGCTATTGCAGCTCAGTTGAAGGCTCTAACTATGAAGGTGGATTCCCTGACTAACTATGGAATACAGCAGGTGGCTAGTGTGTGTGAGCTTTGTGCAGGTGCACATGATACGAATCTGTGTGCTATCTCTTCTGAATCAGCACAGTTTGTGAGCAATTTTCATCGACCTTCGCAACCAGCTCTAGCCACCTATCATCCTAACAACAGGAACCATCCTAATTTCAGTTGGAGCAACAATCAAGGTGCTCAACCACCACAGCCTTATCAGCAGTTTCAGGGTCAGCAGTATGGAGCTAAGCCGTTCAATCAAGGCTATCAGCAGCAGTATGCTCCAAGGCAACAATTCCAACCTCCAGGATTTCAGCAACAGCCTCATGCAAGTACGGGGCAATCTTATTCTGAAAAATATGAATTGGAAGAATTGAGGTTGATGTGCAAGAGCCAAGCGATCTCTATCAAAATCTTGGAAAGTCAGATTGGTCAAATTGCTAATGCTTTGTTGAATAGGCCACAAGGAACTCTTCCTAGAGATACGGAGGCTAAGCCAGGCAAGAGGGAAGTCTATAAGCAGGTTACGGCAGTTACTTTGAGATCCGAAAAGGTTACAACTGAGCAGAATTCAACAACTAAGGTAGATGAAGAAGTGTAGAATCAGCAGGTTGAAAACTTTGCAGTGCCAGAAATTTAAAAATCTGATTTGGTGGCTGATCAGCTGGATGGTAAAGTAGAGAAGAGCAAGGTACCTGTTGAAAAAGCTTCTTCGGAGCAGTCTACAAAGAACAATCAGATCTATCCGCCTCCTCCATATCCTCGATGCTTGCAGAAAAGTCAAGAAAAACAATTTCAGAAATTTTTGGACGTCTTCAAGAAATTGTCCATTAATATTCCTTTTGCGAAAGCTCTAGAAATGATGTCGAGCTATGCTAAGTTCATGAAGGGGGTTTTATCAAGAAATTTGAAGCTCGATGAATTAGAGACCGTTGCTTTGACGAAAGAGTGCAGTTCTATTCTACATCAAAAGTTGCCTCCTAAACTTAAAGATCCGGGAAGTTTCACCATCCCGTGCACCATCGGCAACTTATCTTTCGACAAGTGTTTGTGTGATTTGGGAGCTAGCATTAATCTCATGCCTTTGTCTGTTTTCATGCAACTTCGTCTACCTGATCCGAACCTACAAATATCTCGTTACAGCTGGCTGATCGGTCGATCACATATCCGAGAGGTATAGTGGAGGATGTCCTGGTAAAGGTGGATGAGTTTATCTTTCATGCTGATTTTGTCATTCTAGATTTTGATGCCCGTATGGTTGGGTCGTCGAGAAATATTTTTTAAAAAATAGAGTCCTTAAACCCTTACGAAACCCTGTTTAGGGGTTCCGGTCAAAGTACTAGTTGACCGTTCAATTACCCAATCAAATATTTTTTTTTTTAAATTTTGGGAATAACATTAAAAATGATGGATCTTGATGCCCGTACGATTAGGTCGACTAGAAATATTTTTAAAAAAATAGAATCCTTAAACCTTGACGAAACCCTATTTAGGGGTTCCGGTCAAAGTACTAGTTGACCATTCAATTACCCAATATAATAAAAGTTTTTTTTAAAATTTTGGGAATAACATTAAAAAGGATGGATCTTGATGCCCGTACGGTTGGGTCGTCGAGAAATATTTTTCAAAAATTGAATCCTTAAACCCTGACGAAACCCTGTTTAGGGGTTCCGGTCAAAGTAGTAGTTGATCGTTCAATTACCCAATCTAATAATTCTTTTTTTGAAATTTTGGGAATAACATTAAAAATGATGGATCTTGATTCCCGTATGGTTAGGTCGTCGAGAAATATTTTTGAAAAAATAGAATCTTTAAACCCTGACGAAACCCTGTTTAGGGGTTCCGGTCAAAGTACTAGTTGATCATTCAATTACCCAATCAAATATTTTTTTTTTGAAATTTTGGGAATAACATTAAAAATGATGGATCTTGATGCCCGTACGGTTAGGTCGACGAGAAATATTTTAAAAAAAATTGAATCCTTAAACCCTGACGAAATCCTATTTAGGGGTTCTGGTCAAAGTACTAGTTGATCGTTCGATTACCCAATCAAATAATTTTTTTATTTTTTTTAAAATTTTGGGAATAACAATAAAAATGATGGATCTTGATGCCCGTACGGTTAGGTCGACGAGAAATATTTTTTAAAAAATTGAATCCTTAAACCCTAACGAAACCCTATGTAGGGGTTCCGTTCAAAGTACTAGTTGACCGTTAAATTACCCAATCAAATATTATTATTTTTTTTTTGAAATTTTGGGAATAACACTAAAATTGATGTATCTTGATGCCCGTATGGTTAGGTCGTCGAGAAATATTTCTTAAAAAGTAGAATCCTTAAACCTGACGAAACCCTATTTAGGGGTTCCGGTCAAAGTACTAGTTGAACGTTGAATTACCCAATCAAATAATTTTTTTTTGAAATTTTGGGAATTACATTAAATATGATGAATCTTGATGGTCATCGAGAAATATTTTTTAAAAAATAGAATCCTTTTTTTTTGCTAAGCAGATTGAATTATATTAATAGGAACAGGCCAAGCCTGAGGAATACACGAAGACAAGGACCAAAACACAGGAAAAGAAATTAGCAGACATAGAAAACTGAACGGACAAGAAACAATCCTACCATTGACTGAAGGTTGACAATACGGCCCAAAATTGAGGGAAAAAAGAAGAGGCCATTTCTAACATGGTACAAAACATCCGTAGAATCTGAGCAAATAAGAGTTCTGCCTGATTGGATCCTGTTATCCAATAAAAGTCGAATAACATGCATTAAAGCTTCAATTTCTGCTTCCAAACTATTGGGAACTCTAATAGGACCTGAAAAGGTGTAGATAATTTTCCCAATTTTGTCCGAAACTTGACCTCCTATTCCACCTTTCGAGCCTGAATTGGAGACACACCACGCTCCATCAACTGCACAAATGAGATCGAAAGCTACTCTCTTGAATTTCCAGAAATCTTTCCTAATAACATGAGTATGAACTGCAATTGCACCTCTAGGATTGGACATCCACAATGGATAATCTCCAAAAGGCAAAACACCTGCTTTTCCCCACTTCTTGATGCGTTCAACAAGTAATAAAAGCAAAGCCTCCTTTTGCACTTTCTTCCCTGCAAATTTCCATTCATTCCTAGTCAACCAAATAGTCCAAGTGGTTGCAGCTACAACAAGACCCCATAATTTGAGTTGAAGCCCTTCCTTCCCTAACTTAATGATCTTTAGAAGTGAGAACAAGGAAATCTTTTGAAATTCATTAGAAAGACTCCACCAATGGGCAACATATGACCAGATAATAGTCGCCACTTGACAGGACCAGAATAGATGATGAATTGATTCTTCTTCCAGATTACACCAAGAACACATAGGGGATATAGAATTGATCCTATGACTTAAGAACTTACTAGTAGGAAGAATGTTCCACTGAATTTTCCACAGAAAAACTAAAACTTTAGGCGGGGCCTTTAGTTTCCAAATGATATCCCAGTTTCTGGAATCCTGATTGATAGGAGATGCTTGATTCAACAATAGCTCCGCACCAATTTTATCCTTGTAAATGCCTTTACCAGGTTCCCAAAATAAACTGTCTTCAACCAAATTGAGAGAGATTGAAGACATAATATCAGACAACTGCAAGAACTCAGAGGAATCTCTTGGGATTAGATTCCTTGACCATAAGTCTGATGCATTATTCTCACTCCATAAAGAACAAAAATTTGAGACTGTGGAAAACTTGGGAATTAAAAGACGATAAAGTCTTGGCAGCCGAGTCATAATAGAGCCATATTCATACCACTTGTCTTCCCAGAAATAAATTGAGTTTCCATTGCCTAGTCTCCATTTGTATGAATCCGAACAGATTAACGGATAAACTCTATCTGCATTTCTTAGATTAACCCAACTTTTAATCATGTGAGACGAACTTTGATCCAACCGAATCGAATATAAATTCTGATGAAAGTAAACGCCATATCTTTGAGAAAGTATTTGGTTCCACAATTTGTTCCTTTCTTCATAACATCTCCACCACCATTTAGCCAAGAGAGCCAAATTTTTTTCTCCGAAAGGAATAATACCTAGGCCTCCTTTAATTTTCTTCTGACAGATACTTTTCCAGTTCAAGAGGTGCATCTTTCTTTTAGTACTGTGAAAGTTCCCCCATAGAAATTGCCTTCTCAACCTTTCCATTTCATTTATGACCATAGTTGGAATGAAGTGCAGATTAAACCAATAGATTGGTACATTATCTGCAGAGGCTTTGACTAGGACTAATCTACCTGCCATCGATAAATGATCAGCATCCCACATTTCAAGCTTGTCTTTTAGTGTCTTGATAAGAGGATCCCAGTATGAAACTGATGAGGGAGAAGCGCCAGTGAAGGCTCCTAGGTACTTAAAAGGAGTCGTGCCAACATGACAGGATAAAATAGAAGCCCAAACTTGTAAGGTTTCATATTGAACATTTGGGCCGTACAAATTACTTTTCTGAAAATTGATTCTCAAACCTGACAGAAGTTGGAAACACTGCAGTACTCTTTTAGCCCCTAACATTGACTGATGATCATTTCTTAGAAAGAGAATAACATCATCCGCGAATTGCAAGTGAGATATTTCCTTTGAGCAGTTAGGAAGTTTAATGCCTGAGGTGATCCCTGTCCTAAGAGCGTTACAAAGCAAATAAGAGAGGGCTTCACCCACCAAGTTAAAGAGGAGAGGTGAAAAGGGATCCCCTTGCCTAATACCTCTAGTAGGAGCAAATTCTTTCGAAGGGGAACCATTTATTAGAACTGAAATCCTTGATGTTTCCAGGATTGCTTTGATCCATTTGATCCATTGCTCGTCAAAATTCATGATTTCCAAAGCATGAATCAGGAAATCCCATTCTATGGAATCAAAAGCTTTTTCGAAGTCAATCTTGAAGATAACGCCCTCTAAATTATTTGCTTTCAGTGCCGAGTAGACTTCAATGGTAAGCAAGATACGGTCTAAAATTTGTCGACCTTGAATGAAAGCAAATTGCTTGCTTGACACTAGAATGTTCATCACCTTTTTTAGCCTTCTTGCTAGAACCTTGGTAAGAAGTTTCATAGAGGCATTCATAAGGCTTATAGGTCGAAAATCCGACGGAGAACTAGCGTTCTGAACCTTAGGGATTAAGGCTATGAAGGAAGAATTACATCCTTTTGGTATAATTGCATTCCTATGAAAATCATTAAAGAATCCAAGTATATCTTCTTTAATTGAAGACCATAATGCTTTGAGTACACCTACGTTAATCCCATCCGGACCAGGAGCTTTAGAAGCTTCTGTGGATTGCAATGCTTCTTCAATTTCCTCAATGGTAAAAGACTTGGTAAGATCTGAGTTATGACCCTCATTAAGGCTGTTTAGAGAGTTTGGACACATTCTAAAAATTTGATCCTTCCTTCTGCTACTGAGCAAATGAGCAAAATGATCCATGAATACTCTTCTGATTTTTGAAGGATTTGTGATCCTTTTACCTTGAGCATTCGCACCTAGGATTAGATTGGACTTCCTTCTTCGAGCAATGCATTTGTGAAAGAATCTAGTATTCTTCTCACCTTTTAACTGCCAGTTTGATCTCGACTTTTGACAAAGCATGCTTGACCTCTTCTTGTAAAGGTCCTCTAGTTTTGATCTAATGTTATCCTTGATATCAGCTCCCAGATTTAACATGTCTGCCCTTTCTTGATCTTTTTCCAATTTTCCTATATTACCATCTATGTTTCCAAAATGGGATTTATTCCAATCCCTGGCACACTCCTTGATTTTCTTGAATTTGATATGAATGTTCTTTTGCTCAATAGCTTCCCATTATTTGCCAAGTAATTGGACCAGCGAACTATCTTCTAACCAGCAGGAAAAAAATTTGAATGGTTTAGGTCCCCAATTCACTCTTGGGCAATGAAATAAGATGGGCTTATGATCTGAGTTCCTCCTTTGATGGGCATTGACTGCCCATTCTCCTGACGAGAACCACTCTAAGCTAACCAACACTCTATCTAATTTACTTTTCTTGTTGCCTGGACCATACAATCTTGAATGTTGTATTGACAATTCTCTCTTTCTGAAGACAATAGCACCGCATTGAAGTCTCCCATCAAGGCACAGGGGATTTTATTGATAGATCCAATAAGCAGAGACAGATCTTCCCATAATTGGAGTTTCTTCTGAGGCCCATGAGGAGCATATATATTACAGCAGGCAAAGGGCAATGAAGAAGCTACAACTACACCCTCCATCCAAATCCAGTATCTTGAGGATTTAACAACTTGAACATTTATCAAGTCTTTATTCCATAATGTCAACAGTCCGCCAGATGAACCTAAAGGTTTGACTTCAAACCAACCCACATTGCCAATAAATCCCAACTTGCTGATTGCTCGATCATCCCAATTCTGCATTTTTGTTTCTTGCACACACAGAATAGAGGCTCTTGATTCCGAAACTAGAACTTTGATGTTGGAGCGGTTTGTATCGTTAGCAGCCCCTCTAACATTCCAACTTACTAATCTTAAATTATCCATAAATAACAAAATAGGCAAAGAAGAAGAATTAGAAAGGACCTTTAACTTTCCAAATTTTCTCTGATGAGAGCCAGGGAGTGCTCTTCATTGTTAACTGGAATGAGACCCAGATTGACTCCAGTTTCTAATATTGCTCTAAATTTGTCAAAGTATTAGTTTACCGTTCAATTACCCAATCTAGTAATTTTTTTTTTGAAATTTTGGGAATAACATTAAAAATGATGGATCTTGATGCCCGTATGGTTAGGTCGAAGAGAAATATTTCTTAAAAAATCGAATCCTTAAACCCTGAAGAAACCTTGTGTAGGGGTTCCGGTCAAAGTACTAGTTGACCATTGAATTACCCAATCAATAATTTTTATTTTTTTATTGAAATTTTGGGAATAACATTAAAAATGATGGATCTTGATTCCCGTACGGTTAGGTCAACGAGAAATAGTTTTTAAAAAATCGAATCCTTAAACCCTGACGAAACCCTGTTTAGGGGTTCTAGTCAAAGTACTAGTTGACCGTTCAATTACCTAATCAAGTAATTTATTTATTTTTTGAAATTTTGGGAATAACATTAAAAATGATGGATCTTGATGCCCGTACGGTTGGGTCATCGAGAAATATTTTTTTAAAAAAAGAATCCTTAAACCCTGACGAAATCCTATTTAGGGGTTCCAGTCAAAGTACTAGTTGACCGTTCAATTACCCAATCAAATAATTTTTTTTTTGAAATTTTGGGAATAACATTAAAAATGATGGATTTTGATGCCTGTACGGTTAGGTCATCGAGAAATATTTTTTAAAAAATAAAATCCTTAAAACCCTGAAGAAACCCTGTTAGGGGTTCCGGTCAAAGTACTAGTTGACCATTGAATTATCCAATCAAATAATTTTTTTTTTGAAATTTTGGGAATAACATTAAAAATGATGGATCTTGATGCCCGTACGGTTGGGTCGTCGAGAAATATTTTTTTTTAAAATAGAATCCTTAAATCCTGATGAAACCCTGTTTAGGGGTTCCGTTCAACGTATTAGTTTACCGTTCAATTACCCAATCTAGTAATTTTTTTTTGAAATTTTGGGAATAACCTTAAAAATGATGGATCTTGATGCCCGTACGGTTAGGTCGACGAGAAATATTTTTTAAAAAATCGAATCCTCAAACCCTGAAGAAACCCTGTGTAGGGGTTCCGGTCAAAGTACTAGTTGACCATTGAATTACCCAATCAAATAATTTTTATTTTTTTATAGAAATTTTGGAAATAACATTCAAAATGATATATCTTGATGCCCGTACGGTTAGGTCATCGAAAAATATTTTTTAAAAATTAGAATCCTTAAACCCTGACGAAACCCTGTTTAGGGGTTCCAGTCAAAGTACTAGTTGACCGTTCAATTACCCAATCAAATAATTTATTTATTTTTTAAATTTTGGGAATAACATTAAAAATGATGGATCTTGATGCCCGTACGATTAGGTCAACGAGAAATATTTTTAAAAAAATAGAATCCTTAAACCTTGACGAAACCCAATTTAGGGGTTCCGGTCAAAGTACTAGTTGACCATTCAATTACCCAATATAATAAAAGTTTTTTTTTAAAAAAATTTGGGAATAACATTAAAAAGGATGGATCTTGATGCCCATACGGTTGGGTCGTCGAGAAATATTTTCAAAAATTGAATCCTTAAACCCTGACGAAACCCTGTTTAGGGGTTCCGGTCAAAGTAGTAGTTGACCGTTCAATTACCCAATCTAATAACTCTTTTTTTGAAATTTTGGGAATAACATTAAAAATGATGGATCTTGATGCCCGTACGGTTAGGTCGTCGAGAAATATTTTTAAAAAATAGAATCTTTAAACCCTGATGAAACTCTATTTAGGGGTTCCGGTCAAAGTACTAGTTGATCATTCAATTACCCAATCAAATAATTTTTTTTTTGAAATTTTGGGAATAACATTAAAAATGATGGATCTTGATGCCCGTACGGTTAGGTCGACGAGAAATATTTTTTGAAAATTCGAATCCTTAAACCCTGACGAAATCCTGTTTAGGGGTTCTGGTCAAAGTACTAGTTGACCGTTCGATTACCCAATCAAATAATTTTTTTATTTTTTTTTAAATTTTGGGAATAACAATAAAAATGATGGATCTTGATACCCGTACGGTTAGGTCGACGAGAAATTTTTTTTAAAAAATTGAATCCTTAAACCCTAACGAAACCCTTTGTAGGGGTTCCGTTCAAAGTACTAGTTGACCGTTAAATTACCCAATCAAATAATTTTTATTTTTATTTTTGAAATTTTGGGAATAACACTAAAATTGATGTATCCTGATGCCCGTATGGTTAGGTCGTCGAGAAATATTTCTTAAAAACTAGAATCCTTAAACCTGACGAAACCCTATTTAGGGGTTCCGATCAAAGTACTAGTTGAACGTTGAATTACCCAATCAAATAATTTTTTTTTTGAAATTTTGGGAATAACATTAAAAATGATGGATCTTGATGCCCGTACGGTTGGGTCATCGAGAAATATTTTTTAAAAAATAGAATCCTTAAACCCTGACGAAACCCTATTTAGGGGTTCCGTTCAAAGTATTAGTTTACCGTTCAATTACCCAATCTAGTAATTTTTTTTTGAAATTTTGGGAATAACATTAAAAATGATGGATCTTGATGCCCGTATGGTTTGGTCGAAGAGAAATATTTTTTTAAAAATCGAATCCTTAAACCCTGAAGAAACCTTGTGTAGGGGTTCCGGTCAAAGTACTAGTTGACCATTGAATTACCCAATCAATAATTTTTATTTTTTTATTGAAATTTTGGGAATAACATTAAATATGATGGATCTTGATTCCCGTACGGTTAGGTCGACGAGAAATAGTTTTTAAAAAATCGAATCCTTAAACCCTAACGAAACCCTGTTTAGGGGTTCCAGTCAAAGTACTAGTTGACCGTTCAATTACCTGATCAAGTAAAATTTTTTTTTTGAAATTTTGGGAATAACATTAAAAATGATGGATCTTGATGCCCGTACGGTTGGGTCATCGAGAAATATTTTTTTAAAAAAAGAATCCTTAAACCCTGACGAAATCCTATTTAGGGGTTCCAGTCAAAGTACTAGTTGACCGTTCAATTACCCAATCAAATAATATTTTTTTTGAAATTTTGGGAATAACATTAAAAATGATGGATTTTGATGCCTGTACGGTTAGGTCATCGAGAAATATTTTTTAAAAAATAAAATCCTTAAAACCCTGAAGAAACCCTGTTAGGGGTTCCGGTCAAAGTACTAGTTGACCATTGAATTATCCAATCAAATAATTTTTTTTTTGAAATTTTGGGAATAACATTAAAAATGATGGATCTTGATGCCCGTACGGTTGGGTCGTCGAGAAATATTTTTTTTTAAAATAGAATCCTTAAATCCTGATGAAACCCTGTTTAGGGGTTCCGTTCAACGTATTAGTTTACCGTTCAATTACCCAATCTAGTAATTTTTTTTTGAAATTTTGGGAATAACCTTAAAAATGATGGATCTTGATGCCCGTACGGTTAGGTCGACGAGAAATATTTTTTAAAAAATCGAATCCTCAAACCCTGAAGAAACCCTGTGTAGGGGTTCCGGTCAAAGTACTAGTTGACCATTGAATTACCCAATCAAATAATTTTTATTTTTTTATAGAAATTTTGGAAATAACATTCAAAATGATATATCTTGATGCCCGTACGGTTAGGTCATCGAAAAATATTTTTTAAAAATTAGAATCCTTAAACCCTGACGAAACCCTGTTTAGGGGTTCCAGTCAAAGTACTAGTTGACCGTTCAATTACCCAATCAAATAATTTATTTATTTTTTAAATTTTGGGAATAACATTAAAAATGATGGATCTTGATGCCCGTACGATTAGGTCAACGAGAAATATTTTTAAAAAAATAGAATCCTTAAACCTTGACGAAACCCAATTTAGGGGTTCCGGTCAAAGTACTAGTTGACCATTCAATTACCCAATATAATAAAAGTTTTTTTTTAAAAAAATTTGGGAATAACATTAAAAAGGATGGATCTTGATGCCCATACGGTTGGGTCGTCGAGAAATATTTTCAAAAATTGAATCCTTAAACCCTGACGAAACCCTGTTTAGGGGTTCCGGTCAAAGTAGTAGTTGACCGTTCAATTACCCAATCTAATAATTCTTTTTTTGAAATTTTGGGAATAACATTAAAAATGATGGATCTTGATGCCCGTACGGTTAGGTCGTCGAGAAATATTTTTAAAAAATAGAATCTTTAAACCCTGATGAAACTCTATTTAGGGGTTCCGGTCAAAGTACTAGTTGATCATTCAATTACCCAATCAAATAATTTTTTTTTTTGAAATTTTGGGAATAACATTAAAAATGATGGATCTTGATGCCCGTACGGTTAGGTCGACGAGAAATATTTTTTGAAAATTCGAATCCTTAAACCCTGACGAAATCCTGTTTAGGGGTTCTGGTCAAAGTACTAGTTGACCGTTCGATTACCCAATCAAATAATTTTTTTATTTTTTTTTAAATTTTGGGAATAACAATAAAAATGATGGATCTTGATACCCGTACGGTTAGGTCGACGAGAAATTTTTTTAAAAAAATTGAATCCTTAAACCCTAACGAAACCCTTTGTAGGGGTTCCGTTCAAAGTACTAGTTGACCGTTAAATTACCCAATCAAATAATTTTTATTTTTATTTTTGAAATTTTGGGAATAACACTAAAATTGATGTATCCTGATGCCCGTATGGTTAGGTCGTCGAGAAATATTTCTTAAAAACTAGAATCCTTAAACCTGACGAAACCCTATTTAGGGGTTCCGATCAAAGTACTAGTTGAACGTTGAATTACCCAATCAAATAATTTTTTTTTTGAAATTTTGGGAATAACATTAAAAATGATGGATCTTGATGCCCGTACGGTTGGGTCATCGAGAAATATTTTTTAAAAAATAGAATCCTTAAACCCTGACGAAACCCTATTTAGGGGTTCCGTTCAAAGTATTAGTTTACCGTTCAATTACCCAATCTAGTAATTTTTTTTTGAAATTTTGGGAATAACATTAAAAATGATGGATCTTGATGCCCGTATGGTTTGGTCGAAGAGAAATATTTTTTTAAAAATCGAATCCTTAAACCCTGAAGAAACCTTGTGTAGGGGTTCCGGTAAAAGTACTAGTTGACCATTGAATTACCCAATCAATAATTTTTATTTTTTTATTGAAATTTTGGGAATAACATTAAATATGATGGATCTTGATTCCCGTACGGTTAGGTCGACGAGAAATAGTTTTTAAAAAATCGAATCCTTAAACCCTAACGAAACCCTGTTTAGGGGTTCCAGTCAAAGTACTAGTTGACCGTTCAATTACCTGATCAAGTAAAATTTTTTTTTTTGAAATTTTGGGAATAACATTAAAAATGATGGATCTTGATGCCCGTACGGTTGGGTCATCGAGAAATATTTTTTTAAAAAAAGAATCCTTAAACCCTGACGAAATCCTATTTAGGGGTTCCAGTCAAAGTACTAGTTGACCGTTCAATTACCCAATTAAATAATATTTTTTTTGAAATTTTGGGAATAACATTAAAAATGATGGATCTTGATGCCAGTACGGTTAGGTCATCGAGAAATATTTTTTAAAAAATAGAATCCTTAAAACCCTGATGAAACCCTGTTTAGGGGTTCCGGTCAAAGTACTAGTTGACCATTGAATTATCCAATCAAATAATTTTTTTTTGAAATTTTGGGAATAACATTAAAAATGATGGATCTTGATGCCCGTACGGTTGGGTCGTCGAGAAATATTTTTTTAAAAATAGAATCCTTAAATCCTGACGAAACCCTGTTTAGGGGTTCCGTTCAACGTATTAGTTTACCGTTCAATTACCCAATCTAGTAATTTTTTTTTTTGAAATTTTGGGAATAACCTTAAAAATGATGGATCTTGATGCCCGTACGGTTAGGTCAACGAGAAATATTTTTTAAAAAATCGAATCCTCAAACCCTGAAGAGACCCTGTGTAGGGGTTCCAGTCAAAGTACTAGTTTACCATTGAATTACCCAATCAAATAATTTTTATTTTTTTATAGAAATTTTGGAAATAACATTAAAAATGATGTATCTTGATGCCCGTACGGTTAGGTCATCGAGAAATATTTTTTAAAAATTAGAATCCTTAAACCCTGACGAAACCCTATTTAGGGGTTCCGGTCAAAGTACTAGTTGACCATTGAATTACCAAATCAAATATTTTTTTTTTTTGAAATTTTGGGAATAACATTAAAAATGATGGATCTTGATTCCCGTACGGTTAGGTCGACGAGAAATTATTTTTAAAAAATCGAATCCTTAAACCCTAACGAAATCCTGTTTAGGGGTTCCAGTCAAAGTACTAGTTGACCGTTCAATTACCCAATCAAGTAATTTTTTTTTTGAAATTTTTGAATACCATTTAAAATGTTGGATCTTGATGCCCATACGGTTGGGTCATCGAGAAATATTTTTTAAAAAAAAGAATCCTTAAACCCTGACGAAACCCTGTTTAGGGGTTCCAGTCAAAGTACTAGTTGACCGTTCAATTACACAATCAAATAATTTTTTTTTTTTGAAATTTTGGGAATAACATTAAAAATGATGGATCTTGATGCCCGTACGGTTAGGTCATCGAGAAATATTTTTAAAAAAATAGAATCCTTAAAACTCTGATGAAACCCTGTTTAGGGGTTCCGGTCAAAGTACTAGTTGACCATTGAATTATCCAATCAAATAATTTTTTTTTTGAAATTTTGGGAATAACATTAAAAATGATGGATCTTGATGCCCGTACGGTTAGGTCGACGAGAAATATTTTTTAAAAAATAGAATCCTTAAACCTTGACGAAACCCTATTTAGGGGTTCCGGTCAAACTACTAGTTGACCGTTTAATTACCCAATATAATAAAAAAAATTAAAATTTTGGGAATAAAATTAAAAATGATGGCTCTTGATACGCGTACGGTTGGGTCGTCGAGAAATATTTTTTAAAAAATCGAATCTTTAAACCCTGACAAAACCCTGTTTAGGGTTCCGGTCAAAGTACTAGTTGATCGTTGAATTACCCAATCAAATATTTTTTTTTTAAATTTTGGGAATAAAATTAAAAATAATGGATCTTGATGCCCGTATGGTTAGGTCGACGAGAAATATTTTTTAAAAAATCGAATCCTTAAACCCTTACGAAACCCTGTGTAGGGGTTCCGGTTAAAGTACTACTTGACCGTTAAATTACCCAATCAAATATTTTTTTTTTTTTTTTTGAAATTTGGGAATAACATTAAAAATGGTGTATCTTGATGCCCGTACGGTTAGGTCGTCGAGAAATATTTCTAAAAAAATAGAATCCTCGAACCCTGACGAAACCCTATTTAGGGGTTCCGGTCAAAGTACTAGTTGACCGTTGAATTACCCAATCAAATAATTTTAATTTTTGAAATTTTGGGAATAACATTAAAAATGATGGATCTTGATGCCCGTACAGTTAGGTCGACGAGAAATATTTTTTAAAAAATCGAATCCTTAAACCCTAACGAAATCCTGTTTAGGGGTTCTGGTCAAAGTACTAGTTGACCGTTCAATAACCCAATCAAATAATTTTTATTTTTTTTTTGAAATTTTGGGAATAACAATAAAAATGATGGATCTTGATGCCTGTACGGTTAGGTCGACAAAAAATATTTTTAAAAAAATAGAATCCTTAAACCTTGACGAAACCCTGTTTAGGTGTTCCGGTCAAAGTACTGGTTGACCGTTCAATTACCCAATATAATTAAAAAATTAAAAATTTTGGGAATAACATTAAAAATGATGGATCTTGATGCCTGTACGGTTGGGTCGTCGAGAAATATTTTTTAAAAAATCGAATCCTTAAACCGTGACGAAACCCTGTTTAAGGGTTCCTGTCAAAGTACAAGTTGACCGTTCAATTACCCAATCAAATAATTTTATTTTTTTTGAAATTTTGGGAATAACATTAAAAATGATGGATCTTGATGCCCGTACGGTTGGGTCGTCGAGAAATATTTTTTTAAAAATAGAATCCTTAAACCTTGACGAAACCCTGTTTAGGGGTTCCGATCAAAGTATTAGTTTACCGTTCAATTACCCAATCTAGTAATTTTTTTGTGAAATGTAAGAACCCTAATTTTTGGTAATATTTTATTTTATTTAATATCTAGTGGCAATGTCAATTTGGAACCTTTCTGGTCACCCTTGTTGATTAATAGAATTGATTGTCTGAGAAACTGTATTGTTGTATTCACTATGTAAGATAAAAAGGGAGATTGTGAAGGCAAGAGTCTTACTGTTAGTGAGATTTATAAAACTTGGGATTTGAGAATGATTAGAGTGTTAAAAGATTTATTAAGAATTATGATAAGGAATTATGGACATTCGAGGAATTTACACAATTAGTACTTAAGGAATTATAAGGGATATCTCTACGCGACAAAATATTATTACGAGAGATTAATTAAGATACGATACGAATTAAAGATTAGATAATAAGCATTGGCGGGAGAATAATATTACAAGGAGTAGTATTGCATGCAAGCCCATGCAACCAAGTAGTTAGAAATCAAGCAAACTAGTTAGCCATTGGAAGATGAATAGTGCTTAGTTACTTGCTTTTCAAAAAGGAGGAGACAACAAGTACTAGTAGCCATACCTATGTGTACCATGCATATACTTACACTAATACATATCACCCAACCTCATCTAATACCACTCATTCACCCAACACCAAAATCAAAACACAAAAACACTCTCCCCCCCCCCCCCTTGAACACAAACTCTCGGCCAAAGACAAAAAGGAAGAAGAAAAATTCTTCTTCCCCCTTTCCCATCACTCATAATTCACACCATAATTCCTAGGTCATCTACATCATCTAGACAAGGTATGTTAGCAATTTCACTCCATTTCATCCACCCAATTTCAAGTTATAAATTGTTAAAGTTTGGATGAATAGTAACTAAGTTTGTTCTTCCTTTAGATCTTGCATTATAAGTGTTGTAGGAGACCATCTAAGGTGTTGTTGAGTTGTGAAAAGCTTACCCAAGGCCACTAGGAGCTCAAGAAGGTATAAAATCACAAACCCTCTTGGTTATGTAGTATTTATAATGATTGGTAGTAGATCCATGTATTTATGAGCTAATCTTGGTTATATATGCATTGGATAGCATGGATCTTGAATTTTGATGTTGAGATTATGACTTTTATGACTATGGATAGTATATATATCACCATGAGTGTTATGAACCATGATTTGAGGGTATTAAGTGTTGGTTGTATGGTGGAATTGTGGAAAATGATTGATCTAAGTAGTATGTTCATGCTGAGTTTTTCCAGGAGCAATGACCTGTATTGTGACACGATTTTGAACCCCCAAATGTTGTCCCCTGATGTCCTACGTTATATTGTTGGAAAGATAATTGAATTTAGTTTCTGGAAATGTAAGGTTCATGGCTAGGTGATGTGTAGATTTTAAGTTATGGCCGGAGGAGTGAATCGTGTTTCTGGACTATGGACTGCTCTAAGTGACCCCCTTGTGAACCTTGTTTAAACCCCTAAACATTTATGTGGGATCATGGAAAAATTAGAGAAGCTAGGAAATACAGTGGTGAAGGCTGGGCAAAAAGAATTGGATTAAAATACGAATTTTTGAATTTTATAAAAATGATAGAGTAAATTTCGCGCAAGGGAAAAAGTCGTTAGTGGAGCATAATTCTAGGAGTAATGGTTATGGTTCGAATGTGGTAACTAAATTAAGTCGAATAAGTGACGAGCGTAATCGAGTGATGACATGGACCTATAGAGGGGCTAGAGTGTCATAAGACGAAGTCATTAAGTTAATTTCGTACCCCCTAAAACCCCGTAATTAAAGAGATATTGTTAAGGTACTAACGAGCGGTTATTGCTTATGTATAGATCGTTCCACTCCGCACGCTCGACCACCCCAACCAAACCAAGGCAAGTTTACTTTTCAAAACTTGTACATATACAAGGACTTTCACTGTTGTGTTTGTAGTTTTCAATTATATCAAATGCTATGTTTATCGAAGTATTGATGCAATTGAGATTGTATAAGTACATATATGCTTGTACCCCTTGAACTTAGAATAAAATGTTTTCTTCGGACAACGACTCTAGCAATAGAGGTCGTAGCGGTCCGTGTATATCTATTGACCGGGGAGCGGTATATTATTATATCGTATCTAGATTTCGAAAACCCGAAGGGTCATTCGGGAAGTATCGTATACTCAAGTAATTATTTTATATCTTCGTAAATACTCAAATTACCTATCTTGGATTAAAAGTTTATTTAATTAAATAATTATTTTATTAATTATTAATATTAAATCTTAAAATATTAATTATTAATTATTGTTCTCTATTTTATAAACAAAGCTAATCCAAGATACCTTTAGTACCTTCAAACTCGAACTTTTTCGAACTCAAAACATTTTTGAAAACCCCCGGTCAGGTTCTGCTTCTTGTATGATTTCAAGAATTATCGGTCGACTGATGTCGAACCACAATTACTCTGTTTTCAATCAAAATCAAGATTTTAAAAGAAAAAAAAAAGGGACTCTGGTAGGTGTGGGAACCGTTGACGAACGATTCCCGGGATGTGTAAGCGGCCGTGAGCCAGGCGGTCCATCACTTATTATTCCGGCCCAGGTGTTGCCGAAGGATGATTACGGATGTAGTTTTCATCGAGGGTGATTACGGATGTAGTTTTCACTCGGGGATAGTTACGGATGTAGTTTCTATCCTTCTACCGGTAGAGAAGACCCGCGGATTACTGGACTCGGATGTGGCGACTGATCATCGTCAATCCCTGTCAGGTTTTATGTTTTCTTTAAGTCCCATTCCTCCACTTTGGAAAAATGCTTTGACACTGCATCTTAGGCCTATGTGCCAGTTGCCGATAGTGTCCTATTTTGATGAGAAAGATGTTGACTTTATGCAGTAGCTAGAACTGCAAGGTTATTTTGAAAACAAGGGCACGTACTGGTGCACCTTTGAAATTTACCAATAATGACAAGTGATTTTATAACTGATTGGTACAACGAGTTTAATGACTGTTATACATATGAAACGTTATATTGCTTACCTTATACATATATTCTTGCTGAGCTATAGTTGCTCACTCTTGCTTGTTTTCAAATTTTACAAACACAACAGCTAAGAGAAATGGCAAGAACCTGTCAGACTGTTCGAAAGCAGGTGACTAGACCCCAGGCTGCAGTTGAGATTCCACCGGTAGGCCCCATTAGCCGGATTGGTTGGCAACTTTTGTTAGTACGTTTTATTTATAAGTATGACCTGTGCAAGGCAGTGTACCGTAACAAACTTTCAAGCCGCCAACTTCGCTTCATATCGAAGTGTTGCTGGTAGCATAAATGCTATTTAAATCGGTCTGTAATAACTCTAAAACTTTTACTTCTGCTTATTCAAATGTATGACGTTTCTGAGACTCTAACCTGTGTGTGTGTGTGTGTGTGTGCGGTGTGAGTTTATTGTGGGGTCGATGGCTGTTTATTATTATTATGTGCAAGAACAAGTATGTTATTAATGGAAAATGGACCGTGAGCGCCTAGATCTCCGACCCCGGATCTGGGGGCGTCACAGAAATGGTATCAGAGAGAAGGTTATAGTTCTCAGAAACGATAGTAACTTAGGGAAGCAACCATAATGATACGAATAATAATAACAATAATAATAATCCCATTAATACCTAGAGCTCTCATCGAGTTCACAGTCGGGTTATCGGATATAGCCCTGACTTTTAAGGCCCGTGAGGGAACTACTCCTTAAACCCTTCTTTATGGTTAGTAACCTACCTTATTTCCCTTGTGTAGATGGAGGAGATACCAGACCCTGAGGCCTATGAGAGGGAGCATGATGAGGCACTACTGAGAGAGACTGAGGACCCTGTTGAGGATACTGATGCTGACTCTGAGACCGACCCTGTGATTGAGCTGATAGAGGACACTGAGGAGGAGGATCCCGATGAGGAGCCCTTTGTTGAGCCTGAGCCTGTTACCCCCTCCCCTGTGGCCACTGATGAGGAGAGTGTGAGATCCGGTGAGGACCGTGTTGTGTCACCCCCACCCTCTCCACAGTCATTGAGCCCCACTTCTTCAGATGATGACTCCGAGGAGGATACTTCTAGCGAGGAGGAGCGTGACCCTACCCCTGCTCCTGCTCCTGCCCCTGTTATGCCACCCCCACCACTGGACCTACCCCCGGTGTCGGGCGCTGAGCATGCCTATGTCGTGCAGTTCATGACCCGAGACTTACTTTCTGCCGAGGCCAGACTTAATTAGGTGAGGCGAGTCCTAGTGGAGGAGCGCGAGGCGCGACTGAGGATTCAGGCTGAGATGAGGACTACTGTTGCTAGGAGGACTAGAGCTCGACTCCATAGGATTGAGAGGAGGAGTCGCGAGAGGATTCTCGGATTAGGGATCCGCGGGGGCGGAGTGATCCAGGCTAGGGATGTTAGACGTGTTGTGCGTCGTGCATTTGCCCGAGTGAGGACCTTGCTCCGTCGCGGGGCGGCCCCGTGATGTGTTACTGATAGCTCAGTCCCCTAGGTTCAGATGACATTAGTGTGTCGATTTTGCGGGATAGTTGACTTGTGCAGTGGCGTCCTTTCTGACCAGTGGATGAGTAGACTGACCTACATATATGTAGATGTGACTTCGGATAGTATGTACGGATGTAGCCCTACTTTTGTGTAGCCCTGACTATTCGGATTATGTACTTGTATTTGTTCCACTTTTGCTAGACTTTGACATCGGAACTATGTATTTGGCTCTAACATCCAAACTTTGTGACAACCCTTGTACCGTACTTATTTAGTTTCAGTTTCCTTGATATTGTCTCAATTGCTTTACTTTCCGATGCCATGCTCTACCGTTTTGATATACAACTGTGATTATACAACTGCTACAAGCCACAAATACAACCATGTTGTTTCAAATTTACGATATTCGATTTCAAATTGTTCTCTACATTTTCCAAAATGTTCCTACAATTTTTCTAAAATAAATCTTTCAAAAAAAAAAAAAATTTTAGTTTATTTAAAATTCTAAAAATATTTCTACAGATTACGAAGTTTTGAAATTTTGGAAATTCCTACCAATGTTTTCGAGCCACGTAACGACTTCCCCTAAAAAGGTTTTACAGTTTATGGCCATCATAAGGGCACTGCGAGTTTTGAAGTTTTTAACCCTGTATAAGGAGGAACAATACGTTCCTGACTTCTCTAAATACGGTCAAATAATTTGAAAACCCTAACCCATTTTTGTCTTATTATCAGAATCATGCCACCCAGAAGAATGAACACTCGAGCTCACCCGGCCAACTCTGAAGGCCAGGGTAGCCACCATGGGCCGGAAGGCCACCAAAACCGTGAGAGAGAGGACTTGAACCTGAGCGAGGATGAAGGTAGTGACTATAACTTGTTTGATAACTCTGAGTATGATGAAGAGGAAGCTGAAGATGATACCCTAGAGGTGGAAAATCCAATGAGAGACCCTATGGAGCGATTCATGGACCTACTCAGGCAGAACTTGGACCGTCCCCTGGTTCAGCCACCACCCAACAATGCGAACGCCAATGCCTTTCGGAATTTCAAATCCCTGAAACCCCCGGAGTTTAAGGGAACTGCAGACCCAGTCGAGGCAAGAGCCTGGCTGAAAGAAATGGAAAAATCTTTTGAGATACTAGGAGTCGCTGAAGAGCAGAAAACTGTTTTTGCCACCTATCTGCTGAAGGGTGAGGCAAACTACTGGTGGGAAGCTAAAAAGAATTTGGAGGGAAGAGGTGTGGTGACCTGGGAGAGGTTTAGCGAGTTGTTCTTGGAAAAGTATTTCCCTAGGTTCATGGAAACACAAATGGAGCTGAAATTTTTGGAACTCAAGCAAGGTAACATGACGGTGGCCGAGTATGAGGCAAGATTTACTGAGCTGTCAAGGTTTGTGCCGGAATATGTGAACTCTGAGGTGAAGAGGGCCCGAAGGTTTCAATTGGGGCTAAAACAATGGATTCAGAATCGTGTGGCGGTTCTTGAGCTGACAGACTATGCCACCCTGGTACAGAAAGCATCGATTGTTGAGGCTGGGGGTGAACAGATGCAGAAGGAGAGGGAAGGAAAGAAGAGGAAGTTTGACAATCGAAAGGGAAACTCTGCGGGAGGGAGCTTTCCGAGCAAGTTTAAACGAGGAACAATGTCCCAACCCAGCGGAAACTTTGGAACCAAGAGAGCTGAAAGTTGGAGTGTGGGCCAGGGCGGCCGACCTCAGGGATCATCGTACTCTACCCCACCCCGAGCCCCACTCCCGGAATGCAATAAATGTGGAAGGAAACATGCGGGCGTGTGTAACCTGCAAGATGTGAAGTGCTTCAAGTGTGGGCTGACGGGACATTATGCTAACACCTGTCGAGGGACTAGTAACAACACCAGTGCTGGAGGTAATTGCTTCAAGTGTGGGAAACCAGGGCACCGAATGAGGGAATGTATGTCCTCTGGGCCAGCTGCATCAAGAGTGAGTGGAACTGCTTCTAACAGGGCCCCTACTGCAAGAACTTTTAACATGACTGTGCAAGATGCCGTGAGGAACACGGATGTGATCGCAGGTACCCTACTACTCAACTCAGTTAATGCGAATGTTTTATTTGATTCGGGAGCTACCAAGTCTTTCATATCTCTAGATTTTGTACGTCAGTTAGGCCTTAAGACAGAACCACTGAGAGACAGATTGCAAGTAGAGATAGCTAATCATGAAATTATTCCTGTTAACCAAGTATGTCCAGGTTGCAACCTAGAGATAGAAGGGCGACACTTTCGAGTAGATTTAATACCTTTTAATTTAGGAGAGTTTGACGTAATAATAGGTATGGATTGGTTGACAACCCATGGAGCTCAGATTGATTGTGTGAAGAAGAAAGTGAGTTTAAGACTGCCAGGGGATGAGGAAGTAGTGTTTAGCGGAAAACGACAAACCCAAAAGTTCCTGACTATGATTCAAGCTAAAAAGCTGTTACGTAAAGGATGCGAAGCCTATTTAGCCTATGTAAAGGATACCAAGAAGGAGGTGCCAAACCTACAGGAAATCCCAGTCGTTAATGAGTTCGCGGACGTATTTCCGGATGATCTTCCAGGACTACCACCTGATAGAGACATCGAGTTCGCTATAGATTTAGTTCCGGGCACGGCCCCAATTTCAAAGGCCCCATATAGGCTAGCCCCAGTAGAGATGAAAGAGTTGGCCACCCAATTGCAAGAGCTGTTGGATAAAGGAATGATAAGACCTAGTGTGTCACCGTGGGGAGCCCCGGTGCTATTCGTGAAAAAGAAGGATGGCAGTATGAGATTATGCATAGACTACAGGGAGTTGAATAAGGTGACCATAAAGAATAAGTATCCTTTGCCCAGAATAGATGACCTGTTTGACCAACTAAAGGACGCGGTTTATTTTTCCAAGATCGATTTGAGAACCGGGTACCACCAGTTAAGGATTAAGCCAGAAGATATACCAAAGACGGCCTTTCGCACCCGGTATGGACACTATGAGTTTTTAGTAATGTCGTTCGGGTTAACGAATTCACCCGCAGCTTTCATGGACTTAATGAATCGAGTCTTCAAGAAGTACCTGGACAAGTGTGTTATAGTCTTCATCGATGACATCTTGATTTATTCCAAGACGAAAGAGGAACATGCAGAGCACTTGAGGATTGTATTGGGAGCATTAAGAGAAGAAAAGTTGTACGCTAAGTTCTCGAAGTGTGAATTTTGGTTGAAGGAAGTTCAGTTTTTGGGGCATGTGATTAGCGAACAAGGCATTCTAGTGGACCCAGCCAAAATAGAGGCTGTATCAAATTGGGAGAGACCAACCACTCCGACAGAGGTGAGAAGTTTCATAGGATTGGCTGGCTACTATAGGAGGTTTGTCCAAGACTTTGCCAAGATAGCAGCCCCTTTGACCCGGCTAACTCGCAAGACCGAGAAGTTTGTGTGGACTGAGAAATGTGAAGAAAGCTTCCAAGAGTTGAAAAAGAGGTTGGTGACAGCACCAGTACTAGCCCTACCTGATGATAAGGGAGATTTTGTGATTTATAGCGACACGTCCCATAAAGGTTTAGGGTGTGTGCTTATGCAGCACGGTAAGGTGATTGCGTATGCGTCCAGACAACTTAAGGAATATGAGATAAGATACCCCACCCATGATTTGGAATTAGCAGCGATAGTTTTCGCTTTGAAGATCTGGAGACATTATCTTTACGGAGAAAGGTGTGAAATCTACACGGATCACAAGAGCTTAAAGTACATATTCACTCAGAAAGAGTTAAACATGAGGTAGAGGAGATGGTTAGAGCTAATCAAGGATTATGATTGTGAGATTCATTATCACCCAGGGAAGGCCAACGTAGTGGCCGATGCACTTAGCCGAAAGGAGAAGCTTAAGATGATAACGTCAGTGGACGAATTGATCAAGGATCTCGAGAGGCTGGAGATTGAGGTGAGGTTACCAGGAATTGGCCAAGAGAGTCTAATGGAAATAAAAGTCCAACCACCGCTATTGGAAAAGATTAAGTTATGCCAGGAAAAGAAGATAGAAGAAGAAAAGAATTCGATGGAGAAAATTTTGACTGGCGAAGAAATTAGGTGTGAGAAGGACGGGAATGGAATTATGAGGTACGCATCTAGGATATGGATCCCAAACGTTCAAGAATTAAAAGACGAGATTTTGCAAGAGGCTCATAGTTCAAGGTATTCGATTCACCCTGGAGGCACCAAGATGTATAGGGATTTGAAGGAGTATTATTGGTGGCCAAATATGAAGAAGGACGTAGCAGAGTGGGTAAGTAAATGCTTGACCTGTCAAAGAGTGAAGGCCGAACACCAGAGGCCCAGTGGATTGTTGCAACCCTTAGAAATACCCGAGTGGAAGTGGGAACAGATTGCGATGGACTTTGTGGTCGGATTACCAAGGACCAAGACTAATCATGATGCCATTTGGGTAATTATTGATAGATTGACCAAGTTAGCACATTTTCTTCCAATCAACGAGAGATACACCGTCGACAAGCTGGTGGATATTTACTTAAAGAAGATTGTGGTTAGGCATGGGGTTCCTGTGAGCATTGTATCAGATAGAGACCCAAGATTCAACTCCAGGTTCTGGAGGAGTTTTCAGGATTGTGTGGGGACTAAGTTAAACATGAGTACTGCATACCATCCCCAAACAGACGGACAGAGTGAGAGAACCATCCAGACCATCGAGGACATGTTGAGAGTATGCGCCATAGACTTCAAGGGAAGTTGGGACGACCACTTGCCATTGATCGAATTTTCCTACAACAACAGTTACCATGCGAGTATAGGCATGCCCCCATATGAAGCTTTGTATGGACGAAGATGTCGATCTCCCTTGTGTTGGGAAGAAGTAGGAGAGCGGAAGATATTAGGGCCTGAACTGGTCCAACAGACGAGAGAGACTATCGAACTCATAAGAGGACGGCTGGTAGCGGCCCAAGACAGACAGAAGAAGTATGCGGACCAGTCCCGCAAGGATAAAGAATATGAGGTAGGAGAGTTTGTGATGTTAAAAGTTTCACCGTGGAAGGGATTGATGAGATTTGGTAAGAAGGGGAAACTAAGCCCGAGATTTATTGGACCTTTTGAGATCTTGAAACGAGTTGGAAAGTTAGCCTATGAATTGGCTTTGCCTCCGAGCTTACAGCAAGTACATAATGTGTTCCATGTGTCCATGCTACGACCCTATCATACCGACTTCCGACATGTGATAGAACACGATCAAGTAGATCTGCAACCAGACTTAACATATGTGGAGCAACCCGTAGAAATCATGGATAGAAAGGAACAGGTGCTGAGGAACAAGGTTGTCAAATTAGTGAGAGTTTTATGGAGAAACCAGAATGTCGAAGAATCAACATGGGAACTAGAAAGCGCAATGCGTGAAAAGCACCCCCAACTGTTTTCAACCTGATTCCGGGACGGAATCCTTTTAAGGAGGGGAGGCTGTAAGAACCCTAATTTTTGGTAATATTTTATTTTATTTAATATCTAGTGGCAATGTCAATTTGGAACCTTTCTGGTCACCCCTGTTGATTAATAGAATTGATTGTCTGAGAAACTGTGTTGTTGTATTCACTATGTAAGATAAAAAGGGAGATTGTGAAGGCAAGAGTCTTACTGTTAGTGAGATTTATAAAACTTGGGATTTGAGAATGATTAGAGTGTTAAAAGATTTATTAAGAATTATGATAAGGAATTATGGACATTCGAGGAATTTACACAATTAGTACTTAAGGAATTATAAGGGATATCTCTACGCGACAAAATATTATTACGAGAGATTAATTAAGATACGATACGAATTAAAGATTAGATAATAAGAATTGGTGGGAGAATAATATTACAAGGAGTAGTATTGCATGCAAGCCCATGCAACTAAGTAGTTAGAAATCAAGCAAACTAGTTAGCCATTGGAAGATGAATAGTGCTTAGTTACTTGCTTTTCAAAAAGGAGGAGACAACAAGTACTAGTAGCCATACCTATGTGTACCATGCATATACTTACACTAATACATATCACCCAACCTCATCTAATACCACTCATTCACCCAACACCAAAATCAAAACACAAAAACACTCTCCCCCCCCCCTTGAACACAAACTCTCGGCCAAAGACAAAAAGGAAGAAGAAAAATTCTTCTTCCCCCTTTCCCATCACTCATAATTCACACCATAATTCCTAGGTCATCTACATCATCTAGACAAGGTATGTTAGCAATTTCACTCCATTTCATCCACCCAATTTCAAGTTATAAATTGTTAAAGTTTGGATGAATAGTAACCAAGTTTGTTCTTCCTTTAGATCTTGCATTATAAGTGTTGTAGGAGACCATCTAAGGTGTTGTTGAGTTGTGAAAAGCTTACCCAAGGCCATTAGGAGCTCAAGAAGGTATAAAATCACAAACCCTCTTGGTTATGTAGTATTTATAATGATTGGTAGTAGATCCATGTATTTATGAGCTAATCTTGGTTATATATGCATTGGATAGCATGTAGGGCTGTCAAACGGATATTTCGGATACGGATCTGCCAATATCCGAATCCGAATCCGAAATCCGAAATCACTATCCGAATCCGTATCCGAATCCGACGGATATTAGAAAATTATATCCGAATTCGAATCCGACGGATATTATCCGGATACGGATAATATCCGAATCCGAATATCCGAATTTTGAATTTTTTTAAAAAATCCGAATATATCCGAAAATCCGAAAATCTGAATATCCGAATATCCGAATCATTTAAAAAAAAAATTAAAAAATAACAATTTATTTCCATTTAAGCATAGTAAAATAGAATAAACACTTAGGTTAAGCATTTCACAAGCAAATGATAACGTACGTATGTGTAATTTACTTATTAATGTAAATATCTTTACTTATTAATGAATTAAATAATTAAATTTTAATACATAAATAATATATTATAAATATTAAATTATTAATTATATATTCTAAAAAGTATATATATATATATATATATATATATATATATATATAAATTTTCGGATATCGGATATTTCGAATACGGATATGCGCATATCCGTATCCGCTATACGAATTCGGATACGAATAATATCCGTTTTCTTTCGAATACGGATATTATCCGTTTTTTTCGGATTCGGTATCGAATTTTTCGGTCGGATATTGGATTTTTCGGATTTTTTTGACAGCCCTAATAGCATGGATCTTGAATTTTGATGTTGAGATTATGACTTTTATGACTATGGATAGTATATATATCACCATGAGTGTTATGAACCATGATTTGAGGGTATTAAGTGTTGGTTGTATGGTGGAATTGTGGAAAATGATTGATCTAAGTAGTATGTTCATGCTGAGTTTTTCCAGGAGCAATGACCTGTATTGTGACACGGGTTTGAACCCCCAAATGTTGTCCCCTGATGTCCTACCTTATATTGTTGGAAAGATAATTGAATGTAGTTTCTGGAAATGTAAGGTTCATGGCTAGGTGATGTGCAGATTTTAAGTTATGGCCGGAGGAGTGAATTGTGTTTCTGGACTATGGACTGCACTAAGTGACCCCCTTGTGAACCTTGTTTAAACTCCTAGAAATTTATGTGGGATCATGGAAAATTTAGAGAAGCTAGGAAATACAGTGTTGAAGGCTGCCCAAAAAGAATTGGATTAAAATACGAATTTTTGAATTTTATAAAAATTCTAGAGTAAATTTCGCGCAAGGGAAAAAGTCGTTAGTGGAGCATAATTCTAGGAGTAATGGTTATGGTTCGAATGTGGTAACTAAATTAAGTCGAATAAGTGACGAGCGTAATCGAGTGATGACATGGACCTATAGAGGGGATAGAGTGTCATAAGACAAAGTCATTAAGTTAATTTCGTACCCCCTAAAACCCCGTAATTAAAGAGATATTGTTAAGGTACTAACGAGCGGTTATTGCTTATGTGTAGATCGTTCCACTCCGCACGCTCGACCACCCCAACCAAACCAAGGCAAGTTTACTTTTCAAAACTTATACATATACAAGGACTTTCACTGTTATGTTTGTAGTTTTCAATTATATCAAATGCTATGTTTATCGAAGTATTGATGCAATTGAGATTGTATAAGTACATATATGCTTGTACCCCTTGAACTTAGAATAAAATGTTTTCTTCGGACAACGACTCTAGCAATAGAGGTCGTAGCAGTCCGTGTATATCTATTGACCGGGGAGCGGTATATTATTATATCGTATCTAGATTGTGAAAACCCGAAGGGTCATTCGGGAAGTATCGTATACTCAAGTAATTATTTTATATCTTCGTAAATACTCAAATTACCTATCTTGGATTAAAAGTTTATTTAATTAAATAATTATTTTATTAATTATTAATATTAAATCTTAAAATATTAATTATTAATTATTATTCTCTATTTTAAAAACAAAGCTAATCCAAGATACCTTTAGTACCTTCAAACTCGAACTTTTTCGAACTCAAAACATTTTTGAAAACCCCCGGTCAGGTTCTGCTTCTTGTATGATTTCAAGAATTATCGGTCGACTGATGTCGAACCACAATTACTCTGTTTTCAATCAAAATCAAGATTTTAAAAGAAAAAGAAAAAGGGACTCTGGCAGGTGTGGGAACCGTTGACGAACGATTCCCGGGATGTGTAAGCGGCCGTGAGCCAGGCGGTCCATCACTTATTATTCCGGCCCAGGTGTTGCCGAAGGATGATTACGGATGTAGTTTTCATCGAGGGTGATTACGGATGTAGTTTTCACTCGGGGATAGTTACGGATGTAGTTTCTATCCTTCTACCGGTAGAGAAGACCCGCGGATTACTGGACTCGGATGTGGCGACTGATCATCGTCAATCCCTGTCAGGTTTTATGTTTTCTTTAAGTCCCATTCCTCCACTTTGGAAAAATGCTTTGACACTGCATCTTAGGCCTATGTGCCAGTTGCCGATAGTGTCCTATTTTGATGAGAAAGATGTTGACTTTATGCAGTAGCTAGAACTGCAAGGTTATTTTGAAAACAAGGGCACGTACTGGTGCACCTTTGAAATTTACCAATAATGACAAGTGATTTTATAACTGATTGGTACAACGAGTTTAATGACTGTTATACATATGAAACGTTATATTGCTTACCTTATACATATATTCTTGCTGAGCTATAGTTGCTCACTCTTGCTTGTTTTCAAATTTTACAAACACAACAGCTAAGAGAAATGGCAAGAACCTGTCAGACTGTTCGAAAGCAGGTGACTAGACCCCAGGCTGCAGTTGAGATTCCACCGGTAGGCCCCATTAGCCGGATTGGTTGGCAACTTTTGTTAGTACATTTTATTTATAAGTATGACCTGTGCAAGGCAGTGTACCGTAACAAACTTTCAAGCCGCCAACTTCGCTTCATATCGAAGTGTTGCTGGTAGCATAAATGCTATTTAATTCGGTCTGTAATAACTCTAAAACTTTTACTTCTGCTTATTCAAATGTATGACGTTTCTGAGACTCTAACCTGTGTGTGTGTGTGTGTGTGTGTGTGTGTGCGGTGTGAGTTTATTGTGGGGTCGATGGCTGTTTATTATTATTATGTGCAAGAACAAGTATGTTATTAATGGAAAATGGACCGTGAGCGCCTAGATCTCCGACCCCGGATCTGGGGGCGTCACATGAAATTTTGGGAATAACATTAAAAATGATGGATCTTGATGCCCGTACGGTTAGGTAGTCGAGAAATATTTTTTTAAAAAATAGAATCCTTAAACCCTGACGAAACCCTGTTTAGGGGTTCCGGTCAAAGTACTAGTTGATCGTTCAATTACCCAATCAAATAAATTTTTTTTTTTGAAATTTTGGGAATAACATTAAAAATGATGGATCTTGATGCCCGTACCGTTAGGTCGACGAGAAATATTTTTTACAAAATCGAATCCTTAAACCTTGACGAAACCCTGTGTAGGGGTTCCGGTCAAAGTACTAGTTGACCATTGAATTACGCAATCAAATAATTTTATTTTTTTATTGAAATTTTGGGAATAACATTAAAAATGATGTATCTTGATGCCCGTACGGTTAGATCGTCGAGAAATATTTTTTAAAAAATAGAATCCTTAAACCCTGACGAAACCCTATTTAGGGGTTTCGGTCAAAGTATTAGTTGACCATTGAATTACCAAATCAAATATTTTTTTTTTGAAATTTTGGGAATAACATTAAAAATGATGGATCTTGATGCCAGTACGGTTGGGTCGTCGAGAAATATTTTTTTAAAAATAGAATCCTTAAACCTTGACGAAACCCTGTTTAGGGGTTCCGGTCAAAGTATTAGTTTACCGTTCAATTACCCAATCTATTAATTTTTTTGTGAAATTTTGGGAATTACATTAAAAATGATGGATCTTGATGCCCGTACGGTTAGGTCGTCGAGAAATATTTTTTTAAAAAATCGAATCCTTAAACCCTGACGAAATCCTGTTTAGGGGTTCCGGTCAAAGTACTAGTTGACCGTTCAATTACCCAATCAAGTAATTTTTTTTTTGAAATTTTGGGAATAACATTAAAAATGATGGATCTTGATGCCCGTACGGTTGGGTCGTCGAGAAATATTTTTTTAAAAATAGAATCCTTAAACCTTGACGAAACCCTGTTTAGGGGTTCCGGTCAAAGTATTAGTTTACCGTTCAATTACCCAATCTAGTAATTTTTTTGTGAAATTTTGGGAATAACATTAAAAATGATGGATCTTGATGCCCGTACGGTTAGGTCGTCGAGAAATATTTTTTAAAAAAATAGAATCCTTAAACCCTGACGAAACCCTGTTTAGGGGTTCCGGTCAAAGTACTAGTTGATCGTTCAATTACCCAATCAAATAAATTTTTTTTTTTGAAATTTTGGGAATAACATTAAAAACGATGGATCTTGATGCCCGTACAGTTAGGTCGAGGAGAAATATTTTTTACAAAATCGAATCCTTAAACCTTGACGAAACCCTGTGTAGGGGTTCCGGTCAAAGTACTAGTTGACCATTGAATTACGCAATCAAATAATTTTATTTTTTTATTGAAATTTTGGGAATAACATTAAAAATGATGTATCTTGATGCCCGTACAGTTAGGTCGTCGAGAAATATTTTTTAAAAAATAAAATCTTTAAACCCTGACGAAACCCTATTTAGGGGTTTCGGTCAAAGTACTAGTTGACCATTGAATTACCAAATCAAATATTTTTTTTTTGAAATTTTGGGAATAACATTAAAAATGATGGATCTTGATGCCCGTACGGTTGGGTCGTCGTGAAATATTTTTTTTAAAATAGAATCCTTAAACCTTGACGAAACCCTGTTTAGGGGTTACGGTCAAAGTATTAGTTTACCGTTCAATTACCCAATCTAGTAATTTTTTTATGAAATTTTGGGAATAACATTAAAAATGATGGATCTTGATGCCCATACGGTTAGGTCGTCGAGAAATATTTTTTAAAAAAATCGAATCCTTAAACCCTGACGAAATCCTGTTTAGGGGTTCCGGTCAAAGTACTAGTTGACCGTTCAATTACCCAATCAAGTAATTTTTTTTTGAAATTTTGGGAATAACATTAAAAATGATGGATCTTGATGCCCGTACGGTTGGGTCGTCGAGAAATATTTTTAAAAAAATAGAATCCTTAAACCCTGACGAAACCCTGTTTAGGTGTTCCGGTCAAAGTATTAGTTGACCGTTCAATTACCCAATCTAATAATTTTTTTTTGAAATTTTGGGAATAACATTAAAAATGATGGATCTTGATGCCCGCACGGTTAGGTCGTCGAGAAATATATTTTTTAAAAATAGAATCCTTAAACCCTGACGAAACCCTGTTTAGGGGTTCCGATCAAAGTACTAGTTGATCGTTCAATTACCCAATCAAATACTCCCTCTGTTCCAAAAAACCATTCTGGTTTTGACTTTGGGAACTATTCATTATAAGCGATTGACTACTAATTTACGCATAATTTATAAGATAAAATATAGTCATGAGTTATCTTGTTGGATTCGTATTTGTTAGTACTTTAATACAGTGAAGTTTTTATATTTAATACTTATACGAAATTAAAGATATTAACGATTAAAAGTGTGCATTGGCAAACGTGTCCAAAGTAAACAGGAAACGTTTTTAGGAACGGAGGGAGTAAATTTTTTTTTGGAAATTTTGGGAATAACATTGAAAATGATGGATCTTGATGCCCGTACGGTTAGGTCGACGAGAAATATTTTTAAAAAAATCGAATCCTTAAACCCTGACGAAACCCTATGTAGGGGTTCCGGTCAAAGTACTAGTTGACCGTTGAATTACCCAATCAAATAATTTTTATTTTTTTATTGAATTTTGGGAATAACATTAAAAATGATGTATCTTGATGCCCGTACGGTTAGGTCGTCGAGAAATACTTTTAAAAAATTAGAATCCTTAAACCTTGACGAAACCCTGTTTAGGTGTTCCGGTCAAAGTATTAGTTGACCGATCAATTACCCAATCTAATAATTTTTTTTTTAAAATTTTGTGAATAACATTAAAAATGATGGATCTTGATGCCCATACGGTTGGGTCGTCAAGAAATATTTTTTTAAAAATAGAATCCTTAAACCTTGATGAAACCCTGTTTAGGTGTTCCGGTCAAAGTATTAGTTGACCGTTCAATTACCCAATCTAATAATTTTTTTTTGAAATTTTGGGATTAACATTAAAAATGATGGATCTTGATGCTCGCACGGTTAGGTCGTCGAGAAATATTTTTTTTAAAAATAGAATACTTAAACCGTGACGAAACCCTGTTTAGGGAAGCCGATCAAAGTACTAGTTGACCGTTCAATTACCCAATCAATTAAAAAAAAATTGGAAATTTTGGGAATAACATTAAAAATGATGGATCTTGATGCCTGTACGGTTAGGTCGATGAGAAATATTTTTTAAAAAATCGAATCCTTAAACCGTGACGAAACCCTGTATAGGGGTTCCGGTCAAAGTACTAGTTGACCGTTGAATTACCCAATCAAATAATTTTTATTTTTATTGAAATTTTGGGAATAACATTAAAAATGATGCATCTTGATGCCCGTACGGTTAGGTCGTCGAGAATTACTTTTTAAAAAATAGAATCCTTAAACCCTGACGAAACCCTATTTAGGGGTTCCGGTCAAAGTACTATTTGACCATTGAATTACCAAATCAAATAATTTTTTTTTAGGTCGACGAGATATATTTTTTAAAAAATCCAATCTTTAAACCTTGACGAAACCCTTTTTAGGGGTTCCGGTCAAAGTACTAGTTGACCGTTGAATTACCCAATCAAGTAATTTTTTTTTGAAATTTTGGGAATAACATTAAAAATGATGGATCTTGATGCCCGTACGGTTGGGTCTTCGAGAAATATTTTTTTAAAAAATAGAATCCTTAAACCCTGACGAAACCCTATTTAGGGGTTACAGTCAAAGTACTAGTTGACCGTTCAATTACCCAATCAAATAAATATTTTTTTGAAATTTTGGGAATTACAGTAAAAATGATGGATCTTGACGCCCGTACGGTTAGGTCGTCGAGATTTTGTTTTTTAAAAAATTGAATCCTTTAACCCTGATGAAACCCTGTTTAGGGGTTCCGGTCAAAGTACTAGTTGACCTTTGAATTACCCAATCAAATAATTTTTTTTTTTTGAAATTTTGGGAATAACATTAAAAATGATAGATCTTGATGGCCGTACGGTTAGGTCGACGAGAAATATTTTTTTAAAAATAGAATCCTTAAACCTTGACCAAACCCTATTTAGGGGTTCCGGTCAAAGTGCTAGTTGACAGTTTAATTTCCCAATATATTTTTTTTAAAAATTTTGGGAATAAAATTAAAAATGATCGATCTTGATGCACGTACGGTTGGGTCGTCGAGAAATATTTTTTAAAAAATCGAATCCTTAAACCCTAACAAAACCCTGTTTAGGGTTCCAGTCAAAGTACTAGTTGACCGTTGTGTTAGATATTGATTCAAGTGATGATCAGGATCTGGGCGTTACTGATCAGATATTGTTGCTGATGTCATCAGTACAACGTCAGTATTTGGGTAGATCAGGATTACAAGCAGATTTACATTAGTCCAGAGATTATGGGAAGATTGATTTGTCGGTTCCTGAATTATAGGAATGCAGCTATCATTCAAGATATGTATTAAAAGTCGTATGTAATTGATTTGATAAATCTTGTAAATGATAGAGAAGCTATGTACACTATATAGACACACGAGTTATTCTGTAACCTAGCAGCTCTTAAGAACATAAGGTTTTCTTAAGAGAGTTTGTAACAGTTTTATATCAGAATTAATAAAGCTGTTATTGATTCATACTTGTGTTATTAAGTCGAAAATCTATACAATTGTATTCAACCCCCCTTCTACAATTGTTATTTACTGGGCAACAATTGGTATCAGAGCGAAACTGATTAATATTAATCAGAAACGATCTTAAGATGTCGACAAGCAAGTATGAAAGCATCAAAATTCCAATTCTCAAGAAAACTGAGTATCCAACATGGAAGGTGAAAATGCTGATGTATCTGGAAGCAACTGATCCAGATTATCTTGATAGGATCAATGATGGACCATTTCTTCCAACAAGATTAGTTGCAAGAACAGAGACTGTTGCTGAACACTATGTCATTAAGGCAAAGAGTGAGTGGACGACAGAGGAAAAGGCTCAAGTACTCAAAGATGCAAAGGTAAAAAATATTTTGCATAACAGTCTTGATAATGTCATGTCAAACAGGGTAATAGCATGCAAGACTGCAAAGGAAATTTGGGATACTTTGGAAACTCAATGCCAAGGTACTGAATCTATCAAAAGAAACAGAAGGGCTCTGTTGATTCAGGAGTATGAGCAGTTCGATGCTAAATCTGATGAAAGCTTTACTGATATGTATGATAGATTTTTGACATTACTGAACAATCTATCACTAGTTGGCAAAGAATATGATCTAGAGGACTCAAACACCAAGTTTCTCAGAGCTCTAACTGAGGTGTGGGATACTCAAGCTTCAATCATAAGGCATCAATATGATTTGAAGATGCTGTCTCTTGATGAAGTTTATGGGATGCTTAGAACTTATGATCTTGAGGTTCAACAAAGAAAGAATAAGAAGAATGTCAAGACAAAATCTGTTGCTTTGAATGTTGAATCAAAATCAAAGGGAAAAGTTGAGGAGGTTTCTAGCAGAAAGAGTAGAGTGGAAGAGTCAATTCCTGATGACTCATCATCAGATACTGATACTGAGTCTGATTCTGATACTGATGATGACTCTACTGATTCTAATATAATGGAAATGGTTGCTATGATAGTCAAGGGCTTCAAGAAGATGAAGTTCAGAAAGGCTAGGAAGCAAGGGAAATTTCAGAAGAGAACCTTCAATGCTGACAAAAACAGGTACAAGAAGAAAGAAGATAAAAGCAGCAAATTTGACAAGTCAAAAATTAGATGCTATAACTGTGATGGAATGGGTCACTTTGCAACTGAGTGCAAGAAGACCAAAACCAAAGCTCTCATTTCTTCAAGCAAGGATTGGATGGACTCATCATCTGACTCTGAAGAAGAGAAAGTGAATTATGCTTTGATGGCTAAAACTGATGAGACTTCTGCTGGTGAAAATAAGGTATCTGAAATTTTGTTTGATTTTGATACTAATAATGTCTCTGAGCTAAGATCTTTTTTAAAATCTCTGTATATTAGTTTTAGGAGTCAATCTTTTGAAAATACTAGAATAAAATCTGAAATGGCAGAGGTTGTTAAGAGAAATGATCATCTAGAAGCTGAGTTAGTTTTCTTGCAGGAAGTTCAAGCAGAATGTGATAATGCTAAACACATGAAACTTGAAATAGAGTTTAAATGTAATGAACTTGAAATGCAACTTAAAGAGGCAAATGAAAAACTCAGAACCTGGACACATTCTGGAACAAAAACTCATGAAATTATTACTGATAAAAACTGGAAAGAGTGTCTAGGTTATAAGCCAGAGAATGAGAAAAAGGACAAAGAAAAGGTTGTTTCATCTAATCCAGGAAGAGTTATAGTTGATGACTCAACAAATCCAAAAACCTACAGATATGTCACAGACAGTACTAAAACCAAATTAAAACCTGTTAATTATGTGTATCCAGAAAATTCCAAATCTACTTCAGATAAGGGATCCACTTCTACACATCATTCTGAGAGTAGAACTGTCAAAAACAAGAATGTAGGTCTTTTGTCTAAGAAACAATTAAGGGATAGAATCTGTGAAGTAACAGATAGGAAGAAAGCTCCAACTGTCAAAAGGAACAGGAATGGTAAAGTTGGAATAAACAAGGAGAATAATTATAAGTATATTCCAAATGCACCAAGGAAAGTATGCTTTAACTGTGGTAACTCTAATCATCTCGCTATTGATTGCAGGAGGAGTAAAAAGAAGGCTACTGTAGTTCCTAAGTCTAACATTAGGAATAAATCAGTATTTTATAAACCACAAAATCCTTGTTTCCATTGTGGCAGTGAATGGCATTCTATTTATACATGTGAAGAATACCATAATTTGTACTATAATTATTATGAGCCTTTGCCTAAGTTCAATAAAAGTGCAAATTTTGGAAAAACAAAGAACTTGAACACTAAGCATGCATCTGTTAAGGAAAAGACTAATTCTGATGGACTCAATCCTGATGAAAGTGTTTTTACAAGAAAATCTTCTGCTGCTAAAAATGTTAAGTTGCATGAAAAGAGAACCCAACAAGTGTGGGTTCTTAAAAATTCTAACTGAGTTCTTTGTGATTCTGATTGCAGGGTAAAAAGAAAAATGTGTTAGTCATGGATAGTGGATGCTCTGTGCACATGACTGGAGACAAAACCTTGCTATCAGAATTTGAGGAGAAGGCTGGCCCAACTGTGTCTTATGGAGATGGCAACATTGGACAAACTTTGGGATATGGCAGTATTGTAATTGGAAATGTCATCACTGAAAAAGTAGCTCTGGTGAAAGGACTCAAACACAATCTATTAAGTGTTAGTCAAATCACAGACAGAGGTTATCGTGTCAATTTCAATGATACTCATTTTGAAGTTATCAGCAAATCTTCAGGGAAGGTTGCATTAACTGGTCAAAGACATGGTAACATTTATGAAGCCAACATTCACACCAATACTGATAATCCAGCTACATGCCTCATCAGCAAAGCTTCTGTAGATGAAAGTTGGAATTGGCATAAGAAGCTTTCTCATCTCAACTTCAACAATATAAATGAGTTGGTTAAGAAAGACTTGGTAAGAGGATTACCAAAGGCATTGTATACTCCTGATGGACTCTGTGATGCTTTTCAGAAGGCTAAACAGAGAAGGACATCATTCAAGAGTAAATCTGAATCCTCAATTAATGAACCATATCACATGCTTCACCTTGACTTGTTTGGACCAGTGAATATTATGTCCATCAGTAAGAAAAGGTACACTCTAGTCATTGTTGATGAATATACTAGATTTACTTGGGTTTATTTTCTGCACAGAAAAGATGAAACTGCTGAAATACTGCTGGACCATGTAAGGCTCATTGAAACTGGCACAAAATACAAAGTCAAAATCCTGAGAAGTGATAATGGGACTGAATTCAAGAATTCAGCAATGGAAGAGTTCTGCAAATACAAAGGAATAGTTCAACAATTCTCTGCTCCTGGCACACCTCAGCAAAATGGAGTAGTTGAAAGAAAGAACAGGACTCTTATTGAAGATGGCAGAACTATGTTGGAGGAAGCTAAACTACCAATATATTTCTGGGCAGAAGCAGTCAACACAGCATGCTACACTCAGAACATCACCTTAATCAATAGACATGGTGTGACTCCTTATCAGATGATTAAAGAAAAGAAGCCAAGTTTGAAGCATTTACATGTGTTTGGCTACAAGTGCTTTGTTCTAAGACCTCATCCTGAACAGCTAGGAAAATTTGAGACTAAAGCTGATGAGGCCATCTTTATTGGCTATCCAACAACAAGAGCCTTTAAAATCTACAATCTAAGAACAAAGACAGTCATGGAGTCTATTAATGTATCTTTTGATGATAAAAAGATAATAGGGATAACAGAAGACTCTCATGATAGTTTGATCTTTGCAAATGAAGCTACCAAGAATTCTGATGAAGTCATGTCAGATACTGATACTCTATCAGATCCTGACGACCGATCAATTCCTGATCGAACACCAGATACTGATAATGACTCAAATAATGCAAATGCTGAGGGGGAGCAAGAGCAAGACATCACCAGTACTGATACAACTCAAACATCAAGTAGAGACTCATCAGAAACAGATTCAAGTGACAATCCTGACAGTATATCAGGAAGAGATAGCACTATCTCAGGGGGAGCTTCTAGCAATTCTAGTTCTTTTGAAGATAACACCAATCCAGGGGGAGCATCCAGTTCAAGAAATGACTTACCATCAGCAAGGAAATGGAATAAAAGTTATACTCCTGATTTAATTATTGGGAATCCTGAAGCAGGTGTTAAGACAAGAAGTGTAACTCAGAATGAATGTTTATATAATAACTTTCTGTCAAAGGAGGAGCCTAAGAAAGTTGAAGATGCACTTAAGGATGCTGATTGGGTAACAGCTATGCAAGAAGAACTGAATGAGTTTGAAAGAAATGAAGTCTGGAAACTAGTACCAAGGCCAAAGGGTAGGTCTATTGTGGGTACAAAGTGGGTATTCAGAAACAAGACAGATTCAGATGGCATAATTGTGAGGAATAAAGCAAGGCTAGTAGCAAAGGGGTATTCTCAATAGAAAGGAATAGATTATGATGAGACTTTTGCTTCTGTTGCAAGACTAGAGGCCATCAGAATTTTTCTGGCCTATGCAGCCCACAAGAAGTTCAAAGTATTCCAGATGGATGTGAAAAGTGCATTCCTCAATGGAGAATTGGAAGAGGAGGTATATGTTGAGCAACCTCCTGGCTTCATTGATTCCAAATATCCAGATCATGTCTATAGACCGGATAAAGCACTTTATGGACTAAAGCAAGCTCCAAGAGCCTGGTATGAAACTCTGGCTCAATTCTTACTGGAAAGTGGATTCAATAGAGGTACAATTGATAAAACCTTGTTTTATTTGAATCATGGTAAGGATTTGCTGTTAGTTCAAATATATGTTGATGATATCATTTTTGGGTCAACTAACTCTAAGCTGTGTGAGAAGTTTTCTAAGCTAATGCAGTCTAGATATCAAATGAGCATGATGGGAGAAATGAGTTATTTCTTAGGTTTGCAAGTTAAACAGACTGATAATGGGATTTTTATCAATCAGTCAAAGTATACAAAGAATTTGTTGAAAAAGTTTAACATGCAAGATAGCTCTACAGTTTCAACTCCTATGGCTACAGCTACAAAGCTTGATCCTGATCAAGGAACAGAGGTAGATGTAACCAACTACAGAGGGATGATTGGCTCACTCTTATATCTAACTGCTAGCAGACCAGATATCATGTATGCAACCTGTCTATGTGCAAGATTTCAAGCAAATCCCAAGGAACCACATCTCATTGCAGTGAAAAGGATTTTCAGGTATCTTAAGGGCACTTCTTCCCTCGGCCTTTGGTATGCTAGAGAATCAGACTTTAGTTTATGTGGTTACTCAGATGCTGATTTTGCAGGATGCCAAATAGACAGGAAAAGTACTTCAGGCAGTTGTCAGTTTCTTGGTGGAAGATTAGTTTCTTGGTTTAGTAAAAAGCAAAAGTCTATCTCAACATCAACTGCAGAAGCTGAGTACATTGCTGCTGGAAGCTGTTGTGCTCAGATCATGTGGATGAGAAATCAGCTAATGGACTATGGTTTGTCATTTTCAAAAATACCTATTTATTGTGATAACCAAAGTGCTATTGCCATGATAGGAAATCCAGTTCAATATTCTCTTACTAAGCACATCAGTATCAGGTATCACTTCATAAGAGAACAAGTACTGGAAGGGACAATTGAACTTCATTTTGTTTCTACTGATCAACAGTTAGCTGATATATTCACCAAGCCACTACCTGAGACTACTTTTACAAAGTTGGTGAACGAACTTGGAATGGTAAACTATGGGAGTTCTTGAAAGAAAGAAGTCATCAGATACTGACGACTTGGAAATACTGATGGAAAGTCAATCCTGACAGTGGTCAACGTCGAATCCTGATGCGACGGTTCGATTATCAGTATTATGTTCAGAATCTAATTGTCTTCGTTTTATTTCAATTTCCTGATTCAAACTATGATTAATGTTATTGAACTCCTGATAATGTGATTACTTTAATTAGTCCTCATATTTATTTCTCATATTATATCTCAGCTCATAACATGATAAATCATGAAAACATTGAATAGAATAGAGAAACTGAATTTTTAATTGATAATAAGAAAGAGATTACATGCAAAATATCACATATTTTTGTTCTCTATCTACTAATCTATTCAACATGAAAAGAAAAAGTGCAGTCCAAACCACTCCATTGTTAGCAGCCATCCCAGATCCCATCTTTGCCACTTTGTATGGATGGAAGTTGAAAGGGATAAGGTTATTTTTGCTGACATATTCATTAACAATGGTTGGGAGTGTTGGATGAGGATGCTTTAGAGGAAAGCCAATCCAATGTTGCTTGAAGAGCAGCATCGATATCGATTACTCTTGCAGGTTTTTCCTTCTCAATCTCGTCAAGACAAGCATCCATCTGAAGCCACAATGTCTCGAGCTGCCTTTCCTGGTCAAACGCTTCAAACTCTTCATGAGTATAGCTAAAGATGTCTCTTTTCTCTACGAGATGGAGATTCTTTACTTTGATGGTAAGGTTCGACATTGTTGTAAAATTTTGCTGTGAAGGGTTTCTCTTATTTTTTTTAGGAGAGAACGAAGGGTTAAAGAAATAATGGACAAAGCTGAAGATATTAAATAGAGATGAGCAAGTAACGAGGACTGGAAACGGTTCGAATTCTGGTTTCTTAGTACCAAAATAATACGAGCGCGTGTGTTTCACTCAATCAATACATATAGTTACATATGGTAAGTCGTGACGCGTGCAATAATTACCACTCTCTCACATAATTTGGTCCATTACTCAAGTATGCACGAATAGATTACTGACACCTGTTTTTGAGAAATCATTAGTATTGTCTAAATATCAATTTAGTTTTCTAATTGATTTATTATTCTCAAAACTATCAGTAAAATATCATCTCTCTATCTCTGCTCTCTCAAACCCTAATTTCAAAATTAGCACAACTCTCGTGTTTGCAATTTCAATGGAGAAATCATCTTTCATTAACTGCAAGGTCGTAATCAATGGAGTTACGTTTAACACAAATAACTTCACTGCAGTTCTAGATCATCAGGACTTGCCCAATGATTTCCACATTATACAGGACTTTTTGGCCTCAAGCCCAATAAATTATGCTCTAACCCAACCTGCCAAGATATCTTTTTAGTCTGTAATGCAGGTTTGGAACACAAGTGTCTTTGGGAAAGGACTTCCATCAGAAAAGCCGCAAATGAGCTTTGAGTATAATAATGTTACGTACTATGAGACTCCTGAGATTGTCGCTGAAGCTCTACACTTACCATCAATTATTGGTAAGCCGGTATTCAAAGTTCCTGATTCAAGACTCCTTGAGTATGTTGTAAGTTTGGGTTACAATGGAGCACCAAAGAAGTTTGGAGAGCTCTACAGAACAAAGCTTAAGAAGGAATGGAATTTCTTCTTTGACACTATCAGCAGATGTTTCTTGAATAAAGTGTCAAATTTTGATGCTTTACCCACAGGTTCAGCCAAAATTGGGTATTCTCTAATTCATGATCTCTCATTTGATTATGGGTCTTTTATACTAAAGGCATTAAGTGAAAGAAAAGCAGATAAATGTGGTTATGTTTGCTTTCTTAGATTTTTCCAATTAATATTCTCTCACTTATGTCCTGATGCTGTTTTTGAGAATGATACAATTTTGCCAATATGTAAAATCTCAGAAAACAATATAAAGAGTCTAATAAATTCTGATAAAGCAAATAGGTTTGATTGAACTCCATACATTCCTGATGAAGTATGGTCTCTTTTAAGACAGAGAATGCCTATTCAATATGGCCCAGCAACTGGTGCTATGGGACAGGACCTTACACATCCTATTCCTGACACAAGCACACAACCTAAACACTCTTCTAAATAGTCAACCACCTATGATGTCTCACAAAAGGCATCAGTTGTAAAATCAAAGAAATTAGCTAGATCTGATGTGTTTGAGAGGCAATCAGGATCAAAGGATTTCTCCACTCCAACTCACTCTCAAATGAAGTTACAAGGGGGTGAACAAGGGGTCCTGGGTCCAGGAGTAAAGAGGAAAGTTAATCAGAGAGTTGATTTTGATTCTGATTCTGATGATGACACAGTGCCTATATTAGTTTTGATGAAGAAAAAGATTGATGCTGTTGAAACTAAAGAAGTGGCTGTCTTTGAGAAGCCAGAGAAAAGAAGAAGATTAATCAACAAAGGCAAATTTGTTGTTCCCATAGAATTACAGAATCTTACTGATGCTATGGAGAGCAATCCTGATGTCTCTACTATTCAAGATGGATCATCAGTTCCTGTCACTATTGTCAATCCTGACATCTCTACTCCTGATAATTCACCTGTGAAGGCTGTTGAGATCTCTGATTCTCCAGCACCTGTATCTCCAAAGAAAAGAATTATTGAGATGTCTGTTGATCAAGTAAATGCTATTGCTGCTCAGTTTGGTTTAAAACCTTCACCACTTGAAAAGAAAAATGCTGAAGCAAATGTCTTTCATAGACAGAAGAAACAGAGGACTACTATGTCACCTCTGAGAGGATCAAGCCCACAAGAACCTGAACTTCAAAGGAGTTCAGCATCTATTGCAGATCCAGTCACATAAGAACCACCTACTTAAAGTGTGGGTGCAGACATTTATGAAGGAATAGTCCCACAAGAACCACTTTCTCAAAGGGATGGTGAAGACAAGAATATTCCTGCCCCACAAGAACCATCTTCTCAAAGTGAAGATGCTGGCAAAGTCACATCAGTAGGGGAGTTTCCTGACAATGCTCAAGGGGCTTCTGAAATTGAATTTGAAGTAGCTAAAAGTCGGGCAGATAAAGCTGCTCATGATTTGCACATTGCTGAATGTGATGAAGTGATCACTGACACTGCATTTGAGGGAAGCACACAAGAACCTTTGACTCAAAGTGTTAAAGCAGCTTCAAAACCTCAGAGTACACAAGAACCATTGGTAGACAATACTAATGTAAGTCATACTATAATTACAGCTATCAATACTGATGCCAATACTACTGATCCAAGTATTCCTCTTCTTGTTGAGCCTATTTCTTCAAGGCAAATGGATTTGATTCCTACTGTATCAGGTAACACTTTTCTCTCTACTTCCTTTATTACTGATAATATGATTACAGATAGACCTGATATAAGGGACACCTCTATTTGTATGACTTCAGACCACTCTTCTAAGCCACCTCTTATTTCTTCGCATTTGATGAGTCAGAACCTTTCTTGTGAGAATGAGAGTGAACATTTAGAGAAAAAGAAGAGTGATGAGAGGCAGTCTCCTGAACTGGCAAAAGGAGAGGTAGAAAAGAGTGAGAAGTTGTTAACTTCTAGTGAGGTAGCAGTTACTATTGACAGTAACTTAGGTAACACTGTGAGAAGTGATGAGATCACTTTAAAAGAAACGAGAGATTTAGGAAATGTTACTATTCTGTCTGCAGGTCATCAGGATTTACCAGCTACATCTACTGGTGAATTGAAATTGAAAGGTGTTATGCATCCTGATGAGAATGTTGATGATAAGATTCCGACTAATAAATCTGGTTCAAATTCAGATGATGATCCTGATGATGCTGATTATGTTGAAGCACTTTATGTTCAGGCTGTTGTAAGAGCGAGTCTACGTTCTGGTACTCAGGCTCAGGCTTCTTCAAGCAAGTATCCAGAATCTTGCAGTAACAAGGGTGAATACAACAATATTACTCCTGATCATATTCAAGTTCTAAGAAGGTATGAATGGGATACTGAATGGGATAAGCCTACTGCTTCTATAAACTTCACCAATGCTCTCTTTCATTCCACGCATATAGCTTCCAAGTTGTCTAATTCTGATCTCAAGGATCATCTGAAGACTACTACTATCTTGACAAAGGGACTAAAAGATGAGATTGTTTCTGTAAAGAAGCATAATGATCAGTTTCATGCTCGTTTTCTTAAGGATCATTCTGAAGTAAGGTCAATAATATTGAAGAAACTCTCAAACTAATCTTATCTTTCTTTCTTGATGAGGATTCTGATGTCAAAAAGGGGGAGAAGATAGTCAAAACAAAATGCTCACCTAATCCAGTTGTACAAAAGGATGATGATATTTCTGGAAATGATGGTGGTGCTAAGTCACATAAAGTTGAAACCTCTGATGCTGTTTTAGTAACAAAGAGAAGTCAATCTAATACTCAAACTAGGCAGTCAACTCATGTTTCTAGATCTGGTAAGAAGACAGTGACAATAATGGTACAATCTCAGAGTCTAATAGAAGAACAGTTCATGACACCTGGTCAAACTCTGTCAACCATTCCTGAGAATGATGTGTATGTGGAACAGGATGAAGATGCTGCTAATCTGTTTCATGAACTTGACACTGGGGATGGTCGTGTTCTTAAATTGTTTCATAAAGACAAAAGAGTTCAATAGTATCATGCTGAGAAGGCGCTTATCTTAACTACTGGAGAGAATCCAAACATGCCTACTGATGAGTTCTTAGAAGAACAGTACAGGATTCTCGAAGAGATTGCAAGACAAAATGAAGCTCCTGCTGCAAGAAGAGGAAGAGGCAGAGGAGGAAGATATAGAGGTAGAGGAAGAATACCTGCTCAAACAAGTACAAGGCAAACAAGATCTAGTGGAATCAAGTTAAAAGATGTTTCTGAGAATGAAAAGAAGAAAACTCCACTATCTCTTGTACTGACTCCGAATAACAGATTCAATGCTCCTGAAGAAATTGAAGAAGAGATATTGCCTTTAAAAAGAAAGAGCAAGGTTGCTGTTCAATCTACTGTATCTAATAAGAAGTCAATTTTTGTTTCAATTCTTGATGTTGTCTCTGATTCTGGAGAAGCTGAAATTTTAAAAGAACTTAAGATTATTATTCTTAAGGTTGTGGTTGAATTTCACAATATGGAAGTTATTGAAGATACACTGAAGTATGAGCAAGAAAATTTCAGAAGATTTTAAAGAGAAAGTGAAATCAGAGCTAAAGCAAGAGAAGCAGAAAGGATAGGAACCAGAGATTACTTGAAAAATGTTTATGAATCTAACAGGAAGTTATGGTATGATAAAAGTAAATCTGTTCCTGAACATCAGCAGTATTATCCAACAGATGAGAAGAAGAAAAGTAAGAAAAAGGAGAAGAGTGAGTGTGATTATAGGAAACCAATTGTTTTCAAGTCTGCAGGACTGATAACAGAATCTTCTTTGATTAATGAATCTTTATTGATTGTTAAATCAAAGTCTACTGCATTTGTTGCTGAAAATCCACCAAAGTGGGTAAGTATGCAATCTAGTTTGAAGGGATTAGAACCTGGAACAAGAGGAGGTATTGGATATAATAATGCACAGGTTGTTTTTATTGTACAAACTGATCAATATGCTCTAGTTGACAAGATTGGTGATGAGTTAACTGTTAATCATCTCTGGAAACTTGAAGCTATTGCTATCATTGCTGATTGTCATGCTGGTGCTAAGAAGGTAGAAAAGATGTTGTACTTCATGAAAGATAGAAGTGTAAAGAAGATTGCTATTCATGAGTTGTTGTGCAAATCTGCAAAAGAGCTGAAATATGTTCTGTATTTGCTTAGATGTAAAAGCATCAATGCTAAAGAAAGAGAAGTCTACTACAATTGGTCTGTTATGATTTACAGGACAATCAGACAGAGATTTATGGATGGAGAAACGAGGTACGATGGCAATTATATGTTGTAATTCGAGCATCAAAACGCAACGGAAATAGTAAAATTAAATCGAATTCCAAGTCCGGGATCCATGTTTAATGCTTGAATAATCATAGTAGTAAGAATATGTTTACATTTTTGAAGCTTTACGTATTGGATGTCAATTAGAGATCCTAGCTTTCACGATTCTAAACGCTCCTCCTCGAAGCCTCCTCTACGGTATCCACACGAACACCTTCAATGTCCTCTTACGATCTTGATTGGAAGTGAGGTACTAGCCTCCAATGGCAGAGATATGAATATTGGGTTAGGGTTATTCTTTCTTGCGGCTGTATTTTGTTTTTTTTCGTACAAAACTCACCCCCAACTCTTCACCATCCTTATCATTATATAAGGTAGTATGGAGCATAAAGCCCAAGCCAAAAAACCTAGCCCAACTTGATTAATTAAATAATGGAATCATATCCTATTATTTAAATCAATAATAATTAAGTCATACTTAATTATTAAAGTCATATCTCATTTGTATTTTATTATAGCTTAATTAAGTCCCACTTAATTAATATAATAAAATCCAACTAATCATTTAATTAATTTAAATTCATAATTTAAATTAATTCTTCCTTTAAAGTGTTCTATGTGTGTGACCCTGTAGGCTATTATTTAACTGGCAATAATTTTATTCTCCAATAAAATTATAAACAATGAGCGGCATCTAGTAATACATCATTGCTACCCAATTAAATAATATTTAAATCGTGATCCGATAAAACCTTTTGTGATTAATGTTCCCGTGTAATATAATCCCTTTAACCAAATATTATAGATTAAACTTGAGGCATGTTAATTGTCATCCTCTTCATAATTTAATCCGGGTTTACTTGATACATGAGTAGACTATTAAGACAAATCATTATTTGAGCACGGCCATGCATTTTATAGTCTCACTCAATCAAGAGGCCAATAATATCTCTCCTATCTGATAGGAGGGTTAAATCCTTTATCTATCATTCATATTTCTCATACGATTCACAATATACCCGATGTCCACTTTTATCATCACCCGGTCAAAGGTAACTTTTAATGTAGTCAAAGTATATTATCCTCGTATAGAAATATAATGATCTCAAGTCAAAGGATCATTACACCATTATCACTGTGAGTCTTTCTTATGACTTAATTAACATGAAGAATCTCACGGTGGGTCTGTCCAGTACCATGTACCCCTACATGTACCTATGTATTGACTTCAGTATCTCCATACTTATAACCAATGAGATGTGGTTATCAGTCAAAAACATACTAGTCTATTTATGTATTATTATTGTCCTGTATAATAATACTCGACTAGGGACCTTTAAGAATATGATATATTATATAATCTCAAATTCAAGTTATATACTTAAACTATATAATGTGTATCATTATTCTAAGAACATTTATTTTGCTAACAAATATATATCGCAGTAATTAAAGTCATAATAAATACGTTTATTTAATAATCAAATGACATAAAGATTTATCAAGATAAACAATGTATTGCCTCTAGGGCACTTACACTAACAATCTCCCACTTGCACTAGAGCCAATCACCCATGTATCTAATACCCGTGGAACTAGTGTGACTGTCGTGCTTCTGCTGCGAAAGGCCTTTGGTCAGTGAGTCTGCTATGTTATCATTTGTGTGTGCTTTACATATGTGTATATCACCCCTCTCTTGAATGAGGTGAAATCTCCTGAGTATATGTTTGGATCGGGAGTAAGATCTAGGTTCTTTAGCCTATGCAATGGCTCCATTATTATCGCAGCACTAGTCTATGGGATCTGCGATCGATAGAACCACTCCCAATTCAGTAATGAATTTTTCGAATCCAAACATCTTCCTTTGCTGCTTCACAAGCTGCAATGTACTCAGCCTTCATTGTAGAATTAGCGACTTTTTCTTGCTATGAACTCTTATAGCTTACAGTACCTCTGTTTGGACAAAACAAAACCAGACTATGATACAGTATCATCCCGGTCTGTTTGAAACTTGCATCGGTGTAACCTTTTATAACCATTTTCTTTTCTCCTCCATACACCTAGAGTATGCTCGTCATGCTCAAAGCATACGAGACATCAGGACGAGTACATACCATTGCAAATATGATAGATCCAATTGCTGAGGCATATGGAACCTTCCTCATGTCGTCCTTATCATCCAATGATTTTGGACACTGGTCTTTAGAGATCGTTATCTCTTGAGACACGGGGACATATCCCCTTTTACACATTTTGCATACCTAAACGATGCAAAACCTTATCAATGTATGTACTCTGACTTAGACCGATCATCCTTCTTGATCTATCCCTATAGATCCTCATTCCTTGAATGTAGGATGTATCTCCTAAGTCTTTCATAGAGAAGTTGCTCCCTAACCAAGTCTTAACATCCTTTAGAGAAGATATGTCATTCTCCATTAGTAATATATCATCAACATATAATACTATTGAATGCCATATAGCTCCCACTAACCATCTTGTAAACACAAGGAACAAAGCCATACTATTTGACTTCAGGTTCCACTTCAGGTTCAATGTTATTTTGTGGTTCTCGATCTTCATCGAGATCTATAGTTCTCCCACTGTTTCTTTTGGAAACTGATCTCTTTCCATAAAGACAGCATCTCGAGCAGTAAACACTTTCTGCTCAGAGGGATTATAAAATAATACGCCTTTATTTCTTTAGGGTATTCCACAAAATTTTATTCTTCGGATTTAGGTCCAATCTTGTCAGATACTCAACGTTTCACAAAACGCCTTGCATCCCCAAACTTTCATAAAGTTCATGCCTGACCATTTCTCCTCCCATATCTCATATGGAGTCATTTTGAACCTTCTTAATAGGAACACGGTTAAGTGTGAAAGCCGCTGTTTCTAGAGCGTGACCCCAGAAACTAATTGGAAGATCTGCATGACTCATCATCGATCGCACCATGTCCAACAAGGTATGATATCTTTTCTCTAAAACTCCATTCCATTGAGGTGTTCCTGGCGGAGTGAGTTGTGATACAATACCACACTCTTTTAAATACTCTTTAAATTCGGTGCTTAAGTATTCACCCCCACGATCGGATCGTAAGATCTTAATACTTGCACCTCCGCCAATATGCTTCTCTACTTCAGCCTCATATTCTTTGAACTTTTCAAAGAATCGGATTTATTCTTCATAAGATATACATATCCATATCTACTGAAATCATCAGTAAATTTTATGAAGTAGTAATAGCCTCCTCTAGCCATCACACGCATTGGGCCACATACATCACTATGTATTAGCTCCAAACGTTCAATGGCCCTTTAACCCTTACCAGTGAAAGGGGCTTTAGTCATCTTACCAAGCAAACAAGATTCGCATTCAGAGTATGATTCAAAATCAAACTTATCCAAGTATCCATCCCAATGTAATTTGGATATGCGTTTCTCATTTATATGGCCTAGACGACAATGCCAGAGGTATGTATGATTTGAGTCATTATTTTAAGTCGTTTGTTTTCTATATTACAGACAGGATTATCTAAATCAAGAACATATAAACTATTAAATAAACGCGCAACACCATAGGTTAAATCATTCAAAACAAAAGAGCAACTATTGTTCTTTATTATAAACGAAAAACCTTTCTTGTCCAAACAAGAAACAGAAATAATGTTTCTGCGAATCGCAGGCACGTAAAACAGTCTTCAAGTTCTAAAACAAGCCCAGAGGGCAATGATAAATAATAAGTTCCTACGGCTAAAGCAGCAACTCTTGCTCCATTGCCTACTCGTAGGTCCACTTCTCCCTTAGCCAAAGTCCTACTTCTCTGCAGTTCCTGCACATTTATACAAATGTGAGAAGCACATCCAGTATCCAATACCCAAGATGTAGAAGTAGACAGATTGACTTCTATAACATATATTCCTGAAGTAGAAGCTTGTTATCCTTCTTCTTCTTCTTCAGATCCTCCTTCAATTTATCCTTCTCAAGGATTGATCGAACGGATAGAGACTTTGTGTTGTTTGTCATTATTCAGTATCTACAATGTTAAAAGCACAAAATAAACATTAGATTGTCTGAATTATTATTATTATGTTCAAATGATTATGATATATTCATAATATATCTCCCACTATTTTTATCAAATTAATAGCCCTTACTATCAATTCGGAAAGTATATACCATAATTCTTTCTAGTGAGCCAAGATCCATATTTCGTCATATTCTAAGTCAACCACTGGAAGTCCTTAAAACATGATTATTTAGGTAGACAACAGTTGTCAATTATATCATATATAATTCTTGGATAGTTTGGTGAACAACAATTGTTCTTGTCTATCTAATAGATTTTGAACCAAACTCTATGCTTCTAAGTTCATAATATTTGAATATAACCGTTTATTTTTCACCTTATTATGACGACTCAGTTAAGTTAGACCCAATGATTCAACGGTCGAATATAACCGCTTATATTCGTCACATCTCACCATGATAGATAGGAGTCCCCTGCCACTAGCAGTCATTCCCCTTATCGATCTAGGATTCAATGAGTGTTCATTCATTGGAAAGCATCCGATTAAAACTTAACATTTTGTTAAGGGGTTTTGAATTAAAACGACCATGATCCCATCATAAAGAGATTCCCAATTTTTCCTTTAAATATTTCAAATCAATATTCATCAATAGTTTGATTTCCAGGTTTTTGGAGGAGTCACAAGTGGCCTCACTTAATACCCAACTTCCTTACAGGTAAAACCCGTTTTTGACAAAATCTCCCCATATCTAAATAATTGAAAATTCGTATTTAATTCCGTGTTTCATAAACACAGAAATCTCATGATCATTTGTTCATTTTAAAATCTTGAATCGTTACAGATTTTATCTTGTTTAAGCAAGCATGGCATGGGTGTCGTATCTAATACATACATTCCATCCTACTTATCTATACATCACATGCATAAACATACATCATATGTAAAGCGCATCAGATAATTAAATATGCTATGGTTATGACCCAATCCTATGCGATTTTTCCAAGCTAATGGAAAAATCAAGGTCAATCTATGGTGGTAAATGTAATAACTAATTATTACAAAATCTCCTGCTTCGCTTCCAAAGCCGCCTCGATTGCCTCCAAGCTTCCTTTTGAAACAATTTACAAAAGAACTCGAGTTGCATTCGAGATAAAATAATTACAAGAGAAAAACGACATGCAAGTCGTATTTAATTATTACAAACCATTAATTAAAATTTAAAAATAAATTAAAACTAGGTCTTGGGGCCATAACCATGCATCATGCTCACATAGCAATTAAAGCATCACATGTTGTATAATTACATTATTATTATTCAACATAAATTAAATATGATCACATCATAAATAATTAATTAACACATTTAATTAAATATTAATATAGTAATCAAATTATTAAATTAATAAAATTCCGCAATTTTTCAGGTTAATAATTATCGTACATAATTCTAACCTAGCATGCAAAGCAGAAAACATATACGCATAAACTGCTCACGCATAAACAGAACAGATAAAACAAGGCTGATATGCATCTTACGAATGCGCATCAGCAGATACGCATTCTTCGTATGCGTATCACAGGTGTCAAAAAATTCTGCAGCTGTTCTTCAGTACATACCCAGTTCGATATCCTTAATACTTTGTGATTTTACATGATCCCTAAACGTTATTACAGACCTACGATCATCTTATCAGCATAACACAATCAATTATCTGTTCCTTAAACGTTTAATTCATCAACCTAGCATGCAGTTCTAGCAGATCATGTATTAGCAGTTTGTACATATATATATATATATATATACTACTTGCGAATGCAACTGGTTAGACAAGGTGATCAGATCACGTTAACCTCAAATAATCAACAGCAGACAACCAAAACCATGATGAACTAGTATGGCAAAATCGCAGATTGCAGAGAAGCATGTATTTTGCACACGTGAACACCAAACCCAGAAGCATAAAATTGCAACTTAAATCATATAAATTTACATGTATCCAATACTTTAGTCATGATTTTAAGGCACCAAACAAAACATAGGAGTTCGAAGACACCAAACAAAATTGCAAGAGAATACCAGAAGTTAATGTTCGTTTCGTAAACGAAAAACGCATAGCATAGAACTTGTGTGCAGAGACCCAGCAATACAGACGTGCATAAAACGTGTATATACGCAGCAAAACAAAACATATATATATCTATCCTATAGATACATCAGTCCAGACGCAAATATACTCATGTTACCAGTTATTTTTGCGTAATGACACATGCATACATACACTCTTGCAAGCACGACGCACGGCAGACCTTGCATACAGTTTACGTAACAGACCAAGCACAGGAGAATACGCATATCTACACATCAACGTCTAAACTCTAGCAAACAGATATATTGCAGACATAGTGCATAAATCGTGTGCAGAATTTGTGTGCAAAAACCCAACAGAACTCGAATGATACAGAGAAGACGCAGCAGATTATCAAATCACAGAAGGAACGTGTATAAGTTAGTTGTGACGAAAACTATACCAGGAGTTATGATTACGAAAACTAGTAAACACATAGCATATGACATGTATCGTATACATCAATCATATAACTAAATCTGGGACGTTTATATGATCTATATCATGTCTTAGCAATTTTATGCAGAAAACGCACATAAACATACAAAATCGCAGGTATGTATATGAGCATGTAAGTTGCCAGAAGTTTATAAACTAGTATATGGCGCCAGTAAAACATGAATATATGTATCAAATACATACAGCAGTCCTGATCTTATCTTACACAGCAAGACATAGCAGACAAACAACATTCAGATAAACTTACGCTCGTGTGTGTGTATCTATACATCGACTGGTAACATAACATACGAACAAAAACAAGACGATCTTGTTGCAGAAGAATAAAACGCAGCCAAGGTTGTGCAGTACGTTCAGTATTAACACGTATGTATTCATACAATCTGACCATATCAAGTATATACAGATCACTACAAAATGTTGTCATTAACATAGCAGATCATCGCCAGAAGCACACAATAAATTACGCAGTTATTTATAAAAGCTATGTTAATCGCCAGAAAAATAGAAGCCATGTTAATCAACTGGTAAACAATCATGTATCGTATACATCAAATATCACCAGATTATCCATTAAACATGTAGCTCTGATGCCATTATTGTAATTCGAGCATCAAAACGCAACGGAAATAGTAAAATTAAATCGAATTCCAAGTCCGGGATCCATGTTTAATGCTTGGATAATCATAGTAGTAAGAATATGTTTACCTTTTCGAAGCTTTATGTATTGGATGTCAATTAGAGATCCTAGCTTTCACGATTCTGAACGCTCCTCCTCGAAGCCTCCTCTACGGTATCCACACGAACACCTTCAATGTCGTCTTACGATCTTGATTGGAAGTGAGGTACTAGCCTCCAATGGCAGAGATATGAATATTGGGTTAGGGTTATTCTTTCTTGCGACTGTATTTTGTTTTTTTTTGTACAAAACTCACCCCCAACTCTTCACCATCCTTATCATTATATAAGGTAGTATGGAGCATAAAGCCCAAGCCAAAAAACCTATCCCAACTTGATTAATTAAATAATGGAATCATATCCTATTATTTAAATCAATAATAATTAAGTCATACTTAATTATTAAAGTCATATCTCATTTGTATTTTATTATAGTTTAATTAAGTCCCACTTAATTAATATAATAAAATCCAACTAATCATTTAATTAATTTAAATTCATAATTTAAATTAATTCTTCCTTTAAAGTGTTCTATGTGTGTGACCCTGTAGGCTATTATTTAACTGGCAATAATTTTATTCTCCAATAAAATTATAAACAATGAGCGGCATCTAGTAATACATCATTTCTACCCAATTAAATAATATTTAAATCGTGATCCGATAAAACCTTTTGTGATTAATGTTCCCGTGTAATATAATCCCTTTAACCAAATGTTATAGATTAAACTCGAGGCATGTTAATTGTCATCCTCTTCATAATTTAATCCGGGTTTACTTGATACATGAGTAGACTATTAAGACAAATCATTATTTGAGCACGGCCATGCATTTTATAGTCTCACTCAATGAAGAGGCCAATAATATCTCTCCTATCTGATAGGAGGGTTAAATCCTTTATCTATCATTCATATTTCTCATACGATTCACAATATACCCGATGTCCACTTTTATCATCATCCGGTCAAAGGTAACTTTTAATGTAGTCAAAGTATATTATCCTCGTATAGAAATATAATGATCTGAAGTCAAAGGATCATTACACCATTATCACTGTGAGTCTTTCTTATGACTTAATTAACATGAAGAATCTCACGGTGGGTCTGTCCAGTACCATGTACCCCTACATGTACCTATGTATTGACTTTAGTATCTCCATACTTATAACCAATGAGATGTGGTTATCAGTCAAAAACATACTAGTCTATTTATGTATTATTATTGTCCTGTATAATAATACTCGACTAGGGACCTTTAAGAATATGATATATTATATAATCTCAAATTCAAGTTATATACTTAAACTATATAATGTGTATCATTATTCTAAGGACATTTATTATGCTAACAAATATATATCGCAATAATTAAAGTCATAATAAATACGTTTATTTAATAATCAAATGACATAAAGATTTATCAAGATAAACAATGTATTGCCTCTAGGGCACCTACACTAACATTATACTCCTATGTACTTAAATTTAAGAGGCATAGAGGTTGAAATGAAGAAAGGTACTGCTGTTAGAGAAGAGTATCTAGGCATGGAACAACTGTCTCTTTATCCAGATGGGAAGGAGATTGCTTGTGTGTTGCTAGGTGATTTAGATCTTCCAAGAAGCTCAATTCAGGGCAGCTATCTATCAGATTAATGAGGAAGACGAAGGACTCAAAAATCTGAAAAAGAAACTGATTCAAATTCTTGAAAGCAAGGAAGAAGAATTGATATCTGACTTCTTGAAGATGAATCTGTTTTATCAAAGAATGTCTGAAACTGTTCCTGATGAATTTTAGAAGGTATTTTGTTTTGAGTTTTTGACATCTTTGAATCAAGGAATTTGTGCTTTATTTCACAAAGAACAAATTGGGGGAGATTGTTAGATATTGATTCAAGTGATGATCAGGATCTGGGCGTTACTGATCAGATACTGATGCTGACGTCATCAGTACAACGTCAATATTTGGGTAGATCAGGATTACAAGCAGATTTACATTAGTCCAGAGATTATGGGAAGATTGATTTGTCGGTTCCTGAATTATAGGAATGCAGCTATCATTCAAGATATGTATTAAGAGTCGTATGTAATTGATTTGATAAATCTTGTAATTGATAGAGAAGCTGTGTACACTATATAAACACAGTTTAGGTTTTACATGATAGTAATCAGACACACGAGTTATTCTGTAACCTAGCAGCTCTTAAGAACATAAGGTTTTCTTAAGAGAGTTTGTAACAGTTTTATATCAGAATTAATAAAGCTGTTATTGATTCATACTTGTGTTATTAAGTCGAAAATCTATATAATTGTATTCAACCCCCCTTCTACAATTGTTATTTACTGGGCAACACGTTGAATTACCCAATCAAATAATTTTTATTTTTTTTTGAAATTTTGGGAATAAAATTAAAAATGATGGATCTTGATGCCCGTACGGTTAGACCGACGAGAAATATTTTTTAAAAAATTGAATCCTTAAACCCTGACGAAACCCTGTGTAGGGGTTCCGGTCAAAGTACTAGTTGACCGTTGAATTACCCAATCAAATAATTTTTATTTTTATTTTTGAAATTTTGGGAATAACATTAAAAATTATGTATCTTGATTCCCGTACGGTTAGGTCGTCGAGAAATATTTTTTAAAAAATAGAATCCTTAAACCCTGACGAAACCCTATTTAGGGGTTCCGGTCAAAGTACTAGTTGATCGTTGAATTACCCAATCAAATAATTTTTTTTTGAAATTTTGGGAATAACATTAAAAATGATGGATCTTGATGCCTGTACGGTTAGGTCGGCGAGAATTGTTTTTTAAAAAATCGAATCCTTAAACCCTAACGAAACCCTGTTTAGGGGTTTCGGTCAAAGTACTAGTTGACCGTTGAATTAACTAATCAATTTTTTTTTTTTAAATTTTGGGAATAACATTAAAAATGATGGATCTTGATTCCCGTACGGTTAGGTCGACGAGAAATATGTTTTTAAAAATAGAATTCTTATACCTTCACGAAACCCTATTTAGGGGTTCCGGTCAACGTACTAGTTGACCGTTCAATTATCCAGTATAATAATAAAAAAAAAAAATTTGGGAATAACATTAAAAATGATGGATCTTAATGCCCGTACGGTTGGGTCGTCGAGAAATATATTTTAAAAAATCGAATCCTTAAACCCTGACGAAACCCTGCTCAGGGGTTCCGGTCAAAGTACTAGTTGACCGTTCAATTACCTAATCAAATAATTTTTTTTTAAAATTTTGGGAATAACATTAAAAATGATGGATCTTGATGCCCGTACGGTTAGGTCGACGAGAAATATTTTTTAAAAAATCGAATCCTTAAACCCTGACGAAACCCTGTGTAGGGGTTCCGGTCAAAGTAATACTTGACCGTTGATTTTTTTTTTGATAAACCGAAATATATTAAAGATAAATAACAGGACTAGCCTGTAATACAGATTCGAGTCTGAAAAAACTAAACAAGCTAACCACTGAAGATAAACTAGAGGGAAATCAACTTAGAGACCTAGAACAAAATAAAACTGAATAACACAACTGATAAACTCTTGCAATGGCCATAGTATCGCCAATAACCAGATAGGAAAAGGACATTCTGAGACTTCTCGAGGCTTTTTCTAAATCAATTCCTGAATTGGCACATCAAGCGGAACATCAAAATCGAACATCTCTAGTAATGTCTGTTCAACGTCCATCAAATCTTCCTGCTCCCTGTTGACCCCCTCATGTTGCGCCTTCTTTATTTCTAGACCTTTTGAGGAGATATTGATCTCTGTAATTTTTTTAATCATCTGCTCAATGTTGCCACCCACTGCACTCTCTAACACATCTTTCAAATAAATTCCTTCACATACCTTCTCCTCCAAATCAATCAGTTCTTTGTTGAAGCCTTTTGCAAAGATTGATAGAAAACCACTGTCTAGGATTTGAATTGCTTCCTGAGATAACAGACCCTCCTTATTAAACGTGTAACCTGGGAGGACTTTGTCTTTCCCTTTTGAATTTTTTGAGTGTTCACCAAACCCTGAATCCAACTTTTGCCTAGTATCTTCTTCAACTCGCTGTACAACATCAGGAATAACATTAAGATGAAATTCGATGTTAAAAACACCTGAGTGATCAACCTGTTGAGAAACATGCTGTGGTTCATGGTGGTTTGAGGTTTCTGAATTTTGAACCGGGAGATGTGGAGGAGATGGGGCATCAAGCACCTCTCCTGAGCCCAAAAAAGGATGGATGTTGGATATCGATAGGTGCACTCCAAGACCCATGTCTTCATCTAAAATAGCCTGCAAGTTTCCAAAGGCTTCAGTGAATTCATAGAAAGTGGTTAAATGATCCATTCCGAAGTCAGCCAGATATGTTGCAGCCATATTCATTTCTGGGATGATGCAAGCCACTTTCCTATCAGTAAGTCCCACTTCAAAATGATTTGCATGCAGAGTGTTTAGCTGCCTCAAAACCTTCTCAGTTTCTTCATCGAATATGATTTCATCTTGATCTCTGAAAGACTCAAAAACCCATTGACTGTCAGTCTCGAAGTGTGTTTCGTGCTTTCCTAACTGCAGAGCCTTCACCGCTACAACATACATGCCCTTGAGTTGAGTAAGTAGGAGCCAATTGTTGGGAACAGGACCCATACCCCCCAAAGTAATTTCCCAGCAGACTCTCTAATTATGATCCCTAAACCATTAACATTTCCATTGGGGAGAGGTAGAGGTCTTTCAGAACTATGAATGTTGATTTTGACAAAGCCATCTGTTGGAGGGAACCATACAACATCCATTCTATGAGATAGAAAGAGAGAGAGAGAGAGATAGGGCAGGTAAGAGAAGAAGGTGAATATAAGACAAATGAGAAGAGGAAGTGAGTTGGAGGCTAGAGATCCCAAGGACTTTATTTAAAGAAAATGAAGCTGGATTTACTGTCATGAATTTGAAATATGCATCTTCCCAATACATTTGCCGTTTGGAAGAGTTAAAGATATCACGCATGGCTCTTTTTCCCTTGAAAATCACAACGAATGGTTGCATGGTTTATGATGGGATGATGTACTCAGACAAAGCAATCAATTTGATTGGGCAGTAGAATGGAGAGAGTGTTTTGGTTGGACAAAATAACTGATTACGTTGTTATCCATGCAAATCTGTTCCCGAATAATCTCATATATATGTGATATATATATATATTACTCGTTAATAAAAACCACTGCCAATAAGACCTAAAGAAATAGTAGGTCAGTGATGGGCCCAGTAAGAGACAAAATTAGGCCTTTGAAGCCCAGCCTTTGCCAAAGAATCAGCCTCCTCATTCAGATATCTTGGGACAAAGGCCAGATCAATCTTCTCTTTGACCCAATCTCCTATTTCTTTATTTTGAATCATGATTTGCATCACATTTATTTTCCCAGATCTAAGTGAGTTAATAACTTGTAGTGAGTCTAAGCAGATTATAATTCTCTCACCCTTGAAAATAGGATCTGATGATATAGAAATTACATACTTGACAGCTTCAAATTCCGCTTCTGCACTATCTCTTGACATTACTTGGCCTGAGAATGCATGTATTATTACTCCATTTTGATCTTTAACATTACCTCCAATACCACCTGTTAGAACTCCAAACTCATTAACACCCCAAGCACCATTCACTGCACTGACCAACTTATGATTGATCCTTTTAAACTTCCAAAAATCCGAGTTAAGTTTGCTATAATGCATTTTAATAATGCCTTGAGGATTTACCTTCCATATTGGATCATTTACGAACGGGATTAACTTAGCTGCGACACCCCATTTTGATATCCTTGTGAAGATAAGCACTTCTAGTGTCTTCCTTGTGATTCTAACATTATTAAAAATGTTATCATTTCTCGCAAGCCAAATTGACCAACATGTACTTCCAACAACCAATCTCCAAATTTGGTTTGCAATACCACTCCCTTGTAACCTCAGCAACGAATCCAACGAGAAAGAATTTTGACTCAAAAATGAATTTTCCAAACTCCACCAATTGCACACATAAAGCCAACCCCATCTTGCAAGTTTGCATCTCCAGAACAGGTGATCGATCGATTCTTCACAAAAGTCGCACCATTTGCATCTTTTCTCAGAATCTGCCAGTCTCATTCTCTTTGACAACATGAGCTTCATTGGTAATATTCCCCTTCTTAGCTTCCAAAGAAAAATACATAATTTTGTAGGAAGTTTATTATCCCAAATCTTTTTCCAAAAATTACCCGTACCAGTTTGGTGTCCAGATAACAACTCTCTGCATTTCTTTGTTATGAAAGTGCCATTTCCCAGAATCCATCTCAAAAAATCCACCTTTTGAGACAAAGAGATAGACTGAACAATACATTCTAAAATTCGCAGCTCTCTATCATCTCTACTAACTAATGGCCTCATCCACAAGTCCGTATTTCTGTTGCCATTTTCTTTGTTCCATTCTACACAGAATGCCTTCACAGAGACGTGTTTGAGCTTTGAAATTCTATACAGCCTATGGAGCTGAGATTCTACCACCCCATTGTCGTGCCACCAATCTTCCCAGAAGTGTACCTGTTCTCCGTTATTAATTATCCACCTGAAACTGTTTCTACCCACCAAACTTACAACATCTGTTGAGTTTCTAATAGAAACTATGGATCTAAACATGTATGAGAAGTCATTTCTAACAGGAATACTCATTATATTGTAGTTGATCAGTTTCCCATACCTTTGCTTGAGAACCTTGTTCCACAATCTTGATCTTTCACTATAACATCTAAACCACCATTTCGCGATCAGTGCTGAATTCATCTGTTTTAGTGGAATCAGTCCCAGACCCCCTTGATGTTTAGGTAAGCAAATGCTATCCCATTTTAGAAGATGAAAGCCCTTTTTCGCAGTGATTTCTCCATTAAAATCTCCCCATAGAAAATGGTTTCTTATTTGCTCCATCCTAAGAATAATTCCTGAGGGTATTCTGAATAAATTGAACCAAAAATTCGGAATACTATCTAGTGATGCTTTGAGAAGAATTAATCTTCTTGCCATTGAAACTGAGATCGTGTTCCATATCAGAAGTTTAGACCTAAACTTGTCTATCAAGGGTTCCCAATATGCTAACTTCGATGGTGAATCTCCAAGATATGCCCCCAAGTATTTCAACTGCCCATTTCCTACTAGACATCCTAATATGCTAGCCCACCTTGGAAGTTCTTCTTTGACACTTCCATAACCATCCACACTACTTTTGTGAAAATTAATCTTTAAACCTGAAAGTAGCTGGAAGCATTGTAACACTCTTTTCACCCCTCTCACCGAGCAAACATCATCCTTCAAGAAAAGAATGACATCATCTGCATATTGCAGATAGGAGATTGACGTTTAGCAATTTGGTAGAAAAATGCCTTCAAAGACTCCCTTATCCTTTTCCCTCGTAAGTAAACGAGCTAATACCTCTCCCATTATGTTGAACAAAAGAGGGGAAAGTGGATCGCCCTGTCTCAGTCCCTTTCGTGGAGCAAATTCATCCGTTGGAGAACCGTTAACCAACACTGAAATTCTTGATGACTCCAGTATTGCCTTCATCCACTCAATCCACTTCTTGTCGAAATTTAGGATTTCCAAGGTATGTAATAAAAATTCCTAGTTTACAGAGTCGAAAGCCTTCTCGAAATCTATCTTCATAATGATCCCAGTAGATTTTTTCAGCTTTAAAGTTGAGATTACCTCATTAGCCAATAGAATGCAATCTGAGATTTGTCGACCTTTTAGGAATCCTGACTGAATTTCCGAAATAATGTCTTCCATTACACCTTTCAACCTCTGAGCAAGCACTTTTGTGATAAGTTTCATCACTGAATTGATTAAACTTATTGGTCTGAAATCTCTTGGTTTTTCTGGATTTTTATATTTCGGAATTAAGGCCAGGAAAGATGAATTGATTCCTGCTGGGATTGTGGCTTTATCATGAAACCTGCCGAAACATTCCAAGATGTCAAATTTTATAAACTGCCAAGTTGCCTTGAGAAAACCTGCATTGACCCCATCAGGTCCAGGTGTTTTATTAGATTCAGTGTAGTATAGCGCTTCTTCAATTTCTTTCAATGTGAATTCATGTGTGAGCTCTTGCTTTTGAGTTTGAGAGATAGGAGAAAACATTTCAGGAACGAGAGAAAAGATTCTTTTGCTCTCAGAAGCTCCAAAGAAGTTTTTGAAGTGATTAAACAAAGACGATTTAATCACTAATGGATCGTTAACCCATGAATCACCAAATTTTAAGCCCAGGATTTTGTTCTCCTTATTCCTCCTAGCTATGATACTATGAAAAATTCTGCTATTTTTCTCTCCATGAAGCTACCAATTTACCCTTGCCTTCTGACATAAGATGCTAGCCCTTATCTTGTAGAGTTCTTCCAATTCCTTCTTAATTCTCAGCTTTGCAGTTATATTCAAATTGTTGTTGTCTGCCTCCTCTTGTTCTTTTTCTACTTTATCAATCCGAGCATGAATATTACCAAAAATAGATTGATTCCATCCCTTTGAAAATTCCCTCCATGATTTCATCTTCTTTCCTATATTCAAACCATTTTGTGAGTTGTTCCATATGTTTCCTAAGTGCTGAACATATGCATCATTTTCCAGCCAACAATTGAACATTTTAAATGGTCTCGGTCCCCAATTATGAGATGAAACCTTTAAAACAATAGGCTTATGATCCGAGTTTCGCCTTCTCATTGCTACTGTCACCCAACTACCTGAAGAAAACCACATTCCGTTTACGATTGCTCTATCCAATCTGCTTCTTTTGTTCTCACTACCGATCCATGTAAATTGTGAATTTAGCAATGGAATCTCTAGCAAGCTATTGGAATTGATAAAATCCCAGAAGACTTTCGAATCAGCTTTCTTATATCTGCCATTCTCCCTTTCCGCTTCTCTCAACACGCAGTTGAAATCACCCAATAAAACCACCGGTTCATTAGTAATTCCGTTTATCACTTGAGCCAAATCATTGAAAAACCTACATTTATCTGCAAATTTCTGTGGTGCATATAAATTTATGCAGGAAAAAAAGATCAAAGACGACTTGATTTTACCTCTGAACCATATCCAATTTCGTGAGCTTGATACAGAGATAACTTCCAACAAATTATTATCCCATACTGATAATAAACCCCCTGACATTCCGGAGGAGGCCTCCTCCTTCCAACTGCGGCTTCCACTAAATCCCAGGCTTGCCATATCCCTCTCAGACCAACTTTGACACTTGGTTTCTTGAATGCATAAGAAAGCCACCTTTGATTCGTTCACCAATAATTTGATATTGGCCCTGTTGGTGGTGTTAGAAGCACCACGAATATTCCAACTAGCAAAAGACAGCAAATCCATAAATAAAATTAATGAATAAGACAGCACAGATTTCACCGCTCAAATCATAAGGTTGTCCTTAATGATTTTTAATGAGGTTTCCTCATCCTGCTCTTGTATTAACCCCATGAGCAGTCCAGTATTAAGAATTGCTTTTGCTTCCGCATTCACATCTCCTTTAATTTCCTTTAGTGCCTCAATTTTCATCTTTCTTGCATAGCCCCTCCTGAAAGGTACCTTGAAATATTAGTTTTCTTGAAATCTTTATTTCTTCCTGGGTCGACCTCTATTACTCTTGACCCTCAGATTCTTCAAATCATTGAGTAAAAAAGTCTGTGATTCACACTTCGCAGACAAATCATCTCCTATGCTATCTTCAAGTACTGATGTGACTTGTGACATACTTGACTTTGAAATGGATTGTAATAACCCTAACTTTAGCAAAGTTACAGTGATCACATGAATAGTAAATTTTGAGGATTTAGAGAAATGGTATATAAGTACTCTATAATAGAAACGGAAAATGAATAAACAGAAATCATATTAGTGTCGTACATTGAAAATAAGTGACTCGAAATGACGATGGATTTCAGAAATTCCTAAATATGGTTTTTTGAGGATTTTGACCTCCAAATAGCTTCTACTGGATATTAAGGAGCATGGAACTATTAAAGGAATTATATATTGAGGAATTAGAAGATTTAGATTAAACCAAGGGATTATTAAGTTAAGAGAATGCTAAGGAAATTGGATTTGTGAATGATTTCAAAAACCACTGAGATAAGGAGGTATACTCGAAACGAACCACAGTTAGACGAGTATGGAAACCAAGCAACCAAGATTAGTAATATAACAAGGATATATACCATATTATTATTACCAAGAGTGCTAGCAAATTACTTAGGAAAATCAAGAAAAAGAGAATTATGAGATCATCTAAATGATGTCATCTTCCACTAACTTAAAACCAAGGGTAAATTAGTCAATTTCCAAGGAAAACATCTACTAAACTCTAGAATTTGCAAGAGATTAAGATGAGATAAGATTAGCCAAGGAAAGCAAAATAAATCTCTCCCCATTTCCTTTTCTTTCATTCGGCCACACCAAGAAAAACAAGAAAAATAAAAACTAAAACCCTAGCAAAAGTCCATCATAATTCAAGGGGAAAATCATGGATGCTCTTGGAGGATAGAAAGAGAGATTCACAAAGTTTCATAGCCATCCATCATCATTTAGTAAGGTAAATAAATTCTCAAAGTTGATGATGAATAGTAATTGAATAGTAAAATCTTAGTATTAACTTGGTTTTAATGGCTCCTTTAGTTGATTCAAGCTAATTCAAGGTGGTTTAAGGATATATCAAGGTTTATTAAGGATCTTTAAAGCTTCAAGAAGATATAATCATTCTTGTCCTTGTTTATTTATGATGGATATTGATGTAAGTAGTGGATAAGTGGTATAAATGTTAAGATTATGGTGATTTATGTGTTTGTAAGTGGTTTGAGTTAAATATGGAAGTGTTTGGGCTTGTAACCATGGCTGGTAATGAAGACCACATGGTGTAGGTGATGATTATTGTGTTTGATAATTGATTTGGAGGAGTTGGATTTATGGAAAGTACGAAAGTACAGCAGTTATAATGCCCGATTTTCGTTAGGATAGAAATCTGCCCTGTTTTTGACCCCTGTATCCGAACGGTACCCTACTGTCTAGGTTGCCAACTGACCATGAAATGATAGAGCTTAGTTCATAGATCGTTTTGATATAAGGTGCGTTAAAATCTGATGAACGGTTTAGGAGAAAAGTCAGTTTTATTGAAAGACGTTCGGAAACCGAGAAAATGTAAGTGTGTTAACTTTGAGGCTAAGATCAACCTACTTAGACATTTTTAAAAATTATGAAACTTTGGGATGTTATAATGGGGTGATCATAGAACCATTAGCAACTGACCTTGTGTCAAATTTTGGAATTTATGAATTATGAGGATTTTTACAGTCGAGTGTGGTTATTAAGGGGAATGGTGGAATATGCTAAAACTTAGATCGAGTTTAAAAATGGTTAAGTGCATGTAAACTTTTGGTGCATAAAAAACCATGTTAAACTTATAATATGAGTTAAGGGTATTATGGTGTAGAGATTAAGTGATTAAGTGGGATATATACTAATAGTGATCTTTTTGTTCCTATAGAAACGGGAGACGAACTCAGGATTTCACATACTCGCTTTAGAGATCCAGGCAAGATCCTTCTATCCCTACTTTGAAAATTATTTATCCTCGGAATAAAAATGATATTATGGAATATATATATGTGATGCTATTGTTGCTATGTTGCAAAGAATATATTTCCTTGATTTTGGGAAATTAAAGAGAGATGGATATAATTTATGAAATATGAATATAGAGATGATTACGAATGGAGCGAATATGCTCTATGGTAAAAGAGATATGAAAGAGAATGGTATCAGTTGTTATCTAGGGTTATATGGTTTATAATATTATATTAAAATATTCTTTTAGTGTTAGTGGTTTAATAAATATTATTTGATTATTATTTACTACTCTTAAAATAGACGGAATAGTTTATGAATATAAGAGCATATTTGAATTCATGAATATAAAAGAGATGTCTGAATCATAATCAAAGTATTATGTTATATATATATTTTATAGAAATAATGTGCGAGAATGGAAATGAGATGAGTGAATGATATATGGAAATGAAAGCGAGAAAATGGAAATGTGGAATGATATTTTGTAAATGGAATAACGATTTGACAAAAAGGGGGATAGCAACAAAAAGCATAGGAGGCTGTGTGCTGCACAGTCCAGCAATCAATATTTTAATTCGGCCCAAGAGTTGCCGAAGGAGGATGTAGTGGTGTACCTTCCTCCAGGGGGATGTAGTGGTGTACCTTCCTCCTTCTACCGGTAGTAAAAAGGGACGGGTACGGAGGACGACTGATCATCGTGGCTCACGTATTCGGCAACAGTGGAAATCCCCAACGTTTTCTTAAAAGGAAAGAATTGGAAAGTGGTTTTCAGATTTTTATACTGGAAACAGAAAAATGATATGAAAAGAAGGAATTGTGTTATAAATGGAAGAGAAACTGATTTTATATAGTGGTATAAAGTTGTTGTGTAAAAAGGAAATGAAAGGATTATAATGAGATATAATTCAAATTTCTATACTATCTTGAGATAATATATATATTGAGGAAGTGTGGATTATTATCTGAATGTAGAAGAGGAATTGATATTATATTGTTGTATTTTTCTTTTCTTATAATAGAAAGTGGATGATGTATTATTAAATATGGATGTTATACTTTCTTAAAGTCTATAATTAGTTTCCCCGTCATATATACATATATTTAGATGTTTAAATGTTACCTTTTAGTGATAGAAATTATCTTGCTGAGCTATTTTAGCTCACTCTTGCTACTTATCTATATACAGCTAGGTATGCCGATTCTTCGCAGAACGCCCCGCAAGAGGGTAGGGGGAAGGCGACCTTCTGAGAGCGCGCTAGCATCGACTCCTGAGGTAGTGATGAGGCAGACGGGTGCTGGGAACTTTATGTATAATTAAGTGTGCGAACATGTAATAAACTTTTGATTGTTGAAATGCTTCATGTCGAAGTATCATTCAGCAATGTATTTAAGTGTGAGCCTGGGTTGTAATAACTGTTAACTTTAAACTTTTATTGTGATAAATGTTGTTCTCTGAGCATATGACTGGTGTGTGTGTGTTTATTATTGCGGGGTCAACTGCATAAGTATTAATTGTTATAAAAAAAACCCAAGAGATATGGATATTGAAGGGAAATTGGTCCGTGATGGCCCAGATTTATGACCCCGGATTTGGGGCTGTCACATGGATTCTCTTCCTTCTACTTCTCTAGTACACCATTTCCAGGAATCATCTAATTGATAATCTTTTTCTTGCTCCACAAATTCTTCATGGTTTTCTGCTGCAGAATTCACTCTCCCTTCCCTACACTTATTTTCTATTCCAGTGTTTCCTTTTAGTGAGTGAGATTCACTATTACCTTCCTGCAAATTATTGCCATCCTCTCCAGTAATGTTAGAATCAATGTTAGAGTCAACATCAGATCCTTTGTTTCCTAGTGTCTCATTCAACCTTTCTCCATTATTATTATGTACCTTCTTGACAAAATCCCCCTTATCTATGAAACAATGATTGTCAACACATCCACATGTTACACCTTCACTTTCCTTGACTTTAACTACCTATAACTTGCCTTTTATTCTCACCTGAAAGGAGCCTATAATTGTATCCATGTGTTCTGTTTCCACCAGAATCCTTGGTGTTTGGAAGCAATCATCTTCGTCTGTCATGGAGGTGTATCCTAGGATCTTTCCCTAGGGGGCAAGAATTTTTTCAAAGTTAGCTTCTACCCAAACACCAATAGGAAGCCCCCTACATTCTAACCATGTTTTCCTTTTCGTAATCACTTCCTCCCAGGATGCTTTCCTTATATCTACAAAACCAATCTCCAGAAAATCCAAGTCCTTTTCTGTCAAGATGTCATCAAATAGCACCAAGAATTTTTTCTTCGACATTCTTTTTATTTTAGCAAATAGGAAACCCAATCCTTCAATAATGCTTCCTACTGATTCAATCGTTTCTTCTTGTACTGTTTCCAATATTAGACTCTGTTCCAACTCTTTCTGAAAAGGTTTATTTATTTCCAACTCCAAAATGTCCTTTTTGAAATCATGGAAATAAGTCTTTACCTCTAGTTCCGGAGTGACCTTTTTGATTTCAATAGGTTCCATGTACTTCTCTTTTGTTCCCTGCTTCACACCATTGTCCTTTCGAATATCAATGGCTTCTTTATTCTTATCCTGACTTTTCTTCTCCTCCTTCTCTTTTTTTTCCGCCACTGGAGTACTCTTTCTTTCTTGGAATCTTCTTTTATTTTCCCTCTTCTCTTTAGCGTAGCACAATTGAAGAGTACTACCTCCCATATTGTATCCTGTTAAAGATTTAATCAACTTATCTGCCATTTCATAATTCTCCGTCTTTAAGAACCCAAATCTCTTATTCCACTTATCCTTCTTTTTTGGCAGAATGATATCTTTGATTTTGGTTATATTCTTGAAAAGAATCCAAAGACTTTTTGCCATGGTGTTTTCTGGAAATCCTGTGAAGAAAACTATTTTACTCTTATTTTCCTTTGGATGCTCCTTTTTCAATACCTCCTTCTTGAGACTCATCTTATTTTTCTCAACTTCTTCTTTCTTCCTCTCCTTTAGCAAAACTTCTTTATATGTATGACTTTTTTCATCCCCATTTTCCTTGTGCCAACCTTTCATAGATCTATGATGAATCTGCTCCAAAGCCGAAGTTTTTGTTTTATCCTCTCCTTTCATAGCATCTGAGTAAACTATATCCTCAATGAAATTTTTGTGCTCTCTAATAAAATTTAACATTATTTCTTCTTCATGAACCTTATCTCTGATGACATGCCTTCCTTTATCTGTCTGAATGTGCGAAATCTCATGCTCTACTTTTTTCCTTCATTTAACCCACCTTGTTTTTTCTGCCATGTGGTGACCATTTTCTCACAGTTTTCTTTTACTGCCTTCATCTCTAGTACCTTTCTTCTCTCCATCAATGAACCATAGTGAATCTGATTTAGTGCCATTCTAATTCCTTCCATTTCTCGATTCATTACCATTTTCATGACATTAGGATAAACCCACTTTTCTTTGTTGAAGATAAATCTCACTGTGTCCTCCTCTGCCCTTAATTTCTTTTGTTGGTCTTGACTCTACCTTTTGCCCATCTTTCTCAGGATCAAATTGTTTGACCTCACCCACCATCCATTATTCATTAATAGGCTATGAATTTCACATAGTGCTTCCTCTTCACCCTTTAGACCATTTTCTAATAAGTTAGGATCTATTATTTTTAACTAGAAATCTATCTTTCCCCGTGCTATATCTAGCAAAGAGAGGTTACCTTTTGTAATAGCTTGCACTAGCTCCTTTTCCAGCAAGAACCAATACTTTAGAACTTCTTGTTGAGCCGCAATTGAATCTGAATTCCCCACTTTCCATAAGTTAACCTCTGACAGTTGACTGTGGTTTCCCCCATTTGAGTTTACTTGGTCTGAATTTAGTGATTGAGAAGATTTGTGTTGAAATGGATGATGTCCTGAAACCCTAAATCGCCCTATTCGCCCTAATCGCCCCATCCCCTTTAGTTAACTCTTGCCGATCATACTTGACTGTTGAATTACCCAATCAAATATTTTTTATTTTTTTTTTTGAAAATTTGGGAATAACATTAAAAATGATGTATCTTGATGCCCGTACGGTTAGGTCGTCGAGAAATATTTCTTAAAAAATAGAATCCTTATACCCTGACGAAACCCTATTTAGGAGTTCCGGTCGAAGTACTAGTTGACCGTTGAATTACCCAATCAAATAAAAAATTTTTGAAATTTTGGGAATAACATTAAAAATGATGGATCTTGATGCCCGTACAGTTAGGTCAACAAGAAATATTTTTTAAAAAATCGAATCCTTAAACCCTGATGAAACCCTATTTAGGGGTTCCGGTCAAAGTACAAGTTGACCGTTCAATTACCCATCAAATAATTTTTAATTTTTTTTTTGAAATTTTGGGAATAACAATAAAAATGGTGGATCTTGATGCCCGTACGGTTAGGTCGACAAAAAATATTTTTTAAAAAATAGAATCCTTAAACCTTGACGAAACCCTATTTAGGGGTTCCGGTCAAAGTACTAGTTGACCGTTCAATTACCCAATATAATAAAAAAAATTAAAAATTTTGGGAATAACAATAAAAATGATGGATCTTGATGCCCGTACGGTTAGGTCGTCGAGAAATATTTTTAAAAAAAATAGAATCCTTAAACCCTGACGAAACCCTGTTTAGGGGTTCCGGTCAAAGTACTAGTTGACCGTTCAATTACCCAATCAAATAATTTTTTTTTGAAATTTTGGGAATAACATTAAAAATGATGGATCTTGATGCCCGTATGGTTAGGTCGACGAGAAATATTTTTTAAAAAATCGAATCCTTAAACCTTGACGAAACCCTGTGTAGGGGTTCCGGTCAAAGTACTAGTTGACCGTTCAATTACCCAATCAAGTAATTTTTTTTTTGAAATTTTGGGAATAATATTAAAAATGATGGATCTTGATGCCCGTACGGTTGGGTCGTCGAGAAATTTTAAAAAAAATAGAATCCTTAAACCCTGACGAAACCCTGTTTAGGGGTTCCAGTCAAAATACTAGTTGACCGTTCAATTACCCAATCTATTAATTTTTTTTTTTGAAATTTTGGGAATAACATTAAAAATGATGGATCTTGATGCCCGTACGGTTAGGTCGTCGAGATTTATTTTTTTAAAAAATAGAATCCTTAAACCCTGATGAAACCCTGTTTAGGGGTTCCGGTCAAAGTACTAGTTGACCGTTGAATTACCCAATCAAATAATATTTTTTTTGAAATTTTGGGAATAACATTAAAAATGATAGATCTTGATGCCCGTACGGTTAGGTCGACGAGAAATATTTTTCAAAAAATAGAATCCTTAAACCTTGACGAAACCCTATTTAGGGGTTCCGGTCAAAGTACAAGTTGACTGTTTAATTACCCAATATAAATTTTTTTAAAAAATTTTGGGAATAAAATTAAAAATGATGGATCTTGATGCGCGTACGGTTGGGTCGTCGAGAAATATTTTTTAAAAAATCGAATCCTTAAACCCTGACAAAACACTATTTAGGGTTCCGGTCAAAGTACTAGTTGACCGTTGAATTACCCAATCAAATAATTTTTAATTTTTTTTTTTGAAATTTTGGGAATATCAATTAAAATGATGGATCTTGATGCCCGTACGGTTAGGTCGACAAAAAATATTTTTTAAAAAATAGAATCCTTAAACCTTGACGAAACCCTATTTAGGGATTCCGGTCAAAGTACTAGCTGACCGTTCAATTACCCAATATAATAAAAAAAAAGTATGTTAGGCCGAATACACAAATATAATCAATATTTCTATGAGAGATTAACAAGAACACAAGTTTCACAATTAAAAATTGTTTGGAATTAATAATTCCTCTCTCAGTGATATAAAATATCACAGAGAGCTGCTTAGGTTACAATGAATGAATAATTCGTTGTTCGATACCCTTCTAGGGTTAACCTAACTGTATTTATAAGACATACAGCTACGGTACAATCATAAATTGATACTCCTATAATTAAGCTATACAATTGATATCAATTACGATTGCTACACGTCTTCTAAGTCAACTCAATCTCTTTGATAGCTATCCAATCTTCAAAGATATTGCTTCCATATTTATCTTCAATTAATCTTCAATCACTGTTGACTTGTATACGCTTCTGCCAGAGAGAGTTTAATAAACTCTGTTGCGCATCCAATCATCAGTGTTTGCGCTTCCATTCGTCAGCGTTTAACCAAACTCTGACTACTTCCAGCTAAACTCTGATTTATCACTGTATCACTTAAATACTGATTAATACTTACATCAATTATATTTAACAATCTCCCCCAACTTGTTCATTAGCAAAAATGCATAAGTTAACAATAATTGATGATGTCAAAAAAAAATAGACAAATGCAGTGTTTAATAACTAATCAGAGTTTAAGCTACTTACTTAAACAAAATCTACAGAAAACAAGAAATTCTTACAGAGGATCATTTATCAAATTGCCTCAACATCTGGTGTTGTCCTGAGATAATCTATCAGCGATCTTCTTTCTGCATTCTCAAGTTCTCTCTGCATTATCTCCTTGATTTCTCTTAACCTGGGATCATTTTCACCAGTTTGATAAATAGCAGCTCTCAGAGAATAAATCTTGTTTCTTCTCATCTCATTACCCAATCTGATGAAGTGTGCTTCCTTTGATTCAGAATTAAAATCAAGAACAGTTATTCCCAAATCTGTCTTCAGCTTAGCACTATTTTTCTTCATCTCAACAATTTTACCCCGATGATCTCTGTACTTAGGAACATACTGACTGTTAAACTTATCACCTCTAACTGCCAAATTTTGCAGCATCTTCTTTCTCAGTACATCTGCAGCTTTCTGAGTTCTCTGATTTCTCACTTTGAAAATATAGAGTACATACTCTAATTCCTCCCAAGTCTTCAAATCAAGATCAAACTCACCAATTTTAAACACAGTTCCATCAGTCATAAAGTACAAGAGAAAATCTCTTTTCAAACTCTTCTGGTGTATTAACTGAACTGATTCCAGTCTATCCAGACTTTCTTGTGTAACTCCAAAACCTGGAACAGTCAGTGATGATGGATCTTGCGGACTAGTATTTGTTCTTTTCTCTCTATGAGAACCCAAACCAGCTTTATCACCTTCAATTTTTCCATCTTGAGTTCTACCATGTACAAAAGTACCTCTAGTCTTTTCAATATCCAGAGTTTGTTCATATACTGATGTTTTTCCAAAAACTGATTATAGTGTAGTAGACAAAGAGTTCTGCATAACTTGTGTAGCAACAGAGGTTGTTTTTCCTTTCTTAGAAACTCTTTCCTCCTCTACAGCTTTACCTTTCAGTTTCAACTTAGCTTCTGCTTCTGTTGGTTTTTTGGATACTTGCATCCTCTAATCAGCACCAATATTCTCTTTGATTGTAATGTCTTTAAGAACAGGCTTAGCAGCTTTCACATTCCTCTTAAACTTGCCAGACTTCAAAGCTCTCTTATGTTCTTCTTGAAGATTTTTCTCCTCAGCTTGAATGTCTGCAAAAGTAACTCCCTCTTCATTCTCTTCAAGAAAAAACTTAGCAGCCAATTCCTCATCAGTCTGTGGATTAGAAGTTAAAACCAAACTCTGGTTTTTGGAAGCACCCTGAGTATCAGTGTTTACAGCATCAGACTTTGATTTAGAAGTGTTGCCAGTTTGTAAACTCTTATCAATAGCTCTTGACCTTAGGCTCCTCTGACCTCTTGCTCCTCCGTCTCATGCATCATCCTTCTGAGTCAGAGTTTGAGACTGCCTGCATTTGGACTTAGCAACTCTCTCCCCCTTTTTGGCATCACCAGGAATCAGAATAGTTGTAATTAACTCCAAGGAGGTAGCAATGGAATCAATCTTATCAGACATTACAGACTGATTTTTTTCAACCTTTCCCAGCCTCTCAAAAAGAATTTCTTGAGCTTTAGTAAATTTTTGACTCCTGAGCTTAGATTCTCTCTCCATAGTCATGTCTCGAATCTGAATCTCAGTTTTTAAATCAGTGATTTCCTTTTGAGTATCAGCAAATCTCCCATCCAGAGTTTTGACTTGAACCACTGTGGCTTTTAAACAGGAAAGAAGCTCTGGATTGGAAATCTCTTTAGCAGTTTATTGAACAAACTTAGCTGCTCTCCCTCTAGGAAAAATACAATCTTCTTTGTACCAATTAGCAGAGAATTTAGCAAGAAACTCCGCTTCAACTTCATGTGCATTAGAAGGCTGAGAGAATGGTGCATGCTTTACATCAGTTTGCACAGGGGCACTTTGAGAAGAATCAGATTCTGCACTCTCTTCAGCTTCAACTTCAACATTGGCATCTACAATTGAATCTGTGAAAAGCACCTCAGCATTCTCTGCAACATTGTCCACAATGTTTATAATAGACTCAGCTGTATGCAGGTTAATATTCTCTGCAACAGCTTCTACAGTTTCTTCAACAACTTTAACATTCTCAGCAATCTCTACAACTACCTCTGCAACAGTTTCAACATGCTTAGCAGGTTGCTCTTCAGACTCAACAGTCTTATTAACAAACTCTGCAATAGGAACAGTTTCAGCCAGAGGATCAGAGAATACTGCCTTGAGTGATTGCTCAACTTTTTCACCTTTTTCAGAAACCTGATGAGCATCAGAGAATAGTTCAGTGTGAGAAGCTACTGTTTCATCAATAATTACAGTAGGCTGATCAACTGCACCAGTTTCTCCAAAATTAGCAACAATAAGTGAAGTGGGAACATCAAAATGATCAGAGAATGGTTGTACTGTTTCAGCAACATCATCAATATAGGAAACCCATCTCTATTGTCCTCATCCGTTTGAACATTTTCAGCTCCTTCTACATCATTTTTCTCAACAGCAGGTGTCTCTAAAGGAATCACCTCTGGAGCTTCAAATTTCATCTCTTCATCAGAATCAGAGATTACCAACTTCCTTCTCTTGTAGGTTTGCACCTCAACTGCTACCTCATCTTCAGCAGAAGTTGACTCTTCATCTAAATCAACAACAGTGGGTGATGGAAACCTATTAGCTCTCTCCTTCTTCTCTTTTCTAGCCCTCTTAGCCCTTGTAGAGCTATGCCTGGAATTATGAGCAGCATGCTTGGTTCTTCCCCCACGGTTGGATTTTGATGGTTGTTGATCAGGTTGAGGTTTAGTAGAAGGCTGAGGTTGTGATTTAGTAGGTTGAGGTTCAGCGTTTAGTGGTTCAGTTTGAGTGGGTACAGTGGATGGAGTTTGATCAGTGTGTGTAATAGAGTGCTCAGGCTGTTGAGGGTCTTGTGGTTGATTTATAAAGTTCTGTAAAGCAAGAGGGAAAACCAAAGCAGGTAATTGCTCTTTGGTAGCATCCTTATTAGTCAAATCAGAGAATATTCTTTTGTTGACTTTGAAAGGCTGAATTATATCATCTTCAGCAATAGCAACATTAGAAACACAGGAAGTAAATAGCAGTTGACAAAATCTAGCAAAATACACAATTGTAGATGTTGACAACCTTTCACCTAAGTTCATTAACACAAGTCTTCAAAAATCGAAATTATTACCATAGAGAAGAGAATACCCGATTTGGAGACTGTCAGTAGGAATTGCATCCCAGTTGGTGACTTTATTCCTAAAAGCCCTTGTGATACAGTCAAAGAAGAAACTCCATTCTTTTCTCAAATGTGGCCTTTTCACTGACCCAAGCTTAGCCAAAGACCCTGAGTATCCAATCTGCTGCAGCATCTCTCGCAGATTCGTTTCAGAAACAACACTATACGAAGTGTGAATGTCAAACCCCATCGTTTCTCTTACTGTATCTGGAGTGATAACATAGTCAGTTTCCTGATAAGTGAAAATAATAGATGGAGTCCCATTCTCTCCACCATCATCATAAACAGAGTTTTGCTAAAAGGAAGCAAATTGTGGTGCAGACAGCGTTTGTGGTTCAACCAAAGCTTTACCAATTTCTGAATCGTGCAAGAAACTCTGCATCAAATGAAACGCATCTGGAGCGTTTTCATTGTTCAGTGGAGCTGCATAATTGTTAGAAACAAACAAGAGTCCAAGAGAAGTGAAAGGTTTGGTTGCCATTAGAACGGTTTGAGAAGAAAATACGATAGAGAATGATGAGTGAAAGGTGTTTGATGAAATGTTCAAGTGAAAAATGTGATATAACTATGAGTGGTTGTGTAAAAAGTAATTGTGAGTGGGTGAAAGTGTATGAGTGAATATGAATCGTGTAGCTAAAAATGATTAGATATGTATTGAACAGTTAAAATCAAACATTTTACCATCAATACACGTAACCAGTTACCATGTGTAGTGGGACACGATCCTTGAAAAATGTGTGAGTGGGACACGTGGCACACAATTAGCGAACCAAATGTACATGCTCAGTAATTACAACCCTAATTACTGCTACTTTCTCTCTCCCATTACTAACACAATTAAATACTTTTACACTCATTAACAGCTGTCAAAACTCTTTTTACCCCAAATTTGAAATCATCTGAAATAAAATATACCTTAGATTATTAGACAAAATTCAACAGCATTTGTCAATTTTCTAACTTCATTACCGTAACCCTTTCAAAAACTGTACAAATGTGAATATTTGTGTGTGGATAGTAGAGTTTACGAATCCAATTTTTAGAGCATCTAATATTTCATAAAATCCATAAAGATAAATTAGTAAACACTGGATGCACAAACTCTCATAGTAAACACTGAATAAATGATGAATGCTAAATTCTGTAATAAATTATATACATAACTCTGAATTGATCTATTCCCCTTGATGTACATGATTATCCAAGTAAGCACACAGTCTATAAAGACAAAAATATCAAGAAATAAATATCAATGCCGCATTCAGTGAGTAACATGCCATGGATAAGAAGTCACAAAACTCTCAAATCACACAAGTGTTTAGGTGAAGTGTTTACCCTCAAGTTCGATCAAGAAAATAATGTGCTACCATATGCTTGGTTGTCCACTAAATCTCCACTACTTTGAATACATGTATGCACAAATCAAAAGGACTTTGTTCAAGGTTGTAATGAGGTTTAAAAAAAATAGGTGAAAAGAAAAAGAAAGAAAAAGAAAAAAAATTGCTAACTGAACAATTTAATAGAGCAAAGTGTCCAGTTGTACTGCAAGTACATAACTGTACATGATGATCAGTATACATTTTTTTTTATGTATATATTTCCACCAAATAAACTTTCCTTTACAAAGAAATTCCCAACTGTTTGCTCATCAATTCCCAAATGAATCAAACTTCTCTTGACCAATCAGAGTTTAAAAAGAAACGTTTAAAAAATAACTCAAAGGGGTTCACTAAGGGTTTAATTTAGTGATAGTGTTTGGATAAATGTGGTAAATTCTAGTGCCTTTATCATTTTCATGCACACACATATCATGCAGTCTCAAAATGGTTTAAAACAAGTTCTAGAGCAACATACTGACTGATGAACAACACACTGCAATAAAAATCGATTGATATAAAATGTATCAATCACTATTTGGCTCAAGATCTCGCAGGGTGTAAGCATGCTTCAAAACTCACCAAAATTAACAGAGACATATCTCAAGTTTATAAATTTTCACAAGCACAAACAAGGAATCATCAAGTACCATGTGAATTTCTTTGGGAATAGAGTGTCACTAACAGAGTTTAGGAGTCATCAATATCAGAAATTATTCATGAGAGGCAATGCACACATTATTTACAGACTCAGAGTTTAGGATAAATAAATTAAGAGATGCTATAAATATGAAACAGTAACATGCTTGTGTTGAATTTTTGCACAGTCTAAGATTAGATCACAGATAACTTAGAAAGATTCATGATTAATAACTGAGAATCATGCTTCATACATTTTCTTCATTGGTGATCATCTCAGACAATAACATTATCAGAATTATTCAGAGTTTATCCAGCATGTTAACAGTGTTTGATTGACAAAACATGCTAACAGAGTTTGACAGTCTACGATCAGAGTTTACATAGCAGAGTTTAAAAACTGAGTTCACGTAGCATTTAACACATCACAGAAACATAAGTAATGCATTGCATAAGTGAAATTTGAGTCTCACCAATATTTCTAGTCAAAACCAGAGATCATTCCAAGTTCATTTACCAGCTTTGTAAATATAGCTTCACTCAATGGCTTGGTGAAGATGTTTGCAAGCTGTTGGTTAGTAGACACAAAATGAAGCTCAATGTTTCCTTCCTCTACATGTTCTCTGATAAACTGATACCTTATGCTGATGTGCTTGGTCATTGAATGTTGTACTGGATTACCTGTCATAGCAATAACACTTTGATTATCACAGTAAATAGGAATCTTATTGTACCTTAATCCATAATCCAGCAACTGATTCTTCATCCATAGAATCTGTGCACAACATCTACCAGCAGCAATATACTCTGCCTCAGCTGTAGATGTAGAAATTGATTTCTGTTTCTTACTGTACCAAGAAACCAGTCTGTCACCCAGAAATTGACAACTTCCACTGGTGCTTTTTCTATCTATCTTACAGCCTGTAAAGTCTGCATCAGAGTAACCAAGTAGCTTGAAATCTGACTCTCTGGGATACCACAAACCTAAAGTAATGGTGCCCTTGAGATATTTAAAGATTCTTTTCACAGCTGTGGGATGTGGTTCTCTGGGATCAGCTTGAAACCTTGCACAGAGACAGGTTGCATACATGATATCAGGTCTACTTGCTGTCAGATAAAGAAGAGACCCTATCATGCCTCTATAATTTGTCATATCTACTGATGCTCCTGTATCTTTGTCCAACTTAGTTGTTGTTGCCATGGGAGTTGATGCAGATGAGCAATCAAGCATACCAAATTTCTTGAGAAGATTTCGTGTATTTTTTGCTTGATTTATAAAGATCCCATCATCTGTTTGCTTCACCTATAGGCCTAGAAAATAACTAAGCTCTCCCATCATACTCATTTGATACCTGGACTGCATTAGCTTGGCAAACTTTGTACAGAGTTTTTCATTAGTAGACCCAAAAATTATGTCATCAACATATATTTGAACTAGAAGCAAGTCACTACCAGATTTAAAGTAAAACAGAGTTTTATCAATTGTACCTCTGTGAAACCCACTTTCTAGAAGAAATTGAGCTAAAGTTTCATACCATGCTCTTGGTGCTTGCTTAAGTCCATAAAGTTCTTTATCAAGCCTGTAGACATAATCTGGATATTTGGGGTCCACAAATCCTGGTGGTTGTTCAACAAACACTTCTTCTTCAAGTTTCCCATTCAGAAAAGCACTTTTCACATCCATCTGAAATACCTTGAATTTCTTATGAGAGGCATATGCTAGAAACATCCTTATTGCCTCCAACCTTGCAACTGGAGAAAAAGTCTCATCATAATCTATTCCTTCCTGCTGTGAATAGCCTTTTGCCACAAGTCTGGCCTTGTTTCTTGTAACAACCCCCTCACTATCAGTTTTATTTCTGAATACCCACTTAGTACCAACAACAGACCTATTCTTTGGTCTTGGTACAAGTGTCCAAACTTCATTTCTCTCAAATTCATTAAACTCCTCCTGCATTGCTATTATCCAGTCAGCATCTTGAAGAGCTTCTTCTACCTTCTTTGGCTCAGTCTGAGACAAGAATGCATGAAACAGACATTCATTTGTTGTTGCACTCCTTGTCCTTACTCTTGCATCTGGATCACCAATAATCAAATCAGGTGTGTGAGATTTGGTCCATTTCCTAGCTGAAGGCAAATGACTTCTCTCAGTGTTTGATCCTCCCCCTCGATCCATGTTCTCCTGATTTTCTTGATGTCTTTCTTCATTCTCTAAAGCTCCCCCTGAATGTGACTGCTCAGAGTTTGAACTATCAGATTTTGGACTTTCAGAGTTTGAGTCATCAGAGTTTGATCCAGATTTTTCAGCTGACTCATTATCAGAATTTGAGTCATCACTTTGAAGTGATTCTTTATGCTCCCCCTCAACTGGTTCTTCCCTAGTATGTGGCTGAGAAGTTTCTTCAGTATTTACCAGTAGAGGTTCAGAGTTTAGCTCATCAGAGTTTATCAGTTCAGCCTCATCAGAGTTTACTTCATCATAGAATAATTCTTCATTTTCAAAGTGCAGTTGATCATGTTCATCTACATCTTCAAGTCCAATTATTTTCTTGTCATCAAATGACACATTAATAGACTCCATGATCACTTTGGTTCTCAGATTATACACTCTGAATGCCTTAGTTGACAGTGGATAGCCAACAAAAATTCCTTCATCAGTTTTTAATTCAAATTTTGTCAACTGTTCAGGATGAGTTTTCAGCACAAAGCACTTGCACCCAAAAATATGGAAATAATTCAGGTTTGGCTTCTTTTCCCTCACCATTTCATATGGCGTTTTTTCATGCTTGTTGATCAGAGTGGCATTCTGAGTAAAACAGGCAGTTTGAACAGCTTCTGCCCAGAAATAGGTTGGCAGCTTTGCTTCATCAAGCATAGTTCTGGCAGCTTCTATCAAGGTTTTGTTCTTTCTTTCAACTACACCATTTTGCTGTGGTGTACCAGGTGTAGAAAACTCTTGCTTTACTCCTCTGTTTTTGTAAAATTCTTCCATTATTGCATTTCTGAATTCAGTTCCATTGTCACTTCTTATTATCTTGACTTTGTGTTTTGTTCCTTTGTCTAGTTGATTTATATGCTCCATCAGAGTTAATGCAGTTTCATCCTTCTTTGCTAGAAAATACACCCATGTATATCTGGTGTGTTCATCAACAATGACCAAAGCATATTTCTTTCTTCCAATAGACATCACATTTACTGGTCCAAAAAGATCAACATGTAGAAGATGATAAGGATCAACAATTGAAGATTCAGTCTTGCTCTTGAAAGATGACTTCCTTTGTTTGGCCTTTTGACAGGAATAACATAGGCCATCAACATTTAATAATGATTTTGGGAGCCCTCTAACAAGATTCTTTCTAATCAGCTCATTAATGTTGTTCAGATTCAAATGTGAGAGTTTCTTATGCCACTTCCAACTCTCTTCACTGGACATTCTTGTTGACAGACACACTGCTTTGCCATCAGAGTTTGTTGACAACTTTATTTCATAGATGTTATTGTGTCTGTTTCCAACTAGAACAACCTTCCCTGTAGATTTGCTGATGATTTCACAGTATTCAGGCTGAAAATCTACATGATATCCTCTATCGCAGATTTGACTCACAGATAGCAGATCATGTTTGAGTCCTGGAACCAGAGCTACATTTGTGATTATGACACTTCCAAGATTGATATTTCCATATCCCAGAGTATGTCCTATGTTGCCATCTCCATAGGAAACTTTTTGGCCAGCCTTCTCCACATACTCTGATAGCAGGGCTTTATTTCCAGTCATATGTCCTGAACATCCACTGTCCACGACTAGGGTACTTTCCCTTGTGCCCTGCAATCACAAACATTTACTGAGGATTAGTTTTAAGGATCCAAACTTGCTTGGATCCTTTGGCTTTCTTAACTTTGTTAGCTTTTGCAGCGGAATTCACATTATCTGAGTTTAAGCTATCTTTATCAGAGTTTACACTTGCAGAATTAACCTTAACCCATTTCAAATTTGGCTTGGGTTCATAGTAATTATGATAAATATCATGATAATCTTTGCAAGTATATATAGAATGCAAAATACTTCCACAATGTTTGCATAATGTTTGTGGTCTAGTTCTAACATTAACTTTCTTTACTTCAGACTTAGAAGGTAAAGAATTAATGTTTTTATTTCACCTGCAAAAACTAGCAAGATGGTTAGTGCTACCACAGTTATGACATGTCTTTCTTGGAGCAAACGTAGCAAGCATTGGATAATTACCTTGAGAAATGCCTACTTTACCATTCCTATTCTTTCTAGACACTTTCTGTTTCTTAACAGATTTTAACTCCTTAAGCTTATGCTTGAGTTGTTTATCTGTCATTAAACCAATATTAACCTGTTTACTTGATCGATAACTCTGAGTTCTCGAACACTGTTATATTGACATATCGAACCACTTCTCGAATAGCCCTTTTCCATCAGGATTCCTTGAGTTATCGAATAGAACATTTGACTTATCGAATCCTCGAGATATCGAATAGCTTTCTGAGTCCTTGAGATATCGAATGGAACTTTGACTTGTTGACTCCTTGAGAACTCGAATACTACTTTGACTTGTTGACTTCCTGAGTTCTCGAATAGAGTACTTAGACATATCGAATCTCTGAGATATCGAATGAGATATCGAACAGTATATACAGAGATATCAAATAGTGTCTTGAGATATCGAATCCCTGACTTCTCGAATGCTGGACTTCTCGAATAGACAAATATACTTCTCGAATTTGTACTTAGGCAAATTCTTCTTTTCTTCAAATCCCAACTGTGATTATTTGACAGTCTTTAACTCCTTGCTTGAGGCATGAACCTTGGAACTTCTTTCAAGCATTATTCTAGACTCTATAAGTACAGTTACACAACTAGGATTTGATGCCTACTACAAGTACAATACAAATAGAAACTCTACAACTAGAGGTTCCCTCAGTTTAGAGGTCATGTAAGTAATGCAAAGCATTACAAACAATTAGGCTTGTTATTAGATGTATACAGGCATGCCTCTGTGACTAACAATCTCCCCCAAATTGTGAGTGAGACCCTTAGTCACAATTTCATGTCTGATAACAAGCCTAACATACATAAAGATAAAACTTTAAAAGTACATGTATGTAGATTGATTGAGCACATGAATGAAGTTACAAGATGAATAATCTTACAGTATGATGAATACTAGCCATTCTCATTTGATTCCATCTCCATTGCTTTGGCTTGTAGATCATCATATGCTTTCTGTTTTCTTTCTTTCTCCTTTCTTACATTATCATCCATGGCCTTTATGATCTCTGCCAGAGCATCCAATTCTTCAAGCATGATGGAGTCTTTGAAATCTTCAAGTACTGGTTTCAGAATGTTGGCAGGATAGTGACTGAGTAGATTCATTCTGATATTGACATTGTCTCCATTTCTCCTCCTGTACTTCACCATATAGGGATCAAACTAAACTCTACACAATCCCTTGGCCCTTAGCTTATCTGCTTCAACTTCCAGCCTATCAATCTCCTTCTCCCTTTCTAGCCATTTCTCAAAGCACCCCTTTCTTATCTTCTCAGCATAATCTCTCTTCATTTTTACAAAATCAATCAACTCCAGCTTCCATATTTTCTCCACTTTGTCTTCAGAATCCAATAATGCAATGATTCTTTCTATTTTATATAGCTTGCCCCAATTTTGACACTGTCCTTGTTTGAATTTCTTCTCCCTTCCATCAGTATATTTAATCTCAAGGCAGTTATCCATAATGGCAGCATAGTAGATTCTTTGAGCTCTTAGATATTGCAATTGGTCTTCATCAAAGTCTTCATCTAATGGTTGGAGTTTTAAGCCTGGATATATTGTTAGGGCCCTTGACCTGGATGGCTTTACTCTCCTAGCAGCATGCTTGAGTTTAAACTTTTTCACTTGATTGTTTGGAAGAAGCTTCTGACCTTTGTTGGCTGACCATAGTAGTGTTCCATTAGCAGTTTGCTTTTTGAAACATACATATGGTTTCTTGACTTGAATCCCTTTCTCTTCTTGAGGTAGTAAAACACTTGCAAAGGCCAGAGATGTAGATTTTGATGAATCATTACTAGTGACATCCACCCTAGACATTGAGCCTTGTGTTGTGGTAGGAGTATCATCAGTAATGTTCATGGCTTGCTGTTTTCCAATTTTCCTCTCATAGACTCTTCCTTGGTCATCACCATCTTTCTTATTCTTGTCATCCTTCTTCTTCTTTTCATTTTCATCACCATTATCTCTCCTGTGATGTCTCTTCCTCCCATCACTTTTGTCTTCAGAATCATCATCCTTATTTCTCCTAGGTTGAGCCCTCTCTGGAGTTTCACCAGTTACTATAAAAGATCTGAGAATGTGCAGTGCTTCAATTTCTTCAGCATTTTTGGTTCCAACCTTTTTTTGTAGTTGATCAATGATAGCAATGACCAGTTTGTGATTTCGAGAAGTGAGATCATGGGGAATGACCAATTGCTTGATGTCTTCAATTTTGGTGCCAGACTGATAGATGATTGTCCATGGCTTCTTGATCACTTCTGGCAGCCTTGAAGGTTGGCCATTCCTCAAATCATCAAACAGACTTTTGTTGTTCTCATTTCTCTTCTCAATAAGCTCAAGTATGGCATCTATCTCTGAGTGTTTTATGGCTTGTAGAGTCTTGTATGTTAGATGCCATATCTTTGATTTTGATATCATCACTATCTCCTTGAACCATAGATTATTGAATTTCTTGGGGATGACAGTGATGTAGTCAATCTGCTCCTTCAACTCCCTCAGATAGAACTGAGTGTCACCAGCCTGTTCCCTTGTGGCTTTCAGAAACTCCAAGAAGGCTTTATCATGATAAACATTTGAGTTAGCCACTTCTTGTAGCTTGGCCTCAGTAATTACTTTGACTTCTATAGGCTTGGCACTTTCAGATATGGAGGATGGAGGTTTGTCAGTTGGCATACTCCCTGCAACCACTGTGGTTGTGATAGACTGCTTCTGGCCACCAGGAGTAATGACATGCACAGTTGGTAGAGTAACAACTGGCAGTGAGGTAGGAGGCTCATCAACCTTTGTTTTTCCTTTGCATGGCACATGAGTTGGAGATTTATTTGCCCTTTGGTGATCACCCTCTCTGAACTTTATCCCTTTTTCCTTGGGTTTCTCCCCCTTCGTATTTGAATTCCTTGTCCTCTTCTCCCCCTTAGGCTTGTTGTTAGGCACAGAGGCTTTAGAAGTGACCTTTGGGGTGGAAGATTCTTCAGGGAGGGGAAGACCCATATGCTTCATCATAGCAGCCAACATAGATTGTTGATGCAGAAGAACATCAGCTGTGGTGGTTGCCTGAGTGTCCAACTAATCATTAAGAAGTGCAACCTTGTCTGTAAGATGAGCATTGGACTTAGTGAGAGTAGCCACCTCCTTTTCAAGAGTATCCACTTTAGTGAATAGCTCATGTGCCCTGAAACCAGAGAGTGATTGATCCTTTAGTCTCTGGACTTCATACTTGGTCATGTCATGAACAGGGACCTCAGTTACCAGCTTATCCCCATATTGATTCTTGAACAGTGTTCTCAGCATGGCATTTGAGTCTGTGGTTTGATCAGACAGAGATTGAAACTTATGCCCCAGCCCTGTGACAGCATCCTTGAGAAGGGCCAAGCCATTGTCCATTTTGATACAGCTAGACTTGCAGGCTAGAATTTCCTTGACCACAGTTTCCAGTTGAGGGAATTTGGAATCAAAAGCCTTTTTTAGCTCATGCACCTCCTTGGTTGTGGCTGTACACACTTCTGTGACTTCTGTCTTTAGACCCTTGCCAAGGTAGTGTGCAGCCTTGAGAATTCCCTTGTAACTGTCATTGACTGCTTCATACACAGCACTAGGGGTGAGAGAATTGGCATTGGACCCTAGTGAAGTGATGTACTCTTCTCTGAGGTACTGTAGGCCTTCTGAGAGAGGAATGTCATACTTTCCTTGAAGCCAGGCATCTATATTTCCTTCTCTCTCAGACTCATCCACAATTTTGGTCTGTTGTTGCTCCACATCCTCTTTATGGCACAGGAGAATAGCTTCATAGTCAGGATTTGGCAGGTTGGCAGTGAGGAGGTGCTGGGCAATCTTTGTGAACTCAGGAATCTGATCCACAATTAAGCTTTGAAGTGCTTCAACCGTCAATTGTTGTGGAACAGACCCTGATCCTGAAGCACTGTCATGGTGCACAGGCTTCAGCCATTGTGACATAAAGTCAGAGCTAGAGCTAGGTAAACTAGACTCCTCAGTTACAGATGCAACTTCTGTAACCGGATGGATTGACTCTACTACTGGTGTCTCCACAGAAGTGGGATGAGTTACACCAGCAGTTGACACAGGCACAGAGTCTCTAGTGAAAACTAGTGGAACCTCTGTGTTTGTGATGGTGTCATTAGGATATGCCCCAGCATGCATTCCCTCACCATCTAAATGTGGGTCCTGGGTGGTGAGCAAAGTGTCATGCACTAAGTCACTTGAGTCCATTGGCTCATCAAGAGAAAAGAATTCTTGATGATCAATGCCTTGCTCCTCAATTGCTTGAGTTGCAGGCTGCAAAGAAATTTGAGATGAAGATTCTGGAAGAGAAGTGTGTTATAGAGTAGATTTTGGCAACTCCCCCTGAGAGATAGAGAGTGTTTTAAGTGTGATGTGCTCTCCACTCAGTGTAGTGCCATCCTTATCACTCCCATGTGCTGACTCAATACAAGAAGGTGCATTGGGGAGGATGCTTGATTCTATAGTGCTGTTGAGAGGATACATCTAGTGAGCTGTGTGCCCCTGATTTTACAACTTCAGCCATTTGTGTGACTGAAGAGGTGGTCTTAGTTTTCTTCTTCTTCTTTGGCCTTAGTAAGGGTGACTCTGGTTCCTCACTTTCTAGACCTAGTTCAACAGCTAATGCTGCTTCAGATAAGATATTCAAGGGTGCAGACATTACTTCCTTTCTCTTCTTTTTACTAACATCACCCTTTTGAGAGGATGATGCAGTTGGTTCAGTAATTGGTAGAGTGTTTGGTTGAGAGGGTTAGTTATCTAGCCCTGGGTTAGCATTTTGTTCTACTTGCTTGGGCTTAGCTAACTGAGATTTTGCATCAAATGTTGGCATGTTGTGGGGGTAAGTTCTAAACAAACTCTCCATACGGGGAGTTATGTTAAGTCTTACATCCACATCATTCCTAGTCTCCAAATTACCAAAAATGAGTTTGGTCATGGATTTAGGATAGCCTATTTTATTTTTATCTATCCCAGGCAATTCAATCAATTGAGCATTTTTAAAGTTAAGTACAGATTGAATAAAGCGAGGGAAGAAAATATCAGTACCTCTCTTGGTTGTGTTCTTACCAAGTCTCCCATATAGTTCTTGTAGGATGATTTGGCCAACATCTATCTTCTTTCCATAGGCCAATGCATAGCCAATTTGCTGCACAGGTGCACTGATTTGATCAAAGCTTGATTTCCTGGCAGTGAAGACTTGAAGAAGAGTTGCAAACACATAGCTCCACTCCTTTCTCAGATTCTTTCTGTTCAGCTTGCCAAGATTGATCCCATCTGAGTAGTTGATGAACTCAAAGAATTCCTCTAACTCTGTATTCGTGGCCAGTCTGTCAAATGACTCTTGTTGTAGGCCCAGTGCTTGATTCATGTCTGCAGTAGTGATAGTGATTTCCTGATTCTGAATCTTGCAGTAGATGATATATGAAGTGATTGCGTTTTCCAGGGCTACAACCTCCACAATAGCAGTGCCCCAAAACTGTTCCAGGATATCCAGATATAGAGTTGGGTTGGCAGAGAGTGCATCCTTGATGTATGACTCAGCCATCCATTTCACAAAGCACTTGAAATTGGCGTTGGGTGCTTCCACATCACTAGTTAGAGCAATGAAATTGGTGTTAAACTTTACTGTTGCCATTTGTATGGAGAAGAAGAAAGGAATTGAAGGTTGAAGAAGAAATTTGGCTTTTGGTAGTTAGGGTTCCAGAGGTTTAGAGAGTGTAGATGCTTGAGAAATCGAATGAAATGAATCGAATAGGTGTAGAATTGTATAAGTATGAAGTACTTGAATTGTCGATTAGAAGTATTTTTTGTATCGACAAGTCAGGCATTCGAGAAGTAGAAAACAACTATTCGAGAAGTCAAGAAAGGCTTAATCGATAACTCAAGCAGATAGTAACTCACAGCTGGAAGTTATCTAACTCAGAAATTTTTCTAAATTAAATAAAATGTGTTTTTATGAGTGAATTAAACTTTTAGACAAAAGTCCAAAATCGGTTAAAATTTAGCGAGAATTCAGCCTTTTCAAATGATTCGAGAACTCAAATATAGTATTCGAGAACTCAGTCAATCGAGAATTGAAACACTATATTCGAGAAGTCAAGGAAATCTCTATTCGAGAACTCTAAAAGACTCTATTCGAGAACTCAAGAGTACTCTAATGAGACTTGTTAGAGATGTCGAATAGTGAATCATTCGAGAAGTTTGACTTATCGAACTATACCCATCACTCAAAAAAAAATTGATTTTCACTATCTTTTAAAATTGACCAGCCATATTCATTGAAGAATATTCTAGCAAATTAAATAGTGATTTTCTCAAAATTTCATAGAAATTTCAAGTTAGCAAAAATATGATTTTCCAACATATGCAACAGATTTGAAATATTTATAAATCATATTTCAGCCAACACTTACTCCAAAAATATTGAAAATTTAGATAAAGTAAGTGTTTACTGCTGCAACAATCTAGATGATATATTCACTTAGCCAGAATCTGAAGAATTCAGCATTCCAATCTCACTAACCAACCTTGTAAAGGTGGCTTCATCTAGTGGCTTAGTGAATATGTCAGCTAGTTGTTTATCTGTAGAGACATAGTGCAACTCAATGGTTCCATTAGTTGCATGTTCTCTAATGAAATGATATCTGATGTCAATGTGCTTTGTTCTAGAATGATTGACAGGATTGGAAACTATAGAGATTACTCTTGTGTTGTCACACATGATTGGAATTCTTTCCAACACAAGTCCATAATCTCTAAGTTGATTTCTAATCCAAAGCACTTGAGCACAGCAACTTCCAGTAGCTATGTATTCAGCCTCAGCTGTAGAAGTTGACACAGATTGTTATTTCTTGCTATACCAAGAGACTAACCTTTGTCCAAGAAACTGGCAGCTACCTGAGGTGCTTTTCCTATCCACTCTGCATCCAGCATAATTAGCATCAGAATAACCAACCAGATTGAACCCTGTGTCCTTAGGATACCATAGTCCCAATTTTGGAGTGCCCTTCAGATATCTAAAGATCTTTTTTATAGCAATCAAATGTGATTCTTTTGGATTTGATTGAAACCTTGCACACAAGCATGTAGCAAACATGATGTCTGGCCTACTTGCAGTGAGATAGAGCAGAGAACCAACCATGCCTCTGTAGACTGAGATGTCTACCTTCTTGCCTTTAGCATCTTCATCCAATTTAGTGGCAGTGGCCATGGGTGTCTTTGCAGGTGAGCAATCTTCCAAGTCAAACTTCTTCAATAAATCCTTGATATACTTGGTCTGACTGATAAAGATACCATCCTTCCTTTGACTGACTTGCAACCCAAGAAAGAATGTCAACTCTCCCATCATACTCATCTCATATCTGCTCTGCATGAGTTTAGAAAATTTCTCACACAGCTTCTCATTTGTAGAACCAAAAATGATATCATCCACATAGATCTGAACTAAGATAAGATCATCACCATGCTTCTTGTAAAACAATGTCTTGTCCAGTGTGCCTCTAGTGAATTGATTCTCAAGAAGAAATTGTGATAAAGTATCATACCATGCTCTTGGAGCCTGCTTAAGTCCATACAATGCCTTAAGCAATATGTAGACAAATTCTGGGAAGTGTGGATCCTCAAAACCAGGTGGTTGTTGCACATAAACTTCTTCTTCCAACTCTCCATTCAGAAATGCACTCTTGACATCCATTTGATATACTTTAAAGTTTGAATGAGCAGCAAATGCCAAGAATATTCTGATGGCTTCCAATCTAGCAACAGGAGCAAATGTCTCATCATAATCAATGCCTTCCTGTTGAGAGTATCCTTTTGCAACCAACCTTGCTTTGTTCCTTATAATTACACCATCTTCATCCATCTTATTCTTTAGAACCCATTTTGTTCCAACAATGGTTCTGTTCTTTGGTGCAGGCACAAGTTCCCATACTTTGTTCCTTTCAAATTGATTCAGCTCCTCTTGCATGGCAATAATCCAATCTGGATCCAACAGAGCATCATCAAGTTTCTTAGGCTCAACTTGTGATAAAAAACAGCCATAGAGGCACTCATTCTGAGTTGCTCTCCTAGTCCTTACTCCTGCATTAGGATCTCCAATGATTTGCTCTGCAGTGTGTGATCTATCCCATTTCCTTGAGTGCTCAGCCTGATTTCTCATTCTTGATGTTGCTTCATCATCCACATCATGGTCATTCTCATTTCCTCCCCCTGTGAAGTTGCCACTACTCACAGGTGTGTCTTGGATGCTTGTTCCTTCACTATTGATTGGCACAAATTCTTCTCTTGTACCATCATTCACTTGAGTTTGTTGAACTCGAGTTTCAACTTCAGTTTCAGTCTCTTCATCAGAGTCATCTAGATTATCAAACTTCAATGGATCTTTATCTTCATCATTGGCTTCTTCTAGTCCAGGTAGTTTGCTGTCATCAAATGTCACATCTGTGCTTTCCATAACTTTCTTTTGACTGATGACATAAACCTTGTATGCAATTCTTTCCATAGAGTAGCCAAGAAAAATTCCTTCAAATGCTTTTGCATCAAATTTTCCAACATATTCAGAATTATCCTTCAATACAAAGCATTTGCTTCCAAAAGTATGAACATACTTTAGAGTAGGTTTCTTTCCAGTCATCAAGTTATAAGGTGTCTTTCCAGTGTTTTTGTTGATGAGGGTTCTGTTCTGGATATAGCATGCAGTGCTCACAACCTCAGCCCAAAAACATGTAGGCATTTTTGCATCAAGTAACATTGTTCTAGCAGCCTCAATTAGAGTTCTATTCTTCTTCTCAACAACTCCATTTTGTTGTGGAGTTCTTGGAGCTGAGAATTGCTGAGAAATGCCATTCTCTTTACAGAATGCTTCAAGTTTGACATTTCTGAACTCTGTTCCATTATCACTTCTCAGTGCAATCACACTTGCATTGTTGGCCTTTGCTTCCTTGTCAACTTTCTTTATATGCTCAATGATTACTTGTGGAGCCTCATCTTTTGATGCCAGAAATTCCACCCATGTATACCTTGAAAAATCATCAACCATCACCAAGGCATACTTCTTTCTTCCTAGTGACATAATATTGACAGGCCCAAACAAATCCATATGAATGAGTTGTAGGGGCTTGGTTATAGATGTCACTGTCTTTGTCTTGTGGCTTGATCTTTTCATCTTTCCTTTTTGACAAGCCTCACACACTACTTCTTGACAGAATTCAAGTGTGGGCATGCCTCTCACTAACTCTCTTTTGACTAGAGAGTTAATGACTTTGAAGTTCAGGTGTGATAGTTTCTTGTGCCACAGCCAACAATCTTCATTTGATGCTTTTGAGTAAAAGCAACAAATTTTGTCCTTGTTTGCAGAATCCATATTGGCTACAAACAGGCTTCCCTTCCTTACTCCAGATAGAGCAAAATCACCAGTCTTCTTGTGGGTGATCAAACATTCATCTTTGTCAAAATCCACCTTGAATCCCCTATCAGTAAACTGACCAACACTTAGCAGATTATGCTTGAGCCCCTTGACTAGTGCTACATCTTCAATGATGACATTACCAACTTTCAACTTGCCATATCCCAATGTGTTACCCATGCTGTCATCTCCAAAAGCAACCATTGGGCCAGCCTTTTCCTCATACTGTGATAGCAGGGCCATATCACTAGTCATATGATTTGAGCATCCACTGTCCAAAATCCACATGACCTTTTTTTCACTTTCTTTGCCCTGCAAACACAAAGGTATTACTTTTCCTTTGGTACCCAAACAAGTTTGGGTCCATGTGACTTAGAAACAGTTTTATCATAAATTACATGCTTGTCAATTTTCTTGGCATTAGTCTTCTTGTCACTGTTAGAAGTCTTGGAACCTGAGGTTTCAGACTTAGGTGACAGAGGTACCTTCCTAACTTTAGGAGGACTCGAAGACTTTGACCTGGTGTAGTGTGTGTGAGAATTGTGACTGATACAACCATCAATGAATTGCCTTCTCAGATTGAGACAACTAGTCATAACATTCATATTGCATGGCATACAGTCAAATTTATCACAAAATGGTGCATCTCTATGTCTTAGAGGCACAGAACAATCATAAAAAGGTTTGGACACACTACCAACAGGTTTCTTGCATGCATGAGTTAAATGATTGGTACTGAAACAGTTCTGACAAGTTTTCCTAGGGGCACTAGGCATATAAGAATAGTTGTTATCCTTGTTAATCCCTAACTTGCCATTTCTGTTCTGTTTCTTCTTAGTCACTTTCTTTTCTGATTCACTCTTCCCAGCTGAAACAAACTTAACAAACTTCTTAGGTCTTGGCCTATCAACTACTGGCTCCTTGTCTTTTGACCTGACACTCTCACTCTTGGATGATGCTTGTTGTTCATTTGATTGTGCCTCATCCTCATCATTCAACATTTGTTTGATGAGTAAGGCATCCTCATCAATTTCAAATGTTGATTCCTTAAAAATTGGATTTTCAATCTTTTTCAAAATGTGAGGCACTCCCTCATGAACAACTATGTCATCTTCAATGACAGCATAGCCTTTTCTCTGTTTAAGAGTGTCATAATCAAGTCCAATAGCAGCCTTGGGTTTTGCTTCAATTTTCTCACAGTAGGATTTCACTAGACCAGATGATTTCTTGAAAGTTTTTAGTTTGAATTCATTTTCAGCTAATTCATCCCTAAGAGCCTTTTCAACCTGACTAGCACACAAAACCTTATTCTGCAGATATTCAACTTCTTTCTTAAGGTTCTCTATTTGCATAGCAGTTAGCTCAAGTTCCTCATTCTTTTTGGTTAACATTTCATTTCTAGTAGACAGTTTAGCAATACTAGTATGAATGTTAAACATTTCAACAGATAGTTGTTCAATCATGCATTTATACTCTGAAACAGACATATCTATAGTAGTGAGAGATGGTACCTGAGAATCACATGGAGATGGGTCATCCTTGGAATTGGCCATCAAGGCATAATTTCAGAATTCTTGCTCCTCTCCATCACTGTCAGAATCATCCCAGCACTTCCCTTCAGCTATGTAGGCCTTACCTCGTGTCTGCTTTTTCAGAAGGGCCTCATACTTAGCTTGAAGCTCAAGATAGTCTCTATCCTTCTTTTTAGGCTTTTTGCATTCACTGGCAAAATGCCCTAGGTCATTGCATCTATAGCACCTTACAGATGACCTATCCACATGGCTGGTTTTAAACTTATTCTTGTTTGGTTTCACAATTGCCTTGCTTTTGTTGAATGAATGGTTTTGGGTTTTGGGTTTGAAGGGTTGATTCCTTTTGAATCTGATGTTTGGAAATTTTCTGGCCATGAAAGCATATGAAGTGTTTTCCATCCCATCTAGTTCTTCAAGAGTGTAAAACTCTTCTTCCTCCTTCTCCTCAACAGGTTCACTTACCTCAGGTTCAGTTTCTTCCTCTTCTACTACCTCCTCTATCCTTAACTGACTTGTAGATGCTTCTAGGTCTTGAATATATTTGTTGACAATCAAGGCACATGATGTGTTTACCATTCTGCCTTGATTGGCTTGGATAGCCCTTTTCTGAAGCAACTTAAGCTCATGAGTTTTTAAAACTCCATAGAGCACATCATATGTAACTTTGTTCAAATCTCTTTCCCTTAGAGAAATGACCCTTTGCTCTAGATGGTTTGGTGAGGATAGCAGAAACTTCATGTTTAACTCCTTGGTACTGTAAACCTTGCCATTCATCTGCAACTCTGTAACTAGCTTGTGAAATCTCTCAAACATCTCAGTAATGCTTTCCTTGGGCTGTGCCATGAAAGCTTCATATTGTGTGACCAGTATCTGTTTCTTGTTTTCCTTAACCTCATCAGTTCCTTCACACAACACCTCAATGTGATCCCACATTTCTTTGGCAGATGTACATGATGCAATGTTTGCAAACATTGACATGTCCATAGAATCAATGATAAGCAACATGAGGTGGCTGTCAAGAGCAACCTTCTCCCTTTCTGATTCTGTCCATTTTGATGGATCCTTGGCCTCATAAGATCTTGGGATAGTTGTGGTTCCAACAGTCTTCTCTGGTATCTCTTGTTGTGGAACAAAAGGACCATTCTTGAGAATCTCAGGATACAAAGGATGAGAGGCTTTGATCAACAACATCATCTTTATCTTCCAGAGGTTGAAATTCTCTTTGTCAAACTTAGGGACCTTCACCGTTCCTATAGTCTTTGGTGTATTCGAACTCATGATCGTTTTTCTGTTTTTGAATAAACAGCCCGCTCTGATACCACTTATTGAGTATTGAATACGATAAGAGAATACAGAGGGGGGGGGGTGAATGGATTCTCGAACTTTTCTTTTCCGAGTCTATGTAGCAAGAGTGTTTGTGTGTGCAGGATTGAAGGTGCGGATAAAGAATAACACAAAACACAATATCACTTTAATCTAATGTATTATTAGATAAAGGTTGCTACAATCTGTGAATACAAATGATAGTATTCTCAGCTTCGTTTTTCTCAGAGAGATACAACTTAGTGTATGAAAAACTTGACTCACAAAGTTACTAAGTTATGAAGTGAGGCTGTGTCCTTATAGAACATGGATACATCATACTTACTGCAAATAAGGTAGCTAAACAAATTACTTTCTAGTCTGTCTATCCTTTTTGAGTAAGTGTCCAAACGGTTACAGATTTGACTTTGCAAAGCCTGTTTAGATCCACTTCTTTAGCTCCTTGTCTCTTCTATATCTCTCCAAGCTTCCTTGTAAGCTTTCCAGAGCACGTTACAGATTGTGGTCCATAAAGTGCATTGGCTTGTTGCAGGTTTCTGACTTGTACAATTTCTTCAGTATTTTGTCTCCAAGAATGTATTCGAGAAGTGACTAAGTAAGTGATTCGAGAACTGGAATTGACTTGATCGATAACTCTGAGTTCTCGAACACTGTTATATTGACATATCGAACCACTTCTCGAATAGCCCTTTTCCATCAGGATTCCTTGAGTTATCGAATAGAACATTTGACTTATCGAATCCTCGAGATATCGAATAGCTTTCTAAGTCCTTGAGATATCGAATGGAACTTTGACTTGTTGACTCCTTGAAAACTCGAATACTACTTTGACTTGTTGACTTCCTGAGTTCTCGAATAGAGTACATAGACATATCGAATCTCTGAGATATCGAATGAGATATCGAACAGTATATACAGAGATATCGAATAGTGTCTTGAGATATCGAATCCCTGACTTCTCGAATGCTGGACTTCTCGAATAGACAAATATACTTCTCGAATTGGTACTTAGGCAAATTCTTCTTTTCTTCAAATCCCAACTGTGATTATTTGACAGTCTTTAACTCCTTGCTTGAGGCATGAACCTTGGAACTTCTTTCAAGCATTATTCTAGACTCTATAAGTACAGTTACACAACTAGGATTTGATGCCTACTACAAGTACAATACAAATAGAAACTCTACAACTAGAGGTTCCCTCAGTTAAGAGGTCATGTAAGTAATGCAAAGCATTACAAACAATTAGGCTTGTTATTAGATGTATACAGGCATGCCTCTGTGACTAACAAAACTAATTCGAGGTTTATAGTGTCGTTGAAGCATATGTTGCTCAGCTACGGTTAAAGCCGAGAATGAATTGAGATCTTCTTACTTATTCAACTCATTATTGTCAAGCTGGTTTTGGCGGCTAAAGCCTATGAGTGTTTAGCCGACGAGAGTGAGATTATGAATAATTGAGAATTTCTTTAATGTTCATTTTTTAAAACTATTTGAATCACTTATGTTAGTTTCAAATCATATACTGAGATTCTACCATTTTGGTAATATTTGAAAAGAACGGTTTATAACCAGTGTACTTATTCAAATCTTCCTTTGAACTCAAATTTCCTTATTCCCTGATTGCTTTATAAATTGTTGTTCGAATTCTTGCACCTTAACAATTGCTTGTTCCTTAATTCATTAATGATGCCTTGTTAATTTATTGATTCATAATTCTGATTTACTGAATTGTACCATGCTTAGTCCAATCTTATTGCTTTGCTTTTTATAATTCCTTATATCTAAATGCTTCTACGATGACCCTTAATCATTTATTATTTCCAATGAAAAAGACTTTATCTTGCGTGCAATTATTGCTTAAGAACTTACTTATTTAAACTGGTTTTCATTTAAAAGAAAACACTTTAATTTAGCGTAGGAGGCTAGGGGTGGTTCCCCTAGTCCAACACTATTTGTTTGGCGTAAGAGGCTAGGGGTGGTTTCCCTAGTCCAGCAATTTAAAGGCCAATGTGTTGCCTAATTGGGAACCCAATTTCAAAGTCTAGAGGGACCTAATGTCCGGTATGGGGACTTTACGGGCTGATCACCCGTATTGTCCGTAATCAGGAGAATAATCCAATCAACTTAAAAGTTTTTTTTAAAAAGTCATACGAAAAGTATATTTTGATGATAAAATGGTTTTAAGGAAAGAAATGTTTTGAGAAAAGCTATGGTATAAAGAAAAATGGAAGGTTTTATTCTATGATAGAAATTGAGTTATTCCCTCGAGATAGTTTGATCATTGATATTGTTCATCAATGAAATATTGAAAAAGTGTTGTTCACTATACTATGCACTTGCTGAGCATTTTTGGCTCACTCTTGCTTCGTTTTACCTAACCCTTTGTAGTTAGGTTTAAGGATGATATACACTACGAATGAGAGCGATGAGGCGTTCTATATATGATAGAATTCGAAGCCAGAGCGTGTAAGCATAGATTGGGATTGAGCTACGGATTAGATGGTATAGTAATTTGTATTTAGAGCAGAGATAGAAGTTGTAATAATTTGTATAATTTAGATTCTTGTTTCATACCATAACCTGGAATCGATACTCGGTGAGGAATCATTGGTGTATTTAAGTTTTATATACACGTATTCTTATATGTTATGGTTTGGGTGGCGCCCAATCCGGACCCCGGATTAGGGGGCGTTACATTACGTGTGTGTATATGTATATCTCAGAGAGAGAGAGAGAGTACCTTCGTCTACTCCGACGGCGATGGTGACGGAGTTGTGCCCATGCGAGACCGTAGAAAAAAGAAAGAAGAGAGGCAAAGAGAAATGACGGAGATGGAAAAGATGGTAGTGATCGGTGATGATCGAGGTGGGGTGGGCGGCGATGTGGCGGTGATTATGGGGTGAGGTGGTGTGGGGTGGGGTGGGGTGGGGTGGGGTGGGGTGGGGTGGGGAGCGGGGATAGTCGTATTTTTATAAAAATAAGAAGTTAAAACAAAGGCAATAGTATATTTGTAAAAGTAATTTAATAGAATTGACAGAGAAAGTAAGTGCAAGTAAAAACGGAAAAGAAGTTGGAAAAGGTAGGTATTTTTGTAAATATCCCTTGAATTTATTTCTATTAATTTATTTTGATATTTGTAATAGGTGGTTGAACCGCAAATCGAACCACATTAACCGCACTTTTACGGTTGGAATTAATGTAATTAATCGCAATCATAATAAGGTGAAAATAAACGGTTATATTCGACCATTATGAACTTAGAAGCATAGAGTTTGGTTAAAATCTATTAGATAGATTAGAACAATGGTTGTTCACCAAACTATCCAAGAATTATATATGATATAATTGACAATGGTTGTCTACCTAAATAATCATTTTTAAGGACTTCCAGTGGTTGACTTAAAACATGACGAAATATGGATCTTGGCTCACTAGAAAGAATTATGGGATATACTTTCCGAATTGATAGTAAGGGCTATTAATTTGATAAAAATAGTGGGAGATATATTATGAATATATCATAATCATTTGAACATAATAATTGATAACTCAGACAATCTAATGTTTATTTTGTGCTTTTAACATTGTAGATACTAAGAAATGGCAAACAACACAAACTCTCTATCCGTTCGATCAATCCTTGAGAAGGATAAACTGACAGGAGGAAATAACTTCCTAGACTGGTAGAGGAATTTGAGGATTGTCCTCAGGCAGGAGCGCAAGCTTCATGTCATTGACATCCCTCCGCCAGGTCCACTTCCTGAGGGCGCTACTGTTGAGGAATGAGCGGCCCACACAAAGGATAAGAATGATGCAAATGATGTTGCATGTCTTATGTTGGCAACTATGAGTGCTGAGCTTCAAAGGCAGCATATGCATATGGATGCATACACTACCTATGAGCACTTGCAAAACATGTTTGCAAGCCAAACTCGTCAAGAAAGGATCAACACGAGTAAGTCATTTTTAATTGCAAACAAGGGGCAAGTGAACCAGTTGATAAGGGTGAATGTCACTACTGTAAGAAAACTGGTCACTGGAAAAGAAACTGTTCAGTTTACTTGGAGGATCTGAAGAAGAAGAAGGCTCAACAAGCTTCTACTTCAGGTATATATATTATAGAAGTCAATATGTCTACTTCTACATCTTGGGTATTGGATACTGGATGTGCTTTTCACATTTGTTTAAATGTGCGGGAGCTGCAGAAAAGTAGGACATTGGCTAAGGGAGAAGTAGACCTACGAGTTGGCAATGGAGCAAAAGTTGCTGCTTTGGCTATAGGCACTTATTATCTATCTTTGCCCTCTGGGCTTGTTTTAGAACTTAATAACTGTTTTACGTGCCTGCGATTTGCAGAAACATTATTTCGGTTTCTTGTTTGGACAAGAAAGGTATTTCATTTATAATAAGGAACAACAGTTGTTCTTTTGCTTTGAATGATTTGACCCAATGGCGTTGCACGTTTGTTTAATGGTTTATATGTTCTTGATTTAGATAATCCTGTCTATAATATAGAAAACAAATGACTTAAAATTAATGACTCAAATCATACATACCTCTGGCATTGTCGTCTAGGCCATATAAATGAGAAACGCATATCCAAATTACATAAAGATGGATACTTGGATAAATTTGATTTTGAATCATACCAAGAATGCGAATCTTGTTTGCTTGGTAAGATGACCAAAGCCCCTTTCACTGGTAAGGGTCAAAGGGCCACTGAACGTCTGGAGCTTATACATAGTGATGTATGTGGCCCAATGCGTGTGATGGCTAGAGGAGGCTACTACTACTTCATAACATTTACTGATGACTTCAGTAGATATGGATATGTGTATCTTATGAAGAATAAATCCGATTCTTTTGAAAAATTCAAAGAATACAAGGCTGAAGTAGAGAAGCAAATAGGCGGAGGTGCAAGTATTAAAATCTTACGATCCGATCGTGGGGGTGAATACTTAAGCACCGAATTTAAAGAGTATTTAAAAGAGTGTGGCATTGTATCACAACTCACTCCGCCAGGTACACCTCAATGGAACGGAGTTTCAGATCTTCCAATAAGTTTCTGGGGTTATGCTCTAGAAACAGCGGCTTTCACACTTAACCGTGTTCCAACCAAGAAGGTTCAAAAGACTCCATATGAGATATGGGAGGAGAAACGGTCAAGCATGAACTTTATGAAAGTTTGGGGATGCAAGGCGTTTGTAAAACGTCAAGTATCTGACAAGTTTGGACCTAAATCCGAAGAGTGCAATTTTGTGGGATACCCTAAAGAAACAAAGGCGTATTATTTTTATAGTCCTTCTGAGCAGAAAGTGTTCATTGCTCGAGATGCTGTCTTTATGGAAAAGGATTTTGTTTCCAAAAGAGACAGTGGGAGAACTATAGATCTCGATGAAGATCGAGAACCACAAAATAGCATTGAACCTGAGGTGGAACAAGAGCAGAATAATGATAATGCTCAAGAAACACAGGTTGTTCGTAGATCTGGTAGAATTCGCCATGAGCCAGAGAGATATGGATTTCTTTTGACTCAATGTGGGGATTTGATGCTCATAGATGAGGATGAGCCTCTCACATATCAAGATGCTATGAACAATCCAAACTCTAAGAGATGGCTAGAAGCCATGAAATCCGAGATGGATTCCATGTACGAAAACCAAGTATGGACTTTGGTTGATCCACCCGAAGGGGTAAAACCCGTAGGGTGCAAATGGGTTTTCAAAAGGAAAACTGACGTGGATGGAAATGTTCAGACCTACAAAGCAAGGCTGGTTGCAAAAGGTTTCAAACAAATTCATGGTATTGACTTTGATGAAACTTTCTCACCAGTGGCTATGGTCAAGTCCATAAGGATTTTGCTTGCAATTGCAGAATTCCATGATTATGAAATCTGGCAAATGGATGTCAAAATAGCCTTCCTTAATGGAAGCCTTGAAGAGGATGTGTACATGACACAACCTGAAGGTTTTGTCGATCCAAGGAATGTTGGCAAGGTATGTAAATTACGTCGATCCATTTATGGATTGAAGCAAGCCTCTAGGAGATGGAATATCCGTTTTGATGAAATAGTCAAAGAGTATGGCTTTGTTCAAAACAAAGATGAACCTTATGTTTACAAGAAGGTTAGTGGGAGCCATGTGGCATTCATAGTATTATATGTTGATGATATACTACTAATGGGGAATGACATACCTTCTCTAAAGGCTGTTAAGACTTGGTCACAGAGCAACTTCTCTATGAAAGACTTAGGAGATGCATCCTACATTCTAGGAATGAGGATCTATAGGGATATATCTAGAAGGATGATCGGTCTAAGTCAGAGTACATACATTGATAAGGTTTTGTATCGTTTTGGTATGCAAAATGCGAAAAGGGGATGTGTCCCCGTGTCTCAAGGGATAACGATCTCTAAAGACCAGTGTCCGAAATCATTAGATGATAAGGACAACATGAAGAAAGTTCCATATGCCTCAGCAATTGGATCTATCATGTATGCAATGGTATGTACTCGTCCTGATGTCTCGTATGCTTTGAGTATGACGAGCATACACCAGTCTAATCCAAGTGAAGGTCACTGGACGGTAGTCAAGAATATTCTTAAGTACCTGAAAAGGACTAAAGATTTATTCTTGGTGTATGGAGGAGAGGAGAAACTGGTTGTAAAAGTTACACCGATGCAAGTTTCTAAATAGATAGGGATGATACTGTATCATAGTCTGGTTTTTGTTTTGTCTAAACGGAGGTACTGTAAGCTAGAAGAGTTCATAGCAAGAAACAGTCACTATTTCTACAATGGAGGCTGAGTACATTGCAGCTTGTGAAGCGGCAAAGGAAGATGTTTGGATTCGAAAATTCATTACTGAATTGGGAGTGGTTCCATCGATCGCAGATCCCATAGACAAGTACTGCGATGATAATGGAGCCATTGCACAGGCTAAAGAACCTAGATATTACTCCCGATCCAAACATATACTCAGGAGATTTCACCTCATTCGAGAGATAAATGAAAAGGGTGATATACACATATGTAAAGTACACACAAATGATAACAAAGCAGACTCACTGACCAAAGGCTTGTCGCAGTAGAAGCACGACGGTCACACTAGTTCCATGGGTATTAGATACATGGGCGATTGGCTCTAGTGCAAGTGGGAGATTGTTAGTGTAGGTGCCCTAGAGGCAATACATTGTTTATTTTGATAAACCTTTATGTCATTTGATTATTTAATAAATGTATTTATTATGACTTTAATTACTGCGATATATTTGTTAGCATAATAAATGTCCTTAGAATAATGATACACATTATATAGTTTAAGTATTTAACTTGAACTTGAGATTATATAATATATCATATTCTTAAAGGTCCCTAGTCGAGTATTATTATACAGGACAATAATAATACATAAATAGACTAGTATGTTTTTGACTGATAACCACATCTCATTGGTTATAAGTATGGAGATACTAAAGTCAATACATAGGTACATGTAGGGTACATGGTACTGGACAGACCCACCGTGAGATTCTTCATGTTAATTAAGTCATAAGAAAGACTCACAGTGATAATGGTGTAATGATCCTTTGACTTGAGATCATTATATTTCTATACGAGGATAATATACTTTGACTACATTAAAAGTTACCTTTGACCGGGTAATGATAAAAGTGGACATCGGGTATATTGTGAATCGTATGAGAAATATGAATGATAGATAAAGGATTTAACCCTCCTATCAGATAGGAGAGATATTATTGGCCTCTTGATTGAGTGAGACTATAAAATGCATGGCCGTGCTCAAATAATGATTTGTTATTAATAGTCTACTCATGGATCAAGTAAACCCGGATTAAATTATGAAGAGGATGACAATAAACATGCCTCGAGTTTAATCTAAAATATTTGGTTAAAGGGATTATATTACACGGGAACATTAATCACAAAAGGTTTTATCGAATCACGATTTAATTATTATTTAATTGTGTAGCAATGATGTATTACTAGATGCCGCTCATTGTTTATAATTTTATTAGAGAATAAAATTATTGCCAATTAAATGATAGCCTACAGGGTCACACACATAGAACATTTTAAGGAAGAATTAATTTAAATTATGAATTTAAATTAATTAAATGATTAGTTGTATTTTATTATATTAATTAAGTGGGACTTAATTAAGATATAATAAAATACAAATGAGATATGATTTTAATAATTAAGTATGACTTAATTATTATTTATTTAAATAATAGGATTTGATTATATTATTTAATTAATCGAACTTGGGCTAGGTTTTTAGTTGGGCTTTTACCTTACACTATCATATAAATATATGATGATAGGTAAAGAAGGTAATTAATTTTGTACGACAAAAATAATCCCCAGCCGCTTGAACCAAAACCTAAAAAGAAGATCTCATATTTTCATTGGAGGCTAGTACCTCCCTTCCAATCAAGAATCGTTCTTGGAGTGTTCGTGTGGATACCGTAGAGGAGGCTTCGAAGAGGAGCACTCAACGATCGTGAAAGCTTGGATCTCCATTAGACATACAATCGTAAAGCTTCTTTAAGGTAAATCATCAATCTCCGAATTAAATATCATGTTTTTGCATGGATCCTGCGGTAGGGTTTCGATAATTATTGTTTTTGTTTTAATTTTCCGCTGCGTTTGATGCTCGAAACCCTTCATTTAATTCTTGCATGTTATACCTTAAATTTTCATTTCTTTGCAATTTAGGAAGATAATTATCTAGTTATTGCATTTTAGCCCATAAATTCTAATTTCTTACATTTTAATCCTTTATTTTAGCCCATAAATTCTAATTTCTTGCATTTTAATCATTTCTTTGCAATTTAGGTGGGGTGAAGCTTCATAGGTTGAGGGAAATCTATAAAAAGAAACCGGAGAAGCCTTCTCCCGAGTTTATCGAGCATGATGACCTTGTGTACATCCGGGCTTATCCTTTTTACATCATTGGGGGTGTGTTGTTTCCTTCATCAAACAGAGACGTCGTGCATCCTAGGTACTTCTTAACTTCATTTCTCTCTCTAGTCCTTGCAATTTATGCTTAAATTTATCTTATTCTTGCATTTTATGCCTTAAATTTCACATTTCTTGCATGTTCATCCTTTATTTCTCCAATTATTGAATTCTTACCTTAATTTGCATTTCCTGAATTTTTGCAGGTATTTACAGTTAATCCAGAATGCGCATGAGATTAAGGAGTATGCTTGGGGAGCTGCGGTTTTGAGTTATTTGTTCAGGGGTTTGGCCAAGGCTGCTCAGAAGGGTGCCAAAGCTATTAATGGGTGCACCATGTGTAATAACCCGAATTTTCAGAAAATGATTTTAGTATTATTTTAAGAATATTAATATTTTCCTAAAATGAGGAGGAAATTTTTTATTTTATTTTATTGTTCATTATTCCAGTTCAAGGAATTTCAAAAGCGAATTATTTAATTATTGTCTGGTTCAGTGTAATTATGAACTATATTATGTGATTATTGTTGGAAGGTAGAATGTATGTGAAGTTGTGTTTATATGTTTATATGATGATTTGTGTGAGCTGTGAAGGCTGATGTATTTTATTTATATTTTGAGGAGTTAAATATATTTAAATCATGCATTTTGATCCTCTGTTAATTTTATAAAATTATCGGAGAAATTAAAAATCATGAAATCTTTTGTAATATTATCTTTATAATATTATTTAGTTTTTAAAATGGTTGGGTGAATTAATTTGGATGTTTCGGTATTTTAAAATGATTTTAAGAGTTTTATTGTATTTAAAGGATCAAAACTTTGAAAATTCATATTTAATTCATTTTTGATCCGAAAAATATTTTAAAAATATGTGGGAGTTCGTAATTTTATATTCTTTATTTTAAAAATGAAAAGTTTAATTTTCCGAAATTTTTATTTAATTTCAATTTATAAAAGTGGTTTATTTGTTTTAAAAGCGAATAAGTAGTCCTTTAATTGGGCCCGGAATGAAGTGTAGTAGTAATAAAAGGAATTGGGCCAAGCCCATTTAAGATGAGACGCAGCTGAGTAAACAGACGGGGAGAGAGAGTAGAGATTGGGGGAAAGAAGCAAAATTAGGGTTTATAATGAAATTGGGGGAATTGAATTGGGGGTTAAATCGTATATATATGTATGTATAGGTGTATAATACGTGTGTGTAAGTGTGTGTGCGTCGTGTGTGTGTGTATATATATGCGCGGGTGTGTGTATCTGTTTGTGCGAGGAGGCGCAGCATCGGGGAAGAAAGGAGGTCGCCGGCGAAGCGCGGTGGTCAGGCGCGGCGGCGTGGTGGCAGCAGTGGAGGAGACCACCACTAGTGGTGGTGGTGTTGTGCAGTAGCAGGGAAGAGAGAGAGAGAGTGATGAGAAATGGTGGAGAGATTGGTTCCGGTGGCTTGAATTGCGGGTCGGAATTGGAAGAGGTATAAATTTTATACCTTATTTATTTATTTACTTTATTTTATTTTTCCGATGTAATTATTTAATTCCTCATTTTAGAGTAATTATGTGAATTCTTGTAATTAAAGTAGATTTAAATCTTGATATTATTGTGGTAATTAAGTTGGATTTAAATTGTAAGTTAATATGCTAATTTTCGTAATTAGATTAATATGGTGGATTGTGAATATTATTGGGATTTCCGTATTTTATTCGGAGAGTCTATATTTGTGATTAATCGTAATTGTTGAGTTTAGTGATTACTAAATGTTTAGTGCTAATTGCTAATTGTTAGTTTCCAAATTGTAATTTTTAAATTGCTAAGTGCTAAAAGTGCTAATTGTTATTGTCATATGAGGTATAGTTATTTGAGTTGCTAGTCGTAATTGTCTATGTGCTAAGTGATATAGGTCGAATAGTAATATTTGTTAAGTGCTTTAATTGTCAAGTTCTTGGTGGTGAGATATGCGTGGTCAAAGTGGTGTCGATTAAGTAATTATATAATTGCCTAAGATGAATATTTGTATAAATGTTCAGTAATGGTTTCTGAAAAATACCAATGGCCCTCGAGGCTATGTGGTTTGTTTTAATTTAGTTTTCAAATGTAAGTTATAGTAAAGTTAAGTTATCAATTTACTTTTCTTACGTGTTGACTGGGCGGGTACTTTTTTTTATGTGCTAGGTGCCGCATGTCTGGGCGGATACTTTTCCTTATGTGCTAGGTGCCGCATGTCTGGGCGGGTACTTTTCTTACTTGTTTACTTTGCTGCAAGTTGAGGCAGCTTTATTTTTGCAAAAACAGGGTTGAATTGCTTTGGAGGGGCTGTGCCCATAGTCCGATAAACGAATACTACATGCCGAAATTTTCTAAAAATCCCCTGCATTTTAATTTATTTAACTTATTTGATTTCAAGGGTTTAAAGGTATGATTTGGGTGTTAACTGTTTATGTGTATATGTGTTAAGTGAATTAATTCGAGGGTAATTGTTGTCTCGAGGATTTATGTGCTAAGTGATTTAATTCAAGGATTTATGTGTTTCGGGGATTAAATGCGTTTTGAGAATTACTTATAAACTTAGTTTTGTCATAGAATGACACTAATATTATAATTGTATATGTTAAGTGAAGTTGACTAAATGTGTTATGTGCATTAATTGGTATTTGAGTAGTCAGTTATAGGGATAACAACTATAGTACGACTTTAGGTGACTCAGTGGTAATTCTGAGTTGGGTCTACTCGAGATACGAGGTTGGACTGACGCGTACTTGTAACAATTACAGTACCATTAGGGCGTGATCAAGTGGAGCAACGTGTACCAAAAAGGAAGGATCGAGGCGTCGTGTAAAGTTCATGGAACTGCTTGGGCGAAATGCCAAGGATTTATTCGCGGTGTTCCGTTTGGTGCTAAGGACTAGAGGCAAGTTTATTTATACATACTCTATCGTTTAGAGTATATTTATTTTAAAATATAAGAAATGTGTGGAATAAGACTTCAGTCCATATTTGCAAGATCTTTCTATCCCTACTTTGAAAATTATCTACCTTCAGAATAATAATGATATCATGGAATGTATATACATATATGTGATGCTATTATTACTATATTGCAAAGAATATATTTCCTTGATTTTGGGAAATTAAGGAGAGATGGATATGATTTATGAAATATGAATATAGGGATTATTACGAATGGAACGAATATGCTCTATGGTAAAAGAGATATGAAAGAGAATGGTATCAGTTGTTATCTAGGGTTATATGGTTTATAATACTATATTAAAAATATTCTTTTAGTGTTATTGGTTGAATAAATATTATTTGATTATTATTTACTACTCTTAAAATAGACGGAATGTTTTATGAATATAAAAGCATATTTGAATTCTTAAATATAAAAGAGATATCTGAATCATAATCAAAGTGTTATGTTATATATATTTTATAGAAATAATGTGCGAGAATGGAAATGATATACGGGAATGGAAATGTGAAATGGTGTTGATAAATTGAATAATGATTTTATAAAAAGGTGGATTAGCAACAAACTTGCATAAGAGGCTGTGTCAGGGCTGTGTGCGACATAGTCTAGCATTCATGATTCGGCACGAAGATGCCAAGGGAGGATGTTAGCAGGTGGCCTTCCTCCAGGGAGGATGTTAGCAGGTGGCCTTCCTCCAGGGATGATGTTAGCAGGTGGCCTTCATTCCTTCTACCGGTAGTAAAAGGGACGGGTACGGAGGACGACTGATCATCGTGCCTCACGTATTCGGCAACAGTGAAAATCCCCAAAACTTAAAAGAAAGAATTGATAATGGTTTTCAGGGTTGTGCACTGAAAAAGGAAAATAGTATGAAATGATGGAATTGTTTTACATTAAGAAGAGAAACTGATTTTATATTACTTTTATACACAATTGTGGTATAAAAGGAAATGGAAAGATTATATTGAGAGCTTGATTTTAAATGTTATATTTCCTTGAGATATTATACTAAGATGATGTATTGATTATTATCTGGTTATAGAAGAGAATTGATATTATATTATCAATAAGTAAGGGATTTCATATTGAATAACTAGCAAGTATGTTGGTGTATTACTGCACAAACAAGATGTGGCTATTTAATTAATTTGTAACGACACCTTTTATATTATATTGGTACAGTGTTCAGTTGATATTATTTTCAAACATTATACTTTCCCTATAGAATTTCGTGGTTATAAATGTTTCAAGAATGATATTAAATATCGGTTGAATGTTGGAAACCCATACACCTGATGGATATTTTGTTAAACTCTAGTAATAACTTGCTGAGCAATTCTTTCGCTCATACTTGCTTGTTTTCAAATATTAACTTTTCAGTGGAAGGTAGCCGGACGAGGTTATCTGCATGGCTTATATGAAGCGGGCAGCGTGCCCTTATGAAGACGATATGATCTAGAAAGTTTATATCTGGAGTAAGTTATATGTAAGTATATTGATGTGTAATATATATGTTACTTTGCGCAAAATAGTATTAGTTACTGGTGTACTTCTCAACGAAGTTATACTAGTAGTAAGGAGTTGATTCTTGTTTCTAGCCCTATAACCTAAAAGATGCTTGGTGGTTGGGGTCTCAAATGTTGTAACTCAATTATTAATGGCTACAGATGGTTTAATGTGGTTAAACAGTTGATTTGTTATTAAGGTTTTCCGTGTGACGACCAAATCCCTGACCCCGGATTTGGGGGCGTTACAGTTTGGTATCAGAGCTGAGGTTATAGTAAACTAGAAACGAGAGTGAGTAGGAGTGTGTATAGTTATGTGAGAACGTCGGAGCTCATGTAGAGTTCATGTTGGACTACCGGGTGTAGTGCCAATGATTAAGTTAAGATTTGAATGCTATGTTGAAGGATATGTTGAGATAAAACTTCCTGCGATTATTAATGTCGATGATTAAATCCTTAGTGACCATTACGAGTCGACGATGACGTAAGTTATCAAGCACCTTAGGGTGTGCATGGAAAAGAACAGCTCTGGGATCGAACGATTATCCGTCAGAGGAGCCGACATAAAAGGCATCTGTGGAGACCTTGGCAATATCCCCATTGTTGAATCTTTTTTGATTACCTTCCCAATCTATGAATTATTTGACATATCTCTAAGGGAGAATTTTGATAAAGGATATCTTTCCTCTTCGAAGTTATTCTTTAATACTTGTGTTAAGCCATATTAAATTTCAATTTTTCCAGAAGCTGTCATTATCCCTACCTTCAGGTTTTCGAAGCCCTATCAAATGATATTATTTCAAACTTCCACTTTTCTTCAATAGTGGATAATTCAATGGTAATATAGCATCACTTGTTTGTTGAATACCAGTATCTTTCTGGTTATCCTTTTCTTTGGAAATCGCGCCTTGGAAATTGTTCGATTTTAATCCAAGGTGTCCCTTTGAGAATTAATTGGCAGAAGATGATTGTTATTGACTTGACTTTGAATTGCTTTCATACTTCTCAACTTCCACTGAGACGAACAACCCTATACATATAGGGGCCACAAGGACTATCTGTCTGTGTGATAGAAGTCTGATGGGACGCCATCACTTGTGAGTTGTGAAATACAAGAAGGCTAATTACCTTTAGTAATGTCTTATCAGAGACACACAACGTGAGTTCTTACGATCGTATTGATCTCTCAGTAAATTCTCTTATTTCCAAGAAGGTTTGTTTCAAAACTCATAATCCTATGGTCACCAGTGGGTGACATTTGTCTTGATATGACAGCTATCTTTTTAAAGCTCCATGATTCTGGTTATCTCTAATGAATTTCAAGGGGATGCTAGCCAGGTCGGTCAACTCGAAATTCGCTGATAGAAGTTAGATTCGAATGGAATCGCCAAGAGCAGGAGCGAATCGCAAAACGAATAGAATATCAGTGGCGTATTGATAGAATTAGTTCGCTCTCTCTCACGGATGTTATGATTAATGGAATGAGTGCAATCTCTCTCAAGAGTGTTATGTAATGGAATCAGTGAATTCTCTCTCAAGGATAGGATGATAATGGCAAGTTGGTCGACACATATATGTGAAAGGAATAGTGATGTGTCAGATAGATACCCTATAGTTGAATTGAGATTTGGAGGAGTTGCTTATGAATGGATGTTATCTATGGTTTTGCAAAATAAGTATTGATGATGAAAGAGTTAAGGAATCCCAGTAGTGGCCTTAGCTGATTCCGTGGACGGAATCCTTTTAAGGGGGGTAGACTGTAATAACCCGAATTTTCAGAAAATGATTTTAGTATTATTTTAAGAATATTAATGTTTTCCTAAAATGAGGAGGAAATTTTTTATTTTATTTTATTGTTCATTATTCCAGTTCAAGGAATTTCAAAAGCGAATTATTTAATTATTGTCTGGTTCAGTGTAATTATGAACTATATTATGTGATTATTGTTGGAAGGTGGAATGTATGTGAAGTTGTGTTTATATGTTTATATGATGATTTGTGTGAGCTGTGAAGGCTGATGTATTTTATTTATATTTTGAGGAGTTAAATATATTTAAATCATGCATTTTGATCCTCTGTTAATTTTATAAAATTATCGGAGAAATTAAAAATCATGAAATCTTTTGTAATATTATCTTTATAATATTATTTAGTTTTTAAAATGGTTGGGTGAATTAATTTGGATGTTTCGGTATTTTAAAATGATTTTAAGAGTTTTATTGTATTTAAAGGATCAAAACTTTGAAAATTCATATTTAATTCATTTTTGATCCGAAAAATATTTTAAAAATATGTGGGAGTTCGTAATTTTATATTCTTTATTTTAAAAATGAAAAGTTTAATTTTCTGAAATTTTTATTTAATTTCAATTTATAAAAGTGGTTTATTTGTTTTAAAAGCGAATAAGTAGTCCTTTAATTGGGCCCGGAATGAATTGTAGTAGTAATAAAAGGAATTGGGCCAAGCCCATTTAAGATGAGACGCAGCTGAGTAAACAGACGGGGAGAGAGAGTAGAGATTGGGGGAAAGAAGCAAAATTAGGGTTTATAATGAAATTGGGGGAATTGAATTGGGGGTTAAATCGTATATATATGTAGGTATAGGTGTGTAATACGTGTGTGTAAGTGTGTGTGCGTCTTGTGTGTGTATATATATGCGCGGGTGTGTGTATCTGTGTGTGCGAGGAGGCGCAGCATCGGGGAAGAAAGGAGGTCGCCGACGAAGCGCGGTGGTCAGGCGCGGCGGCGTGGTGGCAGCAGTGGAGGAGACCACCACTGGTGGTGGTGGTGTTGTGTAGTAGCAGGGAAGAGAGAGAGAGAGTGATGAGAAATGGTGGAGAGATTGGTTCCGGTGGCTTGAATTGCGGGTCGGAATCGGAAGAGGTATAAATTTTATACCTTATTTATTTATTTACTTTATTTTATTTTTCCGATGTAATTATTTAATTCCTCATTTTAGAGTAATTATGTGAATTCTTGTAATTAAAGTAGATTTAAATCTTGATATTATTGTGGTAATTAAGTTGGATTTAAATTGTAAGTTAATATGCTAATTTTCGTAATTAGATTAATATGGTGGATTGTGAATATTATTGGGATTTCCGTATTTTATTCGGAGAGTCTATATTTGTGATTAATCGTAATTGTTGAGTTTAGTGATTACTAAATGTTTAGTGCTAATTGCTAATTGTTAGTTTCCAAATTGTAATTTTTAAATTGCTAAGTGCTAAGTGCTAATTGTTATTGTCATATGAGGTATAGTTATTTGAGTTGCTAGTCGTAATTGTCTATGTGCTAAGTGATATAGGTCGAATAGTAATATTTGTTAAGTGCTTTAATTGTCAAGTTCTTGGTGGTGAGATATGCGTGGTCAAAGTGGTGTCGATTAAGTAATTATATAATTGCCTAAGATGAATATTTGTATAAATGTTCAGTAATGGTTTCTGAAAAATACCAATGGCCCTCGAGGCTATGTGGTTTGTTTTAATTTAGTTTTCAAATGTAAGTTATAGTAAAGTTAAGTTATCAATTTACTTTTCTTACGTGTTGAGGTGCCGCATGTCTGGGCGGATACTTTTCTTATGTGTTTAGTTGCCGCAAGTCTGGGCGGGTACTTTTTTTTATGTGCTAGGTGCCGCATGTCTGGGCGGATACTTTTCCTTATGTGCTAGGTGCCGCATGTCTGGGCGGGTACTTTTCTTACTTGTTTACTTTGCTGCAAGTTGAGGCAGCTTTATTTTTGCAAAAACAGGGTTGAATTGCTTTGGAGGGGCTGTGCCCATAGTCCGATAAACGAATACTACATGCCGAAATTTTCTAAAAATCCCCTGCATTTTAATTTATTTAACTTATTTGATTTCAAGGGTTTAAAGGTATGATTTGGGTGTTAACTGTTTATGTGTATATGTGTTAAGTGAATTAATTCGAGGGTAATTGTTGTCTCGAGGATTTATGTGCTAAGTGATTTAATTCAAGGATTTATGTGTTTCGGGGATTAAATGCGTTTTGAGGATTATTTATAAACTTAGTTTTGTCATAGAATGACACTAATATTATAATTGTATATGTTAAGTGAAGTTGACTAAATGTGTTATGTGCATTAATTGGTATTTGAGTAGTCAGTTATAGGGATAACAACTATAGTACGACTTTAGGTGACTCAGTGGTAATTCTGAGTTGGGTCTACTCGAGATACGAGGTTGGACTGACGCGTACTCGTAACAATTACAGTACCATTAGGGCGTGATCAAGTGGAGCAACGTGTACCAAAAAGGAAGGATCGAGGCGTCGTGTAAAGTTCATGGAACTGATTGGGCGAAACGCCAAGGATTTATTCGCGGTGTTCCGTTTGGTGCTAAGGACTAGAGGCAAGTTTATTTATACATACTTTATCGTTCAGAGTATATTTATTTTAAAATATAAGAAATGTGTGGAATAAGACTTCAGTCCATATTTGCAAGATCTTTCTATCCCTACTTTGAAAATTATCTACCTTCAGAATAATAATGATATCATGGAATGTATATACATATATGTGATGCTATTATTACTATATTGCAAAGAATATATTTCCTTGATTTTGGGAAATTAAGGAGAGATGGATATGATTTATGAAATATGAATATAGGGATGATTACGAATGGAACGAATATGCTCTATGGTAAAAGAGATATGAAAGAGAATGGTATCAGTTGTTATCTAGGGTTATATGGTTTATAATACTATATTAAAAATATTCTTTTAGTGTTATTGGTTGAATAAATATTATTTGATTATTATTTACTACTCTTAAAATAGACGGAATGTTTTATGAATATAAAAGCATATTTGAATTCTTAAATATAAAAGAGATATCTGAATCATAATCAAAGTGTTATGTTATATATATTTTATAGAAATAATGTGCGAGAATGGAAATGATATACGGGAATGGAAATGTGAAATGGTGTTGATAAATTGAATAATGATTTTATAAAAAGGGGGATTAGCAACAAACTTGCATAAGAGGCTGTGTCAGGGCTGTGTGCGACATAGTCTAGCAATCATGATTCGGCACGAAGATGCCAAGGGAGGATGTTAGCAGGTGGCCTTCCTCCAGGGATGATGTTAGCAGGTGGCCTTCATTCCTTCTACCGGTAGTAAAAGGGATGGGTACGGAGGACGACTGATCATCGTGCCTCACGTATTCGGCAACAGTGAAAATCCCCAAAACTTAAAAGAAAGAATTGATAATGGTTTTCAGGGTTGTGCACTGAAAAAGGAAAATAGTATGAAATGATGGAATTGTTTTACAGTAAGAAGAGAAACTGATTTTATATTACTTTTATACACAATTGTGGTATAAAAGGAAATGGAAAGATTATATTGAGAGCTTGATTTTAAATGTTATATTTCCTTGAGATATTATACTAAGATGATGTATTGATTATTATCTGGTTATAGAAGAGAATTGATATTATATTATCAATAAGTAAGGGATTTCATATTGAATTACCAGCAAGTATGTTGGTGTATTACTGCACAAACAAGATGTGGCTATTTAATTAATTTGTAACGACACCTTTTATATTATATTGGTACAGTGTTCAGTTGATATTATTTTCAAACATTATACTTTCCCTATAGAATTTCGTGGTTATAAATGTTTCAAGAATGATATTAAATATCGGTTGAATGTTGGAAACCCATACACCTGATGGATATTTTGTTAAACTCTAGTAATAACTTGCTGAGCAATTCTTTCGCTCATACTTGCTTGTTTTCAAATATTAACTTTTCAGTGGAAGGTAGCCGGACGAGGTTATCTGCATGGCTTAGATGAAGCGGGCAGCGTGCCCTTATGAAGACGATATGATCTAGAAAGTTTATATCTGGAGTAAGTTATATGTAAGTATATTGATGTGTAATATATATGTTACTTTGCGCAAAATAGTATTAGTTACTGGTGTACTTCTCAACGAAGTTATACTAGTAGTAAGGAGTTGATTCTTGTTTCTAGCCCTATAACCTAAAAGATGCTTGGTGGTTGGGGTCTCAAATGTTGTAACTCAATTATTAATGGCTACAGATGGTTTAATGTGGTTAAACAGTTGATTTGTTATTAAGGTTTTCCGTGTGACGACCAAATCCCTGACCCCGGATTTGGGGGCGTTACACCATGCTTTTGCAACTTTGGTCTTACGAGAGGTTGTTGCCTGGGGCACCTCTGATAGCACCTCGTATGGATTTTGTTTGGCCGAGGGCATTGGCTTGGGCTGAGCCGGTAGATGAGAGGAGGGTTAACCCCCACCACCATACAGGTCTTTATAAGAGATTTTATGACATTCAGGATGTTTCTGTGGATTATAATATCGATTTGATGGATGCTCACTATATGGCTCTCGGTCGTGTCCCTCTCATTTCTTTTGATATCGTTGAGTATGTCATGCCAGATAGAGTCTTGAGACAGTTTGGTATTTTACAGCATATCCCACAGGCCCCGGTTGCCATGACTTCACTGCGGACGGAGAGAGCATCTCGTTGGGTGCGGGACAATCATACAGTGACCTTGGCAGATTACGTTGAGGAGTGGCATGCTTTTAATGATGGCATGATACCTATTGTCGAGGAGGGCAATTACGTGTCTATAGAGGAGTACATGTATTGGTACAGGCACGTTAGTAAGCTAAGGATTGCTCCATTTGTGGTTGAGCATCGTGCTAAGATTGTGCCTCGTGACTGGTATCCCCAGCAGGACATGGCTGATTCGGTATGCATTTTATACCGTTATTTCTCTAAATCTTGTATTTTAGACCTTTATTTGTATAATTCTGCATTTTAGACCTTTATTTATATACTTTTGCACTTTAGACCTTTATTTATCTAATTCCTGCATCTAAATACTTCAATGCAGTTGGATTGTGGAATGAGGACATTACATGCCATTTACGAGCGTGATCCCCCCGAGTGGTTCTTTGATATCATCACTGAGTTTTTGGCTCGTTATGATCGGATCAACACCGAGTGGAGGGGTGTTGGATTTATCAGACCTAGTTTTGATAGACCCTCTCGTGCACATGATATGAATATTGACCCCAGCGGTCCTTCATCTTCGCAGCAGCCTCCACTAGCCGTCTCTCAGAAACGTTTGCGTGAGGTAGTAATCTTTTGATACTTGTTATCTTTGAATGTAGTGGATTGAATATATGTATGATTGTTGTATATGTTATTGTAGGTTGAGACTGTTGATTCTCATGCTTCAGTTACACACGATGCCACACCTCATGTCTCTTATAAACGTCCTCGTCAGGTAGTGATCCTTAATGCTAGGTTTAATTCGAGTCACTTAGGAGGAATTATATATATAACTATATGATCGGTTCGTTGACATATAATTTTAGGTTGAGACTACAGATGCTCTTGCTACACAGCCTACCCCGGTATCTGTCCCGCCTATAGTCCAAGTTGAGGTATCAATCCTTAACGCTTGGTTTAATGCAAGAATTATTGAAATAAGTGTCTAAAATGCAAGAAATAAAGAAATAAAGGTCTAAAATGCAAGAATTATAGAAATAATGATCTAAAATGAGAAATTATAGAAATAAGGATCTAAAATGCAAGAATTATAGAAATAAGGGTCTAAAATGCATGATCGGTGTATCTTGTAGGTTGAGGCTACAGCAGCTGCTCCTCCTGTTACACAGACGACCCCGGTATCTAGCCCTCCTCCTTCACAGTCTACCCCGGTATCTATCCCCCTCATACTCATATTAATCTCTCATTACTGTAATTTCCTTCTTATATACCAACTTTTTATATGTTCTCGTGTTTTTATCTCATTATGGTTGCAAGTTAGCACTATTCCTGCTGTGACAGAGCCTACCCCGGCATCTGTCCCCCATCATGCTCAGATTGAGGTACTAATCTCTCCTATTTGTGATTTTCTTCTTATATACCATTGATAATTGTAGTTGTAATTTGACTTTTGTTATCATAATTGTAGGCTCCAATACCATGTGAGTTGGCAGTGGATGGCAACAAGGTTGCCTATGGCATGGCTTACCCAGATGGAGGAGAAATGAATAGGAAAATACATGGCAAGCCAATGCCTACTGGATGTCTGAGAGTGTCAGTGGATAGTGGGATCCAACTAGAAGCCTTGATTCTAGTTCCAGTACCTGGTGAGATGGAGACGGTCAAGCAAGCTGTTGGATCTCATGTCGCATGGCCCAAGGACTGGATCATACGTCGAAATACAGTTGAGACTACAGCAGCTGCTCCTCCTGTTACACAACCGACCCTGGGATCTAGCCCTCCTCCTTCACAGTCTGTCCCCCCCCTGATGCTCATATTGAGGTACTAATCTCTCCTATTTGTGATTTCCTTTCTTATATACCAACTTTGAATATGTTCTTCATGTTTTCATGACATTGTGGTTGCATGTTAGCCCTCCTCCTTCACAGCTAATACAGGTTGAGACTACAGTTGAGACTACAGCAGCTGCTCCTCCTGTTACACAGCCGACCCTGGGATCTAGCCCTCCTCCTTCACAGTCTGTCCCCCCTGATGCTCATATTGAGGTACTAATCTCTCCTATTTGTGATTTTCTTTCTTATATACCAACTTTGAATATGTTCTTCATGTTTTTATTACATTATGGTTGCAGGTTAGCCCTCCTCCTTCACAGCCGATACAGGTTCAGACTACAGTTGCTCCTTCTCCTTCTACACCCATGGTAACACCTTTATCAGACCGCCCCATCCCTCCTGGTGTCAACCTTGACGTAATAATCTTTAACTTTGAAATAACCTTGACGTATTGTATTTGAAATGTGTATATGATTTTTGTATCTTCATCGAATGGCAGGTTGAAACCACTACTCCTGGTTCAGAGTTTACCCCAGTGGCGGGTGGACTTGTGAAGTTTGGTAGTATCAGTGGTGTTATTCCTGATAAGTTAAGAGAAATGCTTTGAGTATGTATCTTGAATCATACATTCATTTTGGCTTCCTATTTTTCCCATATGCCATGAATATCCATCATGATTAGGGGTATTGACATGTATTTGCAGTTGGTCACAAATGAGGATAAATACAAGGATGCGCAGAGGCGGGATGGTTATGTATCAGGTGATATGAAGAAGCCACTAAAAAATCGGAAAATCAACTGCCTGTTTAAGCATTGGTGGGGTGAAAAGCATAATTTTATTAGGAGTGTTGGTGGGATGGTTACGGAGCTTGCTTGGCAAAATGTCCAATGCCTAAGACGCGATCGTGAAATAGAGTCGTCAGTTCTGGATGCATATGTTGAGCTGCTGAAGCTTAGGGAGAGCACATATTTTCATAATAAAGTGCTAGGTCGTCCATGCAAGAGGTTCTTCCTTGGCATGAGTTATTTCACGACCATTGCAGCTGGGCATTGCACCGACTTGGAGGTAAATCAATTCAAATTTCTTGCATTTTAGTCCTTAATTTGGTTAATTATTGCATTTCATAACTTATTATTTGGTTAATTAGTTAATTATTGCATTTCATAACTTATTGCCTTATTATAGAATTATAAAATGCAAAATTATATAAATAAGGTTATAAAATGCAAGAAATAGAGAAATAAGGTCTAAAATGCAAGAAATAGAGAAATGAAGGTCTAAAATGCAAAATTATTGAAATAAGGTCTAAAATGCAAGAAATAGAGAAATAAAGGTCTAAAATGCAAAATTATAGAATTAAAGGTCTAAAATGAAAGAAATAGAGAAATAAAGGTCTAAAATGCAAGAAATAGATAAATAAAGGTCTAAAATGCAAAATTATTGAAATAAGGTCTAAAATGCAAGAAATAGAGAAATAAAGGTCTAAAATGCAAAATTATATAAATAAAGGTCTAAAATGCAAGAAATAGAGAAATAAAGGTCTAAAATGCAAAATTATATAAATAAGGTTATAAAATGCAAGAAATAGAGAAATAAAGGTCTAAAATGCAAGAAATAGAGAAATAAAGGTCTAAAATGCAAAATTATAGAAATAAAGGTCTAAAATGCAAGAAATAGAGAAATAAAGGTCTAAAATGCAAAATTATAGAAATAAAGGTCTAAAATGCAAGAAATAGATAAATAAAGGTCTAAAATGCAAGAAATAGAGAAATAAAGGTCTAAAATGCAAGAAATAGAGAAATAAAGGTCTAAAATGCAAAATTATAGAAATAAAGGTCTAAAATGCAAGAAATAGAGAAATAAAGGTCTAAAATGCAAAATTATAGCAATGAAGGTCTAAAATGCAAGAAATAGAGAAATAAAGGTCTACAATGCAAAATTATAGAAATAAAGGTCTAAAATGCAAGAAATAGAGAAATGAAGGTCTAAAATGCAAAATTATTGAAATAAGGTTATAAAATGCAAGAAATATAGTATAATATAAATTGCAAGAATTCTTGCATTTCATAACTTATTTTCTCTTTTTTGCAGATGCATCCAAATTGTAAAACTCCGGAGAGGTTGAAAGAGCAGGAAAGTTTCTATACTACCTACCAAGACCAGTACTTTGGGCCACCTTTACACTTGTGTGATGTTGCTATGTTCCCCGTATGCACAGGTGGTCATTGGTTTTTGTTTGTTGTGGACCTTGAACGAATGAAATTGCTTTTAATTGATCCTCTCCGGGACCATGGATCTTATTGTGACTTACGAAAGGTGTACGCCAAGGATATTTATGTCATGGTAATCTTATGCAATATTTAAAAACTATGACTTCTTTCTTGAATATGTTTTTAATTTTTTATGGTAAATTTGTAGGAAAAATTATTGTCGTGCATGCTTCATTTCTTGGAACCTTTGAGATTTGCTGAAGACGGTTTCATGGATGTGAAGTTCATTATGGATCGACCGAAGCAACAAGGCGGCGCTGATTATGGCGTGTACGTTTGAAAGTATATGGATGTTATACTTGGCACGGAGAATGACTAATGCCGGGTTACAACATAGGCAGCTGGGACTTTAGTTAATTTTGATCTTGTTTATTTGATTGTATTATTATTTTGTTAATTTTGCTTTGAAAGTAGGTAGTTGTATTGTTGTATTTATATTGGTTGGGATTGTGTTGATATGGTATTTCGTGTTTATGTGGTTAAAACATGTTTTATAAAATGTAGATGGAAAGCAGTAAAAACAGACTCCTTATTGCAGTTTTTTTTGCTGTCTGTTTTTACTGGGTAGAAGAAAAAACAAGCAGACCTTTTAAAAAAAAATCAAAACCTAGCCGCAATGACTCCTTGCGGCTATCCGCAACACCTCATTGCGGCAGGGGAGAGTCCAGTAGCAATTTTCTCTCCTCCCCTGTTAAAAAATTGGAAAAAGGAAACATCCCAGGGGGTCACCCATCCTAGATTGCTCTAGCCCAAGCACGCTTAATCTTGGAGTTTCGATTCGCAATAACCCACTCGACCAGGAATGCCACATCTATTAGTTCAAGCAACCGTTCATATATGAATGCGAAATGAATTCCGCTCATATTTCAATATATTTTTAAGTAATAATATTTTAAATTATTTATAATTATTGCTTTAAAATTCGAAAAAAAAACATAAAATTATATTTTAAATTAATCCTTTCTTTCGAATTTTAGTTTAAAAAACAGGGAAAATTATTTTTTTCCATTTTTCTCGAATTTTAAATTAATTATTAGGAATAAAATATATTTTATGCCTTTTTTCGATTTTTAAATGCAAATTTGTTCAAATTTTAAAATAAAATTTGGGAAAAAAATAATTTTTAATTTTTCTCGAATTTTATATTTAACATTTGAAATAAATTGTAATTTTATCATTTTTCCAATTTTTAATATCAAGAAATAAATAATAATAAAAATTATAGCTATCCGCAAGGTCTCATTGCGGCAGTAATAAATAATAAAATTGGCTATCCGCAACTCCTCATTGCGGCAGGGGAGAGTGCAGTAGCTTTTCTCTCTCCTCCCGTGTTTTCCCCTGATTTTAACCCAGTTTTTTTTATTATTTAATTCATAATATTTCAATTAAAAATTGGAAAATGATAAAATTATAATTTATTTCAAATGTTAAATGTAAAATTCGAGAAAAAATGAAAGAATTATTTTTTTTCCCAAAATTTATTTTAAAATTTTAAAAAATTGATAAAATAAAATTCTATTCCAAAATTTACGAAAAAATTCTTTTTTATTTGAATTCACCCAAAAATATTTATTTAATCGAATAAATGTTGAAAAAATATATTTTTTAATTGAATTGGAAATAATACAAAATATTTAGAATAAACATGAAAAGAAAATTTTAATTCATTAATAATAATTTGGAGGGGGAAAAATCAAAATACAATTTTTATTTAAAATAATTTCTTCGGAGATTCGGTACCCTCCTTCTTCCGTCTACGGATATTCATCTCCATGCCCGTACAATTTCCTCAAATAGGCATTCTCCATGTTAGCCTTTTTCAAGGCTTCTTCGAGATCTTCGACTTTTACCTCCAAATCAACAACTTTATCTTCAAGAAACTTGATTTCTCTCTTGGCTTCTACCAACTTTGCTTTTAAACTAGCATTCTTCTCATTTTTAGAATCCATGATTTACACTTTGTTGGTAGAGAGAAAAATGATAAGAAGATTAGAATATGAAATTTTAGGTTGGGGGTGTGAGTATTTATAGAGAAAAATTTTCAAAGTAAATTTTTTTCAACATTCAAATTCAAAATAAAATTTAATGTAACTTGAAAATAACATTTGAATTTTTGGGAATGTAAGTTGAACACATGGAAGACTGTGTAAAACTGGTGTGTGTACCCTGCCGCAATGACTCATCGCGGCAGTAAAATTCAAAAAAAATATTGCCGCAATGACTCATCGCGGCATACTACAACAGCATGACATCAGCTTGTCGTTAGTTAGAGCGCACCTCTACTAAAAAAGTGCGCAACTCTTGTAACAACCCAACTTTTCGGATCGTTAACTAATAGACAAATATCATAATAAAATCTAAATTATATTTAATCGATATAGAAAAGAACCGAAAATCCTGATAAATATCAATGTTTTAATCTTCAAAGTGAAAATACTGAAAAGTCTGAAAACAAAATCTAATAAGTCCTCAAATTTATTTAAACAACTATATAGACTGCAGCTAAAGTCTGGTTGGCATCACTCATCTCAACCCCGTTTACCCCTGATTACATGCGGAAGGAAAAAAATACGAGTGAGCCAAAATGCCCAGTACGAATATAATATAAAAATAAAATAAGGTTTCAAATGTCCAAATGAATTGTGTCTTACCAACACAGAATTTTCAAAACAAGTCCAAATGTAAAATAAGCAAGATAATCAACAAGAATAAAATATTGAAACGAAGCAGAACAAATATAAGGCTGAATCAAGTAAGGTATGTATCCTTAAGGGTCTCTTATACAAATATGTACTCGCACAAAGCGAGGTACAAAACAGAGAATTCTTCCCTGGTAATCCACGAGAAGAAAACACATGAAATGCACAAAGCATTTCTACAGAACAAAGAATCCTTCTTCGGTAATCCAGAAGAAGAAAACACACATTAGCGATCATGATCTATACACAATCTCATACCCCAGAGACGTGCTCGTATACTCACAGCACCGATACGAGTAAGTGCCGAGTTCACCAGACACTCCGAACTCCATGAACTCGTCTATGATTTAACCACATAGATAGGTCTAAGAGCCCAATAATTAGGTTTCAAAAATATTGCCAGACTCATTGCACAGAACAAAATAAACAAAGCAATGTCACAATAAAATAGCGAAATGAAACAAATCAATTATATATGAGCTGGCAATAAAAATTCAAACAATAAGGGAGACGAAACGAAAATACGAATGTGCACTAAAAAGTACACACAGAATACAAAGGTCACAATTTTATAAAATTGAATCGACAATAAATGTAATGAGTAAAGATTAAAATTTTGTAATGAGAAAGAGAGCAAATAACTCGTATCAAGGAGAGTACAAAAATGTGACAATTTATAAGTTTGATTCAACAATATATTTAATGAATATTTATAATTTAAATGGAGAGAGAAAAGAATTAAGAATTCGTACATAATACGAAAAGATGACAATTTATAAAGTTAGCTCGACAATAAATATAAAAACATTTATAATGATAGAAAAGGAACAAGGATCAGAATTCGTACCTTAATATAACGATTAGAATAATAATAAAATCCGGTGACAGAATGAAATGCTATGCACCAATACTCCAATCTAAATCAAGTTAGTTAAGTACAATAAGTTTCCATACAAAATAGAGACAGGTCAACATGCTGGCCATGGTTAAAGTATATCCACTGAACATGATGTTACTACTAGTACAACATTATAGTTTGCAAATGGTTACGCACCTTAAAAGGTAAATTAAGAAAATGTACACAACTTGAGTACACTTAAGAAAATATAAACAAATTCCTATATCATCCGCAAAGTACATGTACACACTATTAATAAAACAAGGCACATATTATAAAAAGATAGCCAAAATTCAGAATTCAAAACCTATACAGAATCTAATTTACAAATCATATATAAATATATTATAATAATACCAATAACCAAAAATGTGATAAATGCTAAAATTATTTTCGTCAACAAATGCATCAAGCTAGAGTACATTTATAACATGTATTGCACCCACACATAATTATACACACCTCCACTTATTTAAGAGACTTTAATACTTAATTACAAAACAATGCTAAAGTTAACAGCATGGTAGTAAAATTAATGTTTACTTTATGCAATTAATCTATCACATAGTTGCAATTCTTTCAATATGAATATGAGTAAAAATGCATTTAATTGTATTTCATAAAAACACACACGATACCACCGTAAGATATAAACAAGTCTTCTACACGTATCAAACCATGCACCAATTTTATTTTGTCATGTTATCCGTTAATAATTAAAAGCCTATAAGCCATTAAAGAATTAAAATTTGTACTTCAATCCACTCCTAATATTATTACCTACCTATTAAATTAATAACGAATACTCCAATTACAAATGCAATTAATTAAGACTCACGTTTGGTATTGCAGGCATGGCAACATTCAATTACACATATAATTAGATATAAGGTCTTAATCATTAACAGAAAACTAGATGCTTGAAGTTACCTTATCAAGACACCACACCACATACATATACACATAAATTAATTAAAGGACATAAACCATGCATAACACACATGCAATTGTAATACTACCATAAAATTCACCTAAAATGAACTATGCATGCGAATTAGTTCACACAAAAGTTGTGGTACTAACCTGTTAATTACAGAATATGAATATATTACTCTGACTGACTTTTTACTCCATTCATCTTGCTCTTCTGTTTTCTGTTTTAGCTCTCTCTCAAATACGTATTTACATAGGGTAACGATTCTTCACTTATAATATAACTAGTAATAAGGAGATGATAGAGTTTGTAAACTAACTAATAACACCAATGTACTAAAATTATGGCTTTCACATAATCCACTAAAACCCGCACGGTTGACTTGTCACATCATATATCTAAATTTAATAAATTCACATATTATATAAAAGAAATAACAACAATTTTAAATTTAGGACAAAGCAATTAGAAAATTAGAATAATAAAAAAAAATACTCAAAATTGTGGGATGTTATAACTCTACTTTCCCCTACCGCAATGAGACGTTGTGTATAGCCACATTTTTTTTATTTTTTATTTCTTGATATAACAAATTGGAAAAATGATAAAATTACAATTTATTTCAAATATTAAATCAAAAATTCGAGAAAAATTAAAAATTATTTTTTTCCCAAATTTTATTTTAAAATTTGAACAAATTTGCATTTAAAAATCGAAAAAAGGATAAATTATATTTTATTCCTAATAATTAATTTAAAATTCGAGAAAAATGGAAAAAAATAATTTTTCCCAGTTTTTTAAACTAAAATTCGAAAGAAAGGATTAATTTAAAATATAATTTTATGTTTTTTTTTCGAATTTTAAAGCAATAATTATCAATAAATATTTTAAAATATTATTACTTAAAAAAATATTGAAATATTAGCGGAATTCATTTCGCATTCATATATGAACGGTTGCTAGACCTAACAGATGTGGCATTCCTGGGCGAGTGGGTTATTGCTAATTGAAACTCCGAGGTTAAGCGTGCTTGGCCTGAAGCAATCTAGGATGGGTGACCCCCTGGGAATTTCCCTTTTTCCAAATTTTTTCTTTTTAAGTTTGCTCAAAAAAATTAGATAATTTTTTTTTGAATTACTAAATTATTTTTTCCTGGGACATTTGGATTAAAATATAATTTAAGCATTCATATATGATTTTTAAATTGAATATTTGGGAAAAGAGAGGATTTTTTTGAGCAAACTTAAAAAAAAATTGGAAAAAGGAAACATCCCAGGGGGTCACCCATCCTAGATTGCTCTACCCAAAGCACGCTTAACCTCGGAGTTTCGATTCGCAGTAAACCACTCGGCCAGAAATGCCACATCTGTTACTTCTAGCAACCATTCATATATGAATGCGAAATGAATTCCGTTCATATTTCAATATTTTTTTAAGTCATAATATTTTAAATTATTTATTTATAATTATTGCTTTAAAATTCGAAAAAAACATAAAATTTTATTTTAAATTAATCCTTTCTTTCGAACTTTATTTTAAAAAATTGGGAAAAATAATTTTTTCCATTTTTCTCGAATTTTAAATTAATTATTAGGAAAACCCGTATGACATTGCGTACATCTTGATTAGAAAACCCTAAATTTTCAATGCCTCCACATGTCTCACCAAGATATTTCATCACTTTACTCGTCTCGATCCCCGATTTGTTAAACAACTCAATCAATGATCGGGTGATCGGATCGATGTTGCACGATGTTTGAAAAAATTGTCGCTTATCTGGTGTTACCATGGCATGATTGTGTTTCAAATCAACCAAAGTTACCTTCCATTTCTTTACATTCACTAGGTGACATACGTACATTCGAGCACGACAATTCGTTCGTGGATCTACATCCCTAATGCGTTGTTTTCTTTTATCACGATAATCCGATTCCGGTGCTACTCTTCCACCCTTCTTACAAATAAACAAACGGGATGATGGATCATGACTCCGTTAATGTTTATGAGTATTCCTAATTATTATCTCGAATCCGACATTTCGACCATAATTTTTATAAAAACTTTCCGCCTCATCTAATGTATCGAAAACCATTCCAACACAAGGCACAACCTTATTAACATCCGCAAATGTAAAATCACAATTTTCGTTTCCAATATCCTCATCATCATCATTTTTTCCCATCCTAACATCCTCATCATCAACATTTTTTCCCATCCTAACATCCTCCTCATCATCAATTTTTTCCATCCTAATATCCTCATCTCCTTCATCATCATTTTTTCCCATCCCAAATTTCTCATCTTTTTCATCATCACCATCACTAATAATTATCTTGTTTTTACCCTTTCCACCATCATTTTTCCCCACCAACATCATCAACATTCATTTTATATTTATGAACATTGTAATTCACTCTACGTTTATGAACACTACTATAATAATTATCAATATCTACATCATCAACGAATAATTTACGAGAAACATGATTTTTTTAACGGGCGGCGTAACATAATCATCACCATTACGTTCACTAGATGAACTAGATGAGCTAAATAGAAATGAAGCCATTGAATAGAGCACTAACCTTAATTTTGGATGAATTTTTGAGCTGCAAACCCTTGAAATTCGTTGGTGTTTTCTGCTGTTTGAAAAAAATGAAATTGAAGAATAAGACAAATTCTGTAACCTTAAAGGAAACAGATTTCACGCCTGCCGCAATGAGACATTGCGGCAGGAAGCCTTAAATGCCAACTGCCGCAAAGAAACATTGCTGTAGGTGGTTCATTTATTACCAGCCACAAACCATAATTAATGCCGTAAAATTTTTCTGAGCCACAACCAAACATTGCGGCAGAAAAAACTACTGCAATGGCTCATTGCGACAGTAATTTAAGATTTTTTTTTGTTTTATTTTTAAATTTTCAAATATGCATCAAAATAATAAAATATATTAATTTTAACTTAAAAGTATCTTGAATAATGTATTATGGATATTTTTTACATGTTATGTAGTTTAAATAATGATGGAATGACATGTACATCTCAATCTTAGATAACTGTTGAAAAATAAATCAGGATGGTAACATTTTTTGTTATTTTTTCTATTTAAAATATTCAATATAAATTTTTTCTTAACGCTTTCATTCATTTTAACTTACATTAATATTTTATGCTAATTTTTTCATTTTTAAGATTATAATAATATATATTATCATTATTTTCAAGTTTTGACTTTACATAACATTTTTTCCCTAAATTTGTTTTAAAAATTAATTAACTAATAATTTAAATATCTCATGGTTGGAAGTCATTCCCATGTTCATTAACCCGTCTATACACATTTTATATGTTATTATCTATTAATTTACTATTTTTTATTAAATTTATAAATATATATATCAAATTACAATAATGTAAAATAATATGTAAGATAATTTTGCTTAAACTTGCAAGAGTACAAGTTGATGGAATAGCAAAATGTTAGTTTTATTTGGAGAAGGTCAAGAGTTCGAATCCAAAAAAATGGAAAAGGTTTGTTTTAATTTACTAGTTTTTATTAATTTTATAAATAAATATATATCAAATTAATAATGTAAAATAATATGTGATGTGGATCGCTCCACGAATAAAGAAAACAAGAAGAAAAAGATATTTCAAAAGAACACGATCAATCCAGAAACGTGAACTTTGAATCTCAAATAACTTAGATCAATCCAGAAACTAAGTAATTTGAATCTAACCTTCAAAACAATCCAGTAATTGAAGTTTAGAGGAAAGAAAAACTAATCATAGTTTATATCATCCATTGTCTCCCCCTTAAAACATTACATGAGAGGTGTATATATAGGCTTAGACAATAACCTAAACCCAATAGGAATCCAAGAGAAATCCAATACCAGCTTGAAGATTAGCTAATATCTGAATCCATCCAGGAAACACAATTAAAAAAACCAAATCCAAATAGAAAATACATAAAACCGAATCCAAACAGGAAAATAAAATCCTAAGTGCTTAAAACAAGAAAAACCCTTTCAAGTGAAAGGTAAAAACTTGCAAGCCAAAATCTACTTAATACTTATAGAAAATAATCAACTTCATGTTCAAGCTTCATTCGTCTCTCCATTATTCCTTCTTGTCCAAGTAAGCTTCTTGACCCAACTCTCCCACAAATTTTAACTCGAATCTCTTCATGAATAATAATATAAAATATTTACCAATTAACATATTCATTCCCTGATCCTCATCAATATGTAAGGTAATTTTTCTTAAATTATAAGAGTACAAGTTGGTGGTGCGGCAAAATGTTTGTTTCATTTGGAAAAGGTCAAGAACTCTTGACCTTTTAGAAATTATAAAAAACTTTTCCCACTCCACCAACTTGTACTCTAGTAATTTAAACAGTATTATCTTATGTTAGAAATGATTGATGAAAACAGTGTTTGGAAGCTAAAGTCAGAGAACAGAGTTTAGCTGGAAGCAGTCAGAGTTTGATTAAACACTGACTGGAAGCGCAAACAGAGTTTGTTAAACTCTGTAGCGGTATTGTCTGAAGAGTCAACAGTGTTTGAAGATTGATAAATATGGAAGCAATATCTTTGAAGATTGGAAAGCTGTCAAAGAGATTGAGTTGACTTGGAAGACTGAAGCAATCGTGATTGATATCAATTGTATAGCTTAATTATAGGAGAATCAATTACAGATTGTACGAAGCTGTATGTTCTATAAATACAGTTAGGTTAACCCTAGAAGGGTAATCGAACATTGAGAAATCTATCCATTGTAACCTAAGCAGCTCTCTGTGATATTTACATCACCGAGAGAGGAATTATTAATTCCAAACAATTTTTAATTGTTAAACAGTGTGTTCTTGTTAAGTTATTCATACAGTATTTGATTACTTATTGTGTATTCGACCTAACAAGTGGTATCAGAGCCTAATCTGTTATTTTATTACAGTTAAAGATCTAAACACAATAGTAATCAATGGCAGAGATACCTCCACCAAATGAGAAAGCTCCTACTACTGTTAGTAGGTATGAAACAATCAGGGTTCCTATACTTAGGCCATCAGAGTATGCAATTTGGAAGGTGAAAATGACCATGTTTCTGGAGGCTACAGATCCAGAATACCTTGATAGAATTTATGAAGGTCCTCACCAACCAACAAAATTATCTGCTGCTGCTGCTGGTGAGGAATCAAAGGTCATTCCAAAGGAAAAGAAAGATCTAACTGCTGAGGATCTTTCATCTATTGCAAAGGATGCAAAAGTGAGACATTTACTTCACAGTGCATTAGACAATGTTATGTCTAATAAAGTGATTAATTGCACAACTGCAAAGGAAATATGGGATGCACTTGAGGTTAGGTGTCAAGGAACTCCTGCAATCAAGAAAAATAGAAGAAACATACTCACTCAGGAGTATGAGCACTTTGAGGCAAAGTCTGATGAAACCATGACAGAAACATTTGACAGATTCTGTAAACTGCTCAATGATTTGTCATTGGTTAACAAAGAGTATGATTTAGAAGACTCAAATCTCAAGTTTCTTCTTTCTCTACCTGAAAAGTGGGATGTGAAAACAACCACTATTAGAGATAATTATGAACTTGGTGAAACAGAGATTGATGAAATTTATGGGCTGCTCAAAACCCATGAATTGGAATTGGAGCAGAGAAACAAAAGAACAAGTAGAAAGTCAAAATCTGTTGCACTCAAGGTTGAGGAGAAACCATCAAAGAAGGAGGCATCAAGGAGAAAGGCAAAAGGGAAAGCCTTAGTCATCCATTCAGAGAATGAGTCATCAAACACTGATGTTGACTCAAACACAGATGGTTCATCTGATTCTGAAGATGATGAAGAGATGATGCAAATGGCTGCATTGATGGTAAAGACCTTCAAGAAGATGGGTTACAAGAACTTCAAGAAGGGAAAGAGATTCTCAAAGGACTACTCAAAGTCTGACAAGAAGAATTTCAAGAAAGCTGAAGGAAAGGACTTCAAATCTGGAAAGAAAGATAAGTCTGAGATTCAATGCTACAAGTGTAAGGAGATGGGACACTATGCTCCAGAGTGCAAGAAGGGTAAAACTGAAAAGGCACTCTACACCAAAGGCAGAGATTGGGCAGACACTTCAGATTCAGATGAGGAAGTCAACTATGCTCTCATGGCTACCACTCAGACTGAAAATGATGATCTCAAGGTACCTCCAACCACTTATGCTTATAACACTGATAATATAACTGAACTGAGAATTTATCTTAAAGCATTGCATATCAGTTATAGAGATCAGACCTTAGAAAGGAGAGGATAAAGTCTGAGTGTTCTCAACTCAAAGAAAGAAATAAACTTGTTGAGGAACAGTTAGAGAACATGAATAAAATTCAAAAAGAGAGAGATGATGCAGTGTTTATTGAACAGGAGTTGCTAGGTAAGTATAAGCAACTAGAATCTGAATTGGAGGATAGTAAACACATCATTAAAACTTGGACACACTCTGGCAAAGACACTCAAGAAGTGTTTCAGTCAGATACAGTAGGTCTAGGTTACTCTGTAGGAGATGAACTTAGATTTGAAAATAAGGTAAAAGTAAGACCATATTGTTCATCTGAGGGTAATGTCATGGGAACAGGTGGACCTAAGACTGAAGCACAGAAAAAGGCTGTTAAAGAGTCATATGCTAAAACTTTTGTGAAAGAGGCTAACATTGGCTTAATGACAGATAAACAACTCAAGCATAAGCTTAAGGAGATAAAATCTGTCAACAAACAGAGTATGCCTAAGAAAAACAGAAATGGAAAGGTAGGCATAACCTCAGGAATTAAGCCAATGCTTGCTTCATTAGCTCCCAGGAAAACATGCTTTAATTGTGGTAGCACTAATCATCTTGCTAGTTTCTGCAGTAAGAATAAGAACATTAATTCTTTGCCCTCTAAAACTGCAGTTAAAAATGATTATGTGAGAACTAGACCACAGACTTTATGCAAACACTGTGGAAGTACTTGGCATTCTATTTACACTTGCAGAGATTATCATGCTATTTATTATAATTACTATGAACCCAAGCCAAATTTGAAATGGGTTAAAGTAAACTCTGCAAATGTAAACTCTGAAAAAGTTAGCTTAAACTCTGTTAATGAAAATTCCGCTGCAAAAGCTAACAGATTTAAGAAAGCCAAAGGATCCAAGCAAGTCTGGATCCTTAAAACTAATAATCAGTGATTGTTTGTGATTGCAGGGCACCAGGGTCAGTACCCTAGTCGTGGACAGTGGATGTTCAGGACACATGACAGGAAATAAAGCCCTGCTATCAGAGTATGAGGAGAAGGCTGGCCCAGAAGTTTCCTATGGAGATGGCAACATAGGACATACACTGGGATATGGCAATATTAATCTTGGAAATGTCATCATCACAAATGTAGCTCTGGTTCCAGGACTCAAGCATGATTTGCTATCTGTGAGTCAAATCTGTGACAGAGGATATCATGTAGATTTTCAGCCTGAATATTGTCAAGTGATCAGTAAATCTACAGGGAAAGTTGCTCTAGTTGGAAACAGACACAATAACATCTATGAAATCAAATTGTCAACAAACACTGATGGCAAAGCAGTGTGTCTGTCTACAAGGATGTCCAGTGAAGAGAGTTGGAAATGGCACAAGAAACTCTCTCATTTGAATCTGAACAACATCAATGAGCTAATCAAGAATGATCTTGTAAGAGGTCTACCAAAGTCCTTGTTGAATGTAGAAGGACTGTGTGATTCTTGTCAAAAGGCCAAACAGAGAAAAACATCTTTCAAAAGTAAATCTGAGTCTTCAATTGCTGATCCTTATCATCTACTACATGTTGATCTTTTTGGTCCAGTGAATGTGATGTCTCTTGGAAAGAAGAAATATGCATTAGTCATTGTTGATGAATATACCAGATTCACATGGGTATATTTTCTTGCAAAGAAGGATGAAACTGCATTAACACTGACAGAACATGTAATTCAACTGGAAAAAGGGTCAGAGCATCAAGTGAAGATAATCAGAAGTGACAATGGAACTGAATTCAGGAATTCATCTATGGAAGAATTTTGCAAGAGTAAAGGGATAAAACAAGAGTTTTCTGCACCTGGTACTCCACAACAAAATGGTGTAGTGGAGAGGAAGAACAGAACCTTGATAGAAGCTGCCAGAACCATGCTAGATGAAGCAAAGTTGCCAACATATTTCTGGGCAGAAGCAGTTCAAACTGCTTGTTTTACTCAAAATGCAACACTGATCAACAAGCATGGTAAAACACCATATGAAATGGTGAAGAAGAAAAAGCCAAATCTAAAATATTTTCATATTTTTGGATGCAAGTGCTTTGTGTTGAAGACTCATCCTGAACAGTTGACCAAGTTTGACCTAAAGACAGATGAAGGTATTTTTGTTGGCTATCCACTGTCAACTAAGGCATTCAGAGTTTATAATCTGAGAACCAGAGTGATCATGGAATCAATTCATGTGTCATTTGATGACAAGAAGATAACTGGACTTGAAGATGTAGATGAACATGATCAACTGCATTTTGAAAATGAAGATTTATTCTCTGAAAAAGTAAACTCTGATCAGACTGATGTGTCAAACTCTGTTGATCTAAACTCTGAACCTCTACTGGTAAATACTGAAGAAACTCTTCAATCAAAAACTAGGGAAGAACCAGTTGAGGGGGAGCATGAAGAATCACATCAAAGTGAAAATTCAAACACTGATAGTGACTCAAATGATAACTCTGAATCAAACACTGTTGATTCAAACACTGATCATTCAAATTCTGAGAAGTCACATTCAGGGGGAGCATCTGAAAATGAGGAAAGACACCAGGAAAATCAGGAGAGCATGGATCAAGGGGGAGGATCACATGATGACAGAAGCAATCTGCCTTCTGCAAGAAAATGGACTAAGTCACATACACCTGATTTAATTATTGGTCCTCCCCCTCGATCCATGTTCTCCTGATTTTCTTGATGTCTTTCTTCATTCTCTAAAGCTCCCCCTGAATGTGACTGCTCAGAGTTTGAACTATCAGATTTTGGACTTTCAGAGTTTGAGTCATCAGAGTTTGATCCAGATTTTTCAGCTGACTCATTATCAGAATTTGAGTCATCACTTTGAAGTGATTCTTTATGCTCCCCCTCAACTGGTTCTTCCCTAGTATGTGGCTGAGAAGTTTCTTCAGTATTTACCAGTAGAGGTTCAGAGTTTAGCTCATCAGAGTTTATCAGTTCAGCCTCATCAGAGTTTACTTCATCATAGAATAATTCTTCATTTTCAAAGTGCAGTTGATCATGTTCATCTACATCTTCAAGTCCAATTATTTTCTTGTCATCAAATGACACATTAATAGACTTCATGATCACTTTGGTTCTCAGATTATACACTCTGAATGCCTTAGTTGACAGTGGATAGCCAACAAAAATTCCTTCATCAGTTTTTAATTCAAATTTTGTCAACTGTTCAGGATGAGTTTTCAGCACAAAGCACTTGCACCCAAAAATATGGAAATAATTCAGGTTTGGCTTCTTTTCCCTCACCATTTCATATGGCGTTTTTTCATGCTTGTTGATCAGAGTGGCATTCTGAGTAAAACAGGCAGTTTGAACAGCTTCTGCCCAGAAATAGGTTGGCAGCTTTGCTTCATCAAGCATAGTTCTGGCAGCTTCTATCAAGGTTTTGTTCTTTCTTTCAACTACACCATTTTGCTGTGGTGTACCAGGTGTAGAAAACTCTTGCTTTACTCCTCTGTTTTTGTAAAATTCTTCCATTATTGCATTTCTGAATTCAGTTCCATTGTCACTTCTTATTATCTTGACTTTGTGTTTTGTTCCTTTGTCTAGTTGATTTATATGCTCCATCAGAGTTAATGCAGTTTCATCCTTCTTTGCTAGAAAATACACCCATGTATATCTGGTGTGTTCATCAACAATGACCAAAGCATATTTCTTTCTTCCAATAGACATCACATTTACTGGTCCAAAAAGATCAACATGTAGAAGATGATAAGGATCAACAATTGAAGATTCAGTCTTGCTCTTGAAAGATGACTTCCTTTGTTTGGCCTTTTGACAGGAATAACATAGGCCATCAACATTTAATAATGATTTTGGGAGCCCTCTAACAAGATTCTTTCTAATCAGCTCATTAATGTTGTTCAGATTCAAATGTGAGAGTTTCTTATGCCACTTCCAACTCTCTTCACTGGACATTCTTGTTGACAGACACACTGCTTTGCCATCAGAGTTTGTTGACAACTTTATTTCATAGATGTTATTGTGTCTGTTTCCAACTAGAACAACCTTCCCTGTAGATTTGCTGATGATTTCACAGTATTCAGGCTGAAAATCTACATGATATCCTCTATCGCAGATTTGACTCACAGATAGCAGATCATGTTTGAGTCCTGGAACCAGAGCTACATTTGTGATTATGACACTTCCAAGATTGATATTTCCATATCCCAGAGTATGTCCTATGTTGCCATCTCCATAGGAAACTTTTTGGCCAGCCTTCTCCACATACTCTGATAGCAGGGCTTTATTTCCAGTCATATGTCCTGAACATCCACTGTCCACGACTAGGGTACTTTCCCTTGTGCCCTGCAATCACAAACATTTACTGAGGATTAGTTTTAAGGATCCAAACTTGCTTGGATCCTTTGGCTTTCTTAACTTTGTTAGCTTTTGCAGCGGAATTCACATTATCTGAGTTTAAGCTATCTTTATCAGAGTTTACACTTGCAGAATTAACCTTAACCCATTTCAAATTTGGCTTGGGTTCATAGTAATTATGATAAATATCATGATAATCTTTGCAAGTATATATAGAATGCAAAATACTTCCACAATGTTTGCATAATGTTTGTGGTCTAGTTCTAACATTAACTTTCTTTACTTCAGACTTAGAAGGTAAAGAATTAATGTTTTTATTTCACCTGCAAAAACTAGCAAGATGGTTAGTGCTACCACAGTTATGACATGTCTTTCTTGGAGCAAACGTAGCAAGCATTGGATAATTACCTTGAGAAATGCCTACTTTACCATTCCTATTCTTTCTAGACACTTTCTGTTTCTTAACAGATTTTAACTCCTTAAGCTTATGCTTGAGTTGTTTATCTGTCATTAAACCAATATTAACCTGTTTACTTGATCGATAACTCTGAGTTCTCGAACACTGTTATATTGACATATCGAACCACTTCTCGAATAGCCCTTTTCCATCAGGATTCCTTGAGTTATCGAATAGAACATTTGACTTATCGAATCCTCGAGATATCGAATAGCTTTCTGAGTCCTTGAGATATCGAATGGAACTTTGACTTGTTGACTCCTTGAGAACTCGAATACTACTTTGACTTGTTGACTTCCTGAGTTCTCGAATAGAGTACTTAGACATATCGAATCTCTGAGATATCGAATGAGATATCGAACAGTATATACAGAGATATCAAATAGTGTCTTGAGATATCGAATCCCTGACTTCTCGAATGCTGGACTTCTCGAATAGACAAATATACTTCTCGAATTTGTACTTAGGCAAATTCTTCTTTTCTTCAAATCCCAACTGTGATTATTTGACAGTCTTTAACTCCTTGCTTGAGGCATGAACCTTGGAACTTCTTTCAAGCATTATTCTAGACTCTATAAGTACAGTTACACAACTAGGATTTGATGCCTACTACAAGTACAATACAAATAGAAACTCTACAACTAGAGGTTCCCTCAGTTTAGAGGTCATGTAAGTAATGCAAAGCATTACAAACAATTAGGCTTGTTATTAGATGTATACAGGCATGCCTCTGTGACTAACAATCTCCCCCAAATTGTGAGTGAGACCCTTAGTCACAATTTCATGTCTGATAACAAGCCTAACATACATAAAGATAAAACTTTAAAAGTACATGTATGTAGATTGATTGAGCACATGAATGAAGTTACAAGATGAATAATCTTACAGTATGATGAATACTAGCCATTCTCATTTGATTCCATCTCCATTGCTTTGGCTTGTAGATCATCATATGCTTTCTGTTTTCTTTCTTTCTCCTTTCTTACATTATCATCCATGGCCTTTATGATCTCTGCCAGAGCATCCAATTCTTCAAGCATGATGGAGTCTTTGAAATCTTCAAGTACTGGTTTCAGAATGTTGGCAGGATAGTGACTGAGTAGATTCATTCTGATATTGACATTGTCTCCATTTCTCCTCCTGTACTTCACCATATAGGGATCAAACTAAACTCTACACAATCCCTTGGCCCTTAGCTTATCTGCTTCAACTTCCAGCCTATCAATCTCCTTCTCCCTTTCTAGCCATTTCTCAAAGCACCCCTTTCTTATCTTCTCAGCATAATCTCTCTTCATTTTTACAAAATCAATCAACTCCAGCTTCCATATTTTCTCCACTTTGTCTTCAGAATCCAATAATGCAATGATTCTTTCTATTTTATATAGCTTGCCCCAATTTTGACACTGTCCTTGTTTGAATTTCTTCTCCCTTCCATCAGTATATTTAATCTCAAGGCAGTTATCCATAATGGCAGCATAGTAGATTCTTTGAGCTCTTAGATATTGCAATTGGTCTTCATCAAAGTCTTCATCTAATGGTTGGAGTTTTAAGCCTGGATATATTGTTAGGGCCCTTGACCTGGATGGCTTTACTCTCCTAGCAGCATGCTTGAGTTTAAACTTTTTCACTTGATTGTTTGGAAGAAGCTTCTGACCTTTGTTGGCTGACCATAGTAGTGTTCCATTAGCAGTTTGCTTTTTGAAACATACATATGGTTTCTTGACTTGAATCCCTTTCTCTTCTTGAGGTAGTAAAACACTTGCAAAGGCCAGAGATGTAGATTTTGATGAATCATTACTAGTGACATCCACCCTAGACATTGAGCCTTGTGTTGTGGTAGGAGTATCATCAGTAATGTTCATGGCTTGCTGTTTTCCAATTTTCCTCTCATAGACTCTTCCTTGGTCATCACCATCTTTCTTATTCTTGTCATCCTTCTTCTTCTTTTCATTTTCATCACCATTATCTCTCCTGTGATGTCTCTTCCTCCCATCACTTTTGTCTTCAGAATCATCATCCTTATTTCTCCTAGGTTGAGCCCTCTCTGGAGTTTCACCAGTTACTATAAAAGATCTGAGAATGTGCAGTGCTTCAATTTCTTCAGCATTTTTGGTTCCAACCTTTTTTTGTAGTTGATCAATGATAGCAATGACCAGTTTGTGATTTCGAGAAGTGAGATCATGGGGAATGACCAATTGCTTGATGTCTTCAATTTTGGTGCCAGACTGATAGATGATTGTCCATGGCTTCTTGATCACTTCTGGCAGCCTTGAAGGTTGGCCATTCCTCAAATCATCAAACAGACTTTTGTTGTTCTCATTTCTCTTCTCAATAAGCTCAAGTATGGCATCTATCTCTGAGTGTTTTATGGCTTGTAGAGTCTTGTATGTTAGATGCCATATCTTTGATTTTGATATCATCACTATCTCCTTGAACCATAGATTATTGAATTTCTTGGGGATGACAGTGATGTAGTCAATCTGCTCCTTCAACTCCCTCAGATAGAACTGAGTGTCACCAGCCTGTTCCCTTGTGGCTTTCAGAAACTCCAAGAAGGCTTTATCATGATAAACATTTGAGTTAGCCACTTCTTGTAGCTTGGCCTCAGTAATTACTTTGACTTCTATAGGCTTGGCACTTTCAGATATGGAGGATGGAGGTTTGTCAGTTGGCATACTCCCTGCAACCACTGTGGTTGTGATAGACTGCTTCTGGCCACCAGGAGTAATGACATGCACAGTTGGTAGAGTAACAACTGGCAGTGAGGTAGGAGGCTCATCAACCTTTGTTTTTCCTTTGCATGGCACATGAGTTGGAGATTTATTTGCCCTTTGGTGATCACCCTCTCTGAACTTTATCCCTTTTTCCTTGGGTTTCTCCCCCTTCGTATTTGAATTCCTTGTCCTCTTCTCCCCCTTAGGCTTGTTGTTAGGCACAGAGGCTTTAGAAGTGACCTTTGGGGTGGAAGATTCTTCAGGGAGGGGAAGACCCATATGCTTCATCATAGCAGCCAACATAGATTGTTGATGCAGAAGAACATCAGCTGTGGTGGTTGCCTGAGTGTCCAACTAATCATTAAGAAGTGCAACCTTGTCTGTAAGATGAGCATTGGACTTAGTGAGAGTAGCCACCTCCTTTTCAAGAGTATCCACTTTAGTGAATAGCTCATGTGCCCTGAAACCAGAGAGTGATTGATCCTTTAGTCTCTGGACTTCATACTTGGTCATGTCATGAACAGGGACCTCAGTTACCAGCTTATCCCCATATTGATTCTTGAACAGTGTTCTCAGCATGGCATTTGAGTCTGTGGTTTGATCAGACAGAGATTGAAACTTATGCCCCAGCCCTGTGACAGCATCCTTGAGAAGGGCCAAGCCATTGTCCATTTTGATACAGCTAGACTTGCAGGCTAGAATTTCCTTGACCACAGTTTCCAGTTGAGGGAATTTGGAATCAAAAGCCTTTTTTAGCTCATGCACCTCCTTGGTTGTGGCTGTACACACTTCTGTGACTTCTGTCTTTAGACCCTTGCCAAGGTAGTGTGCAGCCTTGAGAATTCCCTTGTAACTGTCATTGACTGCTTCATACACAGCACTAGGGGTGAGAGAATTGGCATTGGACCCTAGTGAAGTGATGTACTCTTCTCTGAGGTACTGTAGGCCTTCTGAGAGAGGAATGTCATACTTTCCTTGAAGCCAGGCATCTATATTTCCTTCTCTCTCAGACTCATCCACAATTTTGGTCTGTTGTTGCTCCACATCCTCTTTATGGCACAGGAGAATAGCTTCATAGTCAGGATTTGGCAGGTTGGCAGTGAGGAGGTGCTGGGCAATCTTTGTGAACTCAGGAATCTGATCCACAATTAAGCTTTGAAGTGCTTCAACCGTCAATTGTTGTGGAACAGACCCTGATCCTGAAGCACTGTCATGGTGCACAGGCTTCAGCCATTGTGACATAAAGTCAGAGCTAGAGCTAGGTAAACTAGACTCCTCAGTTACAGATGCAACTTCTGTAACCGGATGGATTGACTCTACTACTGGTGTCTCCACAGAAGTGGGATGAGTTACACCAGCAGTTGACACAGGCACAGAGTCTCTAGTGAAAACTAGTGGAACCTCTGTGTTTGTGATGGTGTCATTAGGATATGCCCCAGCATGCATTCCCTCACCATCTAAATGTGGGTCCTGGGTGGTGAGCAAAGTGTCATGCACTAAGTCACTTGAGTCCATTGGCTCATCAAGAGAAAAGAATTCTTGATGATCAATGCCTTGCTCCTCAATTGCTTGAGTTGCAGGCTGCAAAGAAATTTGAGATGAAGATTCTGGAAGAGAAGTGTGTTATAGAGTAGATTTTGGCAACTCCCCCTGAGAGATAGAGAGTGTTTTAAGTGTGATGTGCTCTCCACTCAGTGTAGTGCCATCCTTATCACTCCCATGTGCTGACTCAATACAAGAAGGTGCATTGGGGAGGATGCTTGATTCTATAGTGCTGTTGAGAGGATACATCTAGTGAGCTGTGTGCCCCTGATTTTACAACTTCAGCCATTTGTGTGACTGAAGAGGTGGTCTTAGTTTTCTTCTTCTTCTTTGGCCTTAGTAAGGGTGACTCTGGTTCCTCACTTTCTAGACCTAGTTCAACAGCTAATGCTGCTTCAGATAAGATATTCAAGGGTGCAGACATTACTTCCTTTCTCTTCTTTTTACTAACATCACCCTTTTGAGAGGATGATGCAGTTGGTTCAGTAATTGGTAGAGTGTTTGGTTGAGAGGGTTAGTTATCTAGCCCTGGGTTAGCATTTTGTTCTACTTGCTTGGGCTTAGCTAACTGAGATTTTGCATCAAATGTTGGCATGTTGTGGGGGTAAGTTCTAAACAAACTCTCCATACGGGGAGTTATGTTAAGTCTTACATCCACATCATTCCTAGTCTCCAAATTACCAAAAATGAGTTTGGTCATGGATTTAGGATAGCCTATTTTATTTTTATCTATCCCAGGCAATTCAATCAATTGAGCATTTTTAAAGTTAAGTACAGATTGAATAAAGCGAGGGAAGAAAATATCAGTACCTCTCTTGGTTGTGTTCTTACCAAGTCTCCCATATAGTTCTTGTAGGATGATTTGGCCAACATCTATCTTCTTTCCATAGGCCAATGCATAGCCAATTTGCTGCACAGGTGCACTGATTTGATCAAAGCTTGATTTCCTGGCAGTGAAGACTTGAAGAAGAGTTGCAAACACATAGCTCCACTCCTTTCTCAGATTCTTTCTGTTCAGCTTGCCAAGATTGATCCCATCTGAGTAGTTGATGAACTCAAAGAATTCCTCTAACTCTGTATTCGTGGCCAGTCTGTCAAATGACTCTTGTTGTAGGCCCAGTGCTTGATTCATGTCTGCAGTAGTGATAGTGATTTCCTGATTCTGAATCTTGCAGTAGATGATATATGAAGTGATTGCGTTTTCCAGGGCTACAACCTCCACAATAGCAGTGCCCCAAAACTGTTCCAGGATATCCAGATATAGAGTTGGGTTGGCAGAGAGTGCATCCTTGATGTATGACTCAGCCATCCATGTAACGACCCGAAAAATTACGTGTAATTTATTATATTAAAATATATTTTTAGTTGATTTTAATGTGTGTTAGTTTATTTTTAATGCATTTAAACGCGTTATGATTTTTATTAAATAGGGAAATTATCCCATACGTGTTATGTGACTTCTGTGTATCATAGAATATTTTATTCTATTTTTCTGTGATTTTTATATTTTTAGAATACAGTTATTTCGCATTTTAATTTTCGGACCCAGCCCCTGTATTGAATTCGAGACCCTGTTTTTCATAAAATTATTTTCATATAATAATGGGATGTTCAAAAATGTATTATGTTGTAATTTTTGTAAAATTCATAATTTTTGGGGAATTTTGACATATATATTGTATTTGTTTAAAAATAAAAATTTTACATTTTTATCCCATAAAAATTATTTTTAGGGCTTAATAATTTTAATTAGGGGTTAAAAATATTTTTGGGGTATTAATTTTCAGATTTATATAAATAGCAGAATTTTATTATTAATTGTTAAAATTAATCAAAAATCAGATTTTTGATTTTTATTTTCTGAAAATTCTTTGAATATTGTTCTTGGTGTTCTTGGAGATCAAACACACTTTTGACAGTGATTCCGGCATCCAAATCGTTCATATGGGTAACCAAACTGAAGCTCTTGATCTCTACTACATGTTTATGTAGGTGTTCATAACCAAAATTGTCTGATTCGAAAATTTGTTTTTTTTAATTTTAATTTTCGAACTTGTTTAATTTGCTGTGGCTTGTTCACTGATTTGTTGTTGATGTAGTTAGTGTCTATAGATTGCTTATGATCCCAGGAGTATCATGATAATTTTTGTTTGATTTTTAGTAGCCTAGAACTCGAAATCGAATTTTGTGGGGGTGAGAATAATTTTCGAATTTCCGGATTTCTTGATGATTGTTTGATGATTTTGATGATTGATATGAGTCATTGAACTCCTGGGCTTCGATTTGATATATAGAACGTGTGTTTTGGTGTCCGATTTCGAGTTCGTCGGTTTTGATTTTAAGTTCGCCGGATTTATCTCGGTTTTGGCCGGATTTTTAGTTTGGTAGAATCTGGGTTTGTTTGGATGATATGGTTGTGTTTAGAAGTTGATTTGGAACGAGTTGGAGCCTTAAAACGTAGCGAATGGTACGTTTTTAAGGTTGCCGGAGTTCGCCGGAATATTTTTCCGGTCGCCGGTTTCTGGAAACTGCCATTAAAGCTGATGAATGTTCTTGGAGCATTCATACGAAGAACAGTGAAGGTGGTGATGAATAGTACCAGTTTAATCTTCAAAATCTGTTAACATTTTCTGAAAAGTGATTTTGGAATTGATTTTTACTTTTTACCAATTATTTTTACTTTTATTTACTTTTATTTACTTTTAATTACTTTTATTTATTTTTATTTACTTTAATTAATTTATAATTCTGAATTTAATTATAAATTTCAGAAATTTTATTTTCTGAAAATGTTTTATAAATCCAGAATTTATTTCTGAATTCTGTTTTTATTTTTTCTTTATTTCTTTATTTAATTGTTTTTAATTCAAAAATAATTAAGAATTAAATACTTTTAATTATATTAATTAATCTCAAATAATGATTTAATTAATTTGATTATCTAATAAATGTAATTATTTATTAGATAATTTCATTAATTAATTATTACTTGACTCTAATTAATTTATTTAGGATTATTTAATTTTTAATTAACCAATTTTCTGTTTAAAAGTGATTTAAAATAGAAAGAAATTGTTTTAAAATTCTAAAAATAATCCGGGAGCGATAAAAATAGTTTTAAAATTGTAAAATTATTTATAAACCCGGATTAAATATTCATAAAAATATTTTGGAGATTCAATAATTACCCAGAGGATTTATTAATGATCCTTTTCGATTCGGGAAGGGTTATTTAAATCTTTTAAAATTCTTTTAATTATTCTAAAAATACTTTTAAATATTATAATAATAATTTGAGTGCTCTTTTAATGGTGAGTCGTATCCGTGCTATATGTTGATTGGTTACGTGACAAGTATATATGTATTTGATTTGAGAATTAATGATGTATCTCCAGGATTAATTATTGTTTCGAGGAATAATCGTGTCTTGAGGATTAATTGATTATCATGTTTCTTTATCGAAGAATAAGATAAATGTTTTGAGAATTATCTATCGATTGAGTTGATTAATAAATGATTATTTTGAATATTCAATTAATTTAATTATTAATTGAATTATTCTTATTAATTGCGTATTAATTAAACCGTTTGTCCGTTTTCAACGAGAAAAGTATTTCTGGAAATTAGAAAAATGACCCGGTTCTTATAAAAATAGTTTTAAGTTAAAATTCAACTTTTAAATTTTGGTCGACTTTTTACCAAACCTTTTTATTGAGTCGGTTATATCCGATAATTAGGATTTTGAACCGTTTTCTGTTTTAAAAATATTGGATAAAATCTTTTTATGATCTGATCAACGTGCTATGTGATTATGTGATCTATTTACTGAGACTCTTTACGTGCAATGTGAATTATTAAGGTATTAAGTATCGAGAGTTATGATATAAATCGAGTTTTGATCGATATATATAGTTAATGTGTGTTAATTGTTTATATGATTTATATTATAAGATGTCGTTAAGAGTAGACGACGTTTTCTTTGATTTACTGGCAACGATGACGATATCGTTTATTTTCAAGGATTAATTGGTAAGTATTGATTTAGGTTGTCAGCGGAGATAAGAAGATTTAATGAAGAGGAGGTTGGAGATGAATGCAATATTCTTTGTGGGTTATGAATAAGGTTGGAGATGGATGCGGTATTGTTTGTGGATTGTAATGAAGAAGGTTGAGATGAAGGCATTGTCTGTGGAATTGCTGGTTTACTTGTGTGGTGTTTTAACACCGGGAAAACGTCTATGTTCAAAGGGGACATTTCCAATTATTTTCTTCCGACAGAGACATTGGTAAGCAGGGTTAATACATTCGAATGGAATTTGTAAGTGTTTATAAAAGTAGAACTTGATGTCTGAAGACTGAAGTACCAGCTTATGTTTAACTATAGAAGTAGACGCGCGGGCTCGATGTCAACGGATCAGACTCGTGGCAATCGCAAGAGCGTCTAACCAGCGAATGATCAACAAAGGACATGATGACGTGAGATAAAAGGAAAAGATAGTTGTATTACTTCGGTGTTACCCAATAGCTAAGGACCAGAGGCAAGTATTTTCTTTTCCCTTGATCATCTTATACACTGTTTATTTTATGTTCATTGATTCATATCATGACGAATAGCTATTGTTCAGAGCTATTCGTGATTCTTAAATATTTTTGTGCGAATACAGTTGCTTGATATTGGTACTTTTGATGTGGGGAATTGTTTAAGATAAACTCTTCATATCCTTATTATCGTAGTAAATAATATGGATGTGAACTGTATGTGAAACTAAGCATTTCCTGTTGAATTCGGAAATTGCTCTATTGGATTGGAAAATGGTAAAGCGTAGGAGGCCATGATTGCTATCATGGTCCAGCAATGTTTATTGGTAAAGCGTAGGAGGCCATGGTTGCTACTATGGTCCAGCAATATTTAAGGAGGATATGGTAACCATACCATCTTCCTATAGGCTAACATTACTTGCCTATTTTGGTACCCTCATTGAAATCCGGGTTATACACACGGGTATAGAAATGTACCGGTGGTAGTATAAAGGGTCCCATTGCTTTTGAACCTGATCAGGGGGCAATGGGTTTTGTTTTTTATATATATCCAATCCATATCGCCAGAATGGCTATTATATATTGTGAATTGGCAGATGATTCATTTTTATGACATGCCAAATGATTTCAGTTATGGTTTGAATGATATCACAGTTGTTGATTCAGTTTCTCTATAAATTGCTTTACATTTCAGTTGATTTTATGCCCCACTTATCCTGGTTTTATATCAAAAATTTTATACGCTTGCTGAGCATTTCTTTCGCTCATACTTGCTGTTGTAAATTCTAACATTTCAGTAAGGTAGTTTGGCAAGACGTATCCGCACAGTTCAGAAAGAGAAGAAGCGTGATGCTATTTCGAAGATGACTTGGTGTAATAACCCTAACTTTGGCAATGCTACAGTGATCCTATAAATAGTAAATTTTGAGGTTTTAGAGAAATGGTATATAGGTACTCTATAATGGAAATGGAAAATGAATAAACAGAAACCATATTAGTGTTGTACAATGAAAATAAGTGACTCGAAATGACGATGGATTTCAGAAATTCTTAAATATGGATTTTTGAGGATTTTGATTTCGAATAAGCTTCTATTGGACATTAAGGAGCATGGAAACATTATAAGAATTATATATTGAGGAATTAGTGAATTTAGATTTAACCAAGGGATTATTAAGTTAAGAGAATACCAATGGAATTTGGATTGTTAAATGATTTCAAAACCACTGAGAAAATGAGGTACATTCGAAACGAACCACAATTAGACGAATATGTAGATTAAGCAACCAAGATTAGCGATATAACAAGGATACATACCACATTATCATCTACCAATGTGATTGGCATTTTACTTAGGAAAACAAGAAAAGAGGTTATTGGATTATCAAAGTGGTGTCATTAGTCATTATTTTGTTTTTAAGGGTAAATTAGTAACTTTGCAAGGTGTTAACCACAAATATCTTTCCAATGCTTCCATAACACTCTAGATAAAACAAGATTAGTCAAGATAAGATCAAATAAGCAAGAGAAAAACCTCTCCCCCTTCCATTATCACAATTTTCGGCCAAAACAGCAGCAGGTCAGTAAAACAGCCATAACTTCTTCGTTTCTTAGCCAAATTTTGCGTTCTATAGCTTTTTGGAAAGCCCATGAGATGCTCTACAACTTTCATTTAGAAGCCTCCTCCAGAAAACGTAGGTAAGACCTTCGTTTTAGCGATTCTTTCAGCTGAGTAAACAGTAACTTCGAATTTTTAACTTTGTTTTATGGTTTCTTTAGTTAATACAAGCTATACTAAGGTTGTTAAAGGTGTGCCCAAGGTTTATCAAGGATTTTTAAGGGTTATCAAAGCTTCAAGAAGGTATAATCATGCTTGATCTTTTATGTTTATGATGGATATAGTTGTATTTAGTGATTAAGTGGTATAAATGTTATGATTATGATGTTATAAGTATTTGTAAGTGATTAAAGTTGATTTTGGAAGGAGTATGTGCTTGTAACCATGGTTGGTAAGATGACCACATGGTGTAGGTGATGGTGTATAAGGTGGATGATTGATTTGGAGGAGTTTGATTTTGGAAAGTACGAAAATATAGCCGTTATAATGTCCGATTTTCGTTAAACCAAGAAACTGCCCTGTTTTGGAACAACAGAGGCATACGGTAGGTTCCTGTTTAGAACACCAATTGACCATGATGAGATAGAGCTTGGTTCATAGATCGTTTTGATATAAGGTGCGTTAAAATCTGATGAACGGTTTAGGAGAAAAGTCAGTTTTAGTGAAAGACGTTCGATAACCGAGAAAACGTAATTGTATCAACTTTGAGGCTAAAGTTACCATACTTAGACATTTTTATAAGTCACGAAATTTTGGGATAGTGTAGTAGGGTGGTCAGAGGACCCTTGACAGTTGACCTTACATTAAAATTCGAAATCCATATTTTCTGAGAATTTTTACAGTTAAGTGTGGTCGTTAGGGAAAATGGTGAAAACCCCTGAAACTTCGATTGAGCTTATAAATGGTTAAGTTCTTGAGCCTTTGGGATAATAATAATACGTTAAACATATGTTGAAGTGTAAAGGGTTTTGTTATATGAGAGGGTAGTGAGTAAGAGATGTGGTATTCTAATGACGGTCCTTTGGTGTTTATAGAAATTCCGGAGGAGGGACCAGCTATACTATCAGGATACAGAAACCAAGGCAAGATTTCTTCTATCCCTATTTTGAAAAATTATTTATCTGCAAAGAAAAATGATTTTATGGAATATATATGTGATTCTATTATTGCTATATTGTTAAGAATTTGTTTTCTTGATTTTGGAAATTAAAGGGAGATATGAGTATGGATATGGATTAAAGGGAACAAGATTTCTTTTATCCTTATTTTGATATACTGTTTATGTTCAAAGGAAATGGTTTTGGTGGATAATATATGAATCTTATATGATGAGATGAGTAGGGATATATTCCCTGTTTACTAAGATTTTTGAATATGGATTATGAATGTGGATATGATTATGAATGAAGCGAAAATGCTTTATGGTAAAAGAGATATGAAAGAGAATGGTATCAGTTGTTATCTAGGGTTATAAGGTTTATAATGCTATATTGTAAACATTCTTTTTAGTGTATGTTATATACATATATTTTATAGAAATAATGTGCGAGAATGAAAGTGATATACGGGAATGGAAATGTGAAATGGTGTTGATAAATTGAATAATGATCTTATAAAAAGGGGGATAGCAATAAAAAGCGTAAGAGGCTGTGTGCTGCACAGTCCAGCAATCAATCAATAAAAAGCGTAAGAGGCTGTGTGCTGCACAGTCCAGCAACCAATCAATAAAAAGCGTAAGAGGCTGTGTGCTGCACAGTCCAGCAATCAATATTTTAAATCGGCCCAAGAGTTGCCGAAGGAGGATGTAGTGGTAGACCTTCCTCCAGGGGGATGTAGTGGTAGACCTTCCTCCTTCTACCGGTAGTAAAAAGGGACGGATACGGAGGGCGACTGATCATCGTGCCTCACGTATTCGGCAACAGTGAAAACCCCTACAATATGTGAATAAAGAATAAATGATAAAGTCAGATTGGTATACTGGAAAGGGAAAATGATATGAAAGATGGAATTATTGTTATAGATGAAGAGAAACTGATTTTATATTAATTTATAAAAATTGTTACATAAGAAGGAAATGAGATGATGATAGTAAGAGATTTAAGTAAGTATTCATATTATCCGGAGATATTACACTGAAAGATTATATTGATTGTTATATTTAAGAAGAGAAACTGATACTGTATTATTCTAGATTTCTTTCTTATAATAGTAAGTGGATGATGTATTATTAAATAAGAATTTTGATTCTTCCTTAAAGTCTATAAGTGCTTACCATTTACATATGTATATACATGTATACTTGGTCACATTTTTAAACTCTAGTTATAATAATATCTTGCTGAGCTATTATAGCTCACTCTTGCTACTTATCTATATACAGCTAGGTATGCCAATACTGCGCAGAACGCCCCGTAAAAGGGTAAGGGAAAGGCGAACTTCTGAGGGCACGTTAACATCGATTCAGGAAGTAGATGGCAAGCGCAAGGGGTTTAGTGGTTTTATGTATATTAAGTGTGTAAGTGTGTAAGGTTGTAATAAATTTGGTTGTTGAAATGCTTCTTGTAGAAGCATCACTCAACAATGTACTTAAGTATGATTCTGGGTTTGTAATAATTGTTTAACTTTAAACTTTTATTATGGTGAATGTTGTTCTCTGAGCATATGACTGGTGTGTGTGTGTGTTTATTATTGCGGGGTCAATGGCACAAGTATTAATTATAAAAAAAAACTCAAGAGATATTGATATTGAATGGAAATTGGTCCGTGATGGCCCAGAATTATGACCCCGGATTTGGGGCTGTCACAGTTTGGTATCAGAGCTAAGAGTCATAATGCTCAGGAACAAGAGTGATAATAATAAATATATTATTAATAATAGAAATTTTGAACTCACATCGAGTTCAAGGGGGGGTTTATCGAACGAAGCGTTTATTCTAAGTCGTAATTATAATTTTATAGATTATTGTTAACAAAGGTGTTAAATTTATGTAGTACACGAGATCGATATGAGAAAGGGAATACTTGATGTATCGGGAAGTGTACGTTAGATAACCTCGTGAGTAATCCCAGGGTGATCTATCATCTCTTATTCAAGAAGGGGCCGGTATCTTTTCAAAACTTTCTGGTGCCTTTCGAATGTATTTCAAAATTTTATCCGATCTATCTTAGTCAAAATATTTCTCTAAAATTATTTTCGAAAAATGGTGTTTATCATCGTGATTTAAATTTTCCTCTATATTTCTTACTCCAACTAAGAGGAATAGCCCTATATGTATACACGGGGACAATCTGTCTGTGTGATAGAAAGTCGGAGGGGACGCCCTCACTTGTGTTACGTACGGGTTCTTCTATCCTATTGATTTCCCAAATATCCTTTTGTTTCAAATAAGAGCTATTTAAAACTCTTAATCTTATACATTGTTGTGGGACACTTGCTTGTTTTTTTTTTTTTTGGGTTCGTTTCAATTCAAAGTTTCTTAAATTCTATAAATTATTTCGAGTATAGAAGATTTCAGTAATGGATGGGATAATGGAATCAAGGTTTAGAGTATACGTGACTGTACGAGGAAACTCGAGATTTCAAGGGAAATTTCAATAAGAGATAATTAGAGCTAGAAGCGTTTTGATATAAAGAGGAAGGAATTTCGTGAGAAGAAATGGGTATATTTGAGGATTATTGAGATAAAAGAATATTAGGAATTTTAAGGTATCATTGAGATTTACTATTGAGAGTAAGGTGTATTTTGAGAGAAAAGTTAGAATAAGGATAAACAAAGGAAGTGGGGATAATTAATGAAGTTTGTGTATTCTGTCTAAATTCTATTGTATTTTGATATTAAATGTTGAGATTCAAGAATATTGATATATATGCGGTGATTGACTTAAATGAAAAGGTTATTGTGCTAAAGGTACTAAGCTTATTTGTCAAAGTGGTATTATAATTAAATATTACTTGTGTGAAGTTAAGAATACTGGGATGCATAAATAAGTTAACTAATGATATAGTTGTGTATATATGGAAATGATGTATATTGTACCCTAATTGTGGGTGATTAACGAAGAATATTATTATATACAGAATCATGCCGCCTAAGCGTAATAATAGAATGAATGCAAGGGAAAATGAGAGAGAGGAAGCAAGTCAGAATAGGCAGGGTGAAAACGCTCCTAATGAACAAGATCATGAGGAAGAAGAAGATGAATCAACTGGCCAACAGGGAAGTCAGGGTGGTAACCCTTTTAACCAATTTATGGAACTTTTGAGGCAGAATTTAGCTAATCCACAGAATCCACCACAACCACCTGTTCTTCCCAACCAGGCAGCTAACTCTTTTCGTGCTTTTAAGTCACTAAAACCCCCAGAATTTGAGAGAACCACTAACCCAGTAGCAGCCAGGGCATGGCTGAAAGAGATGGAAAAGGCTTTTGAGATACTGAGGGTAGAGGAAGATCAGAAGACAGTTTTTGCAGCCTATCTCCTAAAGGGAGAGGCAAATTACTGGTGGGAAGCTAAAAAGAATCTGGAAGGAGCGGGAGTGATAACTTGGGAGCGTTTCACTAGGGTGTTTCTAGACAAATATTCCCCTAGGTACTTAGAGAACCAGATGGAAATAAAATTTTTGGAGCTAAAGCAGGAAAATCTAACAGTGGCTGAGTATGAAACGAAATTTACCGAACTGTCGAGGTTTGTTCCAGAATTCGTGCGTACTGAAGAGCAACGAGCGAAGAGGTTTCAACAAGGATTGAAACCATGGCTACGTACTAGAGTGGCACCCTTTGAATTGACGGATTATGCTGCGGTGGTTCAGAAGGCATCTATTATCGAGGCCGAGAGTGAACAAAACCAATTAGGTCGAGAGAACAAGAAAAGAAAATTTGAGGGTCCAAAAGGAGGTTCAAGTGAGGGAAGCTATTTTAACAAATTTGGTAAAGGACAAAAACCCCAGTTTGGAGGAAAGTCAGGGAATAATAAGACTACCAGTGAGACGGTGAATCAGGGTGGTAGATCCACAGGAACCTTTCAGTCTAATCAATCGCGACCACCATTGCCAGATTGCAACACGTGTGGTAAGAAGCATATCGGAGAGTGTAAGATGTTAGAAGTAACTTGCTTTAATTGTGGACAGAAAGGACATTATCGGGACAGGTGTCCATTAGCTGATCAGAAGTGTTATCAATGTGGAAGATTAGGACATTTTGCTAGGGATTGTCGTTTTGGTGGGTCGTCTGCGTCAGGACAGAGTGTGACTGCTTCAAATAGACCTACTGCCAGGGTGTACAATATGACTTTAGGAGAGGCATTGAGAAAGCCGGATACAGATACAGGTGAACATTTTTCTAGTATTTAAATTTTTAGTGTAAATGTTTGGTTAGGGATCAATGTGGTCAATGAATGGTATAGGTAGGTTGATAATCTAGATAAGGAAAATCAGTATCTGTTAGGGGTTAGAAATTCTATGAAAAGGAGAATAATAGTATTTTGGGGGTAAACCACAGACTTGTTTATATACGAACAGGAAATATATATTATAGGTAATATTTTCTTACAATTGTTTCAAAGAATCTTATTCTAGTCGGATTTCTGGAAGATTTTACAGAGCCAAGATATAATAAGAGCGAAGTATGTATATTTTATGTCATGATAGAGATCAACACAGGGATAAACCATAAGTGAGATACACTACCATTCAGGAGAGGCCAATGTGGTGGCCGATACCCATAACTAAAAGAGGGATGTTGATGAATGACAAGCAAGTTTATGTTGGTGTAATTTTGCGCAAACAAGATAGAGATATTATGAAGGAAAAAAAGGATGGAGAAAGTGGTATAGAAGTTATAAGGTGTAGATGAAAAGGTATCTATGGACATTTCTGACGTGATTCCGGGACGGAATCCTTTTAAGGGGGGAAGGATGTAATAACCCTAACTTTGGCAATGCTACAGTGATCCTATAAATAGTAAATTTTGAGGTTTTAGAGAAATGGTATATAGGTACTCTATAATGGAAATGGAAAATGAATAAACAGAAACCATATTAGTGTTGTACAATGAAAATAAGTGACTCGAAATGACGATGGATTTCAGAAATTCTTAAATATGGATTTTTGAGGATTTTGATTTCGAATAAGCTTCTATTGGACATTAAGGAGCATGGAAACATTATAAGAATTATATATTGAGGAATTAGTGAATTTAGATTTAACCAAGGGATTATTAAGTTAAGAGAATACCAATGGAATTTGGATTGTTAAATGATTTCAAAACCACTGAGAAAATGAGGTACATTCGAAACGAACCACAATTAGACGAATATGTAGATTAAGCAACCAAGATTAGCGATATAACAAGGATACATACCACATTATCATCTACCAATGTGATTGGCATTTTACTTAGGAAAACAAGAAAAGAGGTTATTGGATTATCAAAGTGGTGTCATTAGTCATTATTTTGTTTTTAAGGGTAAATTAGTAACTTTGCAAGGTGTTAACCACAAATATCTTTCCAATGCTTCCATAACACTCTAGATAAAACAAGATTAGTCAAGATAAGATCAAATAAGCAAGAGAAAAACCTCTCCCCCTTCCATTATCACAATTTTCGGCCAAAACAGCAGCAGGTCAGTAAAACAGCCATAACTTCTTCGTTTCTTAGCCAAATTTTGCGTTCTATAGCTTTTTGGAAAGCCCATGAGATGCTCTACAACTTTCATTTAGAAGCCTCCTCCAGAAAACGTAGGTAAGACCTTCGTTTTAGCGATTCTTTCAGCTGAGTAAACAGTAACTTCGAATTTTTAACTTTGTTTTATGGTTTCTTTAGTTAATACAAGCTATACTAAGGTTGTTAAAGGTGTGCCCAAGGTTTATCAAGGATTTTTAAGGGTTATCAAAGCTTCAAGAAGGTATAATCATGCTTGATCTTTTATGTTTATGATGGATATAGTTGTATTTAGTGATTAAGTGGTATAAATGTTATGATTATGATGTTATAAGTATTTGTAAGTGATTAAAGTTGATTTTGGAAGGAGTATGTGCTTGTAACCATGGTTGGTAAGATGACCACATGGTGTAGGTGATGGTGTATAAGGTGGATGATTGATTTGGAGGAGTTTGATTTTGGAAAGTACGAAAATATAGCCGTTATAATGTCCGATTTTCGTTAAACCAAGAAACTGCCCTGTTTTGGAACAACAGAGGCATACGGTAGGTTCCTGTTTAGAACACCAATTGACCATGATGAGATAGAGCTTGGTTCATAGATCGTTTTGATATAAGGTGCGTTAAAATCTGATGAACGGTTTAGGAGAAAAGTCAGTTTTAGTGAAAGACGTTCGATAACCGAGAAAACGTAATTGTATCAACTTTGAGGCTAAAGTTACCATACTTAGACATTTTTATAAGTCACGAAATTTTGGGATAGTGTAGTAGGGTGGTCAGAGGACCCTTGACAGTTGACCTTACATTAAAATTCGAAATCCATATTTTCTGAGAATTTTTACAGTTAAGTGTGGTCGTTAGGGAAAATGGTGAAAACCCCTGAAACTTCGATTGAGCTTATAAATGGTTAAGTTCTTGAGCCTTTGGGATAATAATAATACGTTAAACATATGTTGAAGTGTAAAGGGTTTTGTTATATGAGAGGGTAGTGAGTAAGAGATGTGGTATTCTAATGACGGTCCTTTGGTGTTTATAGAAATTCCGGAGGAGGGACCAGCTATACTATCAGGATACAGAAACCAAGGCAAGATTTCTTCTATCCCTATTTTGAAAAATTATTTATCTGCAAAGAAAAATGATTTTATGGAATATATATGTGATTCTATTATTGCTATATTGTTAAGAATTTGTTTTCTTGATTTTGGAAATTAAAGGGAGATATGAGTATGGATATGGATTAAAGGGAACAAGATTTCTTTTATCCTTATTTTGATATACTGTTTATGTTCAAAGGAAATGGTTTTGGTGGATAATATATGAATCTTATATGATGAGATGAGTAGGGATATATTCCCTGTTTACTAAGATTTTTGAATATGGATTATGAATGTGGATATGATTATGAATGAAGCGAAAATGCTTTATGGTAAAAGAGATATGAAAGAGAATGGTATCAGTTGTTATCTAGGGTTATAAGGTTTATAATGCTATATTGTAAACATTCTTTTTAGTGTATGTTATATACATATATTTTATAGAAATAATGTGCGAGAATGAAAGTGATATACGGGAATGGAAATGTGAAATGGTGTTGATAAATTGAATAATGATCTTATAAAAAGGGGGATAGCAATAAAAAGCGTAAGAGGCTGTGTGCTGCACAGTCCAGCAATCAATCAATAAAAAGCGTAAGAGGCTGTGTGCTGCACAGTCCAGCAACCAATCAATAAAAAGCGTAAGAGGCTGTGTGCTGCACAGTCCAGCAATCAATATTTTAAATCGGCCCAAGAGTTGCCGAAGGAGGATGTAGTGGTAGACCTTCCTCCAGGGGGATGTAGTGGTAGACCTTCCTCCTTCTACCGGTAGTAAAAAGGGACGGATACGGAGGGCGACTGATCATCGTGCCTCACGTATTCGGCAACAGTGAAAACCCCTACAATATGTGAATAAAGAATAAATGATAAAGTCAGATTGGTATACTGGAAAGGGAAAATGATATGAAAGATGGAATTATTGTTATAGATGAAGAGAAACTGATTTTATATTAATTTATAAAAATTGTTACATAAGAAGGAAATGAGATGATGATAGTAAGAGATTTAAGTAAGTATTCATATTATCCGGAGATATTACACTGAAAGATTATATTGATTGTTATATTTAAGAAGAGAAACTGATACTGTATTATTCTAGATTTCTTTCTTATAATAGTAAGTGGATGATGTATTATTAAATAAGAATTTTGATTCTTCCTTAAAGTCTATAAGTGCTTACCATTTACATATGTATATACATGTATACTTGGTCACATTTTTAAACTCTAGTTATAATAATATCTTGCTGAGCTATTATAGCTCACTCTTGCTACTTATCTATATACAGCTAGGTATGCCAATACTGCGCAGAACGCCCCGTAAAAGGGTAAGGGAAAGGCGAACTTCTGAGGGCACGTTAACATCGATTCAGGAAGTAGATGGCAAGCGCAAGGGGTTTAGTGGTTTTATGTATATTAAGTGTGTAAGTGTGTAAGGTTGTAATAAATTTGGTTGTTGAAATGCTTCTTGTAGAAGCATCACTCAACAATGTACTTAAGTATGATTCTGGGTTTGTAATAATTGTTTAACTTTAAACTTTTATTATGGTGAATGTTGTTCTCTGAGCATATGACTGGTGTGTGTGTGTGTTTATTATTGCGGGGTCAATGGCACAAGTATTAATTATAAAAAAAAAACTCAAGAGATATTGATATTGAATGGAAATTGGTCCGTGATGGCCCAGAATTATGACCCCGGATTTGGGGCTGTCACACTTGGCTCAGGATGTCTGGATTTAGTGTAAGATCTATTTTATATAATTGAGTTCTAATATTTATTATTATTATGTGATGGTCTAGTTAGCCTGGCGTACTTCTTATCGAAGTTACACCAGTGGTTTAAGATTTGATCAAAGAGAATGTTGGGAATGAATGTTTTTTTTTATCTAATGGAATTTGGATTCTTGTTTCTAGCCCTATAACCTTAAAAGATCTTGGTATGTTTGGGGTCACAGATGTTCTATTTCCAGTGTTGGACAATCACAAGTGAATGATTATTATTAAACAGATGTTTCATTTTGAGGATTTTCGCGTGACAACCAAATCTCCTGACCCCGGATTTGGGGGGTGTCACAGTTGGTATCAGAGCAGGGTTATAGTAAACTAGAAACGAGAGTGTGTAGGAGTGTGTATAGTTAAGTAAGGAACGTCAGAGCTCATGTAGAGTTCCTGTTGGACTATTGGATATAGTACCAATTAGTAAGTTAAGATTGGAGTACTCATTTTAAGATAGTTGTGCTGAACTGGATTGACCGCCTTGCTAATGGAGATGTCTACTGTGGAATCTTCAGAGATTATTACGAGTTGACGATGACATACGGTATCGATATCCTTAAAACGTGGAAATGAAGAAGCTTAAATTCGAATGACGAGCTATCGAAGGATTGGCAAAGAAGGCATAAGTAGTGACCTTGGCAATACCTTTTCTTTCTATGAATTATTTTGATATCCCTCCTAAAGAGGTATTTGTTAAAAGATATATCTCCTATTCTAAACAGTGACATTTTGATACTTGTGTTCAATCTCCATTTTGAATCTCAATTGTTTCAGTGGTTACTATGAAACCTATTTTTAAATTTCTGAGACTTTCAACTTTTTGTTTTCTCCAATGATTAATAACCTTATCTGCAATATAGTACCACTTGTTCGGTACTTTCTTTCTGGCTTTTCTTTTTGGAAAATAACACCTTTGGAATTCCTTTCATATTTCTCTATTTCTACTGAGACGAACAACCCTATTTATAGGGGACACCAGGTATATCTGTCTGTGTGATAGAAGTTGGATGGGACGCCATCACTGGTGTGTTGTGTATTACAAGAAGGCTGATCACCTTTAATTGTAAATGTCGGAGCTAAGACACACAACGTCGGGTTCATGTGATCATATTGATCTCTCGGTTATTCTTTCATTTCAAATCAAGTTGCTTTATTCATAACCACAATTGTGGAACATTTGCTATGATATGGAATCCTTTTTCTTCAAAATTTTATGATTCTTGTTATCTCTATTGAATTTCAAGGGTATGCCAATCAGGTCAGGATAAGCGAAATTCGCTGATAGAAATTAGATTCGCAACGGAATCACCAAAGAGCAAGAACGAGTCCTAAAATGATAAGAATATCAGTAGCATGTCAATGGAATCAGTACACTCTCTCTCTCTCTCTCTCTCTCTCTCTCAAGGATATTATATATATTAATGGAAAGTTGGTCGAGCCATATTTGAATTGAATAACGATGGGTTGTAAGACTCCAGTGATAACTGTGTCAGATAGAGACCCTATAATTGAATTGAGATTTTGGAGAAGTTGTTTACGGATGGACACTATCCCCAATTTTGTAAAGCAAGTGTTGATGATGAAGGAGTTAAGGAACCTCACTAGTTGCCTTAGTTGATTCCGAGGACGGAATCCTTATAAGGGGGGAAGTCTGTAACGACCCGAAAAATTACGTGTAATTTATTATATTAAAATATATTTTTAGTTGATTTTAATGTGTGTTAGTTTATTTTTAATGCATTTAAACGCGTTATGATTTTTATTAAATAGGGAAATTATCCCATACGTGTTATGTGACTTCTGTGTATCATAGAATATTTTATTCTATTTTTCTGTGATTTTTATATTTTTAGAATACAGTTATTTCGCATTTTAATTTTCGGACCCAGCCCCTGTATTGAATTCGAGACCCTGTTTTTCATAAAATTATTTTCATATAATAATGGGATGTTCAAAAATGTATTATGTTGTAATTTTTGTAAAATTCATAATTTTTGGGGAATTTTGACATATATATTGTATTTGTTTAAAAATAAAAATTTTACATTTTTATCCCATAAAAATTATTTTTAGGGCTTAATAATTTTAATTAGGGGTTAAAAATATTTTTGGGGTATTAATTTTCAGATTTATATAAATAGCAGAATTTTATTATTAATTGTTAAAATTAATCAAAAATCAGATTTTTGATTTTTATTTTCTGAAAATTCTTTGAATATTGTTCTTGGTGTTCTTGGAGATCAAACACACTTTTGACAGTGATTCCGGCATCCAAATCGTTCATATGGGTAACCAAACTGAAGCTCTTGATCTCTACTACATGTTTATGTAGGTGTTCATAACCAAAATTGTCTGATTCGAAAATTTGTTTTTTTTAATTTTAATTTTCGAACTTGTTTAATTTGCTGTGGCTTGTTCACTGATTTGTTGTTGATGTAGTTAGTGTCTATAGATTGCTTATGATCCCAGGAGTATCATGATAATTTTTGTTTGATTTTTAGTAGCCTAGAACTCGAAATCGAATTTTGTGGGGGTGAGAATAATTTTCGAATTTCCGGATTTCTTGATGATTGTTTGATGATTTTGATGATTGATATGAGTCATTGAACTCCTGGGCTTCGATTTGATATATAGAACGTGTGTTTTGGTGTCCGATTTCGAGTTCGTCGGTTTTGATTTTAAGTTCGCCGGATTTATCTCGGTTTTGGCCGGATTTTTAGTTTGGTAGAATCTGGGTTTGTTTGGATGATATGGTTGTGTTTAGAAGTTGATTTGGAACGAGTTGGAGCCTTAAAACGTAGCGAATGGTACGTTTTTAAGGTTGCCGGAGTTCGCCGGAATATTTTTCCGGTCGCCGGTTTCTGGAAACTGCCATTAAAGCTGATGAATGTTCTTGGAGCATTCATACGAAGAACAGTGAAGGTGGTGATGAATAGTACCAGTTTAATCTTCAAAATCTGTTAACATTTTCTGAAAAGTGATTTTGGAATTGATTTTTACTTTTTACCAATTATTTTTACTTTTATTTACTTTTATTTACTTTTAATTACTTTTATTTATTTTTATTTACTTTAATTAATTTATAATTCTGAATTTAATTATAAATTTCAGAAATTTTATTTTCTGAAAATGTTTTATAAATCCAGAATTTATTTCTGAATTCTGTTTTTATTTTTTCTTTATTTCTTTATTTAATTGTTTTTAATTCAAAAATAATTAAGAATTAAATACTTTTAATTATATTAATTAATCTCAAATAATGATTTAATTAATTTGATTATCTAATAAATGTAATTATTTATTAGATAATTTCATTAATTAATTATTACTTGACTCTAATTAATTTATTTAGGATTATTTAATTTTTAATTAACCAATTTTCTGTTTAAAAGTGATTTAAAATAGAAAGAAATTGTTTTAAAATTCTAAAAATAATCCGGGAGCGATAAAAATAGTTTTAAAATTGTAAAATTATTTATAAACCCGGATTAAATATTCATAAAAATATTTTGGAGATTCAATAATTACCCAGAGGATTTATTAATGATCCTTTTCGATTCGGGAAGGGTTATTTAAATCTTTTAAAATTCTTTTAATTATTCTAAAAATACTTTTAAATATTATAATAATAATTTGAGTGCTCTTTTAATGGTGAGTCGTATCCGTGCTATATGTTGATTGGTTACGTGACAAGTATATATGTATTTGATTTGAGAATTAATGATGTATCTCCAGGATTAATTATTGTTTCGAGGAATAATCGTGTCTTGAGGATTAATTGATTATCATGTTTCTTTATCGAAGAATAAGATAAATGTTTTGAGAATTATCTATCGATTGAGTTGATTAATAAATGATTATTTTGAATATTCAATTAATTTAATTATTAATTGAATTATTCTTATTAATTGCGTATTAATTAAACCGTTTGTCCGTTTTCAACGAGAAAAGTATTTCTGGAAATTAGAAAAATGACCCGGTTCTTATAAAAATAGTTTTAAGTTAAAATTCAACTTTTAAATTTTGGTCGACTTTTTACCAAACCTTTTTATTGAGTCGGTTATATCCGATAATTAGGATTTTGAACCGTTTTCTGTTTTAAAAATATTGGATAAAATCTTTTTATGATCTGATCAACGTGCTATGTGATTATGTGATCTATTTACTGAGACTCTTTACGTGCAATGTGAATTATTAAGGTATTAAGTATCGAGAGTTATGATATAAATCGAGTTTTGATCGATATATATAGTTAATGTGTGTTAATTGTTTATATGATTTATATTATAAGATGTCGTTAAGAGTAGACGACGTTTTCTTTGATTTACTGGCAACGATGACGATATCGTTTATTTTCAAGGATTAATTGGTAAGTATTGATTTAGGTTGTCAGCGGAGATAAGAAGATTTAATGAAGAGGAGGTTGGAGATGAATGCAATATTCTTTGTGGGTTATGAATAAGGTTGGAGATGGATGCGGTATTGTTTGTGGATTGTAATGAAGAAGGTTGAGATGAAGGCATTGTCTGTGGAATTGCTGGTTTACTTGTGTGGTGTTTTAACACCGGGAAAACGTCTATGTTCAAAGGGGACATTTCCAATTATTTTCTTCCGACAGAGACATTGGTAAGCAGGGTTAATACATTCGAATGGAATTTGTAAGTGTTTATAAAAGTAGAACTTGATGTCTGAAGACTGAAGTACCAGCTTATGTTTAACTATAGAAGTAGACGCGCGGGCTCGATGTCAACGGATCAGACTCGTGGCAATCGCAAGAGCGTCTAACCAGCGAATGATCAACAAAGGACATGATGACGTGAGATAAAAGGAAAAGATAGTTGTATTACTTCGGTGTTACCCAATAGCTAAGGACCAGAGGCAAGTATTTTCTTTTCCCTTGATCATCTTATACACTGTTTATTTTATGTTCATTGATTCATATCATGACGAATAGCTATTGTTCAGAGCTATTCGTGATTCTTAAATATTTTTGTGCGAATACAGTTGCTTGATATTGGTACTTTTGATGTGGGGAATTGTTTAAGATAAACTCTTCATATCCTTATTATCGTAGTAAATAATATGGATGTGAACTGTATGTGAAACTAAGCATTTCCTGTTGAATTCGGAAATTGCTCTATTGGATTGGAAAATGGTAAAGCGTAGGAGGCCATGATTGCTATCATGGTCCAGCAATGTTTATTGGTAAAGCGTAGGAGGCCATGGTTGCTACTATGGTCCAGCAATATTTAAGGAGGATATGGTAACCATACCATCTTCCTATAGGCTAACATTACTTGCCTATTTTGGTACCCTCATTGAAATCCGGGTTATACACACGGGTATAGAAATGTACCGGTGGTAGTATAAAGGGTCCCATTGCTTTTGAACCTGATCAGGGGGCAATGGGTTTTGTTTTTTATATATATCCAATCCATATCGCCAGAATGGCTATTATATATTGTGAATTGGCAGATGATTCATTTTTATGACATGCCAAATGATTTCAGTTATGGTTTGAATGATATCACAGTTGTTGATTCAGTTTCTCTATAAATTGCTTTACATTTCAGTTGATTTTATGCCCCACTTATCCTGGTTTTATATCAAAAATTTTATACGCTTGCTGAGCATTTCTTTCGCTCATACTTGCTGTTGTAAATTCTAACATTTCAGTAAGGTAGTTTGGCAAGACGTATCCGCACAGTTCAGAAAGAGAAGAAGCGTGATGCTATTTCGAAGATGACTTGGCTCAGGATGTCTGGATTTAGTGTAAGATCTATTTTATATAATTGAGTTCTAATATTTATTATTATTATGTGATGGTCTAGTTAGCCTGGCGTACTTCTTATCGAAGTTACACCAGTGGTTTAAGATTTGATCAAAGAGAATGTTGGGAATGAATGTTTTTTTTTATCTAATGGAATTTGGATTCTTGTTTCTAGCCCTATAACCTTAAAAGATCTTGGTATGTTTGGGGTCACAGATGTTCTATTTCCAGTGTTGGACAATCACAAGTGAATGATTATTATTAAACAGATGTTTCATTTTGAGGATTTTCGCGTGACAACCAAATCTCCTGACCCCGGATTTGGGGGGTGTCACAATCCATTTCACAAAGCACTTGAAATTGGCGTTGGGTGCTTCCACATCACTAGTTAGAGCAATGAAATTGGTGTTAAACTTTACTGTTGCCATTTGTATGGAGAAGAAGAAAGGAATTGAAGGTTGAAGAAGAAATTTGGCTTTTGGTAGTTAGGGTTCCAGAGGTTTAGAGAGTGTAGATGCTTGAGAAATCGAATGAAATGAATCGAATAGGTGTAGAATTGTATAAGTATGAAGTACTTGAATTGTCGATTAGAAGTATTTTTTGTATCGACAAGTCAGGCATTCGAGAAGTAGAAAACAACTATTCGAGAAGTCAAGAAAGGCTTAATCGATAACTCAAGCAGATAGTAACTCACAGCTGGAAGTTATCTAACTCAGAAATTTTTCTAAATTAAATAAAATGTGTTTTTATGAGTGAATTAAACTTTTAGACAAAAGTCCAAAATCGGTTAAAATTTAGCGAGAATTCAGCCTTTTCAAATGATTCGAGAACTCAAATATAGTATTCGAGAACTCAGTCAATCGAGAATTGAAACACTATATTCGAGAAGTCAAGGAAATCTCTATTCGAGAACTCTAAAAGACTCTATTCGAGAACTCAAGAGTACTCTAATGAGACTTGTTAGAGATGTCGAATAGTGAATCATTCGAGAAGTTTGACTTATCGAACTATACCCATCACTCAAAAAAAAATTGATTTTCACTATCTTTTAAAATTGACCAGCCATATTCATTGAAGAATATTCTAGCAAATTAAATAGTGATTTTCTCAAAATTTCATAGAAATTTCAAGTTAGCAAAAATATGATTTTCCAACATATGCAACAGATTTGAAATATTTATAAATCATATTTCAGCCAACACTTACTCCAAAAATATTGAAAATTTAGATAAAGTAAGTGTTTACTGCTGCAACAATCTAGATGATATATTCACTTAGCCAGAATCTGAAGAATTCAGCATTCCAATCTCACTAACCAACCTTGTAAAGGTGGCTTCATCTAGTGGCTTAGTGAATATGTCAGCTAGTTGTTTATCTGTAGAGACATAGTGCAACTCAATGGTTCCATTAGTTGCATGTTCTCTAATGAAATGATATCTGATGTCAATGTGCTTTGTTCTAGAATGATTGACAGGATTGGAAACTATAGAGATTACTCTTGTGTTGTCACACATGATTGGAATTCTTTCCAACACAAGTCCATAATCTCTAAGTTGATTTCTAATCCAAAGCACTTGAGCACAACAACTTCCAGTAGCTATGTATTCAGCCTCAGCTGTAGAAGTTGACACAGATTGTTATTTCTTGCTATACCAAGAGACTAACCTTTGTCCAAGAAACTGGCAGCTACCTGAGGTGCTTTTCCTATCCACTCTGCATCCAGCATAATTAGCATCAGAATAACCAACCAGATTGAACCCTGTGTCCTTAGGATACCATAGTCCCAATTTTGGAGTGCCCTTCAGATATCTAAAGATCTTTTTTATAGCAATCAAATGTGATTCTTTTGGATTTGATTGAAACCTTGCACACAAGCATGTAGCAAACATGATGTCTGGCCTACTTGCAGTGAGATAGAGCAGAGAACCAACCATGCCTCTGTAGACTGAGATGTCTACCTTCTTGCCTTTAGCATCTTCATCCAATTTAGTGGCAGTGGCCATGGGTGTCTTTGCAGGTGAGCAATCTTCCAAGTCAAACTTCTTCAATAAATCCTTGATATACTTGGTCTGACTGATAAAGATACCATCCTTCCTTTGACTGACTTGCAACCCAAGAAAGAATGTCAACTCTCCCATCATACTCATCTCATATCTGCTCTGCATGAGTTTAGAAAATTTCTCACACAGCTTCTCATTTGTAGAACCAAAAATGATATCATCCACATAGATCTGAACTAAGATAAGATCATCACCATGCTTCTTGTAAAACAATGTCTTGTCCAGTGTGCCTCTAGTGAATTGATTCTCAAGAAGAAATTGTGATAAAGTATCATACCATGCTCTTGGAGCCTGCTTAAGTCCATACAATGCCTTAAGCAATATGTAGACAAATTCTGGGAAGTGTGGATCCTCAAAACCAGGTGGTTGTTGCACATAAACTTCTTCTTCCAACTCTCCATTCAGAAATGCACTCTTGACATCCATTTGATATACTTTAAAGTTTGAATGAGCAGCAAATGCCAAGAATATTCTGATGGCTTCCAATCTAGCAACAGGAGCAAATGTCTCATCATAATCAATGCCTTCCTGTTGAGAGTATCCTTTTGCAACCAACCTTGCTTTGTTCCTTATAATTACACCATCTTCATCCATCTTATTCTTTAGAACCCATTTTGTTCCAACAATGGTTCTGTTCTTTGGTGCAGGCACAAGTTCCCATACTTTGTTCCTTTCAAATTGATTCAGCTCCTCTTGCATGGCAATAATCCAATCTGGATCCAACAGAGCATCATCAAGTTTCTTAGGCTCAACTTGTGATAAAAAACAGCCATAGAGGCACTCATTCTGAGTTGCTCTCCTAGTCCTTACTCCTGCATTAGGATCTCCAATGATTTGCTCTGCAGTGTGTGATCTATCCCATTTCCTTGAGTGCTCAGCCTGATTTCTCATTCTTGATGTTGCTTCATCATCCACATCATGGTCATTCTCATTTCCTCCCCCTGTGAAGTTGCCACTACTCACAGGTGTGTCTTGGATGCTTGTTCCTTCACTATTGATTGGCACAAATTCTTCTCTTGTACCATCATTCACTTGAGTTTGTTGAACTCGAGTTTCAACTTCAGTTTCAGTCTCTTCATCAGAGTCATCTAGATTATCAAACTTCAATGGATCTTTATCTTCATCATTGGCTTCTTCTAGTCCAGGTAGTTTGCTGTCATCAAATGTCACATCTGTGCTTTCCATAACTTTCTTTTGACTGATGACATAAACCTTGTATGCAATTCTTTCCATAGAGTAGCCAAGAAAAATTCCTTCAAATGCTTTTGCATCAAATTTTCCAACATATTCAGAATTATCCTTCAATACAAAGCATTTGCTTCCAAAAGTATGAACATACTTTAGAGTAGGTTTCTTTCCAGTCATCAAGTTATAAGGTGTCTTTCCAGTGTTTTTGTTGATGAGGGTTCTGTTCTGGATATAGCATGCAGTGCTCACAACCTCAGCCCAAAAACATGTAGGCATTTTTGCATCAAGTAACATTGTTCTAGCAGCCTCAATTAGAGTTCTATTCTTCTTCTCAACAACTCCATTTTGTTGTGGAGTTCTTGGAGCTGAGAATTGCTGAGAAATGCCATTCTCTTTACAGAATGCTTCAAGTTCGACATTTCTGAACTCTGTTCCATTATCACTTCTCAGTGCAATCACACTTGCATTGTTGGCCTTTGCTTCCTTGTCAACTTTCTTTATATGCTCAATGATTACTTGTGGAGCCTCATCTTTTGATGCCAGAAATTCCACCCATGTATACCTTGAAAAATCATCAACCATCACCAAGGCATACTTATTTCTTCCTAGTGACATAATATTGACAGGCCCAAACAAATCCATATGAATGAGTTGTAGGGGCTTGGTTATAGATGTCACTGTCTTTGTCTTGTGGCTTGATCTTTTCATCTTTCCTTTTTGACAAGCCTCACACACTACTTCTTGACAGAATTCAAGTGTGGGCATGCCTCTCACTAACTCTCTTTTGACTAGAGAGTTAATGACTTTGAAGTTCAGGTGTGATAGTTTCTTGTGCCACAGCCAACAATCTTCATTTGATGCTTTTGAGTAAAAGCAACAAATTTTGTCCTTGTTTGCAGAATCCATATTGGCTACAAACAGGCTTCCCTTCCTTACTCCAGATAGAGCAAAATCACCAGTCTTCTTGTGGGTGATCAAACATTCATCTTTGTCAAAATCCACCTTGAATCCCCTATCAGTAAACTGACCAACACTTAGCAGATTATGCTTGAGCCCCTTGACTAGTGCTACATCTTCAATGATGACATTACCAACTTTCAACTTGCCATATCCCAATGTGTTACCCATGCTGTCATCTCCAAAAGCAACCATTGGGCCAGCCTTTTCCTCATACTGTGATAGCAGGGCCATATCACTAGTCATATGATTTGAGCATCCACTGTCCAAAATCCACATGACCTTTTTTTCACTTTCTTTGCCCTGCAAACACAAAGGTATTACTTTTCCTTTGGTACCCAAACAAGTTTGGGTCCATGTGACTTAGAAACAGTTTTATCATAAATTACATGCTTGTCAATTTTCTTGGCATTAGTCTTCTTGTCACTGTTAGAAGTCTTGGAACCTGAGGTTTCAGACTTAGGTGACAGAGGTACCTTCCTAACTTTAGGAGGACTCGAAGACTTTGACCTGGTGTAGTGTGTGTGAGAATTGTGACTGATACAACCATCAATGAATTGCCTTCTCAGATTGAGACAACTAGTCATAACATTCATATTGCATGGCATACAGTCAAATTTATCACAAAATGGTGCATCTCTATGTCTTAGAGGCACAGAACAATCATAAAAAGGTTTGGACACACTACCAACAGGTTTCTTGCATGCATGAGTTAAATGATTGGTACTGAAACAGTTCTGACAAGTTTTCCTAGGGGCACTAGGCATATAAGAATAGTTGTTATCCTTGTTAATCCCTAACTTGCCATTTCTGTTCTGTTTCTTCTTAGTCACTTTCTTTTCTGATTCACTCTTCCCAGCTGAAACAAACTTAACAAACTTCTTAGGTCTTGGCCTATCAACTACTGGCTCCTTGTCTTTTGACCTGACACTCTCACTCTTGGATGATGCTTGTTGTTCATTTGATTGTGCCTCATCCTCATCATTCAACATTTGTTTGATGAGTAAGGCATCCTCATCAATTTCAAATGTTGATTCCTTAAAAATTGGATTTTCAATCTTTTTCAAAATGTGAGGCACTCCCTCATGAACAACTATGTCATCTTCAATGACAGCATAGCCTTTTCTCTGTTTAAGAGTGTCATAATCAAGTCCAATAGCAGCCTTGGGTTTTGCTTCAATTTTCTCACAGTAGGATTTCACTAGACCAGATGATTTCTTGAAAGTTTTTAGTTTGAATTCATTTTCAGCTAATTCATCCCTAAGAGCCTTTTCAACCTGACTAGCACACAAAACCTTATTCTGCAGATATTCAACTTCTTTCTTAAGGTTCTCTATTTGCATAGCAGTTAGCTCAAGTTCCTCATTCTTTTTGGTTAACATTTCATTTCTAGTAGACAGTTTAGCAATACTAGTATGAATGTTAAACATTTCAACAGATAGTTGTTCAATCATGCATTTATACTCTGAAACAGACATATCTATAGTAGTGAGAGATGGTACCTGAGAATCACATGGAGATGGGTCATCCTTGGAATTGGCCATCAAGGCATAATTTCAGAATTCTTGCTCCTCTCCATCACTGTCAGAATCATCCCAGCACTTCCCTTCAGCTATGTAGGCCTTACCTCGTGTCTGCTTTTTCAGAAGGGCCTCATACTTAGCTTGAAGCTCAAGATAGTCTCTATCCTTCTTTTTAGGCTTTTTGCATTCACTGGCAAAATGCCCTAGGTCATTGCATCTATAGCACCTTACAGATGACCTATCCACATGGCTGGTTTTAAACTTATTCTTGTTTGGTTTCACAATTGCCTTGCTTTTGTTGAATGAATGGTTTTGGGTTTTGGGTTTGAAGGGTTGATTCCTTTTGAATCTGATGTTTGGAAATTTTCTGGCCATGAAAGCATATGAAGTGTTTTCCATCCCATCTAGTTCTTCAAGAGTGTAAAACTCTTCTTCCTCCTTCTCCTCAACAGGTTCACTTACCTCAGGTTCAGTTTCTTCCTCTTCTACTACCTCCTCTATCCTTAACTGACTTGTAGATGCTTCTAGGTCTTGAATATATTTGTTGACAATCAAGGCACATGATGTGTTTACCATTCTGCCTTGATTGGCTTGGATAGCCCTTTTCTGAAGCAACTTAAGCTCATGAGTTTTTAAAACTCCATAGAGCACATCATATGTAACTTTGTTCAAATCTCTTTCCCTTAGAGAAATGACCCTTTGCTCTAGATGGTTTGGTGAGGATAGCAGAAACTTCATGTTTAACTCCTTGGTACTGTAAACCTTGCCATTCATCTGCAACTCTGTAACTAGCTTGTGAAATCTCTCAAACATCTCAGTAATGCTTTCCTTGGGCTGTGCCATGAAAGCTTCATATTGTGTGACCAGTATCTGTTTCTTGTTTTCCTTAACCTCATCAGTTCCTTCACACAACACCTCAATGTGATCCCACATTTCTTTGGCAGATGTACATGATGCAATGTTTGCAAACATTGACATGTCCATAGAATCAATGATAAGCAACATGAGGTGGCTGTCAAGAGCAACCTTCTCCCTTTCTGATTCTGTCCATTTTGATGGATCCTTGGCCTCATAAGATCTTGGGATAGTTGTGGTTCCAACAGTCTTCTCTGGTATCTCTTGTTGTGGAACAAAAGGACCATTCTTGAGAATCTCAGGATACAAAGGATGAGAGGCTTTGATCAACAACATCATCTTTATCTTCCAGAGGTTGAAATTCTCTTTGTCAAACTTAGGGACCTTCACCGTTCCTATAGTCTTTGGTGTATTCGAACTCATGATCGTTTTTCTGTTTTTGAATAAACAGCCCGCTCTGATACCACTTATTGAGTATTGAATACGATAAGAGAATACAGAGGGGGGGGGGGTGAATGGATTCTCGAACTTTTCTTTTCCGAGTCTATGTAGCAAGAGTGTTTGTGTGTGCAGGATTGAAGGTGCGGATAAAGAATAACACAAAACACAATATCACTTTAATCTAATGTATTATTAGATAAAGGTTGCTACAATCTGTGAATACAAATGATAGTATTCTCAGCTTCGTTTTTCTCAGAGAGATACAACTTAGTGTATGAAAAACTTGACTCACAAAGTTACTAAGTTATGAAGTGAGGCTGTGTCCTTATAGAACATGGATACATCATACTTACTGCAAATAAGGTAGCTAAACAAATTACTTTCTAGTCTGTCTATCCTTTTTGAGTAAGTGTCCAAACGGTTACAGATTTGACTTTGCAAAGCCTGTTTAGATCCACTTCTTTAGCTCCTTGTCTCTTCTATATCTCTCCAAGCTTCCTTGTAAGCTTTCCAGAGCACGTTACAGATTGTGGTCCATAAAGTGCATTGGCTTGTTGCAGGTTTCTGACTTGTACAATTTCTTCAGTATTTTGTCTCCAAGAATGTATTCGAGAAGTGACTAAGTAAGTGATTCGAGAACTGGAATTGACTTGATCGATAACTCTGAGTTCTCGAACACTGTTATATTGACATATCGAACCACTTCTCGAATAGCCCTTTTCCATCAGGATTCCTTGAGTTATCGAATAGAACATTTGACTTATCGAATCCTCGAGATATCGAATAGCTTTCTAAGTCCTTGAGATATCGAATGGAACTTTGACTTGTTGACTCCTTGAAAACTCGAATACTACTTTGACTTGTTGACTTCCTGAGTTCTCGAATAGAGTACATAGACATATCGAATCTCTGAGATATCGAATGAGATATCGAACAGTATATACAGAGATATCGAATAGTGTCTTGAGATATCGAATCCCTGACTTCTCGAATGCTGGACTTCTCGAATAGACAAATATACTTCTCGAATTGGTACTTAGGCAAATTCTTCTTTTCTTCAAATCCCAACTGTGATTATTTGACAGTCTTTAACTCCTTGCTTGAGGCATGAACCTTGGAACTTCTTTCAAGCATTATTCTAGACTCTATAAGTACAGTTACACAACTAGGATTTGATGCCTACTACAAGTACAATACAAATAGAAACTCTACAACTAGAGGTTCCCTCAGTTAAGAGGTCATGTAAGTAATGCAAAGCATTACAAACAATTAGGCTTGTTATTAGATGTATACAGGCATGCCTCTGTGACTAACAAAACTAATTCGAGGTTTATAGTGTCGTTGAAGCATATGTTGCTCAGCTACGGTTAAAGCCGAGAATGAATTGAGATCTTCTTACTTATTCAACTCATTATTGTCAAGCTGGTTTTGGCGGCTAAAGCCTATGAGTGTTTAGCCGACGAGAGTGAGATTATGAATAATTGAGAATTTCTTTAATGTTCATTTTTTAAAACTATTTGAATCACTTATGTTAGTTTCAAATCATATACTGAGATTCTACCATTTTGGTAATATTTGAAAAGAACGGTTTATAACCAGTGTACTTATTCAAATCTTCCTTTGAACTCAAATTTCCTTATTCCCTGATTGCTTTATAAATTGTTGTTCGAATTCTTGCACCTTAACAATTGCTTGTTCCTTAATTCATTAATGATGCCTTGTTAATTTATTGATTCATAATTCTGATTTACTGAATTGTACCATGCTTAGTCCAATCTTATTGCTTTGCTTTTTATAATTCCTTATATCTAAATGCTTCTACGATGACCCTTAATCATTTATTATTTCCAATGAAAAAGACTTTATCTTGCGTGCAATTATTGCTTAAGAACTTACTTATTTAAACTGGTTTTCATTTAAAAGAAAACACTTTAATTTAGCGTAGGAGGCTAGGGGTGGTTCCCCTAGTCCAACACTATTTGTTTGGCGTAAGAGGCTAGGGGTGGTTTCCCTAGTCCAGCAATTTAAAGGCCAATGTGTTGCCTAATTGGGAACCCAATTTCAAAGTCTAGAGGGACCTAATGTCCGGTATGGGGACTTTACGGGCTGATCACCCGTATTGTCCGTAATCAGGAGAATAATCCAATCAACTTAAAAGTTTTTTTTAAAAAGTCATACGAAAAGTATATTTTGATGATAAAATGGTTTTAAGGAAAGAAATGTTTTGAGAAAAGCTATGGTATAAAGAAAAATGGAAGGTTTTATTCTATGATAGAAATTGAGTTATTCCCTCGAGATAGTTTGATCATTGATATTGTTCATCAATGAAATATTGAAAAAGTGTTGTTCACTATACTATGCACTTGCTGAGCATTTTTGGCTCACTCTTGCTTCGTTTTACCTAACCCTTTGTAGTTAGGTTTAAGGATGATATACACTACGAATGAGAGCGATGAGGCGTTCTATATATGATAGAATTCGAAGCCAGAGCGTGTAAGCATAGATTGGGATTGAGCTACGGATTAGATGGTATAGTAATTTGTATTTAGAGCAGAGATAGAAGTTGTAATAATTTGTATAATTTAGATTCTTGTTTCATACCATAACCTGGAATCGATACTCGGTGAGGAATCATTGGTGTATTTAAGTTTTATATACACGTATTCTTATATGTTATGGTTTGGGTGGCGCCCAATCCGGACCCCGGATTAGGGGGCGTTACATTACGTGTGTGTATATGTATATCTCAGAGAGAGAGAGAGAGTACCTTCGTCTACTCCGACGGCGATGGTGACGGAGTTGTGCCCATGCGAGACCGTAGAAAAAAGAAAGAAGAGAGGCAAAGAGAAATGACGGAGATGGAAAAGATGGTAGTGATCGGTGATGATCGAGGTGGGGTGGGCGGCGATGTGGCGGTGATTATGGGGTGAGGTGGTGTGGGGTGGGGTGGGGTGGGGTGGGGTGGGGTGGGGTGGGGAGCGGGGATAGTCGTATTTTTATAAAAATAAGAAGTTAAAACAAAGGCAATAGTATATTTGTAAAAGTAATTTAATAGAATTGACAGAGAAAGTAAGTGCAAGTAAAAACGGAAAAGAAGTTGGAAAAGGTAGGTATTTTTGTAAATATCCCTTGAATTTATTTCTATTAATTTATTTTGATATTTGTAATAGGTGGTTGAACCGCAAATCGAACCACATTAACCGCACTTTTACGGTTGGAATTAATGTAATTAATCGCAATCATAATAAGGTGAAAATAAACGGTTATATTCGACCATTATGAACTTAGAAGCATAGAGTTTGGTTAAAATCTATTAGATAGATTAGAACAATGGTTGTTCACCAAACTATCCAAGAATTATATATGATATAATTGACAATGGTTGTCTACCTAAATAATCATTTTTAAGGACTTCCAGTGGTTGACTTAAAACATGACGAAATATGGATCTTGGCTCACTAGAAAGAATTATGGGATATACTTTCCGAATTGATAGTAAGGGCTATTAATTTGATAAAAATAGTGGGAGATATATTATGAATATATCATAATCATTTGAACATAATAATTGATAACTCAGACAATCTAATGTTTATTTTGTGCTTTTAACATTGTAGATACTAAGAAATGGCAAACAACACAAACTCTCTATCCGTTCGATCAATCCTTGAGAAGGATAAACTGACAGGAGGAAATAACTTCCTAGACTGGTAGAGGAATTTGAGGATTGTCCTCAGGCAGGAGCGCAAGCTTCATGTCATTGACATCCCTCCGCCAGGTCCACTTCCTGAGGGCGCTACTGTTGAGGAATGAGCGGCCCACACAAAGGATAAGAATGATGCAAATGATGTTGCATGTCTTATGTTGGCAACTATGAGTGCTGAGCTTCAAAGGCAGCATATGCATATGGATGCATACACTACCTATGAGCACTTGCAAAACATGTTTGCAAGCCAAACTCGTCAAGAAAGGATCAACACGAGTAAGTCATTTTTAATTGCAAACAAGGGGCAAGTGAACCAGTTGATAAGGGTGAATGTCACTACTGTAAGAAAACTGGTCACTGGAAAAGAAACTGTTCAGTTTACTTGGAGGATCTGAAGAAGAAGAAGGCTCAACAAGCTTCTACTTCAGGTATATATATTATAGAAGTCAATATGTCTACTTCTACATCTTGGGTATTGGATACTGGATGTGCTTTTCACATTTGTTTAAATGTGCGGGAGCTGCAGAAAAGTAGGACATTGGCTAAGGGAGAAGTAGACCTACGAGTTGGCAATGGAGCAAAAGTTGCTGCTTTGGCTATAGGCACTTATTATCTATCTTTGCCCTCTGGGCTTGTTTTAGAACTTAATAACTGTTTTACGTGCCTGCGATTTGCAGAAACATTATTTCGGTTTCTTGTTTGGACAAGAAAGGTATTTCATTTATAATAAGGAACAACAGTTGTTCTTTTGCTTTGAATGATTTGACCCAATGGCGTTGCACGTTTGTTTAATGGTTTATATGTTCTTGATTTAGATAATCCTGTCTATAATATAGAAAACAAATGACTTAAAATTAATGACTCAAATCATACATACCTCTGGCATTGTCGTCTAGGCCATATAAATGAGAAACGCATATCCAAATTACATAAAGATGGATACTTGGATAAATTTGATTTTGAATCATACCAAGAATGCGAATCTTGTTTGCTTGGTAAGATGACCAAAGCCCCTTTCACTGGTAAGGGTCAAAGGGCCACTGAACGTCTGGAGCTTATACATAGTGATGTATGTGGCCCAATGCGTGTGATGGCTAGAGGAGGCTACTACTACTTCATAACATTTACTGATGACTTCAGTAGATATGGATATGTGTATCTTATGAAGAATAAATCCGATTCTTTTGAAAAATTCAAAGAATACAAGGCTGAAGTAGAGAAGCAAATAGGCGGAGGTGCAAGTATTAAAATCTTACGATCCGATCGTGGGGGTGAATACTTAAGCACCGAATTTAAAGAGTATTTAAAAGAGTGTGGCATTGTATCACAACTCACTCCGCCAGGTACACCTCAATGGAACGGAGTTTCAGATCTTCCAATAAGTTTCTGGGGTTATGCTCTAGAAACAGCGGCTTTCACACTTAACCGTGTTCCAACCAAGAAGGTTCAAAAGACTCCATATGAGATATGGGAGGAGAAACGGTCAAGCATGAACTTTATGAAAGTTTGGGGATGCAAGGCGTTTGTAAAACGTCAAGTATCTGACAAGTTTGGACCTAAATCCGAAGAGTGCAATTTTGTGGGATACCCTAAAGAAACAAAGGCGTATTATTTTTATAGTCCTTCTGAGCAGAAAGTGTTCATTGCTCGAGATGCTGTCTTTATGGAAAAGGATTTTGTTTCCAAAAGAGACAGTGGGAGAACTATAGATCTCGATGAAGATCGAGAACCACAAAATAGCATTGAACCTGAGGTGGAACAAGAGCAGAATAATGATAATGCTCAAGAAACACAGGTTGTTCGTAGATCTGGTAGAATTCGCCATGAGCCAGAGAGATATGGATTTCTTTTGACTCAATGTGGGGATTTGATGCTCATAGATGAGGATGAGCCTCTCACATATCAAGATGCTATGAACAATCCAAACTCTAAGAGATGGCTAGAAGCCATGAAATCCGAGATGGATTCCATGTACGAAAACCAAGTATGGACTTTGGTTGATCCACCCGAAGGGGTAAAACCCGTAGGGTGCAAATGGGTTTTCAAAAGGAAAACTGACGTGGATGGAAATGTTCAGACCTACAAAGCAAGGCTGGTTGCAAAAGGTTTCAAACAAATTCATGGTATTGACTTTGATGAAACTTTCTCACCAGTGGCTATGGTCAAGTCCATAAGGATTTTGCTTGCAATTGCAGAATTCCATGATTATGAAATCTGGCAAATGGATGTCAAAATAGCCTTCCTTAATGGAAGCCTTGAAGAGGATGTGTACATGACACAACCTGAAGGTTTTGTCGATCCAAGGAATGTTGGCAAGGTATGTAAATTACGTCGATCCATTTATGGATTGAAGCAAGCCTCTAGGAGATGGAATATCCGTTTTGATGAAATAGTCAAAGAGTATGGCTTTGTTCAAAACAAAGATGAACCTTATGTTTACAAGAAGGTTAGTGGGAGCCATGTGGCATTCATAGTATTATATGTTGATGATATACTACTAATGGGGAATGACATACCTTCTCTAAAGGCTGTTAAGACTTGGTCACAGAGCAACTTCTCTATGAAAGACTTAGGAGATGCATCCTACATTCTAGGAATGAGGATCTATAGGGATAGATCTAGAAGGATGATCGGTCTAAGTCAGAGTACATACATTGATAAGGTTTTGTATCGTTTTGGTATGCAAAATGCGAAAAGGGGATGTGTCCCCGTGTCTCAAGGGATAACGATCTCTAAAGACCAGTGTCCGAAATCATTAGATGATAAGGACAACATGAAGAAAGTTCCATATGCCTCAGCAATTGGATCTATCATGTATGCAATGGTATGTACTCGTCCTGATGTCTCGTATGCTTTGAGTATGACGAGCATACACCAGTCTAATCCAAGTGAAGGTCACTGGACGGTAGTCAAGAATATTCTTAAGTACCTGAAAAAGACTAAAGATTTATTCTTGGTGTATGGAGGAGAGGAGAAACTGGTTGTAAAAGTTACACCGATGCAAGTTTCTAAATAGATAGGGATGATACTGTATCATAGTCTGGTTTTTGTTTTGTCTAAACGGAGGTACTGTAAGCTAGAAGAGTTCATAGCAAGAAACAGTCACTATTTCTACAATGGAGGCTGAGTACATTGCAGCTTGTGAAGCGGCAAAGGAAGATGTTTGGATTCGAAAATTCATTACTGAATTGGGAGTGGTTCCATCGATCGCAGATCCCATAGACAAGTACTGCGATGATAATGGAGCCATTGCACAGGCTAAAGAACCTAGATATTACTCCCGATCCAAACATATACTCAGGAGATTTCACCTCATTCGAGAGATAAATGAAAAGGGTGATATACACATATGTAAAGTACACACAAATGATAACAAAGCAGACTCACTGACCAAAGGCTTGTCGCAGTAGAAGCACGACGGTCACACTAGTTCCATGGGTATTAGATACATGGGCGATTGGCTCTAGTGCAAGTGGGAGATTGTTAGTGTAGGTGCCCTAGAGGCAATACATTGTTTATTTTGATAAACCTTTATGTCATTTGATTATTTAATAAATGTATTTATTATGACTTTAATTACTGCGATATATTTGTTAGCATAATAAATGTCCTTAGAATAATGATACACATTATATAGTTTAAGTATTTAACTTGAACTTGAGATTATATAATATATCATATTCTTAAAGGTCCCTAGTCGAGTATTATTATACAGGACAATAATAATACATAAATAGACTAGTATGTTTTTGACTGATAACCACATCTCATTGGTTATAAGTATGGAGATACTAAAGTCAATACATAGGTACATGTAGGGTACATGGTACTGGACAGACCCACCGTGAGATTCTTCATGTTAATTAAGTCATAAGAAAGACTCACAGTGATAATGGTGTAATGATCCTTTGACTTGAGATCATTATATTTCTATACGAGGATAATATACTTTGACTACATTAAAAGTTACCTTTGACCGGGTAATGATAAAAGTGGACATCGGGTATATTGTGAATCGTATGAGAAATATGAATGATAGATAAAGGATTTAACCCTCCTATCAGATAGGAGAGATATTATTGGCCTCTTGATTGAGTGAGACTATAAAATGCATGGCCGTGCTCAAATAATGATTTGTTATTAATAGTCTACTCATGGATCAAGTAAACCCGGATTAAATTATGAAGAGGATGACAATAAACATGCCTCGAGTTTAATCTAAAATATTTGGTTAAAGGGATTATATTACACGGGAACATTAATCACAAAAGGTTTTATCGAATCACGATTTAATTATTATTTAATTGTGTAGCAATGATGTATTACTAGATGCCGCTCATTGTTTATAATTTTATTAGAGAATAAAATTATTGCCAATTAAATGATAGCCTACAGGGTCACACACATAGAACATTTTAAGGAAGAATTAATTTAAATTATGAATTTAAATTAATTAAATGATTAGTTGTATTTTATTATATTAATTAAGTGGGACTTAATTAAGATATAATAAAATACAAATGAGATATGATTTTAATAATTAAGTATGACTTAATTATTATTTATTTAAATAATAGGATTTGATTATATTATTTAATTAATCGAACTTGGGCTAGGTTTTTAGTTGGGCTTTTACCTTACACTATCATATAAATATATGATGATAGGTAAAGAAGGTAATTAATTTTGTACGACAAAAATAATCCCCAGCCGCTTGAACCAAAACCTAAAAAGAAGATCTCATATTTTCATTGGAGGCTAGTACCTCCCTTCCAATCAAGAATCGTTCTTGGAGTGTTCGTGTGGATACCGTAGAGGAGGCTTCGAAGAGGAGCACTCAACGATCGTGAAAGCTTGGATCTCCATTAGACATACAATCGTAAAGCTTCTTTAAGGTAAATCATCAATCTCCGAATTAAATATCATGTTTTTGCATGGATCCTGCGGTAGGGTTTCGATAATTATTGTTTTTGTTTTAATTTTCCGCTGCGTTTGATGCTCGAAACCCTTCATTTAATTCTTGCATGTTATACCTTAAATTTTCATTTCTTTGCAATTTAGGAAGATAATTATCTAGTTATTGCATTTTAGCCCATAAATTCTAATTTCTTACATTTTAATCCTTTATTTTAGCCCATAAATTCTAATTTCTTGCATTTTAATCATTTCTTTGCAATTTAGGTGGGGTGAAGCTTCATAGGTTGAGGGAAATCTATAAAAAGAAACCGGAGAAGCCTTCTCCCGAGTTTATCGAGCATGATGACCTTGTGTACATCCGGGCTTATCCTTTTTACATCATTGGGGGTGTGTTGTTTCCTTCATCAAACAGAGACGTCGTGCATCCTAGGTACTTCTTAACTTCATTTCTCTCTCTAGTCCTTGCAATTTATGCTTAAATTTATCTTATTCTTGCATTTTATGCCTTAAATTTCACATTTCTTGCATGTTCATCCTTTATTTCTCCAATTATTGAATTCTTACCTTAATTTGCATTTCCTGAATTTTTGCAGGTATTTACAGTTAATCCAGAATGCGCATGAGATTAAGGAGTATGCTTGGGGAGCTGCGGTTTTGAGTTATTTGTTCAGGGGTTTGGCCAAGGCTGCTCAGAAGGGTGCCAAAGCTATTAATGGGTGCACCATGTGTAATAACCCGAATTTTCAGAAAATGATTTTAGTATTATTTTAAGAATATTAATATTTTCCTAAAATGAGGAGGAAATTTTTTATTTTATTTTATTGTTCATTATTCCAGTTCAAGGAATTTCAAAAGCGAATTATTTAATTATTGTCTGGTTCAGTGTAATTATGAACTATATTATGTGATTATTGTTGGAAGGTAGAATGTATGTGAAGTTGTGTTTATATGTTTATATGATGATTTGTGTGAGCTGTGAAGGCTGATGTATTTTATTTATATTTTGAGGAGTTAAATATATTTAAATCATGCATTTTGATCCTCTGTTAATTTTATAAAATTATCGGAGAAATTAAAAATCATGAAATCTTTTGTAATATTATCTTTATAATATTATTTAGTTTTTAAAATGGTTGGGTGAATTAATTTGGATGTTTCGGTATTTTAAAATGATTTTAAGAGTTTTATTGTATTTAAAGGATCAAAACTTTGAAAATTCATATTTAATTCATTTTTGATCCGAAAAATATTTTAAAAATATGTGGGAGTTCGTAATTTTATATTCTTTATTTTAAAAATGAAAAGTTTAATTTTCCGAAATTTTTATTTAATTTCAATTTATAAAAGTGGTTTATTTGTTTTAAAAGCGAATAAGTAGTCCTTTAATTGGGCCCGGAATGAAGTGTAGTAGTAATAAAAGGAATTGGGCCAAGCCCATTTAAGATGAGACGCAGCTGAGTAAACAGACGGGGAGAGAGAGTAGAGATTGGGGGAAAGAAGCAAAATTAGGGTTTATAATGAAATTGGGGGAATTGAATTGGGGGTTAAATCGTATATATATGTATGTATAGGTGTATAATACGTGTGTGTAAGTGTGTGTGCGTCGTGTGTGTGTGTATATATATGCGCGGGTGTGTGTATCTGTTTGTGCGAGGAGGCGCAGCATCGGGGAAGAAAGGAGGTCGCCGGCGAAGCGCGGTGGTCAGGCGCGGCGGCGTGGTGGCAGCAGTGGAGGAGACCACCACTAGTGGTGGTGGTGTTGTGCAGTAGCAGGGAAGAGAGAGAGAGAGTGATGAGAAATGGTGGAGAGATTGGTTCCGGTGGCTTGAATTGCGGGTCGGAATTGGAAGAGGTATAAATTTTATACCTTATTTATTTATTTACTTTATTTTATTTTTCCGATGTAATTATTTAATTCCTCATTTTAGAGTAATTATGTGAATTCTTGTAATTAAAGTAGATTTAAATCTTGATATTATTGTGGTAATTAAGTTGGATTTAAATTGTAAGTTAATATGCTAATTTTCGTAATTAGATTAATATGGTGGATTGTGAATATTATTGGGATTTCCGTATTTTATTCGGAGAGTCTATATTTGTGATTAATCGTAATTGTTGAGTTTAGTGATTACTAAATGTTTAGTGCTAATTGCTAATTGTTAGTTTCCAAATTGTAATTTTTAAATTGCTAAGTGCTAAAAGTGCTAATTGTTATTGTCATATGAGGTATAGTTATTTGAGTTGCTAGTCGTAATTGTCTATGTGCTAAGTGATATAGGTCGAATAGTAATATTTGTTAAGTGCTTTAATTGTCAAGTTCTTGGTGGTGAGATATGCGTGGTCAAAGTGGTGTCGATTAAGTAATTATATAATTGCCTAAGATGAATATTTGTATAAATGTTCAGTAATGGTTTCTGAAAAATACCAATGGCCCTCGAGGCTATGTGGTTTGTTTTAATTTAGTTTTCAAATGTAAGTTATAGTAAAGTTAAGTTATCAATTTACTTTTCTTACGTGTTGACTGGGCGGGTACTTTTTTTTATGTGCTAGGTGCCGCATGTCTGGGCGGATACTTTTCCTTATGTGCTAGGTGCCGCATGTCTGGGCGGGTACTTTTCTTACTTGTTTACTTTGCTGCAAGTTGAGGCAGCTTTATTTTTGCAAAAACAGGGTTGAATTGCTTTGGAGGGGCTGTGCCCATAGTCCGATAAACGAATACTACATGCCGAAATTTTCTAAAAATCCCCTGCATTTTAATTTATTTAACTTATTTGATTTCAAGGGTTTAAAGGTATGATTTGGGTGTTAACTGTTTATGTGTATATGTGTTAAGTGAATTAATTCGAGGGTAATTGTTGTCTCGAGGATTTATGTGCTAAGTGATTTAATTCAAGGATTTATGTGTTTCGGGGATTAAATGCGTTTTGAGAATTACTTATAAACTTAGTTTTGTCATAGAATGACACTAATATTATAATTGTATATGTTAAGTGAAGTTGACTAAATGTGTTATGTGCATTAATTGGTATTTGAGTAGTCAGTTATAGGGATAACAACTATAGTACGACTTTAGGTGACTCAGTGGTAATTCTGAGTTGGGTCTACTCGAGATACGAGGTTGGACTGACGCGTACTTGTAACAATTACAGTACCATTAGGGCGTGATCAAGTGGAGCAACGTGTACCAAAAAGGAAGGATCGAGGCGTCGTGTAAAGTTCATGGAACTGCTTGGGCGAAATGCCAAGGATTTATTCGCGGTGTTCCGTTTGGTGCTAAGGACTAGAGGCAAGTTTATTTATACATACTCTATCGTTTAGAGTATATTTATTTTAAAATATAAGAAATGTGTGGAATAAGACTTCAGTCCATATTTGCAAGATCTTTCTATCCCTACTTTGAAAATTATCTACCTTCAGAATAATAATGATATCATGGAATGTATATACATATATGTGATGCTATTATTACTATATTGCAAAGAATATATTTCCTTGATTTTGGGAAATTAAGGAGAGATGGATATGATTTATGAAATATGAATATAGGGATTATTACGAATGGAACGAATATGCTCTATGGTAAAAGAGATATGAAAGAGAATGGTATCAGTTGTTATCTAGGGTTATATGGTTTATAATACTATATTAAAAATATTCTTTTAGTGTTATTGGTTGAATAAATATTATTTGATTATTATTTACTACTCTTAAAATAGACGGAATGTTTTATGAATATAAAAGCATATTTGAATTCTTAAATATAAAAGAGATATCTGAATCATAATCAAAGTGTTATGTTATATATATTTTATAGAAATAATGTGCGAGAATGGAAATGATATACGGGAATGGAAATGTGAAATGGTGTTGATAAATTGAATAATGATTTTATAAAAAGGTGGATTAGCAACAAACTTGCATAAGAGGCTGTGTCAGGGCTGTGTGCGACATAGTCTAGCATTCATGATTCGGCACGAAGATGCCAAGGGAGGATGTTAGCAGGTGGCCTTCCTCCAGGGAGGATGTTAGCAGGTGGCCTTCCTCCAGGGATGATGTTAGCAGGTGGCCTTCATTCCTTCTACCGGTAGTAAAAGGGACGGGTACGGAGGACGACTGATCATCGTGCCTCACGTATTCGGCAACAGTGAAAATCCCCAAAACTTAAAAGAAAGAATTGATAATGGTTTTCAGGGTTGTGCACTGAAAAAGGAAAATAGTATGAAATGATGGAATTGTTTTACATTAAGAAGAGAAACTGATTTTATATTACTTTTATACACAATTGTGGTATAAAAGGAAATGGAAAGATTATATTGAGAGCTTGATTTTAAATGTTATATTTCCTTGAGATATTATACTAAGATGATGTATTGATTATTATCTGGTTATAGAAGAGAATTGATATTATATTATCAATAAGTAAGGGATTTCATATTGAATAACTAGCAAGTATGTTGGTGTATTACTGCACAAACAAGATGTGGCTATTTAATTAATTTGTAACGACACCTTTTATATTATATTGGTACAGTGTTCAGTTGATATTATTTTCAAACATTATACTTTCCCTATAGAATTTCGTGGTTATAAATGTTTCAAGAATGATATTAAATATCGGTTGAATGTTGGAAACCCATACACCTGATGGATATTTTGTTAAACTCTAGTAATAACTTGCTGAGCAATTCTTTCGCTCATACTTGCTTGTTTTCAAATATTAACTTTTCAGTGGAAGGTAGCCGGACGAGGTTATCTGCATGGCTTATATGAAGCGGGCAGCGTGCCCTTATGAAGACGATATGATCTAGAAAGTTTATATCTGGAGTAAGTTATATGTAAGTATATTGATGTGTAATATATATGTTACTTTGCGCAAAATAGTATTAGTTACTGGTGTACTTCTCAACGAAGTTATACTAGTAGTAAGGAGTTGATTCTTGTTTCTAGCCCTATAACCTAAAAGATGCTTGGTGGTTGGGGTCTCAAATGTTGTAACTCAATTATTAATGGCTACAGATGGTTTAATGTGGTTAAACAGTTGATTTGTTATTAAGGTTTTCCGTGTGACGACCAAATCCCTGACCCCGGATTTGGGGGCGTTACAGTTTGGTATCAGAGCTGAGGTTATAGTAAACTAGAAACGAGAGTGAGTAGGAGTGTGTATAGTTATGTGAGAACGTCGGAGCTCATGTAGAGTTCATGTTGGACTACCGGGTGTAGTGCCAATGATTAAGTTAAGATTTGAATGCTATGTTGAAGGATATGTTGAGATAAAACTTCCTGCGATTATTAATGTCGATGATTAAATCCTTAGTGACCATTACGAGTCGACGATGACGTAAGTTATCAAGCACCTTAGGGTGTGCATGGAAAAGAACAGCTCTGGGATCGAACGATTATCCGTCAGAGGAGCCGACATAAAAGGCATCTGTGGAGACCTTGGCAATATCCCCATTGTTGAATCTTTTTTGATTACCTTCCCAATCTATGAATTATTTGACATATCTCTAAGGGAGAATTTTGATAAAGGATATCTTTCCTCTTCGAAGTTATTCTTTAATACTTGTGTTAAGCCATATTAAATTTCAATTTTTCCAGAAGCTGTCATTATCCCTACCTTCAGGTTTTCGAAGCCCTATCAAATGATATTATTTCAAACTTCCACTTTTCTTCAATAGTGGATAATTCAATGGTAATATAGCATCACTTGTTTGTTGAATACCAGTATCTTTCTGGTTATCCTTTTCTTTGGAAATCGCGCCTTGGAAATTGTTCGATTTTAATCCAAGGTGTCCCTTTGAGAATTAATTGGCAGAAGATGATTGTTATTGACTTGACTTTGAATTGCTTTCATACTTCTCAACTTCCACTGAGACGAACAACCCTATACATATAGGGGCCACAAGGACTATCTGTCTGTGTGATAGAAGTCTGATGGGACGCCATCACTTGTGAGTTGTGAAATACAAGAAGGCTAATTACCTTTAGTAATGTCTTATCAGAGACACACAACGTGAGTTCTTACGATCGTATTGATCTCTCAGTAAATTCTCTTATTTCCAAGAAGGTTTGTTTCAAAACTCATAATCCTATGGTCACCAGTGGGTGACATTTGTCTTGATATGACAGCTATCTTTTTAAAGCTCCATGATTCTGGTTATCTCTAATGAATTTCAAGGGGATGCTAGCCAGGTCGGTCAACTCGAAATTCGCTGATAGAAGTTAGATTCGAATGGAATCGCCAAGAGCAGGAGCGAATCGCAAAACGAATAGAATATCAGTGGCGTATTGATAGAATTAGTTCGCTCTCTCTCACGGATGTTATGATTAATGGAATGAGTGCAATCTCTCTCAAGAGTGTTATGTAATGGAATCAGTGAATTCTCTCTCAAGGATAGGATGATAATGGCAAGTTGGTCGACACATATATGTGAAAGGAATAGTGATGTGTCAGATAGATACCCTATAGTTGAATTGAGATTTGGAGGAGTTGCTTATGAATGGATGTTATCTATGGTTTTGCAAAATAAGTATTGATGATGAAAGAGTTAAGGAATCCCAGTAGTGGCCTTAGCTGATTCCGTGGACGGAATCCTTTTAAGGGGGGTAGACTGTAATAACCCGAATTTTCAGAAAATGATTTTAGTATTATTTTAAGAATATTAATGTTTTCCTAAAATGAGGAGGAAATTTTTTATTTTATTTTATTGTTCATTATTCCAGTTCAAGGAATTTCAAAAGCGAATTATTTAATTATTGTCTGGTTCAGTGTAATTATGAACTATATTATGTGATTATTGTTGGAAGGTGGAATGTATGTGAAGTTGTGTTTATATGTTTATATGATGATTTGTGTGAGCTGTGAAGGCTGATGTATTTTATTTATATTTTGAGGAGTTAAATATATTTAAATCATGCATTTTGATCCTCTGTTAATTTTATAAAATTATCGGAGAAATTAAAAATCATGAAATCTTTTGTAATATTATCTTTATAATATTATTTAGTTTTTAAAATGGTTGGGTGAATTAATTTGGATGTTTCGGTATTTTAAAATGATTTTAAGAGTTTTATTGTATTTAAAGGATCAAAACTTTGAAAATTCATATTTAATTCATTTTTGATCCGAAAAATATTTTAAAAATATGTGGGAGTTCGTAATTTTATATTCTTTATTTTAAAAATGAAAAGTTTAATTTTCTGAAATTTTTATTTAATTTCAATTTATAAAAGTGGTTTATTTGTTTTAAAAGCGAATAAGTAGTCCTTTAATTGGGCCCGGAATGAATTGTAGTAGTAATAAAAGGAATTGGGCCAAGCCCATTTAAGATGAGACGCAGCTGAGTAAACAGACGGGGAGAGAGAGTAGAGATTGGGGGAAAGAAGCAAAATTAGGGTTTATAATGAAATTGGGGGAATTGAATTGGGGGTTAAATCGTATATATATGTAGGTATAGGTGTGTAATACGTGTGTGTAAGTGTGTGTGCGTCTTGTGTGTGTATATATATGCGCGGGTGTGTGTATCTGTGTGTGCGAGGAGGCGCAGCATCGGGGAAGAAAGGAGGTCGCCGACGAAGCGCGGTGGTCAGGCGCGGCGGCGTGGTGGCAGCAGTGGAGGAGACCACCACTGGTGGTGGTGGTGTTGTGTAGTAGCAGGGAAGAGAGAGAGAGAGTGATGAGAAATGGTGGAGAGATTGGTTCCGGTGGCTTGAATTGCGGGTCGGAATCGGAAGAGGTATAAATTTTATACCTTATTTATTTATTTACTTTATTTTATTTTTCCGATGTAATTATTTAATTCCTCATTTTAGAGTAATTATGTGAATTCTTGTAATTAAAGTAGATTTAAATCTTGATATTATTGTGGTAATTAAGTTGGATTTAAATTGTAAGTTAATATGCTAATTTTCGTAATTAGATTAATATGGTGGATTGTGAATATTATTGGGATTTCCGTATTTTATTCGGAGAGTCTATATTTGTGATTAATCGTAATTGTTGAGTTTAGTGATTACTAAATGTTTAGTGCTAATTGCTAATTGTTAGTTTCCAAATTGTAATTTTTAAATTGCTAAGTGCTAAGTGCTAATTGTTATTGTCATATGAGGTATAGTTATTTGAGTTGCTAGTCGTAATTGTCTATGTGCTAAGTGATATAGGTCGAATAGTAATATTTGTTAAGTGCTTTAATTGTCAAGTTCTTGGTGGTGAGATATGCGTGGTCAAAGTGGTGTCGATTAAGTAATTATATAATTGCCTAAGATGAATATTTGTATAAATGTTCAGTAATGGTTTCTGAAAAATACCAATGGCCCTCGAGGCTATGTGGTTTGTTTTAATTTAGTTTTCAAATGTAAGTTATAGTAAAGTTAAGTTATCAATTTACTTTTCTTACGTGTTGAGGTGCCGCATGTCTGGGCGGATACTTTTCTTATGTGTTTAGTTGCCGCAAGTCTGGGCGGGTACTTTTTTTTATGTGCTAGGTGCCGCATGTCTGGGCGGATACTTTTCCTTATGTGCTAGGTGCCGCATGTCTGGGCGGGTACTTTTCTTACTTGTTTACTTTGCTGCAAGTTGAGGCAGCTTTATTTTTGCAAAAACAGGGTTGAATTGCTTTGGAGGGGCTGTGCCCATAGTCCGATAAACGAATACTACATGCCGAAATTTTCTAAAAATCCCCTGCATTTTAATTTATTTAACTTATTTGATTTCAAGGGTTTAAAGGTATGATTTGGGTGTTAACTGTTTATGTGTATATGTGTTAAGTGAATTAATTCGAGGGTAATTGTTGTCTCGAGGATTTATGTGCTAAGTGATTTAATTCAAGGATTTATGTGTTTCGGGGATTAAATGCGTTTTGAGGATTATTTATAAACTTAGTTTTGTCATAGAATGACACTAATATTATAATTGTATATGTTAAGTGAAGTTGACTAAATGTGTTATGTGCATTAATTGGTATTTGAGTAGTCAGTTATAGGGATAACAACTATAGTACGACTTTAGGTGACTCAGTGGTAATTCTGAGTTGGGTCTACTCGAGATACGAGGTTGGACTGACGCGTACTCGTAACAATTACAGTACCATTAGGGCGTGATCAAGTGGAGCAACGTGTACCAAAAAGGAAGGATCGAGGCGTCGTGTAAAGTTCATGGAACTGATTGGGCGAAACGCCAAGGATTTATTCGCGGTGTTCCGTTTGGTGCTAAGGACTAGAGGCAAGTTTATTTATACATACTTTATCGTTCAGAGTATATTTATTTTAAAATATAAGAAATGTGTGGAATAAGACTTCAGTCCATATTTGCAAGATCTTTCTATCCCTACTTTGAAAATTATCTACCTTCAGAATAATAATGATATCATGGAATGTATATACATATATGTGATGCTATTATTACTATATTGCAAAGAATATATTTCCTTGATTTTGGGAAATTAAGGAGAGATGGATATGATTTATGAAATATGAATATAGGGATTATTACGAATGGAACGAATATGCTCTATGGTAAAAGAGATATGAAAGAGAATGGTATCAGTTGTTATCTAGGGTTATATGGTTTATAATACTATATTAAAAATATTCTTTTAGTGTTATTGGTTGAATAAATATTATTTGATTATTATTTACTACTCTTAAAATAGACGGAATGTTTTATGAATATAAAAGCATATTTGAATTCTTAAATATAAAAGAGATATCTGAATCATAATCAAAGTGTTATGTTATATATATTTTATAGAAATAATGTGCGAGAATGGAAATGATATACGGGAATGGAAATGTGAAATGGTGTTGATAAATTGAATAATGATTTTATAAAAAGGGGGATTAGCAACAAACTTGCATAAGAGGCTGTGTCAGGGCTGTGTGCGACATAGTCTAGCATTCATGATTCGGCACGAAGATGCCAAGGGAGGATGTTAGCAGGTGGCCTTCCTCCAGGGATGATGTTAGCAGGTGGCCTTCATTCCTTCTACCGGTAGTAAAAGGGATGGGTACGGAGGACGACTGATCATCGTGCCTCACGTATTCGGCAACAGTGAAAATCCCCAAAACTTAAAAGAAAGAATTGATAATGGTTTTCAGGGTTGTGCACTGAAAAAGGAAAATAGTATGAAATGATGGAATTGTTTTACAGTAAGAAGAGAAACTGATTTTATATTACTTTTATACACAATTGTGGTATAAAAGGAAATGGAAAGATTATATTGAGAGCTTGATTTTAAATGTTATATTTCCTTGAGATATTATACTAAGATGATGTATTGATTATTATCTGGTTATAGAAGAGAATTGATATTATATTATCAATAAGTAAGGGATTTCATATTGAATTACCAGCAAGTATGTTGGTGTATTACTGCACAAACAAGATGTGGCTATTTAATTAATTTGTAACGACACCTTTTATATTATATTGGTACAGTGTTCAGTTGATATTATTTTCAAACATTATACTTTCCCTATAGAATTTCGTGGTTATAAATGTTTCAAGAATGATATTAAATATCGGTTGAATGTTGGAAACCCATACACCTGATGGATATTTTGTTAAACTCTAGTAATAACTTGCTGAGCAATTCTTTCGCTCATACTTGCTTGTTTTCAAATATTAACTTTTCAGTGGAAGGTAGCCGGACGAGGTTATCTGCATGGCTTAGATGAAGCGGGCAGCGTGCCCTTATGAAGACGATATGATCTAGAAAGTTTATATCTGGAGTAAGTTATATGTAAGTATATTGATGTGTAATATATATGTTACTTTGCGCAAAATAGTATTAGTTACTGGTGTACTTCTCAACGAAGTTATACTAGTAGTAAGGAGTTGATTCTTGTTTCTAGCCCTATAACCTAAAAGATGCTTGGTGGTTGGGGTCTCAAATGTTGTAACTCAATTATTAATGGCTACAGATGGTTTAATGTGGTTAAACAGTTGATTTGTTATTAAGGTTTTCCGTGTGACGACCAAATCCCTGACCCCGGATTTGGGGGCGTTACACCATGCTTTTGCAACTTTGGTCTTACGAGAGGTTGTTGCCTGGGGCACCTCTGATAGCACCTCGTATGGATTTTGTTTGGCCGAGGGCATTGGCTTGGGCTGAGCCGGTAGATGAGAGGAGGGTTAACCCCCACCACCATACAGGTCTTTATAAGAGATTTTATGACATTCAGGATGTTTCTGTGGATTATAATATCGATTTGATGGATGCTCACTATATGGCTCTCGGTCGTGTCCCTCTCATTTCTTTTGATATCGTTGAGTATGTCATGCCAGATAGAGTCTTGAGACAGTTTGGTATTTTACAGCATATCCCACAGGCCCCGGTTGCCATGACTTCACTGCGGACGGAGAGAGCATCTCGTTGGGTGCGGGACAATCATACAGTGACCTTGGCAGATTACGTTGAGGAGTGGCATGCTTTTAATGATGGCATGATACCTATTGTCGAGGAGGGCAATTACGTGTCTATAGAGGAGTACATGTATTGGTACAGGCACGTTAGTAAGCTAAGGATTGCTCCATTTGTGGTTGAGCATCGTGCTAAGATTGTGCCTCGTGACTGGTATCCCCAGCAGGACATGGCTGATTCGGTATGCATTTTATACCGTTATTTCTCTAAATCTTGTATTTTAGACCTTTATTTGTATAATTCTGCATTTTAGACCTTTATTTATATACTTTTGCACTTTAGACCTTTATTTATCTAATTCCTGCATCTAAATACTTCAATGCAGTTGGATTGTGGAATGAGGACATTACATGCCATTTACGAGCGTGATCCCCCCGAGTGGTTCTTTGATATCATCACTGAGTTTTTGGCTCGTTATGATCGGATCAACACCGAGTGGAGGGGTGTTGGATTTATCAGACCTAGTTTTGATAGACCCTCTCGTGCACATGATATGAATATTGACCCCAGCGGTCCTTCATCTTCGCAGCAGCCTCCACTAGCCGTCTCTCAGAAACGTTTGCGTGAGGTAGTAATCTTTTGATACTTGTTATCTTTGAATGTAGTGGATTGAATATATGTATGATTGTTGTATATGTTATTGTAGGTTGAGACTGTTGATTCTCATGCTTCAGTTACACACGATGCCACACCTCATGTCTCTTATAAACGTCCTCGTCAGGTAGTGATCCTTAATGCTAGGTTTAATTCGAGTCACTTAGGAGGAATTATATATATAACTATATGATCGGTTCGTTGACATATAATTTTAGGTTGAGACTACAGATGCTCTTGCTACACAGCCTACCCCGGTATCTGTCCCGCCTATAGTCCAAGTTGAGGTATCAATCCTTAACGCTTGGTTTAATGCAAGAATTATTGAAATAAGTGTCTAAAATGCAAGAAATAAAGAAATAAAGGTCTAAAATGCAAGAATTATAGAAATAATGATCTAAAATGAGAAATTATAGAAATAAGGATCTAAAATGCAAGAATTATAGAAATAAGGGTCTAAAATGCATGATCGGTGTATCTTGTAGGTTGAGGCTACAGCAGCTGCTCCTCCTGTTACACAGACGACCCCGGTATCTAGCCCTCCTCCTTCACAGTCTACCCCGGTATCTATCCCCCTCATACTCATATTAATCTCTCATTACTGTAATTTCCTTCTTATATACCAACTTTTTATATGTTCTCGTGTTTTTATCTCATTATGGTTGCAAGTTAGCACTATTCCTGCTGTGACAGAGCCTACCCCGGCATCTGTCCCCCATCATGCTCAGATTGAGGTACTAATCTCTCCTATTTGTGATTTTCTTCTTATATACCATTGATAATTGTAGTTGTAATTTGACTTTTGTTATCATAATTGTAGGCTCCAATACCATGTGAGTTGGCAGTGGATGGCAACAAGGTTGCCTATGGCATGGCTTACCCAGATGGAGGAGAAATGAATAGGAAAATACATGGCAAGCCAATGCCTACTGGATGTCTGAGAGTGTCAGTGGATAGTGGGATCCAACTAGAAGCCTTGATTCTAGTTCCAGTACCTGGTGAGATGGAGACGGTCAAGCAAGCTGTTGGATCTCATGTCGCATGGCCCAAGGACTGGATCATACGTCGAAATACAGTTGAGACTACAGCAGCTGCTCCTCCTGTTACACAACCGACCCTGGGATCTAGCCCTCCTCCTTCACAGTCTGTCCCCCCCCCTGATGCTCATATTGAGGTACTAATCTCTCCTATTTGTGATTTCCTTTCTTATATACCAACTTTGAATATGTTCTTCATGTTTTCATGACATTGTGGTTGCATGTTAGCCCTCCTCCTTCACAGCTAATACAGGTTGAGACTACAGTTGAGACTACAGCAGCTGCTCCTCCTGTTACACAGCCGACCCTGGGATCTAGCCCTCCTCCTTCACAGTCTGTCCCCCCTGATGCTCATATTGAGGTACTAATCTCTCCTATTTGTGATTTTCTTTCTTATATACCAACTTTGAATATGTTCTTCATGTTTTTATTACATTATGGTTGCAGGTTAGCCCTCCTCCTTCACAGCCGATACAGGTTCAGACTACAGTTGCTCCTTCTCCTTCTACACCCATGGTAACACCTTTATCAGACCGCCCCATCCCTCCTGGTGTCAACCTTGACGTAATAATCTTTAACTTTGAAATAACCTTGACGTATTGTATTTGAAATGTGTATATGATTTTTGTATGAATGGCAGGTTGAAACCACTACTCCTGGTTCAGAGTTTACCCCAGTGGCGGGTGGACTTGTGAAGTTTGGTAGTATCAGTGGTGTTATTCCTGATAAGTTAAGAGAAATGCTTTGAGTATGTATCTTGAATCATACATTCATTTTGGCTTCCTATTTTTCCCATATGCCATGAATATCCATCATGATTAGGGGTATTGACATGTATTTGCAGTTGGTCACAAATGAGGATAAATACAAGGATGCGCAGAGGCGGGATGGTTATGTATCAGGTGATATGAAGAAGCCACTAAAAAATCAGAAAATCAACTGCCTGTTTAAGCATTGGTGGGGTGAAAAGCATAATTTTATTAGGAGTGTTGGTGGGATGGTTACGGAGCTTGCTTGGCAAAATGTCCAATGCCTAAGACGCGATCGTGAAATAGAGTCGTCAGTTCTGGATGCATATGTTGAGCTGCTGAAGCTTAGGGAGAGCACATATTTTCATAATAAAGTGCTAGGTCGTCCATGCAAGAGGTTCTTCCTTGGCATGAGTTATTTCACGACCATTGCAGCTGGGCATTGCACCGACTTGGAGGTAAATCAATTCAAATTTCTTGCATTTTAGTCCTTAATTTGGTTAATTATTGCATTTCATAACTTATTATTTGGTTAATTAGTTAATTATTGCATTTCATAACTTATTGCCTTATTATAGAATTATAAAATGCAAAATTATATAAATAAGGTTATAAAATGCAAGAAATAGAGAAATAAGGTCTAAAATGCAAGAAATAGAGAAATGAAGGTCTAAAATGCAAAATTATTGAAATAAGGTCTAAAATGCAAGAAATAGAGAAATAAAGGTCTAAAATGCAAAATTATAGAATTAAAGGTCTAAAATGAAAGAAATAGAGAAATAAAGGTCTAAAATGCAAGAAATAGATAAATAAAGGTCTAAAATGCAAAATTATTGAAATAAGGTCTAAAATGCAAGAAATAGAGAAATAAAGGTCTAAAATGCAAAATTATATAAATAAAGGTCTAAAATGCAAGAAATAGAGAAATAAAGGTCTAAAATGCAAAATTATATAAATAAGGTTATAAAATGCAAGAAATAGAGAAATAAAGGTCTAAAATGCAAGAAATAGAGAAATAAAGGTCTAAAATGCAAAATTATAGAAATAAAGGTCTAAAATGCAAGAAATAGAGAAATAAAGGTCTAAAATGCAAAATTATAGAAATAAAGGTCTAAAATGCAAGAAATAGATAAATAAAGGTCTAAAATGCAAGAAATAGAGAAATAAAGGTCTAAAATGCAAGAAATAGAGAAATAAAGGTCTAAAATGCAAAATTATAGAAATAAAGGTCTAAAATGCAAGAAATAGAGAAATAAAGGTCTAAAATTCAAAATTATAGCAATGAAGGTCTAAAATGCAAGAAATAGAGAAATAAAGGTCTACAATGCAAAATTATAGAAATAAAGGTCTAAAATGCAAGAAATAGAGAAATGAAGGTCTAAAATGCAAAATTATTGAAATAAGGTTATAAAATGCAAGAAATATAGTATAATATAAATTGCAAGAATTCTTGCATTTCATAACTTATTTTCTCTTTTTTGCAGATGCATCCAAATTGTAAAACTCCGGAGAGGTTGAAAGAGCAGGAAAGTTTCTATACTACCTACCAAGACCAGTACTTTGGGCCACCTTTACACTTGTGTGATGTTGCTATGTTCCCCGTATGCACAGGTGGTCATTGGTTTTTGTTTGTTGTGGACCTTGAACGAATGAAATTGCTTTTAATTGATCCTCTCCGGGACCATGGATCTTATTGTGACTTACGAAAGGTGTACGCCAAGGATATTTATGTCATGGTAATCTTATGCAATATTTAAAAACTATGACTTCTTTCTTGAATATGTTTTTAATTTTTTATGGTAAATTTGTAGGAAAAATTATTGTCGTGCATGCTTCATTTCTTGGAACCTTTGAGATTTGCTGAAGACGGTTTCATGGATGTGAAGTTCATTATGGATCGACCGAAGCAACAAGGCGGCGCTGATTATGGCGTGTACGTTTGAAAGTATATGGATGTTATACTTGGCACGGAGAATGACTAATGCCGGGTTACAACATAGGCAGCTGGGACTTTAGTTAATTTTGATCTTGTTTATTTGATTGTATTATTATTTTGTTAATTTTGCTTTGAAAGTAGGTAGTTGTATTGTTGTATTTATATTGGTTGGGATTGTGTTGATATGGTATTTCGTGTTTATGTGGTTAAAACATGTTTTATAAAATGTAGATGGAAAGCAGTAAAAACAGACTCCTTATTGCAGTTTTTTTTGCTGTCTGTTTTTACTGGGTAGAAGAAAAAACAAGCAGACCTTTTAAAAAAAAATCAAAACCTAGCCGCAATGACTCCTTGCGGCTATCCGCAACACCTCATTGCGGCAGGGGAGAGTCCAGTAGCAATTTTCTCTCCTCCCCTGTTAAAAAATTGGAAAAAGGAAACATCCCAGGGGGTCACCCATCCTAGATTGCTCTAGCCCAAGCACGCTTAATCTTGGAGTTTCGATTCGCAATAACCCACTCGACCAGGAATGCCACATCTATTAGTTCAAGCAACCGTTCATATATGAATGCGAAATGAATTCCGCTCATATTTCAATATATTTTTAAGTAATAATATTTTAAATTATTTATAATTATTGCTTTAAAATTCGAAAAAAAAACATAAAATTATATTTTAAATTAATCCTTTCTTTCGAATTTTAGTTTAAAAAACAGGGAAAATTATTTTTTTCCATTTTTCTCGAATTTTAAATTAATTATTAGGAATAAAATATATTTTATGCCTTTTTTCGATTTTTAAATGCAAATTTGTTCAAATTTTAAAATAAAATTTGGGAAAAAAATAATTTTTAATTTTTCTCGAATTTTATATTTAACATTTGAAATAAATTGTAATTTTATCATTTTTCCAATTTTTAATATCAAGAAATAAATAATAATAAAAATTATAGCTATCCGCAAGGTCTCATTGCGGCAGTAATAAATAATAAAATTGGCTATCCGCAACTCCTCATTGCGGCAGGGGAGAGTGCAGTAGCTTTTCTCTCTCCTCCCGTGTTTTCCCCTGATTTTAACCCAGTTTTTTTTATTATTTAATTCATAATATTTCAATTAAAAATTGGAAAATGATAAAATTATAATTTATTTCAAATGTTAAATGTAAAATTCGAGAAAAAATGAAAGAATTATTTTTTTTCCCAAAATTTATTTTAAAATTTTAAAAAATTGATAAAATAAAATTCTATTCCAAAATTTACGAAAAAATTCTTTTTTATTTGAATTCACCCAAAAATATTTATTTAATCGAATAAATGTTGAAAAAATATATTTTTTAATTGAATTGGAAATAATACAAAATATTTAGAATAAACATGAAAAGAAAATTTTAATTCATTAATAATAATTTGGAGGGGGAAAAATCAAAATACAATTTTTATTTAAAATAATTTCTTCGGAGATTCGGTACCCTCCTTCTTCCGTCTACGGATATTCATCTCCATGCCCGTACAATTTCCTCAAATAGGCATTCTCCATGTTAGCCTTTTTCAAGGCTTCTTCGAGATCTTCGACTTTTACCTCCAAATCAACAACTTTATCTTCAAGAAACTTGATTTCTCTCTTGGCTTCTACCAACTTTGCTTTTAAACTAGCATTCTTCTCATTTTTAGAATCCATGATTTACACTTTGTTGGTAGAGAGAAAAATGATAAGAAGATTAGAATATGAAATTTTAGGTTGGGGGTGTGAGTATTTATAGAGAAAAATTTTCAAAGTAAATTTTTTTCAACATTCAAATTCAAAATAAAATTTAATGTAACTTGAAAATAACATTTGAATTTTTGGGAATGTAAGTTGAACACATGGAAGACTGTGTAAAACTGGTGTGTGTACCCTGCCGCAATGACTCATCGCGGCAGTAAAATTCAAAAAAAATATTGCCGCAATGACTCATCGCGGCATACTACAACAGCATGACATCAGCTTGTCGTTAGTTAGAGCGCACCTCTACTAAAAAAGTGCGCAACTCTTGTAACAACCCAACTTTTCGGATCGTTAACTAATAGACAAATATCATAATAAAATCTAAATTATATTTAATCGATATAGAAAAGAACCGAAAATCCTGATAAATATCAATGTTTTAATCTTCAAAGTGAAAATACTGAAAAGTCTGAAAACAAAATCTAATAAGTCCTCAAATTTATTTAAACAACTATATAGACTGCAGCTAAAGTCTGGTTGGCATCACTCATCTCAACCCCGTTTACCCCTGATTACATGCGGAAGGAAAAAAATACGAGTGAGCCAAAATGCCCAGTACGAATATAATATAAAAATAAAATAAGGTTTCAAATGTCCAAATGAATTGTGTCTTACCAACACAGAATTTTCAAAACAAGTCCAAATGTAAAATAAGCAAGATAATCAACAAGAATAAAATATTGAAACGAAGCAGAACAAATATAAGGCTGAATCAAGTAAGGTATGTATCCTTAAGGGTCTCTTATACAAATATGTACTCGCACAAAGCGAGGTACAAAACAGAGAATTCTTCCCTGGTAATCCACGAGAAGAAAACACATGAAATGCACAAAGCATTTCTACAGAACAAAGAATCCTTCTTCGGTAATCCAGAAGAAGAAAACACACATTAGCGATCATGATCTATACACAATCTCATACCCCAGAGACGTGCTCGTATACTCACAGCACCGATACGAGTAAGTGCCGAGTTCACCAGACACTCCGAACTCCATGAACTCGTCTATGATTTAACCACATAGATAGGTCTAAGAGCCCAATAATTAGGTTTCAAAAATATTGCCAGACTCATTGCACAGAACAAAATAAACAAAGCAATGTCACAATAAAATAGCGAAATGAAACAAATCAATTATATATGAGCTGGCAATAAAAATTCAAACAATAAGGGAGACGAAACGAAAATACGAATGTGCACTAAAAAGTACACACAGAATACAAAGGTCACAATTTTATAAAATTGAATCGACAATAAATGTAATGAGTAAAGATTAAAATTTTGTAATGAGAAAGAGAGCAAATAACTCGTATCAAGGAGAGTACAAAAATGTGACAATTTATAAGTTTGATTCAACAATATATTTAATGAATATTTATAATTTAAATGGAGAGAGAAAAGAATTAAGAATTCGTACATAATACGAAAAGATGACAATTTATAAAGTTAGCTCGACAATAAATATAAAAACATTTATAATGATAGAAAAGGAACAAGGATCAGAATTCGTACCTTAATATAACGATTAGAATAATAATAAAATCCGGTGACAGAATGAAATGCTATGCACCAATACTCCAATCTAAATCAAGTTAGTTAAGTACAATAAGTTTCCATACAAAATAGAGACAGGTCAACATGCTGGCCATGGTTAAAGTATATCCACTGAACATGATGTTACTACTAGTACAACATTATAGTTTGCAAATGGTTACGCACCTTAAAAGGTAAATTAAGAAAATGTACACAACTTGAGTACACTTAAGAAAATATAAACAAATTCCTATATCATCCGCAAAGTACATGTACACACTATTAATAAAACAAGGCACATATTATAAAAAGATAGCCAAAATTCAGAATTCAAAACCTATACAGAATCTAATTTACAAATCATATATAAATATATTATAATAATACCAATAACCAAAAATGTGATAAATGCTAAAATTATTTTCGTCAACAAATGCATCAAGCTAGAGTACATTTATAACATGTATTGCACCCACACATAATTATACACACCTCCACTTATTTAAGAGACTTTAATACTTAATTACAAAACAATGCTAAAGTTAACAGCATGGTAGTAAAATTAATGTTTACTTTATGCAATTAATCTATCACATAGTTGCAATTCTTTCAATATGAATATGAGTAAAAATGCATTTAATTGTATTTCATAAAAACACACACGATACCACCGTAAGATATAAACAAGTCTTCTACACGTATCAAACCATGCACCAATTTTATTTTGTCATGTTATCCGTTAATAATTAAAAGCCTATAAGCCATTAAAGAATTAAAATTTGTACTTCAATCCACTCCTAATATTATTACCTACCTATTAAATTAATAACGAATACTCCAATTACAAATGCAATTAATTAAGACTCACGTTTGGTATTGCAGGCATGGCAACATTCAATTACACATATAATTAGATATAAGGTCTTAATCATTAACAGAAAACTAGATGCTTGAAGTTACCTTATCAAGACACCACACCACATACATATACACATAAATTAATTAAAGGACATAAACCATGCATAACACACATGCAATTGTAATACTACCATAAAATTCACCTAAAATGAACTATGCATGCGAATTAGTTCACACAAAAGTTGTGGTACTAACCTGTTAATTACAGAATATGAATATATTACTCTGACTTACTTTTTACTCCATTCATCTTGCTCTTCTGTTTTCTGTTTTAGCTCTCTCTCAAATACGTATTTACATAGGGTAACGATTCTTCACTTATAATATAACTAGTAATAAGGAGATGATAGAGTTTGTAAACTAACTAATAACACCAATGTACTAAAATTATGGCTTTCACATAATCCACTAAAACCCGCACGGTTGACTTGTCACATCATATATCTAAATTTAATAAATTCACATATTATATAAAAGAAATAACAACAATTTTAAATTTAGGACAAAGCAATTAGAAAATTAGAATAATAAAAAAAAATACTCAAAATTGTGGGATGTTATAACTCTACTTTCCCCTGCCGCAATGAGACGTTGTGTATAGCCACATTTTTTTTATTTTTTATTTCTTGATATAACAAATTGGAAAAATGATAAAATTACAATTTATTTCAAATATTAAATCAAAAATTCGAGAAAAATTAAAAATTATTTTTTTCCCAAATTTTATTTTAAAATTTGAACAAATTTGCATTTAAAAATCGAAAAAAGGATAAATTATATTTTATTCCTAATAATTAATTTAAAATTCGAGAAAAATGGAAAAAAATAATTTTTCCCAGTTTTTTAAACTAAAATTCGAAAGAAAGGATTAATTTAAAATATAATTTTATGTTTTTTTTTCGAATTTTAAAGCAATAATTATCAATAAATATTTTAAAATATTATTACTTAAAAAAATATTGAAATATTAGCGGAATTCATTTCGCATTCATATATGAACGGTTGCTAGACCTAACAGATGTGGCATTCCTGGGCGAGTGGGTTATTGCTAATTGAAACTCCGAGGTTAAGCGTGCTTGGCCTGAAGCAATCTAGGATGGGTGACCCCCTGGGAATTTCCCTTTTTCCAAATTTTTTCTTTTTAAGTTTGCTCAAAAAAATTAGATAATTTTTTTTTGAATTACTAAATTATTTTTTCCTGGGACATTTGGATTAAAATATAATTTAAGCATTCATATATGATTTTTAAATTGAATATTTGGGAAAAGAGAGGATTTTTTTGAGCAAACTTAAAAAAAAATTGGAAAAAGGAAACATCCCAGGGGGTCACCCATCCTAGATTGCTCTACCCAAAGCACGCTTAACCTCGGAGTTTCGATTCGCAGTAAACCACTCGGCCAGAAATGCCACATCTGTTACTTCTAGCAACCATTCATATATGAATGCGAAATGAATTCCGTTCATATTTCAATATTTTTTTAAGTCATAATATTTTAAATTATTTATTTATAATTATTGCTTTAAAATTCGAAAAAAACATAAAATTTTATTTTAAATTAATCCTTTCTTTCGAACTTTAGTTTAAAAAATTGGGAAAAATAATTTTTTCCATTTTTCTCGAATTTTAAATTAATTATTAGGAAAACCCGTATGACATTGCGTACATCTTGATTAGAAAACCCTAAATTTTCAATGCCTCCACATGTCTCACCAAGATATTTCATCACTTTACTCGTCTCGATCCCCGATTTGTTAAACAACTCAATCAATGATCGGGTGATCGGATCGATGTTGCACGATGTTTGAAAAAATTGTCGCTTATCTGGTGTTACCATGGCATGATTGTGTTTCAAATCAACCAAAGTTACCTTCCATTTCTTTACATTCACTAGGTGACATACGTACATTCGAGCACGACAATTCGTTCGTGGATCTACATCCCTAATGCGTTGTTTTCTTTTATCACGATAATCCGATTCCGGTGCTACTCTTCCACCCTTCTTACAAATAAACAAACGGGATGATGGATCATGACTCCGTTAATGTTTATGAGTATTCCTAATTATTATCTCGAATCCGACATTTCGACCATAATTTTTATAAAAACTTTCCGCCTCATCTAATGTATCGAAAACCATTCCAACACAAGGCACAACCTTATTAACATCCGCAAATGTAAAATCACAATTTTCGTTTCCAATATCCTCATCATCATCATTTTTTCCCATCCTAACATCCTCATCATCAACATTTTTTCCCATCCTAACATCCTCCTCATCATCAATTTTTTCCATCCTAATATCCTCATCTCCTTCATCATCATTTTTTCCCATCCCAAATTTCTCATCTTTTTCATCATCACCATCACTAATAATTATCTTGTTTTTACCCTTTCCACCATCATTTTTCCCCACCAACATCATCAACATTCATTTTATATTTATGAACATTGTAATTCACTCTACGTTTATGAACACTACTATAATAATTATCAATATCTACATCATCAACGAATAATTTACGAGAAACATGATTTTTTTAACGGGCGGCGTAACATAATCATCACCATTACGTTCACTAGATGAACTAGATGAGCTAAATAGAAATGAAGCCATTGAATAGAGCACTAACCTTAATTTTGGATGAATTTTTGAGCTGCAAACCCTTGAAATTCGTTGGTGTTTTCTGCTGTTTGAAAAAAATGAAATTGAAGAATAAGACAAATTCTGTAACCTTAAAGGAAACAGATTTCACGCCTGCCGCAATGAGACATTGCGGCAGGAAGCCTTAAATGCCAACTGCCGCAAAGAAACATTGCTGTAGGTGGTTCATTTATTACCAGCCACAAACCATAATTAATGCCGTAAAATTTTTCTGAGCCACAACCAAACATTGCGGCAGAAAAAACTACTGCAATGGCTCATTGCGACAGTAATTTAAGATTTTTTTTTGTTTTATTTTTAAATTTTCAAATATGCATCAAAATAATAAAATATATTAATTTTAACTTAAAAGTATCTTGAATAATGTATTATGGATATTTTTTACATGTTATGTAGTTTAAATAATGATGGAATGACATGTACATCTCAATCTTAGATAACTGTTGAAAAATAAATCAGGATGGTAACATTTTTTGTTATTTTTTCTATTTAAAATATTCAATATAAATTTTTTCTTAACGCTTTCATTCATTTTAACTTACATTAATATTTTATGCTAATTTTTTCATTTTTAAGATTATAATAATATATATTATCATTATTTTCAAGTTTTGACTTTACATAACATTTTTTCCCTAAATTTGTTTTAAAAATTAATTAACTAATAATTTAAATATCTCATGGTTGGAAGTCATTCCCATGTTCATTAACCCGTCTATACACATTTTATATGTTATTATCTATTAATTTACTATTTTTTATTAAATTTATAAATATATATATCAAATTACAATAATGTAAAATAATATGTAAGATAATTTTGCTTAAACTTGCAAGAGTACAAGTTGATGGAATAGCAAAATGTTAGTTTTATTTGGAGAAGGTCAAGAGTTCGAATCCAAAAAAATGGAAAAGGTTTGTTTTAATTTACTAGTTTTTATTAATTTTATAAATAAATATATATCAAATTAATAATGTAAAATAATATGTGATGTGGATCGCTCCACGAATAAAGAAAACAAGAAGAAAAAGATATTTCAAAAGAACACGATCAATCCAGAAACGTGAACTTTGAATCTCAAATAACTTAGATCAATCCAGAAACTAAGTAATTTGAATCTAACCTTCAAAACAATCCAGTAATTGAAGTTTAGAGGAAAGAAAAACTAATCATAGTTTATATCATCCATTGTCTCCCCCTTAAAACATTACATGAGAGGTGTATATATAGGCTTAGACAATAACCTAAACCCAATAGGAATCCAAGAGAAATCCAATACCAGCTTGAAGATTAGCTAATATCTGAATCCATCCAGGAAACACAATTAAAAAAACCAAATCCAAATAGAAAATACATAAAACCGAATCCAAACAGGAAAATAAAATCCTAAGTGCTTAAAACAAGAAAAACCCTTTCAAGTGAAAGGTAAAAACTTGCAAGCCAAAATCTACTTAATACTTATAGAAAATAATCAACTTCATGTTCAAGCTTCATTCGTCTCTCCATTATTCCTTCTTGTCCAAGTAAGCTTCTTGACCCAACTCTCCCACAAATTTTAACTCGAATCTCTTCATGAATAATAATATAAAATATTTACCAATTAACATATTCATTCCCTGATCCTCATCAATATGTAAGGTAATTTTTCTTAAATTATAAGAGTACAAGTTGGTGGTGCGGCAAAATGTTTGTTTCATTTGGAAAAGGTCAAGAACTCTTGACCTTTTAGAAATTATAAAAAACTTTTCCCACTCCACCAACTTGTACTCTAGTAATTTAAACAGTATTATCTTATGTTAGAAATGATTGATGAAAACAGTGTTTGGAAGCTAAAGTCAGAGAACAGAGTTTAGCTGGAAGCAGTCAGAGTTTGATTAAACACTGACTGGAAGCGCAAACAGAGTTTGTTAAACTCTGTAGCGGTATTGTCTGAAGAGTCAACAGTGTTTGAAGATTGATAAATATGGAAGCAATATTTTTGAAGATTGGAAAGCTGTCAAAGAGATTGAGTTGACTTGGAAGACTGAAGCAATCGTGATTGATATCAATTGTATAGCTTAATTATAGGAGAATCAATTACAGATTGTACGAAGCTGTATGTTCTATAAATACAGTTAGGTTAACCCTAGAAGGGTAATCGAACATTGAGAAATCTATCCATTGTAACCTAAGCAGCTCTCTGTGATATTTACATCACCGAGAGAGGAATTATTAATTCCAAACAATTTTTAATTGTTAAACAGTGTGTTCTTGTTAAGTTATTCATACAGTATTTGATTACTTATTGTGTATTCGACCTAACAAGTGGTATCAGAGCCTAATCTGTTATTTTATTACAGTTAAAGATCTAAACACAATAGTAATCAATGGCAGAGATACCTCCACCAAATGAGAAAGCTCCTACTACTGTTAGTAGGTATGAAACAATCAGGGTTCCTATACTTAGGCCATCAGAGTATGCAATTTGGAAGGTGAAAATGACCATGTTTCTGGAGGCTACAGATCCAGAATACCTTGATAGAATTTATGAAGGTCCTCACCAACCAACAAAATTATCTGCTGCTGCTGCTGGTGAGGAATCAAAGGTCATTCCAAAGGAAAAGAAAGATCTAACTGCTGAGGATCTTTCATCTATTGCAAAGGATGCAAAAGTGAGACATTTACTTCACAGTGCATTAGACAATGTTATGTCTAATAAAGTGATTAATTGCACAACTGCAAAGGAAATATGGGATGCACTTGAGGTTAGGTGTCAAGGAACTCCTGCAATCAAGAAAAATAGAAGAAACATACTCACTCAGGAGTATGAGCACTTTGAGGCAAAGTCTGATGAAACCATGACAGAAACATTTGACAGATTCTGTAAACTGCTCAATGATTTGTCATTGGTTAACAAAGAGTATGATTTAGAAGACTCAAATCTCAAGTTTCTTCTTTCTCTACCTGAAAAGTGGGATGTGAAAACAACCACTATTAGAGATAATTATGAACTTGGTGAAACAGAGATTGATGAAATTTATGGGCTGCTCAAAACCCATGAATTGGAATTGGAGCAGAGAAACAAAAGAACAAGTAGAAAGTCAAAATCTGTTGCACTCAAGGTTGAGGAGAAACCATCAAAGAAGGAGGCATCAAGGAGAAAGGCAAAAGGGAAAGCCTTAGTCATCCATTCAGAGAATGAGTCATCAAACACTGATGTTGACTCAAACACAGATGGTTCATCTGATTCTGAAGATGATGAAGAGATGATGCAAATGGCTGCATTGATGGTAAAGACCTTCAAGAAGATGGGTTATAAGAACTTCAAGAAGGGAAAGAGATTCTCAAAGGACTACTCAAAGTCTGACAAGAAGAATTTCAAGAAAGCTGAAGGAAAGGACTTCAAATCTGGAAAGAAAGATAAGTCTGAGATTCAATGCTACAAGTGTAAGGAGATGGGACACTATGCTCCAGAGTGCAAGAAGGGTAAAACTGAAAAGGCACTCTACACCAAAGGCAGAGATTGGGCAGACACTTCAGATTCAGATGAGGAAGTCAACTATGCTCTCATGGCTACCACTCCGACTGAAAATGATGATCTCAAGGTACCTCCAACCACTTATGCTTATAACACTGATAATATAACTGAACTGAGAATTTATCTTAAAGCATTGCATATCAGTTATAGAGATCAGACCTTAGAAAGGAGAGGATAAAGTCTGAGTGTTCTCAACTCAAAGAAAGAAATAAACTTGTTGAGGAACAGTTAGAGAACATGAATAAAATTCAAAAAGAGAGAGATGATGCAGTGTTTATTGAACAGGAGTTGCTAGGTAAGTATAAGCAACTAGAATCTGAATTGGAGGATAGTAAACACATCATTAAAACTTGGACACACTCTGGCAAAGACACTCAAGAAGTGTTTCAGTCAGATACAGTAGGTCTAGGTTACTCTGTAGGAGATGAACTTAGATTTGAAAATAAGGTAAAAGTAAGACCATATTGTTCATCTGAGGGTAATGTCATGGGAACAGGTGGACCTAAGACTGAAGCACAGAAAAAGGCTGTTAAAGAGTCATATGCTAAAACTTTTGTGAAAGAGGCTAACATTGGCTTAATGACAGATAAACAACTCAAGCATAAGCTTAAGGAGATAAAATCTGTCAACAAACAGAGTATGCCTAAGAAAAACAGAAATGGAAAGGTAGGCATAACCTCAGGAATTAAGCCAATGCTTGCTTCATTAGCTCCCAGGAAAACATGCTTTAATTGTGGTAGCACTAATCATCTTGCTAGTTTCTGCAGTAAGAATAAGAACATTAATTCTTTGCCCTCTAAAACTGCAGTTAAAAATGATTATGTGAGAACTAGACCACAGACTTTATGCAAACACTGTGGAAGTACTTGGCATTCTATTTACACTTGCAGAGATTATCATGCTATTTATTATAATTACTATGAACCCAAGCCAAATTTGAAATGGGTTAAAGTAAACTCTGCAAATGTAAACTCTGAAAAAGTTAGCTTAAACTCTGTTAATGAAAATTCCGCTGCAAAAGCTAACAGATTTAAGAAAGCCAAAGGATCCAAGCAAGTCTGGATCCTTAAAACTAATAATCAGTGATTGTTTGTGATTGCAGGGCACCAGGGTCAGTACCCTAGTCGTGGACAGTGGATGTTCAGGACACATGACAGGAAATAAAGCCCTGCTATCAGAGTATGAGGAGAAGGCTGGCCCAGAAGTTTCCTATGGAGATGGCAACATAGGACATACACTGGGATATGGCAATATTAATCTTGGAAATGTCATCATCACAAATGTAGCTCTGGTTCCAGGACTCAAGCATGATTTGCTATCTGTGAGTCAAATCTGTGACAGAGGATATCATGTAGATTTTCAGCCTGAATATTGTCAAGTGATCAGTAAATCTACAGGGAAAGTTGCTCTAGTTGGAAACAGACACAATAACATCTATGAAATCAAATTGTCAACAAACACTGATGGCAAAGCAGTGTGTCTGTCTACAAGGATGTCCAGTGAAGAGAGTTGGAAATGGCACAAGAAACTCTCTCATTTGAATCTGAACAACATCAATGAGCTAATCAAGAATCATCTTGTAAGAGGTCTACCAAAGTCCTTGTTGAATGTAGAAGGACTGTGTGATTCTTGTCAAAAGGCCAAACAGAGAAAAACATCTTTCAAAAGTAAATCTGAGTCTTCAATTGCTGATCCTTATCATCTACTACATGTTGATCTTTTTGGTCCAGTGAATGTGATGTCTCTTGGAAAGAAGAAATATGCATTAGTCATTGTTGATGAATATACCAGATTCACATGGGTATATTTTCTTGCAAAGAAGGATGAAACTGCATTAACACTGACAGAACATGTAATTCAACTGGAAAAAGGGTCAGAGCATCAAGTGAAGATAATCAGAAGTGACAATGGAACTGAATTCAGGAATTCATCTATGGAAGAATTTTGCAAGAGTAAAGGGATAAAACAAGAGTTTTCTGCACCTGGTACTCCACAACAAAATGGTGTAGTGGAGAGGAAGAACAGAACCTTGATAGAAGCTGCCAGAACCATGCTAGATGAAGCAAAGTTGCCAACATATTTCTGGGCAGAAGCAGTTCAAACTGCTTGTTTTACTCAAAATGCAACACTGATCAACAAGCATGGTAAAACACCATATGAAATGGTGAAGAAGAAAAAGCCAAATCTAAAATATTTTCATATTTTTGGATGCAAGTGCTTTGTGTTGAAGACTCATCCTGAACAGTTGACCAAGTTTGACCTAAAGACAGATGAAGGTATTTTTGTTGGCTATCCACTGTCAACTAAGGCATTCAGAGTTTATAATCTGAGAACCAGAGTGATCATGGAATCAATTCATGTGTCATTTGATGACAAGAAGATAACTGGACTTGAAGATGTAGATGAACATGATCAACTGCATTTTGAAAATGAAGATTTATTCTCTGAAAAAGTAAACTCTGATCAGACTGATGTGTCAAACTCTGTTGATCTAAACTCTGAACCTCTACTGGTAAATACTGAAGAAACTCTTCAATCAAAAACTAGGGAAGAACCAGTTGAGGGGGAGCATGAAGAATCACATCAAAGTGAAAATTCAAACACTGATAGTGACTCAAATGATAACTCTGAATCAAACACTGTTGATTCAAACACTGATCATTCAAATTCTGAGAAGTCACATTCAGGGGGAGCATCTGAAAATGAGGAAAGACACCAGGAAAATCAGGAGAGCATGGATCAAGGGGGAGGATCACATGATGACAGAAGCAATCTGCCTTCTGCAAGAAAATGGACTAAGTCACATACACCTGATTTAATTATTGGTGATCCAGATGCAAGAGTAAGGACAAGAAGTGCAACAACAAATGAATGTCTGTTTCATGCATTCTTGTCACAAACTGAGCCAAAGAAAGTGGAAGAAGCTCTTAAAGATGCTGACTGGATAACAGCAATGCAAGAAGAGCTAAATGAATTTGAAAGAAATGAGGTGTGGACCCTTGTACCAAGGCCAAAGAACAGATCTATTGTTGGTACTAAATGGGTTTTCAGAAATAAAACTGATAGTGATGGTGTGATCACAAGGAACAAAGCAAGACTGGTAGCTAAAGGCTATTCACAGCAGGAAGGAATAGATTATGATGAGACTTTTGCTCCAGTTGCCAGATTGGAAGCAATAAGGATGTTTCTTGCCTATGCTTCTCACAAGAAATTCAAGGTTTTTCAAATGGATGTGAAAAGTGCTTTTCTGAATGGAAAACTTGAAGAAGAAGTGTTTGTGGAACAACCACCAGGGTTTGTAGATCCAAAATATCCAGACCATGTCTACAGGTTAGACAAGGCACTCTATGGACTTAAGCAGGCACCAAGGGCATGGTATGAAACCCTTGCCAAATTTCTACTAGAAAGTGGATTTCACAGAGGTACTATTGACAAAACTCTGTTTTATTTCCAAAATGGTAGTGACTTGCTTTTAGTTCAGATATATGTGGATGACATCATTTTTGGGTCTACTAATGATAAACTCTGTAAGAAGTTTGCCAAACTCATGCAGTCAAGATATCAAATGAGTATGATGGGAGAGCTTAGTTATTTTCTAGGCCTACAGGTGAAGCAAACAGATGATGGAATTTTTATAAATCAAGCAAAATATACCAGAAACCTTCTCAAGAAATTTGGTATGCTTGACTGTTCATCTGCAACAACTCCCATGGCAACTGCAACAAAATTGGACAAAGATGCAGGGTCATCAGTAGATATGACAAGCTACAGAGGAATGATTGGTTCTTTGCTCTATTTGACAGCTAGCAGACCTGATATCATGTATGCAACCTGTTTGTGTGCAAGATTTCAGGCAGATCCAAGAGAACCACATTTAACAGCTGTGAAGAGGATTTTCAAATATCTCAAGGGCACTGTAACCTTAGGGCTTTGGTACCCAAGAGAATCAGATTTTAAGCTACTTGGTTACTCTGATGCAGATTTTGCTGGTTGTAAGATTGACAGAAAAAGCACAAGTGGAAGTTGTCAATTTCTTGGTGACAGACTAGTGTCTTGGTACAGCAAGAAACAGAAGTCAATATCTACATCTACAGCTGAAGCAGAGTATATTGCTGCTGGTAGCTGTTGTGCACAGATTTTATGGATGAAGAATCAACTGCTGGATTATGGATTAAGGTATTCCAAAATACCTATTTACTATGATAATCAAAGTGCTATTGCAATGACAGGTAATCCAGTGCAACATTCAATGACAAAGCACATCAGCATAAGGTATCACTTCATCAGAGAGCATGTAGAGGAAGGCAACATTGAGCTTCACTTTGTGTCTACAGAACAACAACTTGCAGATATCTTCACCAAGCCATTGAGTGAAGCTACATTTACAAGACTGGTCAATGAACTAGGAATGGTCTCTAGTTTTGACTAGAGATGTTGGTTAGACTCAAAAACTTATTTCTAAAATATGTTGCTCATGTTTCTGCAAATTGTTAAGTGCTATGTGAACCTTAGTAATAAACTCTGTTATGCATGCTTATGTTTAAAACTTTTTAAACTCTGTTAAGCATGTCTGTCTGTTAAATACTGTTAACATGTTAGATACACTCAGTGAATTCAGAATTGATTATTGTCTGAATGAAAGTACCAATGAAGAAATATGTATGAAGCATGATTCACAGTAATTAAATCATGATCCTTTCTGAGTCACTTCTATCTAATCAGACTTTGTGCAGTAAATCAACACAGCATGATACTGTTTCATATTTATAGCATCTCTTAGTTTATTCAGTCCTAAACTCTGAGTCTATGAATATTGTGTGCATTGCCTCTCATAAATAATTTTGGTTATTGATGAACTCTAAACTCTGATCAGTGACATTCTGTTTCCAAAGGTATGGTTCATGATGATTCCTTGTTTGTACTTGTGAAAATCATAAAACTTGAGATGTGTCAGTGATTAGTTTGGTGAGTTCAGACTCATGTTTACACCCTGTGAGAGTTTGAGCCAAATCAGTGATTGATACACTTTCTATCAATCAGTATTTATTGTTGTGTGATATTCATCAGGTAGTATGTTTCTCTAGAACTTGTATTAAACCATTTTGAGACTACAGGATATGTGTGTGCATGAAAATGATAAAGGCAATAGGATTTACCATTCTTTCAAACACTGTTCGAAATTCTTTTGAACATTGTACAAACACTGTATAAACACTGTTCATAAATTCCATCCTTAGTAAACCTCTTTGAGCCTTATTAACTGCTCATTTTCTTATACTCTGAAGTATTAAGAGCAGTTAAATATTTTTTTTCTCAAACAGATGAGTGTTTCTCAAGAAAAGAAAAAGTTTACTCAGTATATATGCTAAATAAAAAAAAAAAAAAAAAAAAAAGAAAAAAAAAAGAAGAAAAAGAGCATATATACTGATCTTGTACAAATATATACTGTGACTGAACACTTTGTTCTCTTAAGATGCTCAGCTTGAAGTCACTCTTGAATAAAACATCTCTTTTCATCTGTTTGAACTTACTCCATTTAAACCCTGAATAAAGTCCTTTTGATTTGTGAATACATGTACTCAAAGTAGTGTAGAATTGGTGGACATTCAAGCATATGGTAGACTCTGCTATTTCTGATTGAATGTGAGTGTAAACACATCACCTAAACACTTGTGTGCTTTGAGAGTTTGTGAGGTTATACAGTTCATGACTGTTATTCACTGAATGATGCTCTGATTTCTATCTCTTGATATTTTTGTCTTTAAAGACTGTGTGCTTACTTGGATAATCATGGACATCAAAGGGAATAGAAGTTTTCAGATTTCTGTATTACAGTAACTACAGAGTTTAGCATTCATCAAACAATCAGTGTTTAATATGAGAGTTTGTGCATTCAGTGTTTATTAACTGTTTGTTATGGATTTTATGAAATATTAGATGCTCTAAAAATTGATTTCAGTAAACTCTGCTTCACACACACTCATATTCACAACTGTGCAATTTTTGAAAGGGTTTTAGTGATAAAGTTGGAAAATTGATAAACACTGTTGAGTTGTGTTAAGTACTCTGAGGTAAAGTCTTATTGGATGATTTGACTATTTTGGAGTAATTGGGGTCGTTGACAACTGTTAATTAGTGTTAATATGTCTAAGTGTCGTGATTATAGTAATGACAGCGGTAATTATTGAGTGCTCCATTGGTTGTTTGACACGTGTCCCATGATAGTGTCCCACTCACACATTACTCGCGCCTTTACTGCATAAACGATTGAGTTTTGGTTTACTCTAATCGTTTTTATTCTCTCACCTCATATCTATTCATATTCACCCACTCACAATTACTTACATACTCATTCATTTTCACACTTTTCATATACTCTCCTTCACATTTTGATAAACACTTACAGTGCATTCAAATCTTTTCTCTGAATATCTTCGTATCTTGTTACTAATGGCAACTAAAGCATTTGATGCAGCAGGGTTAGTTTTTCTCCCTAGTAACTATGCAGCACCATTGGATAATGAAAATGCTCCACAGGCGTTTCACTTGTTCCAAAACTTCTTGAACGATTCTGAGATAGGGACGGCTCTAACTGCACCACCAACATTATCTGCTTCACAGATTGCTACTTTCTGGACGAACTCTGAATATGATGATGGAGGAGAGGCTGGCACTCCAACAATCATTTTCACTCATGATGAATCAGAGTATATTATTACTCCAACCACTGTCAGGGATGCTTTGGACTTTGAGACACACACTTCTTACAGTGTTGTTGGTCATGATAGATTGAGGACTATGTTGGAACAAATTGGATGTGCAGGAAACTTGAACAAGATAGGGTCTTTGAGACGGCCAAGTTTGAGAAAGGAATGGAGTTTCTTCTTTGATTGTATAACAAGGGCTTTTGGAAAGAAAACAACAAACTGGGATGCACTACCTCTGGATACTCTCCAAATTGGTCATGCTTTACTATATGGAGGTAACTTCGATTTTGGTAGACTAGTACTAATGAACTTGGGAGAGCGATTGTCTGAATCTACTACTGTTTATTTTGCTCGTTTTTGTCAATTGCTATTTACTGCCTGTGTGCCTAACATTCCAATTGATGAAGCTGATGTAATTCAGCCTTTTCAAGTTGCTAAGAGAATGTTTTCTGATTTGACAAACAAAGATGTCACTAAACAGCAAATACCTGAGTTGTTTATGCCTTTAGCCTTACAAAACTATGTGAACCAACCACAAGACTCTCATTCACCACAACAAATGCCTGAACCACCAGAAACCATAAACTCTGAACCAACACCTCCAACACCCACAACTACTGCACCTACTACATCTCAACAACCACAACCAGAAATCTTAAACTCTCCACAAATAAACACTGAACCATTAAACACTGAAACCTTAAACACTGACACCTTACACTCTGAGCCAGCATCTACTGAACAACCTAAAACCAAGCCAAAAAGAAAGAAACACACCGCCCAAAATACTAAACACTCAAAGGCTAAACAAACAACACCTGAAGCTGTTTATACAAGAAGGAAGAAACAGAAAGCAAACAGACCTTCACTTTCACCACCAAGAGAGAGCTCATGTGAAGATGAAGAGGAGATTGTCGCTGTTCAAAGATTGCAAGATTATATCGACTTGAGCCTCTCGCTGAAGCGGGAAACCCAAACGAGCAAGGTAATCATAATACCCAATCATCTTTAGAACATGTGGTCCGACTGGTCCGTTGCCCTGCTTGCACGAGAAGAGTGTTTTGCTCGTATTGAACTTTTCCATACGAGACTGTGATTGAAACATCGTTGAAAGATGTTCAAACATAGTATAAGCATTCATATCAAAATGCTGCTTCTGAAGCTCAGCATCCATTGTTAGGAATATGTTGTACTTGATGATAACTTCACAAACAATCAAAATTGTATAAGTCAAGTTTTGTATCTGTCAACGGATGAGACATTATAACTCTATCCGTTGACAGGTAGCTCATCAACGGATGAGGTTTTGTAGCATACTGCAGTACCTCTATACTATCAGTTGATAGTGTTTCTACTCAGAGTCATGTTGACCATCATTGGATAGGCAGAATAGGATAGCCAATTGTAAATAAGCCATGCTATGTAATTCTGTCTAAGTGAAAGTGTATCAACGGATGAAGACTGGACTCTATCAACGGATACAACTCAAATCTACTCTATCAACGGATACAGCTCAAACTACCATCAACGGATGACTGTGTACAACATCAATAGATAATCATCAACATTTTCTTCTATGCTAGCTGAGAATTAGCAGTTGATAAGGATAGGTTTGACTGACAGATCACATGGGATGATAGGAGGTATAAAAAGCAGTATGGCAGCCATACTTTGGAAACGCAGAAGAAAGAAGCATTCCATTTACACAGTACATACAAGAAAGGTGCAGGGGACATATTTGTTCACAAGGACAACCTTTCGGCTACATGTGGATTTGGAGTGGAGTAGCAAGTCAACTTGAATTAGATTAATATTATCTTCTTCCTGTAGTACTTGTAAACTTGGGATATATAACCAAGTGTAGGAACTCTTTAGAAACTAAGAAAACAGATATATTTGCTTAGAGTTTCTTGAATATCCTTAGAAGCAAAGAGTTGTAAAAACAGAAGCTGTGTACATTTGTATCATAGAGTTTTCTTCGAATAAAAGTCTCAGGTGGTACATTTAACCACCTGATTTTTTATGTGTTTGTGAATCATTTCTCATTCAACAATTATCTCACTATAGTTTCTGCGGTTTTTATCAGAAATTATAATTATCAAGAATTGTATTCAACCCCCCCCTTCTACAATTATACAAGTGTGTAATCTGGGAATAACAATTGGTATCAGAGCAAGCTTCTAACATATTTGAAGTTTAAAGATCAACACACTTCCAACATGTCTAAGAAGGATTATGGAGTGAAGATACCGGTTCTTGATAGAGAAAATTACTTTCACTGGAAAGTAAAAATGCGTCTACATCTCATGTCTATTGATGAAGGTTTTTTAGATTGCATTGAGAAGGGTCCTCATGTTCCAATGAAGGTGGCTTCAAGAGTTGGCCTTGCTGCAGATGCACCAGACACTTACATTCCCAAACCTGAGTGGAGTAATGAGGACATTGCCGAAGTCCACAAAGATAAAAAGACCATGAATATTCTGTTTAATGGCTTAGAAACAGACATGGTTGACAATGTTATCAACTGTACTACCTCCAAGGAAGTATGGGACATTGTTCAAACCCTTTGTGAAGGTACAAAACAGGTAAGGGAAAACAAGATGCAACTACTGATCCAACAGTATGAGCACTTCCATTTCAAGAATGGAGAGACATTGAATGACACATTTAGTAGATTTCAAAAGCTACTGAATGGCTTGAAACTGTATGGAAGAATCTACCAAGTGAAAGATTCTAATCTCAAATTTCTGAGATCACTGCCCAAAGAGTGGAATCCAATGACTGTTTCTCTAAGAAACACTCAAGAGTACAAGTCATTTACTCTTGAAAGGCTCTATGGAACTTTAAAGACATATGAACTAGAAATGGAGCAGGATGAAGAAATTGAGAAGGCCCAAAAGAAAAGTGGGTCAGTTGCACTTGTTGCTAACTTGGAGCAGAAGGAGGAGAATAGGACTGAAGCTGCTAAATCTACACCAAACAGGGAGGTTTGTGAAGGTAGAGCAGAATCAAGCAAAAGCAAGGAAAAAGTGTCTGAAGAAATTAGTGTCTTTCAGCAGGATGAATTGGATGAGATAGATGAGCATTTAGCCTTTCTATCTAGGAGATTCTCTAAGCTAAAATTCAGAAGAAACTCTGGGGTGGCTAAGCCATTTAACAAGGATTTTTCCACAAGCAACTATGTGGATAAATCCAAAATTAAATGCTACAATTATGGAATTGCTGGTCACATGATAAGTGAATGCATGAAGCCTAGATCTGAGAACAAGGAAAAGCCAACTGAAACTATTGACTACAAGAAGAAATATTTTGACCTTCTCAGACAGAAAGGAAAGGCATTCATGACCCAAGAGTATGACTGAGCTGCTGATGGAAATCATTCTGATGATGATGCTGAGTTTGTCAACCTTGCATTGATGGCTGATTCTGAGCAGGAAGCAAGTTCAGCTAGCAATCAGGTATTTTCTACTAATCTCTCTGAGCTCACCAAAGAAGAATGCAATAGTGTTATAGATGATATGTCTACTGAACTATATCACTTGAGTGTTACTCTTAAATCACTTACTAAAGAGAACAATAGGATTAAAGAGACTAATCTGTTTTTAAGTGATAGAAATGCTGCTCTAGAAACTCAATTTCTAGAATTTGAGAAAATGAGAGTTGATTGCAATGATGCTAAAAGTGAACTTGAAGTTGTGTTAAAAAGAGAACTGATTTTAAGAAACCAGCTTGAAAAAGAACAAGGGATAATTGCTAAATTTCAAAGCTGTAGGAATATTTCTCAAAAAATAATAGAAGTCCAGGGAATAGAATCATTTGTGAGGGATACCTGGACTCAAAAGAAAAAGGAGCTAGAACCTTGCCTTGAGGATCTAAAGACTATTTGTGAATCAACGGATAGTGATCATCCGTTGATAGATGAACCATCAACGGATGAGAGGTATCCGTCGACTAACAAAAAGTCTATTAGTAAGAAGGAACTCAAGAAACTGAATAATCAGTATGGTCCAGTAGCCAAGAACTTTGTTTCTGGTGAAAGTAGCCAAGCCAAATCAAGTGAGATGGCTAAGGCAGGTGATTTACTTAACAAAAAGGCTGTTGGTAAATCAGTTAATGAAAAGGTAGAGACTGAGGGTAAAAAGAAAAAGAACAGAAATGGTAAGATAGGCATTAACAAGAAAAACAATTATTCTCCTGACAAGTTTGCTCCTAGGAAAACTTGTGGTAATTGCAATAGTGTCAATCACCTATCTTCTAATTGCAAGTCTGTTAAAAGGACTCCTGTTCATGTACCTCAATCTATGCCAAGTATGCTTGCAATGCCTGTTATGCCAGGTTTGTATCAGAATGCTAGTTTTTCAAATCCATATGTGAACATGCCATATGTGTCTAATCCTTATTTTCAATCTGTGAATATGCCACCAATGTCATGGAGCATTCCTAGCATGGATAATATGTATGCCAATTTTCCACAAATGCATGCATCAAATATTTATGCAAATGAGCATCTGTCAAAACCTATCACTCAAGCATTTACACCTAAAGTGAAGATTGCTAAGAGTGCAAAACCAAAGGCTAACAAGAAAGGACCCAAGGAAACTTGGGTACCAAAATCAACTTGATTTGTATTTTGGAATGTGTGCTGGGAAATAAAAGGAATCTATGGTACCTAGACAGTGGATGTTCTAGGCATATGACAGGAGATTCAACCCTGTTCACAGAGTTCAAGGAGGCAGCTGGCCCTAGAATTACCTTTGGAGATGACAGCAAAGGATATACTAAGGGATATGGCTTGATTTCAAAGGACAATGTCATCATTGAAGAAGTGGCTTTAGTTGAAGGTTTGAAGCACAATTTGCTGAGTGTCAGTCAGATTTGTGACAAAGACTATGAAGTAAAGTTCACTAAAGAAGCCTGTGTTGTTTCTGCCAAGGAAAACAACAATGTGGTATTGACAGGCTTTAGAAAAGGAAATGTTTACATAGCTGACTTCAACTCAGTATGCTCAGAATCCATTACTTGTCTCTTCAGCAAAGCAAGCAAGGATGAGAGTTGGCTATGGCATAAAAAGCTGTCACATTTGAATTTTAAAGTTATGAATGATTTGGTAAGAAAGGATCTTGCTAGAGGAATCCCTCAATTGGAGTTCATCAAGGATGGATTGTGTGATGCTTGCCAATTAGGGAAACAAAAGAAATCATCCTTCAAGAGCAAGACAGAGTCATCCATTGTTATGCCCCTTCAATTGCTGCATATGGACTTATTTGGTCCAGTAAATGTCATGTCCATTTCAAAGAAGAAATACTGTCTGGTGATTGTAGATGATTTTTCTAAGTTTACATGGACCTTCTTTCTGCACTCCAAAGATTGTGCAAGTGAAATCATCATCAATCATCTCAGACTAGTAAACAATGGTTCTGAAGTAAAAGTACAAAGAATCAGGAGTGACAATGGTACTGAATTCAAAAATTCCACAATGAAGATTTTCTGTGAAGAGAATGGAATTGTCCATGAGTTTTCTGCTGCTAGAACACCTCAACAAAATGGGGTTGTTGAAAGGAAAAACAGAACTTCATTGAAGCCGCTAGAACAATGCTAAGTGAATCAAGATTGCCAACATATTTCTGGGCTGAGGCTGTCAACACTACCTGTTTCACTCAGAATATTTCCTTGATCAATCAAGCTAGAGGAATGACCCCTTATCAGTTATTCACCAACAAGAAACCAACGTTAGCTTTTCTTTATGTCTTTGGATGTAAGTGTTTTGTGCTAAGAAATCATGGAGATAACTTGGGCAAATTTGAAGCAAAGGCAGATGAAGCTATCTTTGTTGGATATGCAGCAGGGAAAGCCTATAGAGTCTACAATCTAAGAATCAACATTGTTATGGAATCTGTACATGTTGTGTTTGATGATCAAAAGATTCTAGGTCTAAATGATGAAGGCTTCCATGAAGAATTGAGATTTGAGAATGAGGTAGAAGGTAGAATGTACATTGATGATGATGAGGAAAATGAAGATCATGGCCATGGAAATTCACCTAGAGTTGTTGGTTCAACTAGAAGTGATGCTAACATTGGAAATGAAGCATCCGTTGACAATCATACTGGAGCATCAGATGCATCCATTGGCAGGCATTCTCATGCATCCGTCGACAGGCAAAATGGAGCATCCGTTGATAGACAAAATGATGCATCCGTTGACAGCCAACTTCATAATTCCGCGAGGACAACAAACTCAGGGGGAGTTTCTCAAAGTCAAAACTCAATGACCAATCAACAAGATCATGCTCACTTAGATGAAGCAACCTCATCTAGATCAAACCTTCCACCTTCAAGAAAATGGACCAGAGATCATCCTTTTGAGTTAATCATTGGTGACTCAAACTCAAGAGTCCAAACTAGGAGGGCCACACAAGAAGAATGTCTATACAGTAGTTTCCTATCTCAAGAGGAACCTAAGAAAGTGGAAAATGCTCTTCTAGATCCAGATTGGGTCTTAGTAATGCAAGAAGAGCTAAACCAATTTGAGAGAAATAAAGTATGGAAGCTTGTACCCAAACCTGATGATAGAGGTGTCATAGGTACCAAATGGGTTCTCAAGAATAAGACTGATGAAAATGGCATAATTGTGAGGAATAAAGCTAGATTAGTGGCAAAGGGCTATTCTCAAGAAGAAGGGATAGATTTTGATGAAACTTTTGCTCCAGTGGCTAGACTTGAAGCAATTAGAATTTTCCTAGCCTATGCAGCACATGCCAATTTCAAAGTCTATCAGATGGATGTCAAAAGTGCCTTTCTAAATGGGGAACTGGAAGAAGAGGTATATGTCCATCAACCTCCTGGCTTTGAAGATCCAAAATTTCCAGAATATGTATATCTTCTCTTGAAAGCACTTTATGGTTTGAAGCAAGCACCAAGAGCCTGGTATGACACTTTATCTCAATTTCTTTTGGAGAATCACTTCACTAGAGGTACAGTAGATAAAACCTTATTTCATAGAAATGTCAATGGTTCTTCAATACTTGTTCAAATCTATGTAGATGATATTATTTTTGGATCTACAGATGAGAAGCTTTGCAAAAGGTTTGCCAAACTTATGCAAAGTAGGTATGAAATGAGCATGATGGGTGAATTAACTTACTTTCTTGGTTTACAAGTAAAACAAGTTAATGAGGGAATTTTCATAAGTCAAACAAAATATATTTATGATCTTTTAAAGAAATTTGACTTAATGGATTGTGCCTCTACAAAAATACCTATGGCCACTGCAACTAAGCTTGAGTTGAATACTAAGGAAAAATCTGTGGACATCTCAAGCTATAGAGGCATGGTAGGCTCACTTCTATATCTAATAGCTAGTAGACCTGATATAATGTTTTCCACTTGTTTTTGTGCTAGATTTCAAGCTGACCCTAGAGAGTCTCACTTGATTGCTATTAAGAGAATTTTCAGGTATCTCAAGGGAACACCAAACCTTAGCATTTGGTACCCAAGAGATTCTGGCTTTGATCTAATTGGCTATTCAGATGCAGACTATGCAGGTTGCATAATTGATAGGAAAAGTACTACAGGCTCCTGTCAATTTCTAGGGAACAGGCTTGTGTCATGGTTCAGTAAGAAATAGAACTCAGTCTCCACTTCTACAGCTGAAGCTGAGTACATTGCTGCTGGAAGTTGTTGTGCACAGATTCTTTAAATGAAAAATCAACTTATTGACTATGGTCTAAAAGTTGAGAAGATTCCAATTTTCTGTGACAACACTAGTGCTATTGCCATCACAGAGAATCCAGTACAACATTCAAGAACCAAGCATATTGACATCAAATACCACTTCATTAGAGAGCATGTGATGAATGGTACAGTAGAAATGCACTCTGTGCCAAGTGAAATGCAGCTTGCAGATATCTTCACCAAGCCTCTTGATGAATCTTCATTCACAAGGTTGATAGGTGAACTAGGTATGCTTAATTTTTCATAATTCCTAGTGATATCTAATCATACTGTATTGTAGCTAGAAATGTGTTTTGATTTACTTGAGAATTAAAAACTCTCAGAAAAATTTTTAGCAGAAATTTTGTCTAAGGCAAAATTTGCTTATCAACGGATATCATTTTATCCGTTGGTAGTATAAACACATTACTAGATTTTCGTATATCAGTGGATAACAGGTTGTCCACGTCATCGATGGATAAACTGTTTTCTCAACCGTCCATTCTTTATCCGTTGATATACATATTTTTTTTTATATATAGCCGTTGGTAAACGTGTATATTTAGTCACGGTTGTACTTCTTTTCTTTTCATTTATTATATGACAGTTACTTTCGTACAATGGAGTAATTACTTTTAATTATTTCATTTTTAATTCTTGAAAAATATAAAAGGCTGTCTTGTGCTCTCACATCTCACTTTTACTCCCTTTCAAGAATCTCATAAGTTAACTGCATCTTCTTCACTAAAACTCTCTGCAACAAAAGTTCAAACACTTCAATGGCGCCTATTGTTAAGATGATGTCTTCCACTGGGTTTACCTATGAGAAAAACAATTTCGCAGCCTTTGTTGATACAGTGAACGCTTCAGAAGCATATCACACCATGATGAATTTCGTGAAGAAATGCAAACTGTCATATGCTATGACTGCCACCACTCCTCTAATCCACGAGGTAATTGAAGAGGTGTGGGCATCTGCTGAGTACATTGGCACAGACGGTACACTTGCTTTTTCTTTAAAGGGTAAAAACTATGTAGTTAACTCTGATGTGATAACTGCTTGTTTAAAATTGCCTGAGAATAACTGTCTGGAAATACCCAGTAATACTGAAATTGTTACCGTGCTAAATTCCATAAACTATACCCTTAGTACTGAGAACTTAGGGAAAATTGTTAGGAAAGGTATGATTAAAGAATGAAGTTATTTTTGTGATGCCTTCATTAAAACTTTTTTTGGCAAAATTAATAATTTTGATGCTGTTACCAATTCCATGCTAGTTATGCTATGTATGCCCTTGAATGATAAATTTTATAATTTTGGCTCACTAGTCATGTATGAGATAGCAGCTAAATTAGGTAAAAAGGAAACTAGGAGCAAGAATATTTATTTTGCTAGATTTTTGATGCTCCTAGCACTGCATGTATCTGAGAATGAGCTATCCATTACTAACCCGGATAGCAAGTTCAATTGTTTTGTTCAGGAGAAGAGAGTCTTAAGTGACTTGATTCGAATGAACCTAAATGCAGAAGTACAATTGGTATATCTACCAATTGTTCAGGTAACTGTTTCGAACCCTAAAACTCCTATCTCCAACCCCCAAATTTCTTTGCCTTCTAGTGTCACAATGGAGTCTGTGGCTGTGACCAAACAGGCTCCTACCAAAGTGACCAAATCCAAAGTTCTGAAACCACAATCAAAATGTTGTACTTGATGATAACTTCACAAACAATCAAAATTGTATAAGTCAAGTTTGTAACTGTCAACGGATGAGACATTATAACTCTATCCGTTGATAGGTAGCTCATCAACGGATGAGGTTTTGTAGCATACTGCAGTACCTCTATACTATCAGTTGATAGTGTTTCTACTCAGAGTCATGTTGACCATCATTGGATAGGCAGAATAGGGTAGCCAATTGTAAATAAGCCATGCTATGTAATTCTGTCTAAGTGAAAGTGTATCAACGGATGAAGACTGGACTCTATCAACGGATACAACTCAAATCTACTCTATCAACGGATACAGCTCAAACTACCATCAACGGATGACTGTGTACAACATCAACAGATAATCATCAACACTTTCTTCTATGCTAGCTGAGAATTAGCAGTTGATAAGGACAGGTTTGACTGACAGATCACATGGGTTGATAGTAGGTATAAAAAGCAGTATGGCAGCCATACTTTGGAAACGCAAAAGAAAGAAGCATTCCATTTACACAGTACATACAAGAAAGGTGCAGGGGACATATCTGTTCACAAGGACAACCTTTCGACTACATGTGGATTTGGAGTGGAGTAGCAAGTCAACTTGAATTAGATTAATATTATCTTATTCCTGTAGTACTTGTAAACTTGGGATATATAACCAAGTGTAGCAACTCTTTAGAAACTAAGAAAACAGATATATTTGCTTAGAGTTTCTTGAATATCCTTAGAAGCAAAGAGTTATAAAAACAGAAGCTGTGTACATTTGTATCACAGAGTTTTCTTCGAATAAAAGTCTCAGGTGGTACATTTAACCACCTGATTTTTTATGTGTTTGTGAATCATTTCTCATTCAACAATTATCTCACTATAATTTCTGTGGTTTTTATCAAAAATTATAATTATCAAGAATTGTATTCAACCCCCCCTTCTACAATTATACAAGTGTGTAATCTGGGAATAACATCCATAGTGGCAAGCATAAGACAAGCCACATCAGTCGCATCATCAACATGCTTCTGATAAGCATTTTGTTGAGCAAGAGTGGCATTGGCAACAGGGGCTGCCGGTGGAGGAATATCAATCACATAAGATTTCTTTTCCTGCATGAGAAGAATTCTCAAATTCCTAGACCAGTCAAGGAAGTTTGATCCTGTCAGCTTGTCCTTCTCAAGGACTGATCGCACAGAGAAAGTGTTGTTTGTGTTTTGTGCCATTTGTTTTCTACAATGATAAAATGCATAAGATAAGTTAGATTGTTACAATAATTATGTTCAAGTGATTATGACATATTCATAATATATCTCCCACTATTTTTATCAAATTAATAGCCCTTACTATTAAATCGGAAAGAATATCCCATAAATCTTTCTAGTGAGCCAAGATCCATATTTCGTCATATCCTAAGTCAACCACTGGTAGTCCTTAAAACATGATTATTTAGGTAGACAACAGTTGTCAATTATATCATATATAATTCTTGGATAGTTTGGTGAACAACAATTGTTCTTATCTGTCTAATAGATTTTGAACCAAACTCTATGCTTCTAAGTTCATAATAGTTGAATATAACCGTTTATTTTTACCTTATTATGACGACTCAGTTAAGGTAGACCCAATGATACAACGGCCGAATACAACCGCTTATATTCGTCGCATCTCACCACGATAGACAGGAGTCCCCTGCCACTGGCAGTCATTCCCCTTATCGATCTAGGATTCAATGAGTGTTCATTCATTGGAAAGCATCCGATTAAAACTTAATATTTTGTTAAGGGGTTTAGAAAAATTATAACGATCATGATCACATCATAAAGAGATCCTCAATTTTTCCTTGAATCAAATATTTCAAATTGACATCTTAAACTGTTCATTTCCCAGGTAGATGGAGGATCCCAATGGTCATACTTAATACCCATTAACCTTACAAATACGCATATCCGTTTTTGTCAGAAAATCCCAATTTTCGATATCAAAAAAATCCATATTTAATTCCGTGTTTTAAAAATCAATATTTCATAAACACAAGAATCTCATGATCGTTTGTTCATTTAAAATCTTGAATCGTTACAGATTTTATCTTGTTTAGCATGGCAAGCATGGCATGGGTGACATATCTAATACATGCATACATCATTAATTTAATTAAAACATGCATCTTCTACTCTACACATACATTCCATACATCATATGTAAAGTGCATAAAGTAAACGTACAATGGTTATGGCTCAATCCTATGTGATCTTTTCAAGCTAATGAAAAGATCAAGGTCAATCTATGGGGTAATAATAACTATTTGTCTTCTTAATTGCTTCCATTGACTCCTTAGCCTCCATGGAATGCCTCCTTGTTCCCTTGTCCTTCTTGGAAGTTACAAAAATAACTATACTAATGAACTTACAAAAGAACTCGAGTTACATTCGAGATAAACCATTAAGATAGAAAACGACATGCAAGTCGTATTTATTACAAACCAAAAGAATAAACCATTACACTAGGGTCAATAAGCCATAACCATGCACCATGCTCAAGTAATCATTTAAAGCATATGTCACAAGCCCAAATTAAAACGAAGCCCTAAACACGCGGATCGACCTGTCAGAATACATGTCACGTATCAAAATACATGTCAGAATACATGCGCGCCCCCTGATGGCGGAAATTTTTGCAAAATCACGTATCAAAATACATGCAAATCATGTATTAGAATACACATCCAGAAGCATATATCAATATACATGCGACCATGATTCAAATTACCAGAAACATGTATCATCATACACGTAACCCTAATCCCAGTAAACAGATCGTATCCGTTTCTATCCAACCGAAAGTTTATTTCATCATACAAACCAAACAGCATACATGTCATAACAGATCGTATACATATGAGTCATGGCAGATTCCAAACATACTAATATCATCATATCAGATTATACAAATTCATTATATCAATCATATAACATAACTATATCATGGTAGATTCATCTAACATGCATACTCGTAAAAATACAGTAAACACGTAACCAAATCAGTCCCTTATACACGTAGCTCGGATACCATTGTTGGGTTCCGAGGCATAAAACGCAGCGGAATAACGTAAATAAAACAATAAATATCGAAACCCAAACCAGGATCCATGTATAATTCTGAACAGATTATGGAGAAAAATGAATCATACCTTTAAAAAACGTAGTTTCACGAACTCAACGGAGATCCTAGCTTGTAATCACCACACACAGCCTTGCGTCAAGATCTGCGTCTCTAAGGTAATCCACACGAATGTCCGACCGTCCAACGATCCAAGGAGCCAGGTACTAGCCTACGAAGAACAGCCTCTCTCTCTCTAGCCTCTCAAAGATAGAGCTGCTAGGGTTTTATCAAAAATGAAATTATGATCTCTTAACCCTAAATTAATACATCATCATGTATTTATATTAGAGAGATAATGGGCTAAAATCAAAAATCGAATTGGGCTTCCTTAAACCCAACTCTATTTTATTCTGATTTTATTATTGGATTTCCTTAAATCCAATTCTGTTCTTCCTTTATTAAAATTCGAATTTACTAAGATAATTAATTAGAACCAGTCCAATTAATTAAATAGCCTATTCTCAATTTAACAATGATTTAATTTAAATTCTTAATTTAAATTAAAACTCCTTTTAAGACGTTCTAAGTGTGTGACCCTATAGGTTATTATTACGTTGGAAATAATTTTAATATCTAATAATAAATTATAAACAATGAGCGGTATCTAGTAATACATCATTGCTACCCAAGTAATAATAATAATTGGTGATCCAATTTAGACCTTTCGTGACTAATGTTTCCGTGTAATATAATCCCTTTAACCATATATATTATAGATTAAACTCGAGGCATGTATTTAGTCATCCTCTTCAACATTTGATCCGGGTTTATTTGATCCATGAGTAGACTATTAAAAACAAATCATTATTTGAGCACGACCATGCATTTTTATAGTCTCACTCAATCAAGAGGCCAATAATATCTCTCCTAATTATAGGAGGGTTAAATCCTTTATCTATCATTCATATTTCTCATACGACTCATGATATACTCGATGTCCACTTTTATCATCACCCGGTCAAAGGTAACTTTTAATGTAGTCAAAGTATATTAATTATCGTATAGAAATATAATGATCTCAAGTCAAAGGATCATTACACCATTATCACTGTGAGTCTTTCTTATGACTTTATTAAACATGAAGAATCTCACTGTGGGTCTGTCCAGTACCATGTACTCCTACATGTACCTATGTATTGACTTTAGTATCTCCATACTTATAACCAATGAGATGTGGTTATCTGTCAAACAACATACTAGTCTATCTGTGTATTATCATTGTCCTATATAATAATACTTGACTAGGGACATTTAAGAAAATGATATATTATATAATCTCAAGTTCAAGTCATGTACTTAAACTATACAATGTGTATCATGATTCTAAGGACACTTATTATGCTAACAAATATATCGCAGTAATTAAAGTCATAATAAATAAGTTTATTTAATAATCAAATGACATAAAGGTTTATTCAAGAAACAATATATTGCCTCTAGGGCACCTACACTAACACTCTTAACGAACTCGGACGAAATCTTAACGAACCGAACAATGTTCGGTAACCTTAACGAACATATTTTCTTGTTCGAACTCGAGTTCGGTAAGCTTATCGGACGAGCTAACCGAACTCGAACATGAACGAACGAACCGAGCTTAACGAACAGTTATGTTCGTTAAACAACTCTAGATAATTAGTTAAATTACTAATTATTGATATTTGATTGTTGATTTTAGATTAAGTAGTAATGTAAATGGTGTATATGTAAGTGGTAAGAGTTATGTACGCTAGTATCGGTGTTAGTACTACTTTATGTGTATAAGTAATCGTTACTTGTTAGAGTGGTATAAAGTCGATAAATGGTATCGGTTGAGCATAATTGAATTGTGTGATATCGAGTAATGGTAAACAGAATGACTGTGACTTGTTTATGAATCCATTGGATTGATTTGGTTGTTGATTTGAGTCGGTTATGTTCCGACGGGCTAGTCCATTATACAGAGGAGATGCTGTCTGATTTTCGTTAGAATTATGAATTGTAAAGTATATAGTATTGTATTATAACTACTTATAAACCAAGTTGACAGTATTTGTTAAGTGTTTAGTTGACATACATGATTTGCATGTTCTATGTGATGAATGCTTAAGTGTTTACCTGATTATATGAAATTATTTGGTGAGAATGATTAGTATACTCGATAGGTGTGATATAATAAGGCTTAGTAAAAATCCGAAAAAATCCGAATCCGCTAAAAACCGTAAAAAACCGATCAGTATAAAACCGATCCAAAACTGAAACCGAAAAATTAAAAACCGAAACCGAATCTGATTATGCGGTTTCGGTTTCTTGTCGGATCCGATCCGAAAAAACCCGAATCCGATCCAATTAAAATAAATAAATAAATTATATATATATATATATAATTGCTATAATTGATTGAATCACAAATGTTAAAGTTTTCCACTTAAATAAGATCATGTACTGTGACCTGGAAGCCTACTGTATTCAGTCTAATTAGAGCAACTTGTGAAATTTTAACTTATTTAATTCCGTAATAGACAAAAAGGGAGGGAAATGTTAAGTTGCTTTGATACTTCTCCAAATCAATTTGTTTTTTGCATTTTCATGTCATATTATTCGCTACGAATAGGTTGCAGTTGAAAGGAACTTGAACATTTCATCATTACTACCAACTTAATTGTTCTGTATTTTTTCTTGTCAAACAATTAAGTTTGGTGAAGTAACTAAGTGGTCTGATAAACCCTATGTCAAGGTAGCATTTTTAAAACTTTAGTACTTAATTATTAAAACTTTGTACGTTTCGAGAAAACAAATATTTCATGGATGTAATTTTTAATTTTACGTACTTTTCATTTAAGTATGGTATGTCGGTTTTATTATTTTTATCTAAGTCGGGTTTAAAACCGAAACCGAACCGATTGCATCCGATCCGATACTTTTGAATCCGAATCCGAACCACCGGTTTCGGTTGCGGTTTCGGTTTTAGATTTTAAAACCCGAAGAATTTCGGTTTCGGTTTTACCATAAATCCGATCCGATCCGTGCTCTCCCCTAATATACGTTAAGTGTTAACGCGTTATAAGAATCGTTTGGATAGAATAGGATAAGAAGTAAAAGAGGAGTCTAGTATACTAAAGTAGTGTAATGGTTTATGCAGATACAAGAGACGTAGGTCCTAGCGATAGAGGGAAAGCAAAAGCAGAGATTCAGTAACTGAGCTGTAGCATCAATTTTGAATTATCATTGAGGGGTAGCAATGATGTATTACTAGATGCCGCTCATTGTTTATAATTTTATTATTGGATATTAAAATTATTGCCAACGTAATAATAACCTAAAGGGTTACACAATAAGAACGTTTAAAAGGAGTTTTAATTTAAATTACGAATTTAAATTAAATTATTAAATTCGAAATTGGATATTTAATTAATTGAGCTGGTCTTAATTATAATTAAGTAGAATTTGAATTTAATATTAAAACCAAATCAGAATGGGTTTGGAGAAGCCCAATTCGATTTATGGTTTAGCCCAATCTCTCTTCCCTATAAATACATTATGATGTATTGTTCAGGGATACACTTTTGCAATTTGTTTTTAAAGAAAAACGTGTGAGAGGCAAGAGAGAGAGAGAGAGAGAGAGAGAGAGAGAGATAGAGAGAGAGGCAAGTTCTTCGGCTAGTACCGGCTCCGGTGATCGTTGGACGATCAAGCGTTCGTGTGGACTACTTTGGCAACGTAGATCTAGAAGAGGGTTTCGTGGTGATTGCTTTGGACCTCCATCTGTCATCAATTTGTAAAGCTTCTTTAAGGTAATCATCTAACTCCGAATTAAATATCATGTTTTTGCATGGATCCTGCGGTAGGGTTTCGATTTTTATTCTTTTTCGCGTTTAATTCCGTCGCGTTTGATGCTCGAAACCCTTCAATAAAATCATCATTAACATTGACATTCGCATTATGGAGATCGTCATGATCATCATTTATCATCGCAGCCATCTTCACTGTCCTATCAAGATCAATCGAACCATTTTCGGACATTGATGCATCCTCACTATCCTCAACTGCAACCTTTGGCACATCGGTTCCATCCTTTACAACCTCCTGCCCACCCTCTTCAACTTGAGTCTCAACCTCATTGAAAACATCATTCCCAACCTCATTGTCAGCCGATACATTCTCAAATGCATCCTCAAAATTCCCACCCTCATCATCTACATTCTTATCCTCATGTGCAATTATAACCAACATTTTGGTTGCTTTGTGTCCAACTACCCCAATCACCAACATTGGCCGCAACTTGATTCAAATACGACAAAGGGTCCAAAGTGCTTCCATTCTGAAGTCAAATATGATTAAAAATAATTAGCAAGTGGAACGGAAATAATCACATATGATTAGAACTAAACTCAACTTAAATTTGTAACTAATGCAAATCACAGAAATGATGTAAGGGTCGAATGGTTACAAAAGTTTGCAAACAAGGTTGCAACATTTACAAACAAGGTTGCAAATGTTGCAACTGGTAGAAATTAGGTGACTCTGACTAATGAGATGGCTGCCCCTGCGGGGCCTACTCCACACAAATCAAAACAAATAAAATAGACAAATAAGCCTTCAAAATCAAAGTATACAGACTATAATATATGTAATTCATCCGATACACGTACTTGTTTATCGACAATGGCACGCAACTTAGAGAAGTCCAAATCAAAGTGCGACCGCATTCTCAGATATGCTCTTCTTTAAACCATCTACTTCGGAAGTCAACAAGGTAATCTTATTTTCCATTTCTAGCTGTGACATACGAGATTGAGGTCGATCAGAAGATGTAGAAGCACCCGCAAATGATGGGGGAGGATGACCAACAATAGCAGCATCACGATCAACAATATCTTCTAACTGTAGTTCTTCAATCTCCTTTTCAATTGGAGATATGTTTCTTAATTACAACTACAAAAACAATGTGTTTGTCAATTAAAGTGATATATACATATAAAGCAAGAATAAGTAGGTAAGGTACACAATGAAATATACCTTTGATGCAGTCAATGACAACGTCTGATACATTTCTCCGAACTTGCAAGCATATTCACCGGACCATTTCAGCATACGGGGGATACAACCAACATCTTTCATATTGCAGTATCTCCCATTCAGGTACGGACAACACTCATAAAATCATAGCTGAAACGCGTACGGGAAACCAACAAGCCTATAATAATTGTCCTTGGATGTTGTTCTCGCGGCATATTCCAATGATTCCAAAGTGCACGTGAAAACTTCCTTACCCCAAGGAAACTTGTCAAAATCTCCACTGTCTATAATGTTCAAATTACCTTTAGGGACAGGACAATCATAATTCGAGCTAAGTAGGAAATTTTGCAAGAAGTACATCTTTGCAAAATTCACTTCATCCTCATCTGTTTTCCACCCTCGAGAGTCAAAAACCTTCTTCACACTGCTCCTATATACACGTGCAATATCTGAAAAATATGTAGCCCTGAAGCTGTTCTCAGGCCTAGCATAACGCGTCTTGTCGACTGAACCAAAACACTTAAGATCGGTGACAAGGGCAAACTCTTTGATACCAAAAGACATCTTCACTCCAGCAACACCAATACAAATCTCATGACTGTTCGGTTGATTTATTTGTCTAAGCAGAAGGTTATGGATGTGTTGGTGTTGTATCTTGAATGATGGTAGTCGCGTAAAATTTCCAAAGCACCCAGCAGCAAAGAGAGCAACCTGCTCCGATGATAATTTATCCCATATAGCCGTAATAAGTTCATACCTATTGTTGGTACTTAGCTTGGCTGGCTTGTGATCTTTAACCGGAATAATATAATCCATCCCTTGCATTATTATGCAATACATGTGTGATTCATATGTGAGCCTTTACAAATGTATAATTATAAGCTGCAACCATGGCTGCAAAGGATGCAAATATGGTTGCACCTTACAGAAATAGACATTTAAGGCAAGTACCCCTGCGGGGTCTGTACTAATATCACAAACAAGGATACATGAGAGTCAGAAAATACCTCATTAACAGGAATATGATTGTCATGGATGGCTAACTTGGGCCTCTTATATTTTACTGTTGCCTTGGATTTTGTATTTTTCTTTTGTTGTGAAGGCATTACAGCTTTGGACGTTGAACTCGGAGAAGCCTCATCGATAGAAACCGGATCATCTTGGATGGCTGCCCTAGCCCTCTTATTTGTCAAGGGTGCTTTGGATTTCTTAGTTATCTTTCGTGTTGGCGGCACATCTGACTTCGTTCTTAAACTCGAGGAAGATGAGAATCGTGTGCGTACCATGTTTAAAACTGTCAATAGACATACAAACCAATTAATGGTTAATACATATATAAACAAAACATCCGAAAAGAAGACATGAATGATAGAAAATATTGTACAAAGCTGATATAAGATCAATAATTGAAATGTAAATTTCACTTCATAATACTATTTGCCTATAAAAACATCTAAACAAGGAAAATAGTATCGACACATTGACAAGTTGTCGACTCATAAACAATCGTACATACACTCGAAACTTAATTATAAGATGCCTGCCCTACGGGCCCTTGACTGCACATTCTAAAATTGTTAGAAGATCACTACATTATTCATATATTTCAATCCATTCGACTAGTCGCTTATAACAAAACCTAAACAAGTAAGGTAGCATCGACTCATTCTACAAGTTTCTGACTCATAAACAAGCATAATCACCATTTCTGTTAACAAAACATTTACATTCAGTAATTAGCACATAATCTCGAAAACTTAATTGGAAAATATCTGCCCCTGCGGGGCCTCGACTACACAATATAAAACTAATTATAGATCACTAAATGATACATAAACTTCATTCCATTTGACTAATCGATTATTAAAACATCTAAACAAGCACAACAGAATCGACTCAGCTACAATTTCACGACTCATCAACAAGGCGACATAATCTCGCAAACTTAATTGTAAATCTACACAATTTGGTTACATTTTGTAAACCTAATTACATCAACAAAAATTCAAATTAAGACAAAGTAATAAGGCTATAATCACACGTGCAGTTAACAAAACAGTTAAACATCAATTAGCAACTAATTCAAACACTTGAATCACAAATGAACAAATGTTTACACATAATAAGCCTTGAATCATCATAAAATCAGTTTGAAACTCCAATCAATAAACTATGCGCGTGTGTGTGAGAGAGAGATATACATATATATATATATATATATATATATATATATATATATATATATATATATATATATATAGATAAAGAGAGAGAGAGAGAGAGAGAGAGAGAGAGAGAATGTATAGATTGAGATAATCAGAACGGTAGAGGTCGCCGGAGAAGTAGAGGTCGCCGGAGAAGAAGGATAAGCTTCGAACCTTCGTGAATGAAGAAGATGATAATTGAACAAAGAAGAAGAAGGCAACGAAGAAGAAGCAGAAGAAGATGGGAATAGAACAACGAAGAAGAAGAACGTAAAATTGAAAATAAAGAAAGTAAAAAGTGAAGCTAACGGTAATATTGAAATAACGGTAGTATAAAACTGAAAAAGTAAATAGGTAACGGTAAAAATAGATGTAAAAGTTAAAAACATATGTATTTGTGTAAATATCCCAAATATAATTTATTCAAAAAATATTTTCAAATTTACATGTACATATTTGAATATCATAAATTGAATCCAATCCAACTTCAGTATTTTTGTTGCACGAAATACTTATGAAACATAACAGATATTTGTTGGCATGAATTATTAAATTTTAGAATTTGATGAATTTTTTAGGAGACTCAGCTAGAAAATATAAAAAATTCTCTTCTTCTCTTCTTCTTCTTTAGTTCCCTCCCACCTCTATTTTTCTTCTGGTACAAATTCTTTTCTTTTTAGTTTCATGAACAGTGCCATCCTGATGAATAGTAGAAGAAACAGGTTCTTTCCACAATTTCAATGTTCTTTCACAATTTCAATGGATTATAAATTTATAACTTATAAATTATAAATATTAAAATGTACTTATAAATTTAGTTTTTACATAAATTTTAGCAATAAAAACTTTTCAAATTGTCACGTGTCATTTGTAAACAAATTTTGATATTTTTAATTTATAAGTTATAATTTACCAAATATTAAATTTAATTTATAAGTACTTTTTTACTTATAATTCATTTATCACTTATTGAATCTAAATCGTAGGTAACGTTTTTAAAATATCCAAATCGGATCCTAAATCTATAACCTAGCCTGTGGCATTCCGTTTCAACTGGGCTGTATAAAGAGGCACACAACAATTTTAAATTGTATATCAAAGTAAAACAATAAAAATAATGTCTTAAATAAGCAAAACATAAAAGAATTTAGATTTTAAAACTATTATGTTTAATTAAACTTTTTCAACTTTTATTCAAAAAAAGTTAAATTTACTATTTTTTTATCAGAAATATTTTAAATTTCTATTTTATGTATTACAACTTTATTAAAGTACTCACGATTACATAATACTATCTACAAAAAGAATCAAAACAATATTTGTAAGATATTAATTATAGTCATATTTTTTGAAAATTTCCATACTCCGTGCGCGCGCTATATTACTGGTTCATTTTAAAAACATATATATAGGGTCTTGTTCTAATAGAAACTAACTTAAAATAAAAACTAGAAACTAAACCTAAATTAAATATTTCAAGATAATCAAATGACCAAATTAGGGTTACCCCAATACAAAAAACGTTTAAAATTATTGGCTCTATTCAACAAAAAATATAAAAAAATTAAAAAATTAAAAAAAGTTACTGTTCACGTGATGACGTGGCACGTGAACAGTAACTTTTTTTAATTTTTTTTAATTTTTTTAAATATTTTTGTTGAATAGAGCCAAGAATTTTATAAGTTTTTTGTGAAGGTGCCCCCCTAGCGGGGCCATTAAAATAAATGAAATATAATTTATTTAGTGTAGGTTTCTAGTTTTTATTCTAAGGTTGGTTTCTATTTGAACGCTAGCCTATATATATATATATATAGGGTCTTGCTCAAATGAGAACCCCTTATTATTGTGAGAACTGAGATCTAATCTCAGCCTTACAATTTTTAATCAACTTTAAATCACATCCACAGACAAAACACGCATACATACACCACACACACACACAACACACGCACAGCACACACAAACACATGCACCCATCCCCTCCTCCCCCCGCCACCACACCGACAGCCGCCCACCAATTCCGACCAGACCACCGCACTCAACGATTCCGGCCACCTCAATACACACACATAACACGCATACATACACTACCACACCCCAACCCCCACCCACCGCCGACCCAGCCCCACCACCATGTCGGAACAACCAGATCTAACTCAAAATTCACACAACTGAAACAACGAAAAATCAAAAACGAGGCAGTGATTTATATTGAATCGAAAACGGTGGCAATGATTTAAAACGAAGGCGGCGAAAATCCTTCGAATCCAGAAAGAGAAGAGTTTGTAGAGATGATATCACCGACGCCGGAGAAAGCGAAGCTGCTGTTTGTAGAAATAGTGTTGGTTGTAATTTGTGGTTGTAATTTATGGTGATTTTCAAGTTTCCGGTGGTGATTTTTGGTAGTGATCGGAGGTTTGTAATGTTAGGTCGAATACACAATATATATAATCAAGTACTGTATTAGTAAATAACAAGAACACACGTTTTAGTACTTAAAACTGTTTGGAATTAATAATTCCTCTCTCAGTGATGTAAAATATCACAGAGAGCTGCTTAGGTTACAATGTATGATATTCGTTCACGATGGATACCCTTCTAGGGTTAACCTAACTGTATTTATAAGATATACAGCTACGTACAATCGTTAATTGATTCTCCTAAAATTAAGCTATACAATTGATATCAATTACGATTGCTACACGTCTTCTAAGTCAACTCAATCTCTTTGACAACTATCCAATCTTCAAAGATATTGCTTCCATATTAATCATGAATTAATCTTCAAACTCTGTTGACTTGTAGACGCTTCCAGTAGACAGACTTTAACAAACTCTGATGCTCTCCTAGCTAACAGTGTTTGCGCTTCCTTGTGTTCAACTAGCAGTGTTTACGCTTTCTTATGTCAGCGTTTGCGCTTCCAGCTATCAGCGTATACTCAAACTCTACTACGACTACTTTTAATAACAAGTTAAACTCTTTTTACCTGTAACACTTAAACACTGACATTAAATAACATCAATTATATCTAACAATCTCCCCCAACTTGTTCATTAGAAAAATGTACAAGTTCACAGTAATTGATGATGTCAAAACAATCAAATAAAAACACAGTGTTTAACATATAATCAGAGTTTAATCTTGACTTAACAAAAACTATAGAAAATTCAAATTACTTACAAATTCTGTCTACCTAACCTCCTCAAGATCTGGAGTTGTTCTGAGATAGTCAATCAACAATCTTCTCTCAGCATTTTCAAGTTCAATCTGCATAGCTTCCTTGATCTCTCTTAATTCTGGATCATTCTCATCAGTTTGAAAGATAGCAGCTCTAAGATCATAGATTGTATTTCTCCTCATCTGATTACCCAGTCTAATGAATTTGACTTCCTCTGATTGAGAATTAAAATCAAGAACTGTAATCCCCAGATCAGTCTTTAACTTAGCAGTTCCTTTCTTCATCTATACAAGATTTCCATTCCAATCTCTATATTTAGGAACATACTCTGCAGAAGTCTTCGACCCTGTAAAGACTTTGGCTTTCAGCATATATTCCCTTATAGAATTAGCAATAAGCTCTGTTCGTCTATTTCTGACTCTGAATATATGCAGAACATACTGAAGTTCTTTTTTTTTTTGCTAATTAAAATTTTATATCACGAAGGAAACAACTTAAACAGACCTAGGGGCATACCACGCGGAATCAGCAAAAGCTAAAAAACAGTAAGTTACCCAACTGTCAACAAACAACATAAAAGCTAGTTATCCTAGCTTAACACAAGTTCATAACTGAAATTAAAAAACAAAGTAACTATGCCAAGGAGGCATCATAACTCCAAGCGCAAATCTCTGCATATCAGACCACTCCTTCTATAAGGACATATTGTAAGCATTACATGAACTGTAATTATGCATCTGGACAACTAAGTTGTCAGTGTCCTCGTCAATATCGCTGAAAACAACAGCAGGCGCCTGGAGGGCATCTGCATTCTCAAAACTCCCATGACTGCTCCTGATAGGCCGTCCAATATTGCAGGAACCATACCCAGCAGTGCACACATAACAACTACTAGCAATATCCAGGGCTGAGAACACAATCACCACACCACCGGACTCTAAACCGTTTCTACCATACCACTTAGCATGGCACATCACCTGGACTTTACAAAAACCAACAACCAGGTCCAGAACTATTAAGCCAATTTCAAACACCATCATATAAATCCCCATGAGCAAAGTGAGGCCAAATCCCACCAAACCTAGCCTCCTATCAATAACCTAGGAGCAGAAAAAACCATATGTTTCCTTCACAACAGGCATCACCAAGGTACCATGACTTAAACTATCACCAACAATCACTATGGACCCCGCAGAACACACCCATAGAGGGTCTTCAACCAATCCCTTCATCTCAAGGACATCATAACAAGCAAATAACCATGTTGCAATGCGCATTGCACACACTCTGTGAACATCCAGCTCTACACCTTGCTCCATCGCGCCCTCACCATTCAATGTCGAGTAATAACTACAATAACAACAATTAAAATAAGTGTAACCCCCTGGTTCACACCCAAGTATCCTAAGCATATGCCTCAACATCCTTTCTGTCCCTTCCAGAACACAACCGCTACTCCTTAAATACTCAAAGGCTTCTTCAATGTCCTTTTCATTCAGCTTGTGACCCACCTCCTCATCCATAACCAACTTCTTATTGACCTGACTATCATTACCAATAGTCACTTCTTGATCAATAATAATCTGGACAATATCCTTCCACTTCACTGATTTCTTCACAGGTTTGACAACCTCCACATTAAGTGTAGACTTCCTAAGGCAAGCCTTTCGGCAAACCACTAGATTCTCTCTAGGCCAGTCATTTTCACCCAAAATTGGAAAGTCAACTCCCTCATCCATCAAAGAGGAATTGACTCCCAAATCCACATTAGCACTAACAGAAAAGTCAGTTGCTTCCGATGAATCGGACATTTCATTATTGAAATCTTTAATTTCAACAACCAAATCGTTAAAAGTAACTTTCTTCTTGGAGTAGTAGATCTTACCTTTAAGCGGGCTACACGTCCTAGAAGCAAACCCAGTTGTGGGGGTGAAGGCCCTCTCCGCCACCTCCAGCCCATCTTTGAGACCAGAAGTACCAAACTCCGTCTCAAACTTCAATCACTTAGCCACCTTAAACAAGGGTTTAATCTTTTCCCTTCCAGGAGAGGAGCCACTCTGTGCACACACCCTGAGCACACCCTTCGGATTATCCTCCAAAGGATACACAGTCACAAGGTTCTCCGAAAAGGAGACCCTCTTCGGACTCCTAATCGGATTACCCACCGGATGGCAAACTTCAGATCCTCGCACACGGGGAGGAATCACGGTCACTAGGTTCTCCGAAAAGGAAACCTTCTTCATTAAACTAGCAATTATATAATAATTATATAAAGAAATATGGTGTTTGAGGTGAAAGATTAGAAGAGGAAGGTGAATTTGGGAAGGCTAAAGAGAAGATTTGATGAGGAAATGGTTTAGATTTAGGTTTGAATTTGGTGGCGGCTGGGTTTTTTTTAGAGAGAGGTTAGAGAGAAGTTAGAGCAAATACGACTCTCATTTCTTATTGGAGGTGATACATTTCTCCAGCCACTTGATGTACTGGTACATACTGAAGTTCTTCAAACAGCTTTAATTTGATTGCTTCTTCATTCACTCTATACACTGTTCCATCTGCCATAAAGTATAACAGAAAGTGAATATCTAAGCTCCTTTGATGAACTAGCTGAACTGATTCCAACTTGTCTAGATTTTCTTGAGTAATACCAGAACCAAGAGAGACAAGTGCAGAGGGATCTCTTGGACTGTTACTAACTCTCAAATCTCTTCTTGAACCTAAACCAGAAGTATTCCTGCCTGGTGGCTTTCCTGAACAAGCAACATTGTGTTGATAACCACCAGTCACTCCTGTTTGTTCTTGAACTGGAATCTCTGGTCTAGAAAACCCAGGTAAAAGTTTACTTTGAGTCTGTACAACTTGTGTGGCAACAGAAGTTGTAACTATCATTTTGCCCTTGCTCTCTTCACCCATCACCCCTTTTAGCTTTAATTTGGCATCAAGAGAAGACTTTCTTATCAACTTTCCTTCTTCTTCTTCTTCTTGAATACCAGATAAATTCTCTTTGATTACAATTCCTTTCATTGCAGGCTTTGAAACTTTGACAGTCTTCTTTCCTTTCTCGGACTTTAGTGCTTTTAAATGTTCTTTTTGCAATAGCTTTTCTTCAGCTTGTATGTCCTCAAGTGTAGCCTCAGCATTTTCCTCACGAAATATTTTAGCAGCCAACTCTTTATCTATTTGTGGATTGTCAGTGAATGACAAATCCTTTTGCTTTGAAGTAGAAGTACTCTGAATATTTGTATCTGCCACCAAATTTGGCTTTGACCTTGTAGACCTTCCATGTCCATGTCTAGGATTTGCACTTTTTAACCCCTTATCAGCATTTGCACCTTCTTCATCCAGATGATCCTTCTTTAACAGAGTTTGAGTTTGCTTACATTTAGTTTTAGCAATTCTCTCCCCCTTTTTGACATCATCATCATCTGGAATCAGAATAGAGGTGATTAACTCAAAAGAGTTTGCAATAGAATCAACCTTCTCAGTCAGCAAAAGCTGATTCTGTTCAACTTTGCTCAATCTGTCATTAAGATTCTCTTGAGCTTTGGAGAATTGTTGAAAAAGCTTAGAATTAGCTCTTTGAGATTTCTCCTCATGAGTAGCAACCTCTGTTCGAAGATCAATAATGGCCTTCTGATTATCATCAAATCTGTGATTCAAGGACTTGATCTGAATCACTGTTCCTTGCAGACAAGTTAAAATATCAGGATTTGAAATCTTTGAAGAATTTGCCTTGAGAAAGGTAGCTGCTCTGCCAGGAGGAAAAATACAATCTACCTTGTACCAATCTGCAGTTTGTTGGGTCAAATAATTATCATCAATCTCATTAACAGAAGGTTCAGCAAAGTCTGGTTTTTCTCCTGTTTTCTGACCATCAGTTTGAAATTGGTGTTTATGAGCTTCTATACTCCTTTCTTCAAAAGAATCACTGACAGAAACATCAGTAGGAGCAACTGAAGCAATGTCCTCATCTTGAGCAGCAATTGGTTCTTGAACAACCTGTTTTCCTTTATCATCTTGAATATGCTCTGAAGAATGAACTTTTTCTGGTTGATCAATCTCCTCACCATGATCAGAAACATGATGTGCATCAGAGTTTAATTCTGTGTGCGATGCAACCTCAGTGTCTTCCAGGACAACAGTAGGCCCATCTGTAACACCAGTATCAACAGAGTGTGTAACCTCCATGGGTATTGGAGTAGATGCTTCATTATCAAAAGAAAATGGAGTTTCATCAAACTCTTCCATTGTTGGCAATGCATCTCTAACATCTTCATTAGTTTGAACCTTAGCAAGTTCTGGTTCAGCAATCTTGAAACCTGATTCTTCTACAGTAGGTTCTATGATAACCTCTGTCTCACCAGTAGGAATATCATGAGAAAGTTTCTCTTGAGCCTCAACAACTGGCTCATCATCAGAATCAGTAAGAATCAGTCTTCTCCTCTTTGCTTGAGGCACTTCAATAATTTCTTCTTCTTCACTAGAACTTTCCTCAACTGATGGTGAAGAAGGCCTATTTGCTCTTTTAATGATTTTTCTGGAGTAAACAGCTCTAGGAGATGTCTGTTTATCCTTGGAATGTTTTGTGTTGAGAGCAGTATGCTTCTTCCTTTTTGGCTTAGATGTTGGTTGAGGCTGAGTAGTAGTGACAGGGTTTGTTGGCTCAGGGTTTATTGGTTCAGGTTGTGTTTGTGGTGATGTAGTAGGTACAGTGTTTGTTGGTGTTGGCTCAGGTGATGGTATAGGATGAGAGTGTATGGTTTCAGTGTGGTCAGTGGCTAAAGGTTCATGCATAGTTTGTGTTTCTGGTTGTTGTGTTTGGTGTGGTTCATGTTGTGGTGATTGGGAATCTTGTGGTTGGTTTAGAAAGTTCTGTAAGGCAAGTGGCAGAACAAAAGCAGGTAAAGCTTTACCAACATCTTTATTAGTCATATCAGAGAAAATTCTCTTATTGACTCTAAAAGGTTGAATCACATCAGCTGCATCAACTTCTAACCCAGGTACACATGCATTGAACAAAAGTTGACAAAATCTAGCAAAATAAACTGTAGTAGACTCTGACAACTTATCACCTAAGTTCATTAGCACATATCGACCAAAATCAAAATTACTGCCATAGAGTAGAGAATACCCAATTTGCAGACTATCCATTGGAATGGCATCCCAGTTGGTGACTTTCTTCTGGAATGTCCTGGTGATACAGTCAAAGAAAAAATTCCATTCCTTTCTAAGATTCGGCCTTCTCACACTGCCCAGCTTTGCAAGAGATTCCATGTACCCAATCTCTTTTAACATTTCTCTCAGATTCTGTTCAGAAACAATAGCATACGATGTGTGTGTGTCGAAGTCCAAGGTCTCTCGAACAGTTTGTGGAGTTATCACAAACTCTTGTTCATCATGAGTAAAGATGATAGTTGGAGTCCCATTCTCTCCTCCATCAATATACCTTGAGTTTTGCCAGAAATTTACTATCTGAGATGCAGATAGAACATCAGGTTCAACCAGTGCCTGTCCAATTTCAGAGTCACGAAGAAAATTTTGCATGAGGTGAAACGCTTCTGGAGCACGGTCGTTCTCAAGTAGAGCTGCAAAATTGTTAGGCATAAAACGAAGACCAAACAAAGTAAAAGGTTTTGTTGCCATTAGATCAAGAAATAATCAAGAAATGACAGTGAAAATGATGTGTATGAAAGGTGTTTGTAAAAATGTCAAAGTGAAAAACAAAGGAGGGCTGTGTGTTTGGTAAAGTGAATATGAGTGGATGAGAAGTGATTGAAAAAAAAATGATTTGAGTAGTAATTAAAAATTAAACGCAAACGTTTTTACATTGAAAACACGCAACTGTCCCTTGAATAGTGTGAAAGTGGGACACAATGATGAGTGAGTGGGACACGTGTCAAACATGCAGCAAATCACTTAATCACGCGCAGTAAAAGCAATTATTACTGCTGTCTTCCCGATTATCAAGACAATTTACCACAATTACACTCATTAACAGTTGTCAACCACTCTATTTACTCCAAAATTTTCAAATTATCTTAATGAAAATTTACCTTAGAGTACGGAACACAATCCATCAGTGTTTGTAAAATTTTCAAACCTTATCACTAAAACCCTTTCAAAAATTGTACAGTCGTGAATATATGTGTGTGTGTAGCAGAGGTTACCACATCAATTTTTATAGCATCTAATATTTCATAAAATCCAGAAATCAAATCAATAAACACTGAATGCACAAACTCTCATATTAAACACGGAGTATGTGATGAATGCTAAACTCTGTAGTTCCTTAAATACAGAAATCTGAATAACCCTACTCCCATTGATGTTCATGATTATCCAAGTAAGCACACAGTCATTATAGACTAAAAGATCAGGAGATAGACATCAAAGCATCATTCAGTGAGTTACATGTCAAGGATTTCCTCACAAACTCTCAAAGCACACAAGTGTTTAGGTGTAGTGTTTTCTCTCAAATTTAATCAGTAAAAGCAGATACTACCATAGGCTTGAATTTTCACCAAATCTACACTACTTTGATTACATATATGCACAAATCAAAAGGACTTTCTCAGGGTTTGAATTTAGTAAGATCAAACAGATGAAAAGAAATATTTTGAAAAAAAATAAATTTTGAACTGAACAATTTAACAGACCAAAATGTACAGTCACACTGTTAGTACATAATTGTACAAGATGATCAGTATATATATATATATATATATATATATATATTTTTATATATACTGAGAAAACTTTCCTTTTCTTGAAAAACACTCACCTGCTTGCATTTGATTTTCCAAAAGAATATAACTGCTCTTTATACGACAGAGTTAAAAAAAATGAGCAGTTAATAAGGCTCAAAGGGGTTTACTAAGAATGGTATTTATGAACAGTGTTTGAAGAAAAGATTGTAAATCCTAGTGCCTTTATCATTTTCATGCACACACATATCATGTAATCTCAAAATGATTTAATACAAGTTCTAGAGCAACATACTTACTGATGAACATCACACATCAATAAAATCTGATTGATATATAATGTATCAATCACTCATTTGGCTCAAAATCTCACAGGGTGCAGACATGTATTATTACTCACCAAACTGAACAATGACACATCTCAAGTTTTAAAATTTTCACAAGTACAAACAAGGAATCATCAAGAACTATGTATGTCTTAGGAATAGAGTGTTACTAATCAGAGTTTAGAGTTCATCAATATCAGAATTATTCATGAGAGGCAATACACTCAGTATTCATAGACTCAGTGTTTAGGACCAAATAAACTAAGAGATGCTCTAAATATGAAACAGTATCATGCTGTGTTAACTTACTGCACAATTTCTGATTAGATCACAGTGACTCAGAAAGAATCTTGATTTATTCACTGAGAATCATGCTACATACATATTTCTTCATTGGTGTTTTCATTTAGGCAAAAATCAATTCAGAAATCACAGAGTTTATCAAACGTATTAACAGTGTATGACAGACAAACATGCTGACAGAGTTTAACAGTGTGAGAACAGAAACATGTGAACAGAGTCTGCATAACAGAGTTTAAATAACAAGGTTCACATAGCACTTAACAGTTCACAGAAATATGAGCAACACATTTTATAAGAAAATTTTGAGGCTAACCAACATATTTAGTCAAAACCAAAGACCATCCCTAGTTCATTGACCAGCCTTGTAAATACTGCTTCACTCAAAGGCTTGGTGAAAACATCTGCAAGTTGTTGATCTGTAGGTACAAAGTGAAGCTCAATGTTGCCTTCCTCTACATGTTCTCTGATAAAGTGATACCTTATGCTGATGTGCTTGGTCATTGAGTGTTGTACTGGATTACCTGTCATTGCAATAGCACTTTGGTTATCACAGAAAATAGGTATTTTGCTATACCTCAATCCATAATCCAGCAATTGATTCTTCATCCATAGAATCTGTGCACAGCAGCTACCAGCAGCAATATACTCTGCTTCAGCTGTAGATGTTGATATTGATTTCTGTTTCTTGCTGTACCAAGAAACAAGTCTATCACCAAGAAATTGACAACTTCCACTGGTGCTTTTTCTGTCAATCTTACAGCCTGCAAAGTCTGCATCAGAGTAACCAAGTAGTTTAAAATCTGATTCTCTTGGGTACCACAGCCCTAAAGTTACAGTGCCCTTGAGATACTTGAAAATCCTCTTTACAGCTGTTAAATGTGGTTCCCTTGGATCTGCCTGAAACCTTGCACACAGACATGTTGCATACATGATATCAGGTCTACTTGCTGTTAGATAGAGAAGAGAGCCAATCATTCCTCTGTAACTTGTCATATCTACTGATGACCCTGTATCTCTGTCCAATTTTGTTGTAGTTGCCATGGGAGTTGTTGCAGATGAACAGTCAAGCATGCCAAATTTCTTGAGAAGATTTCTGGTATATTTTGCTTGATTGATAAAGATTCCATCATCTGTTTGCTTCACCTGTAAGCCTAGAAAGTAACTTAGCTCTCCCATCATACTCATTTGATATCTGGACCGCATGAGCTTGGCAAACTTCTTACAGAGTTTATCATTAGTAGATCCAAAAATGATATCATCAACATATATCTGAACTAAAAGCAAGTCACTTCCAGATTTGAAATAAAATAGAGTTTTATCAATTGTACCTCTGTTGAATCCATTTACTAAAAGAAACTGAGCCAGGGTTTCATACCATGCTCTTGGTGCCTGCTTAAGTCCATAAAGAGCCTTGTCTAGCCTGTAGACATGGTCAGGATATTTTTGATCTACAAAACCAGGTGGTTGTTCAACAAACACTTCTTCTTCAAGTTTTCCATTCAGAAAAGCACTTTTCACATCCATTTGAAAGATCTTGAATTTCTTGTGAGAAGCATAAGCAAGAAACATCCTAATTGCCTCCAATCTGGCAACTGGTGCAAAAGTCTCATCATAATCTATCCCCTCTTGCTGTGAATAGCCTTTTGCCACAAGTCTTGCTTTGTTTCTTGTAACAACCCCTTCACTATCAGTTTTGTTTCTAAAAACCCACTTAGTACCTACAATAGACCTGTTCTTTGGTCTTGGTACTAGTGTCCATACTTCATTTCTTTCAAATTCATTTGACTCTTCTTGCATTGCTGTTATCCAGTCAGCATCTTTGAGAGCTTCTTCAACTTTCTTTGGTTCATTTTGTGACAAGAATGCATGAAACAGACATTCATTTGTTGTTGCACTTCTTGTCCTTACTCTTGCATCTGGATCACCAATGATTAAATCAGGTGTGTGAGATTTGGTCCATTTTCTAGCTGAAGGCAATTGACTTCTTTCAAAGTTGGATCCTCCCCCTTGATCCATGTTCTCCTGATTTTCTTGATATCTTCCTTCATTCTCTAAGGCTCCCCCTGAATTTGACTGCTCAGTGTGTGAACTGTCAGATTTTGAACTTTCAGAGTTTGAGTTACCAGAGTTTGATTCAGAATTTTCAGCTGAGTCATTATCAGAATTTGAGTTATCACTTTGATAAGTTTCTTCATGCTCCCCCTCAACTGGTTCTTCTCTTGTTTCTGGCTGAAAGTTCTCTTCAGTATTTACCAGTAGAGGTTCAGAGTTTGTCAGATCAGACTCATCAGAGTTTAGTTCATCAGAGATTAAATCTTCATTTTCGAAGTGTAGTTGATCATGTTCATTTACATCTTCAAGTCCAGTCATTTTCTTGTCATCAAAAGACACATGAATAGATTCCATGATCACTCTAGTTCTCAGATTATAAACTCTGAATGCTTTAGTTGATAGTGGATAGCCAACAAAAATTCCTTCATCTGCCTTCAAATCAAATTTGGTCAACTGTTCAGGATGAATTTTCAGCACAAAGCATTTGCACCCAAAAATATGAAAATATTTCAGGTTTGGCTTCTTTTCTCTCACCATTTCATATGGTGTTTTTCCATGCTTATTTATCAGAGTGGCATTCTGAGTAAAACAAGCTGTTTGAACAGCTTCTGCCCAGAAATAGGTTGGTAATTTTGCTTCATCAAGCATAGTTCTGGCAGCTTCTATCAAAGTTCTGTTCTTCCTTTCAACTACACCATTTTGTTGTGGTATGCCAGGTGCAGAAAACTCTTGTTTAATTCCTTTGTTCTTGCAAAATTCTTCCATTGTTGAATTCCTGAATTCAGTTCCATTGTCACTTCTGATAATCTTCACTTGGTTCTTTGACCCTTTGTCCAGTTGCATTATATGTTCTGTCAGTGTTAGTGCAGTTTTATCCTTCTTTGCTAGAAAATACACCCATGTGTATCTGGTGTATTCATCAACAATGACTAGAGCATATTTCTTCTTTCCAAGAGACATAACATTCACTGGTCCAAAAAGATCAACATGTAGAAGATGATAAGGATCAACAATTGAAGACTCAGATTTTCTTTTGAAAGAGGCTTTTCTCTGTTTGGCCTTTTGACAAGAATCACACAGGCCTTCTGCATTCAACAAAGACTTTGGTAGTCCTCTTACAAGATCATTCTTTATTAGCTCATTGATGTTGTTCAGGTTCAAATGAGAGAGTTTCTTGTGCCACTTCCAACTCTCTTCACTGGGCATTATTGTTGACAGACACACTGCTTTGCCATCAGAGTTTGTTGACAATTTTATTTCATAGATGTTATTGTGTCTGTTTCCAACTAGAGCTACTTTCCCTGTAGATTTACTGATGACTTGACAATATTCAGGCTGAAAATCTACATGATATCCTCTGTCACAGATTTGACTCACAGAAAGCAGATCATGCTTGAGTCCTGGAACCAGAGCTACATTAGTGATGATGACACTTCCAAGATTAATATTGCCATATCCCAGAGTATGTCCTATGTTGCCATCTCCATAGGAAACTTTTGGGCCAGCCTTCTCCTCATACTCTGATAGCAGGGCTTTATTTCCAGTCATGTGTCCTGAACATCCACTGTCCACGACTAGGGTACTTACCCTGGTGCCCTGCAATCACAAACAATCACTGATTGTTAGTTTTAAGGATCCAGACTTGCTTGAATCCTTTTGCTTTATTGAATCTGTTAGTTTTTGCAGCGGATTTGTCATTATCAGAGTTTAAACTAACATTTTCATTCTTAGTACTTGCAGAATCAACTTTAACCCATTTCAAATTAGGTTTCAGTTCATAAAAATTATGATAAATAGCATGATAATTCTTGCAAGTATAAATTGAGTGCCAACTACTTCCACAATGTTTGCACAGAGATTGTGGTCTTGGTTTGACATTATCCTTTTTCACTCCAGATTTGGAGGGTAAAGAATTAATGTCTTTATTCTTCCTGCAAAAACTAGCAAGATGATTAGTGCTACCACAATTATGACAAGTTTTTCTAGGTGCAAATGTAGCAAGCATTGGCTTAATCCCTGATGTTATGCCTACCTTTCCATTTCTGTTTTTCCTAGGCATTCTCTGTTTGTTTACAGATTTTATTTCTTTAAGCTTATGCTTGAGTTGTTTATCTATCATTGAACCAATATTAACCTGTTTGACACAGGTTTTTGCTGGCTCACTTTCAACAGCTCCATGTTCAGTTTTAACAGTACCATGAACAAATGTTCCAAATTTCTTAGAAGAAAGAGGTGGTCTAATCTTGACTGTATTCTGAAACCTAAGCACATCATCCTCAGAATAACCTAGACCTACTGTGTCTGATTGAAAAACCTCTTGAGTGTCTTTTCCAGAATGTGTCCAAGTTTTAATAATGTGCTTTGCATCCTCCAATTCAGATTCTAGTTGCTTATACTTTCCTAGCAACTCCTGTTCTATAAACACATCATCATCTCTCTCTTTCTGAATTTTATTCATGTTTTCAAGTTGTTCCTCAACAAGTTTATTTCTTTCTTTAAGTTGAGTGCACTCAGACTTGATTCTCTCATTTTCTAAAGTCTGATCCCTATAACTGATATGTAATGCCTTAAGATAAATTCTCAATTCAGTTATATTATCAGTATTATAAGCATAGGTAGTTGGAGGTACCTTTAGTTCAGAATCATCATTCTGTGTAGAGGCCATGAGTGCATAGTTCACCTCCTCATCTGAATCTGAGGTGTCTGCCCAGTCTCTGCCTTTGGTGTATAGTGCCTTTTCAGTTTTACCCTTTTTGCACTCAGGAGCATAGTGACCCATCTCCTTACACTTGTAGCATTGAATCTCAGACTTATCTTTCTTGCCAGATTTGAAGTCCTTTCCCTCAGATTTTTTAAAATTTTTCTTGTCAGACTTTGAGTAATCCTTGGAGAATCTCTTTCCCTTCTTGAAGTTCTTGAAACCCATCTTCTTGAAGGTCTTTACCATCAATGCAGCCATTTGCATCATCTCTTCATCATCTTCAGAATCAGATGATTCATCTGTGTTTGAGTCAACATCAGTGTTTGATGACTCACTTTCTGAATGGATGACCAAGGCTTTTCCTTTTGCCTTCTTCCTTGATACTTCTTTCTTTGAAGATTTTTCTTCAACTTTCAGAGCAACAGACTTTGACTTCCTGCTTGATCTTCTATTTCTCTTCTCCATTTCCAATTCATGAGTCTTGAGCAGTCCATAGATTTCATCAATCTCAGTAATATCAAGATCATAGTTATCTCTTATAGTGGTTGTCTTCACATCCCACTTTTCAGGTAGAGAGAGAAGAAACTTGAGATTTGAGTCTTCTAAATCATACTCTTTGTTAACCAATGACAGATCATTGAGCAGTTTACAGAATCTGTAAAATGTTTCTGTCATGGTTTCTTCAGGCTTTGCTTCGAAATGCTCATACTCCTGTGTGAGTATGTTCCTTCTATTTTTCTTGATTGCAGCAGTTCCTTGACATCTAACCTCAAGTGCATCCCAAATTTCCTTTGCAGTTGTGCAGTTAATCACTTTGTTAGACATAACATTGTCTAGAGCACTGTGAAGTAAATGCCTTACTTTTGCATCCTTAGCAATAGATGAAAGATCCTCAGCAGTTAGATCTTTCTTTTCCTTAGGAACCACCTTCGATTCCTCACCAGCAGCAGCAGCAGTTAACTTTGTAGGTTTATGAGGACCTTCATAAATTCTATCAAGATATTCTGGATCTGTGGCTTCCAGAAACATGGTCATCTTTACCTTCCAGATTGCATATTCTGATGGCTTGAGTATTGGAACCCTAATCGTTTCATACCTACTAACATTAGTAGGTGCTTTCTCAGAACCTGATGGAGGAGGAATCTCTGCCATTGATTATTATTGTGTTTTGGATCTTTAACTGTAATAAAGTAACAGATTGGCTCTGATACCACTTGTTAGGTCGAATACATAATATATATAATCAAGTATTGTATTAGTAAATAACAAGAACACACGTTTTAGTACTTAAAACTGTTTGGAATTAATAATTCCTCTCTCAGTGATGTAAAATATCACAGAGAGCTGCTTAGGTTACAATGAATGATATTCGTTCACGATGGATACCCTTCTAGGGTTAACCTAACTGTATTTATAAGATATACAGCTACGTACAATCGTTAATTGATTCTCCTAAAATTAAGCTATACAATTGATATCAATTACGATTGCTACACGTCTTCTAAGTCAACTCAATCTCTTTGACACCTATCCAATCTTCAAAGATATTACTTCCATATTAATCTTGAATTAATCTTCAAACTCTGTTGACTTGTAGACGCTTCCAGTAGACAGAGTTTAACAAACTCTGATGTTCTCCTAGCTAACAGTGTTTGCGCTTCCTTGTGTTCAACTAGCAGTGTTTACGCTTTCTTCTGTCAGCGTTTGTGCTTCCAGCTATCAGCGTATACTCAAACTCTGCTACGACTGCTTTCAATAACAAGTTAAACTCTTTTTACCTGTAACACTTAAACACTGACATTAAATAACATCAATTATATCTAACATGTAATTTATGGTTGTAATTTGTGGTGATTTTCAGGTTTCCGATGGTGATTTTTTTTTGTGGCCGGAAGTGATGGCGGAGATGAGGTGGTTTGTAAAGGTTTTAGTTATGGTGATTTTTTTTATGCAGGTGGTGATTTTTGGTGGTGGCGACGGCAGTGTGGTGGCCGGAGGTGGTGGAGTGCGGTGCTTTTCTGATTAAAAGTGGTGATTTTTGTTGATGGTGGCGGCGGCGCGGTGGCCGGAGGTGGCGGCAATGTGGTGATTTTCTGTTTACCGGTGGTGATTTTCTGTGTTGACCGGAATTGTCGCCGGAGACGGTGATCGGAAATGGTGACCGGAGTAGGAAAGAAATGATTGTAGAAGATGATGTTGAATTAAATGAATAATAAAAAATAAAAATTTAAATATTAATTGTGGGGCTAGGATTTAATTTAGATATAAAATTGTATGGCTATGATTAGATCTCATATCTCACCATAAGTGGGGGTTCTCATTTGAGCAAGACCCTATATATATATATATAGGCCTTTGCTCCATATAGAACACTTTTATATAACAAACAACAAAGAACACCTTAGATCTATTAGATCCTTTGGCCCCGCCAGGGGCACCCAATACAAAAAGTTGTTATTTTTTTACCCTCTATCAAGCCAGCAAAAAAAATAAAAAAAAATTACTGTTCAGGATGACATCACTGATGACGTCATCGTCATGAACAGTAACTTTTTTTTTTGAGATGATGGATGGATAGAGGGTAAAAAAAATAAGAACTTTTTGTATTCGGTGGCCCCGCCAGGGGCAATGGATCTATTAGATATGAGGTGTTCTTTATTGTTTGTTATATAAGGTGTTTGCTTTGGAGTCCAACCCTATATATATATATATATATATATATACTTCTTGAAATATCATCAACATCAATTATGTTTCCATTCTAATCAATTGTGAAAAATTGACACATCCTTACGTGATGGAAGCGGTGATCAACACCGGTCGACAGTTGAGGGGAGACGTGGTAAGCTATCCCGTTTGTGAATGTAATGCACATTGAAAGGCGAATTTGGGTTAGTTATATGACGTGATGATACCAGAAACAGCCTCGTAAACGGATGCGATGCTTGTTAGGGTTATTGACATTGGACACAAGTGTAATATTAGAAGCAGTCAAAGGGTTGCATCAATGTTATACAGCAGCAGATAACGGAAGGAAAATAGTGTTATAACGGATCCTACGTGGAATAAATGTTTCACGGAACCCCATGTTGCAGTACTAAATAAATAATAGACGGCTCTGTGATAATGAAATAATATAATCCTATAAGCATCGTGCAAACTTGAATTTTCTTTTGTTATATAAGAAACCAAGAGGTGGGCAAAATGCAAAAGCCATCTACAACTCTACAAGACGAGGCATCAACTATTTAACATAATATAAGTGGTACATAACAAATTTCTCATGCACATTCTGAAGCTTGCAACAATTTGGGACATAATGAGTTGGATTTCGAAACCAAAACATGTTAATGCATTTGCTACAATACTAGAGAATGTATGTTAGAACTACACACTCAAAAGGATTTTTGAGTCCATAATATCTCTTGCATTTCATGGATCGAAAACCATCACATGCTTTATATACATATCTAAAAATCACATTCAACTATATAAGTTAGTAACATGCTTTACATCTATACCTATACATTTATTAGTAGTTGAAATCTTTTTGAGTGGAACGCATGGTAGTATCAAATGTTGGTAATTGACTATATATTAATTATATAAAATCATGTTCAGTATTAAGAACGAATATTTCTATTTTAACAGAAATATTAAAAATTGGTAGGTATAGTTGTCAGGATACATGTATGCACTTAATTGCAGGTTTATTCTTTTTATCGATGACAGCCTGTGGGTGGGGGAAAAACGGTAGGATATACAAGTAGGTTCTCAGGTGATGAATAGTATACTTTTCTAAGGGCCACTTCTGTAACACCCCTTCCCAAAATGGAAGTAAATATTACTTATAATCCATAAACTTGCAAACAAAGCACTAAAAATCGTCTCTAAATAAAAGATTAAACAGTGTAAAATCTCCTAAAAACCAAAGCTTGTAAATAAATAATCATCAAGTCTAAATGATTCTAGAAGTCCATAAATCCTAAGCAACGAAATAATGGGTAGCTCTCCATCACACAGTCCCAGATCCCCCTAAGCACCTGCCAGAAAAAGAATACGACATGAGCCAAACGCCCAGTACGGATTTGGAATACAATTTATAAAACATAAAAATAGATAAGTATATTTGACAGTTATAATAAAATATTTATTTTAAAATACGCATGGCTGAAGCAACGAGGGGTTAAGATATTTCATACCTGATATGGGCTAAAAGTAAGCCCTAAAGACACATTTAATGTGGCATTAATTAGACCTAGAACGGTCCAGACGTGGGGCCCACCAGATGGGCCCAAACCCTATTTATAATATTAATTTCGTAATTAATATTAAGGGTAATTACCAGCTCGGCAATAAGAGTCAAACAAGGATATTACTCTTTCCTGACTTAGTCTCCAAGATACATATTCTAACATGGAAACTGGTTCCTACATACTAGGATCTGGAACCTTCTTCTAGGCGGTGACTTGCCCACCAAGTCACCTAGCCCTACTACGATTCTAAGGCTTCTCAGCCTATATAAAGGGTCTGACCCCTCATTCTCAGAACTACGTCTTGGCTTGATTCTCAGTAACGAGATACGTAGGCACTCTGTGAGGACCGATTAGTCCCGAACACGGAAACAACCATTAAAGCTCGAAGCTCACCAACCCTAGCATTAAATACAAATCGTAACCTAGTTTTTATTCCACAACATTTGGCGCCGTCTGTGGGAAAAAGACATCAACCATGGTAACTACACGAAGAACAACACCAACAACTACCGATCCTATTCCACTCAGCTCTGCTCCACCAGCAACAGATCCGGTGCCCCCAATGACCGGAATGATCGTTCCGCTTCAAGTTTCTCAACCCCTAGGGATGACCTCCCATGTTGAGAGTACGTTACCTCCGATCGTCCACACAAATCCAGGGACTAATCCCTTTCAGATGGTGGTTTCTCCCTTGATTGTAGATCCCAACAACCCTCCACAAGGGGTCCGGATCCACACTACGGATCTCCCTGTGAATACCAACCCGATGTATGGGCTGCCTAACTACCCTCCTACTCAAGGAGCTGGATCAAGTGGTCATGCCCTGCATATCCGAGATCGAGATTATCGTGATTTTTCTGGTCCTTATACGGATGATTCATCCTCTGACGATGATTACGATCGTGATGAAGCTCCAAGGAGGCGACGTGCAAGTAAAGAACCTCGAAGAAGAACTCGAACTACTCACGATGAACTCCCTTCGACAACTGCTGAGAGGATTAAGGCTTATGAAGCCGAGATCTTAAGATTAAAGGAAGATATGGCAAGAGAACAAGCCAGGTCAAATCAGACTCAACCTCCTCCAATATCAGGACCGATTCCCTTTATAGACATGGAGAGGCCTTCAAGAAGGCAAAGAAGGGCTGATGCCCCAACTGGAAAAACAAAGAGGGTGGAAACCCCCAAGAGCAACCCCAAGGATCTGATGCCACTTGGGGATCCTGATGATCCCACACCCCCGTTTACTGAGGAGGTGATAAATGCTCGTATCTCAAAGAAGTTTAAGATGCCGACAATTAAAGCTTATGATGGAACGGGTGATCCCGCAAACCACGTTAGGACATTCTCAAACGCACTACTGTTGCAGCCTACAAGCGACGCTTTGAAGTGCAGGGCATTCCCTTAAACTCTGTCGGGTATGGCTCAAAGATGGTATAGCCGGCTGCCTGCAAACTCAATTGGTTCCTTTAAGGAGTTGAGTGCTACTTTCGTTAGTCAGTTTATCAGCGGAAGAGTTCATGAGAAAAGTTCTGCATCCCTTATGTATGTGGTACAAGGGAAGAACGAAAATCTGAGAGACTATCTTAAGAGGTTCACCAAGGAGACTTTGAACATCACTGATCAAGGTGGCAATGGTAGCCCTGGAGCATGGCACCACCGACCTATACTTTAAAAGGTCATTGGCGAAGCATCCTCCCGAGAATATGGCTGAGCTCCAGCGAAGGGCTGACAAGTATATCAAGGCTGAGGATAGTATAAAGAAGGAGGCCGCAGTAGGCAATGGCCGAGGTAATAATGATACAAATAAGAGAAAGCAAGATCAGGAGTATGATGCTAGGGACAAGTATCCCCGTACTAGGAAAGACTCCGACTCACCACCAAAGAAGAATTTTGGACCGAGATTTTCTGATTATGCAAGGTTAAATGCTCCTAGGAGTCAAATCTTGTTGGAGATAGAGAAGGATAAAGACTTTCGATGGCCGAAGCCACTAAAGGGTGACCCCTCAAAGAGAGACAAGGGCCAATACTGCAGGCTCCACCGAGATGTGGGGCATGATACAGATGATTGTAGGCAATTGAAGGATGAGATCGAGTTCTTAATCCGTAAAGGAAAATTGAACAAATTCACTAAGGGTGAGGATCGTGGAACCCAAAGGAGGGATTACGAAAGGAGAGACAATGACAGAAGGGATAACGATCGTGATCGTAACCCACAGCCCCGAGGGCCAGTTATCAACATGATTTGGGGAGGCCCAACAGCGGCCGGTACAACTCGAAACTCTCGAAAAGCGTATGCCAGAGAGGTGATGCACATCGTGGGAGAGGCCCCGAAACGTGCTAGGACTGAAACAGTGATCGGTTTTGATGACTCTGATCTTGAAGGGGTTAAGTTTCCCCATGACGACCCGTTGGTCATAACCCCTGTGATTGGGAACTCGGAAGTGAAACGAGTCTTGATAGACAATGGAGCTTCTGTCGATATTTTATTTCATGATGCTTTTGTAAAGATGGGATACATTGATTCTCAATTGACCCTGACCAACATGCCCATCTACGGATTCAATGGAGTTGAGTCCAAGGTCGAGGGTACTATTCAGTTGCCCATGACCATTGGACAAGAACCTAAGGAAGCTACTCAGATGTTGAATTTTCTGGTAATCAAGGCAGCCTCGACCTATAATGCAATCTTGGGAAGGACTGGACTTCATGCGTTTAAAGCTGTTGCCTCCACTTACCACATGAAGATTAAGTTTCCAACCCGAAATGGGGTCGGAGAACAAAAAGGTGATCAGAAGATGGCAAGAAGTTGCTATGTATCTGCATTGAGAGCTGATGGATTCGGGGGGCAGGTACTCCCAATTGAAGACATGGATGTCCGTGGTGATGATGAACATCGAGGAAAGCCAGCAGAGGATCTGATCCCTATTCCTCTAGAGCTGGGCGACCCAGAGAAAGTTACTTATATAGGAGCTTCACTAAGGGAACCCTTAAAGGGCAAATTGACGGCCTTCTTGCAAGAAAACGGTGATGTGTTTGCTTGAACTGCAACTGACATGCCAGGGATTGATCCCCAACTCATAACTCACAAGTTGAATGTTGATCCTGGGCGGAAGACGATAAAGCAGAAGAAGAGAAATTTTGCTCCTGAAAGGCAGGAGGCCATTAAACAAGAAGTTGACAAGCTCTTAGAGGTTGGGTTTATTGAAGAGATTCAGTTCCCCGAATGGTTAGCAAACCCTGTGATGGTCAAAAAAGCAAATGGGAAATGGAGGATGTGTATAGACTTCACTGATCTGAATGATGCATGTCCAAAAGATTGTTTTCCTCTGCCTAGGATTGATATGTTGATAGATGCTACAGCTGGACATGAGATGTTGAGCTTCATGGATGGTTTCAGCGGCTACAATCAGATTAAGATGCACAAGGAGGACATCCCTAAGGTATCTTTCATAACTGACTTTGGTGTTTTCTGCTATCTTGTTATGGCTTTTGGTCTAAAGAATGCAGGAGCTACTTACCAACGATTGGTGAATAAGATATTCGCCCATCTGATTGGAAAAACCATGGAGGTCTATGCTGATGACATGTTAGTCAAAAGCCTATTCAAGGCTGACCATATCAAGCACCTCAGAGAGGCATTCGAAGTGCTGAGGCACCACAAGATGATGTTGAATCCAGCCAAGTGTGCTTTTGGCGTTGGATCTGGGAAGTTTTTGGGATTGATGGTTTCCAAGAGAGGCATAGAAGCCAACCCGGACAAGATCAAGGCAATTCTGGATATGGAACCACCTCGTTCTGTGAGGGATGTACAGAAGCTAACTGGCCGAGTTGCGGCCCTAGGGAGATTCATCTCCAAGTCTGGTGACAAGTGTTTGCCATTCTTTCAGGCATTGAAGAAAGTGAAAAATTTTGAATGGACTGATAAAAGCCAAGAGGCCTTTGAACAATTGAAAAAGTACATGGCTGAAGCCCCGCTGTTGGCCAAGCCAAGTCCCGGAGAGACTCTTTATCTGTACCTAGCAGTATCTGAACAAGTATTGAGTGCCGTCCTCATTAAAGAGGAGAACAAGGTTCAGAGACCTATCTACTATGTGAGCAAGGTTTTGCATGAAGTTGAGTTAAATTACTCAACCATAGAGAAGTTTGCATTGGCTTTGGTAACGGCCTCAAGGAAGCTACGACCATATTTCCAGTCGCACTTGAAGTCCTGATGGACCAGCAGTTAAGGAACATATTGCATAGCCCAAAGGCCAGTGGAAGGCTGATCAAATGGGCAATTGAGCTCGGAGAATTTGACATAACGTACAAGCCTCGGACAGCCATTAAGGCTCAGGCATTGGCTGACTTCCTGGTTGAATGTACCATTAGCAACCAAGAAGTCGGGGGGCAGGAGATAGTACCCAACCAAGAATGTGAGAATAAAGATGAAGAACTTGTACCTGATCTGAAGGAGTATTGGGTGCTCTATTTTGATGGAGCATAAAAAACAAAATCCAGTGGTGCAGGTTTAGTTTTGCAAAGCCCCGATGGGTTCACAGTCGAATATGCTCTGAAGTTGGACTTTCCGACAACCAACAATGAAGCTGAGTATGAAGCCTTGATAGCCGGTTTAGGCTTGGCCAGAATCATGAGGGTCAAGAATCTCAAAGTCTGTGGGGATTCAAGATTGGTAGTCTCGCAAGTGAACGGTGAATTTGAGGCCAAGGATGAAACTATGGCAAAATATCTACGAGTTGTGAAAGCTGTCATGACTCAGTTTGATGAGTGCTATGTAGAACACATTTCAAGAGAAGAGAACGTTAAGGCCGATGCCCTCTCCAAGTTCGCTTCTTCTGAGATAGAAAATTATGCAGGGAGTGTTTACTTTCAGGTCTTGAAGGCCCCGACTGTCAACTCTAAGTTGGTAGCACCAATTGATGTAGGAAGCTGTTGGATAGATCCTATCAAAGCTCACCTTGAAACAGGTTGGCTCCCTGACAATGCCTTGGAGGCACGAAAACTGTCAGTAAGAGCATTGAGATATGCCTTGATTGAAGGCATCCTATACAAGAGATCGTTTGTCATCCCCTATTTGAAGTGCTTGAGGCCCCAAGAGGCAAGAGAAGCCTTGGAGGAAGTTCATGAAGGGATATGTGGGCAGCACTTGGGGGGCAGGGCCCTGGCTCACAAAATAGCTCGTCTGGGATTCTATTGGCCAGAGATGCTGGCCGATGCACAAAATTATGTCAAGAGGTGTGATAGGTGCCAGAAGCACGCTCCAATTGTAAGGCAGCCGCCTGAGATGTTAACATCAGTCAATTCTCCCATCCCGTTTGCAATGTGGGGGATGGATATATTAGGTCCTTTCCCTATGGCTTCAGCATAGAGGAAGTTTCTGATAGTCGCCATTAACTACTTCACCAAGTGGATTGAGGCTAAGCCTCTAGCCAAGATAACCACCAAGCAAGTTGCTAAGTTCTTTTGGGAGAACATAATTTGTAGGTATGGAATCCCGCGAATCCTTGTGACGGATAATGGGACGCAGTTTAACAATGAGGAGTTCAAGAAGTACTGTGAGGAAAACGCTATTGATCTTCGATTTACTTCAGTAGCACACCCGCAAGCTAATGGACAGGCCGAGGTAGCCAATCGAATCATCCTTGATGGATTAAAGAAAAGGGTCGAACGCTCAAGGAATACCTGGGTGGATGAGTTGCTGCCTATACTCTGGGCTTATCGCACAACTACTAAGGTGACCACCGGAGCAACCCCGTTTCTGCTAGCTTATGGAGCTGAGGCAGTTGTGCCACTGGAGATCATGCATGCATCACCTCGAGTTGAGGCATTTGAACCTGAGACTAATGAAGAAGGCATGAGGCTCGCCCTAGACCTGATTGATGAAGTCAGGGACGAGGCAAACGCTAGAAATGCGGAGCATCAAAAGAAAGCATCATTTTATTACAACCACAGGGTTAAGGAAAGGTTCTTTTAGCAAGGTGATTTAGTTCTAAGGAAGATTGAGGCTTCTGGAGTTGGCCAGAAAGGGCCACAATTCGAGTTAAGATACAACACAGCAAATACATAAATAAAACGCCCCGAAGGGCCACAATTCGAGTTAAGATACAACACAGCAAGATAAAGTTTAAGTCCCGAAGGACGCTGAATAAAAGCTGATAAAGTAAAGCCACAAGCGGCTAATTAGGCCATGCAAGGCCAGAACCCAACTCCAGCTACTCCTCTGCAGACTCCTCTTCGCCGCTCTCCTCTTCCCCACTCTCCTTGATATATATTTTGTATGTAGATCAGATTTGCAGCGGAAAATTTAACTTTAGCTTGCTTCTATAAAGAATTTAATCACCAAGAAACAAAACTAAAGGATCGATTTGTTTAGATTGCTTAAAGAATTTAATCACCCACAAACTAAACGAAATCTGGATAAGAAAGTATAAAGGAATTAACCACCAACTTTCAAAGGTTTTGCAAGTATTAAAACTCACGATTTATTATCATCCAATTCTGGTCTCAAAAGATTACAATATAGGGGTATATATAGGCTAGGCAAATAACCTAAGCCCATTAGGAATCCCAATCAGATTTAAAATCAGCTAGTTAGCTAATATTTGAGTCCAACTTGAAAACCAATCAAAAACCCAATCCATATAGGAAATTACATAAAAACCAAATCCAACTAGAAAATAAAAATCCTATGTGCTTAAAACAAGAAAAACCCTTTCAAGTGAAAGGTAAAAACTTGAAAGCCAAAAATCTACTTAATAAATATATAATAATTAGCCCAATCCAACAAATCAGCCCATGTTGGTAATTAAGCTAACTATTGGCCTTGTAATATTGCCCAACCAATGTCCATGCATAGGATCGAGTGAAAAGAAGTCCAAAGTCACATTTTTCTCCATGAGAACGAGAACATCAGCCCCCGCATCACTCCTCATCCGAGTCTTCACCGGAACCATCATCAGGCTCGGTCACCGCCATTGGCTGAACTGTAGCAACTTCAGTTTCTTCTTCTTCAGAGGAGGAACTAGAAGAAGAACTCCCCTCGTTTCGGATCAATCTCTTACCAGGGATTGGTTGTCGAACCACTCCAACTTTCCTTGCCGGCGGGGGTTTCTTTCCACGAGAACCAGAAGAGGATGAGTCATGGCTAGCAACTGGGACAGCTCCCTTAGAGTTGGATCCGGAACGTCGATGACTGCCCTTGGAGCCAGATCCTGATGTCTGAGGAACAATTTTAGTTCCCGAACCAGAAGCTAGGTCAGTCGGATTGACAACAGAAGAATGTCTATGGCTCACAGCGTTGATAGCCTTATCCCAACCAACAGACATGTTGTAAGGGCGCACTTCATCGTCATGCTCATCTATGAATTTCAGAAATTCTTCAGAATTATGGTAGGCCTTAATCACTTTGTTGGCATCGTCCATCCTCTTTCGAGCTACAGAAGCGAGTTGCTTTCGGGAGGATAAAGCATTCGCTTTGGCATGGGCCACCTGAGAATGTAGGTCATCAATATCTTCCCTGAACCTTGCTGAATCATTTTTCAAGGATATATTCTCATCCCTGAAAGCCAAACCTTGGGTGGAAACTGCCTGAAAATAGGCATTAGCCTGCAACGAAAAGATGACAAGGCATAAGAAAGTTGTAAAGCCTAAATCACACTGAACTTACTAAAAGGGGTGTCATGCCTGATATAAGGCATGAGCGCCCAAAAGCTGATTTTCGTTCATTTTGTCCCCGGCATGCAAAGTCACTTTATCGGGAGGAGTAATCGAAAGCTTGGACCAGTCTAGAGCTAGGTCAGGGCTTCCACAAACCGAGTCTTGTTCACATATGCCCCACGACGGTATAAAAGGGGTCCTGATAACCCCATCAGCATTACGGGATCTTTTCCCACCTTGGGAGCAGCGCTCCAAGAAATTATGGATATGAGGGTTAGTGGGATTCAGTAACTCCGTAGCTTTCTTCTTCATCCTCTTGGTCACGGTCGGCTGGTTCTGAGGACGACTATCAATCTCCTCGGCGGCTGAAATACAAAGAGAAAAACATCGGGATAAGAACAAACAGAGTTCATAATAAGTTCAAGTAAGAAAGTTACCCTCAATGGAAAGAAAGCTAAGGCCAGACTCAATAAGGTTCTTTTCATTCAGAAAAGTTTTATAGTGTGTACAGCGGTCATCGGCAAGAAGCTTATCTCGATCCACTAATTCTGAGTCATCAAGGTCACACACGAATTGTTTACTATCTTCTACGTATCCGAATCTCTTCACAAATAAATTGCCCCAGTCACCACCTTTCCATTCAAGAACTACAAACTCCCTTTCCCAGAAATGATGAGAATCTGGAAATGAGAAGGGATTCACCATGTGTGGGATTTTAGCTCGGTGCTTAAGGCTAACCCATCCTTTCTTGTGATCAGAAGAGTTAGTGGCCCCAAAGATGCTTCTAAACATTGTAGTGGTCGGTAGAATCCCCAATTGATGACATCTTATCAAAAAAATAGAGATATACCTCCAAGCGTTGGGATACAACTGACAAGGATGCATCTGATACTCCGCCAGTAATCTAATGATGAAGTTATCAACCGGGAATCTGAGCCCAGCATCCAGGGCACCCCAGTGAACACAAATCCTCTCAGGATGCCAGTTGCAGGTCCTGTCTGATGGGTTGGGAAGACGAACTTTGATATCACTTGGAAAATGATATGTGTCCCTTATCTCCTGGACATCTTTTTCCTTTAACATACTAGGACTGTTAAAAGCATCTAAGCTAGCATAGTTTGGGAAGGTGTCCCTCATGATGTTTAGTAGATCTAATAAGGATTCAAATCTATGTTCAACATATGAAAGAGGTTTGATTTCTTCTTTACCTTTAGCTGTTCTCATCCTACTCCTCTTCACCATAGCTTCCATCATGGAGACAGGGGGAGCAATTGGACGATCACCTTCCGACATCTTGATCTTGAAGCAGAAACTTGATCTCGAAGCTGGAACTTGATCTTGCAACTTGAAAGCTAGAGAGCTTAAGAATTTGAGAGCTCTGAAATGAAGAAATGAATTGAAATGAAGGCTACTTCTCCTCTTTTATAGAAAATGCATGACCTACTACATCAGGTTGAATCTCAGCTTGGTTCGCGTTTGCAGGTCGTCTATCGTTTATAGAGGAAAAAAGGACAAAAATAATCGTTGTGATTCATATATGCCAGAAGAGAAATAGCAGATATAATCGCTGGAGCTGCAAAACAAATGACTTCTGAAAAGCTAAGTACGCTTAAGGAATTAATTAAGGAGATCAACCATAATCACAAGGTTAGCAGTGCTAATCATAAGCTAAGGAGGAGTATCGTCAGAAATCACGAAGGACCAAACTGACGACTAAAGATCAAGATCAAGGTTCTTGATCCTTAGGATCACGGATGGTTTTGAATCCTGGATCCATGACGACTTGAGATCAAGATCAAAATTCTTGATCCTTAAGATAATGAAGTCATGAATGACCAAGATAGTAACTTGAGATCAAGATCAAGGTCCTTGATCCTCAAGACCACGGAGGGTTTTCACGTCCGGATTGCTTAGCTAACCGAGAGGCAATCGACCACGGCCGACCACCTCCCGGAGGACCACCTCCCGGCCGACCACCTTGGTTTCGGGCCCTCCAGCCGACCACCTCCCGGAGGACCACCTCCCGGCCGACCACCTCAGTTTCGGGCCCTCCGGCCGACCACCTCCCGGAGGACCACCTCCCGGCCGACCACCTTGGTTTCGGGCCCTCCGGCCGACCACCTCCCGGCCGATCACCTTGGATTTAAGCCCTCTGACCGACCACGAGCTGGCCCTAGATCCGGCCGATCACGGGTCAGTTCGTGGTCCTGAATCCCGACTTTTTCAGCGGACCTCGGATAGTTTTCAGACCTAAATCTCGACTTTTTCAACGAATCTCGTATGATTTTCAGTGCTAAAAAGAAGTCGAGATTAGCACAATTTAGTGCCGATTAGCACCATGTAGTGCTGTTTAAGCACCGATTAGTGCATGTTAGCACAGATTAGTGCCGATTAGCACCACGTAGTGCTGTTTAAGCACATATTAGTGCCGATTAGCACCATGTAGTGCTGTTTAAGCACCGATTAGTGCATGTTAGCACAGATTAGTGCTGATTAGCACCACGTAGTGCTGTTTAAGCACAGATTAGTGCCGATTAGCACCATGTAGTGCTGTTTAAGCACCAATTAGTGCATGTTAGCACAGATTAGTGCCGATTAGCACCACGTAGTGCTGTTTAAGCACAGATTAGTGCCGATTAGCACCATGTAGTGCTGTTTAAGCACCGATTAGTGCATGTTAGCACATATTAGTGCCGATTAGCACCACGTAGTGCTGTTTAAGCATAGATTAGTGCCGATTAGCACAAATTAGTGCTGATAAGCACATATTAGTGCCGATAAGCACAGATTAGCACCGATTAGTGCTGTTAGTGCCGTCTTATGCCATTTAACATCGTTTAACACTGTTTAAACGTTGTTTAAGGCTGATTAGCGCTGTGAAGTGCCGTTTAACACTGATTAGTGTCGTTCAACATCGTCGTAAATGCGTTGGTCGCTCCACGCTTTACATTAAGATGATATTGTTGAAAATACTCACGTAAGAGCAATGAACCCTGACCCAAGTCTCGAATAAGGCCGTTATAACTTCAAGGAAAACCTGATTAGTTTTCCTAGAAGTTGGGGGGCAAATGGTATGGGCTAAAAGTAAGCCCTAAAGACACATATAATGTGGCATTAATTAGACCTAGAACGGTCCAGACGTGGGGCCCACTAGATGGGCCCAAACCCTATTTATAATATTAATTTCGTAATTAATATTAAGGGTAATTACCAGCTCGGCAATAAGAGACAAACAAGGATATTACTCTTGCCTGACTTAGTCTCCAAGATACATATTCTAACATGGAAACTGGTTCCTACATACTAGGATCTGGAACCTTCTTCTAGGCGGTGACTTGCCCACCAGGTCACCTAGCCCTACTACGATTCTAAGGCTTCTCAGCCTATATAAAGGGTCTGACCCCTCATTCTCAGAACTACGTCTTGGCTTGATTCTCAATAACGAGATACGTAGGCACTCTGTGAGGACCGATTAGTCCCGAACACGGAAACAGCCATTAAAGCTCGAAGCTCACCAACCCTAGCATTAAATACAAATCGTAACCTAGTTTTTATTCCACAACAATACCGAGATCAGAACAGAACAGATACAAATACACACATCATAGGGTACCTAATGTGTGTAAGAAATCGGATAACGTGTACGGCATATACACGTCACCGTCAATCCTGAAACAAATATCAAAATGCGCAAAAGCTCGCCACCTGAGCTATCAGAAGGATACGCCGTGACCAATCACACTGCCACGGAAGTGTCATGTCACTGGTGCCGCAATGACATGGCTGTAGTACCCCTACAGCTGGTTAACTCGGTATACCCTATATCGCTAAGGGTTCAAAATAAATATTTCACAAAATCTTTTAAATCACGTAAAACATATATTTCAAATATTTCCAAACAGATATTTTAAACATTTCCGAACAGATATTTCAATACAGATTTTTTTTAAAAATCACATAACAGGTATTCAAATATTTTTCAAAACAGATTTCTTTTAAGATATTTTTCGGAGTCAAAACAGTCAAATCAGATATAAACAGAGTAAACAGATTTGTGGGTAAAACGAATCAGATATAAAATTCAGAATTAAGAATAACGCTGAATAAAAGGAGAGATAATCCGTACCTCGAAAATAGCAACTAAAATACTAACGAAATCCGCAAATGATCCTCTAAACTCCCGTCCCGCGATCTAATTACAAAATATAATTTATTATTAAGATACATTAATCTTTTGTTTAATCATTAAATACATTCCAATTATTAAAATATTAATAACCTATAGTTCCGATTAACTAGTACATGAATTAACTAGACACTACAATCATCCCATCAGTTTCGTATAAATCCTGAATTAATATCACGGTTTAATTACTAACTAAACTAAAGGCATCCATTTCAATATTTAAAACCATTGTTTTAACTCTACATAAGCACAGAAACAGTGGTACATATCTTATTATCTAATTAACTAAACCCGAATGTGAATATAGTGGACAACTCGATTACGTACAGGTTTAGTGGCCATATACATATATCTAAAAATCTATTAACTATCCTGGTGCCCAACAACAACTTAAACATTATAATATATATTATAATGCCTGGAGATCGGAAATGCACCAGAACAATTCAAGGTATTTTTCTTAAATTTTCGTTTTTTTGATTTTTTTTTATTAAAATTCTTTTCTTGCATTAAATAGCTATTAATGACATTTTAATTAGTCATTAATTACACCTATTAAACATATATTAAATTTACTCTATTTAATTTGTTTAAAAATTAGCAAACTTTAGTTGAACATTATAGTTATTTTTTCAATATTAAATATTAATTATATATAGTTATGTTTACTTTTAGTTAAAATGACGAATAACAATTTTTTATATTGTGTTATTTTTTATTCCCTATTTAATATCACTATAATTGTTTTTCGGATGATTATAGGGTACACGATCTTAACTTCTCAAGCAATTTTTATTATCAATAATTGTGAAAATTGTAATAAATTATGGAAGTACAAGATATTTATTTAATATCTGGAATTGTATATAAACAATACAGATAGATTTTCAATTTTGCACATAAATAAATATAATAATACATGAGTTATGATCAAATCGATTAAATTTAACAAATCCAGTCATTTATCAGAAGATAAAATTGATAAAAAAGCTATACACCCATTGTTTCGTTATATTGTGTTGAAATAATTTTTTATTGTAATTATACAAATTCTTATACTATTATTGAATATGTATATTATGAGAGGGCTGTCGGTTTTAAAAAATATTATTAACCAACTTCTCAAATAATCTATATTATCAATGATTGTGGAATTGTAGTAAATTATGAAAGTACATGGATCTTTACTTAATATCTGAAATTTGTAAATAAATCATGTGCATACACACATGAGTTATGACCAAACTAATTAAATTGAACAAACTCAACCATTTTATCGGAAGATTAAATTGATAAAAAAATTATATGCCCATTGTTTCATTATATTGTGTCAAAATAAATTAATATTAAAATTAAATAAATTCTTAATATTAAAAAAACGTTATTAAGTTGTACTCCCTCTGTCCCGATAGTTTCCTTACATGAGGGCTGGGCACGGAGATCAAGGATAATGGAAGTAATATTGTTAAAATAAATGAAGTAGTGGGTGTAATAGTGATTTTATTGTTAAAATAAATGAAGTAGTGGGTGTAATAGTATAAAGTGTTGAAAAAGTGGAGTGAAGTAGTGGATGTAATAATATATTTTATTGTTAAAAGTTACTATTTTAGTAATGTAAAGAATTGGTGGAACATCCCAAAAAGGAAATTGTAAAGAAATGGATGGGATAGAGGGAGTATTCAATATTTGTAACTTTTGATTGTAAATATTACGTTCATATTGTAATTTTTATTTTTATATGTTTGTGATGTTTTTAAGATTGTCAAAATTTTAGATATATATAATGAAAATATTTTTCCAATTAATAATTCATGTAAATTAATAATTCATGTAAATTATTTTTCCGAAAGGCATTGGCATTCGCATTGTTGGGTGGTGGCTGAACCGGGGGACGGTCCAAGTTCTGCCTAAGTAGGTCCATGAATCGCTCCATAGGGTCTCTCCTTGGGTTTTCCACCTCTAGGGTATCATCTTCAGCTTCCTCTTCATCATACTCATAGTTATCAAACAAGTTATAGTCACTACCTTCATCCTCGCTCAGGTTCTGATCCTCTCTCTCTCGGTTTTGGTGGCCTTCCGGCCCATGGTGGCTACCCTGGCCTTCAGAGTTGGCCGGGTGAGCTCGAGTGTTCATTCTTCTGGGTGGCATGATTCTGATAATAAGACAAAAATGGGTTAGGGTTTGCAGATTATTTGACCGTATTTAGAGAAGTCAGGAACGTATTGTTCATCTTTATACAGGGTTAAAATTTCGAAACTCGTAGTGCCCTTATGATGGCGATAAACTGTAAAACCTTTTTAGGGGAAGTCGTTACGTGGTTCGAAAACATTTGTAGGAATTTCCAAGATTTCAAAACTTCGAACTTATAGAAATATTTTCGAAATTTTTAAATAACTAAAACCGTTTTTTTTTTTTTTTTTTTTTTGAAAGGTTTATTTTAGAAAAAATTGTAGGAATATTTTTGGAAAATGTGGAGAACAATTTGAAATCACATATCGTAATTTGAAACAGTATGGTTGTATTTGTGGCTTGTAGCAGTTGTATAACCACAGTTGTATATCAAAACAGTAGAGCATGGCATCGGAAAGTAAAGCAATTGAGACAATATCAAGGAAACTGAAACTAAATAAGTACGGTACAAGGGTTGTCACAAAGTTTGGATGTTAGAGCCAAATACATAGTTCCGATGTCAAAGTCCAGCAAAAGTGGAACAAATATAAGTACATACTCCGAATAGTCAGGGCTACACAAAAGTAGGCTACATCCGTACATCCTATCCGTAGTCACATCTAAATATATGTAGGTCAGTCTACTCGTCCACTGGTCAGAAAGGACGCCACTGCACAAGTCAACTATCCCGCAAAATCGACACACTAATGTCATCTGAACCTAGGGACTGAGCTATCAGTAACACATCACGGGGCCGCACCGCGACGGAGCAAGGCCCTCACTCGGGCAAATGCACGACGCACAACACGTCTAACATCCCTAGCCTGGATCACTCCACCCCCGCGGATCCCTAATCCGAGAACCCTCTCGCGACTCCTCCTCTCAATCCTGTGGAGTCGAGCTCTAGTCCTCCTAGCAACAGTAGTCCTCATCTCAGCCTGGATCCTCAAGCGCGCCTCGCGCTCCTCCACTATCACCCTCCTCGCCTCGGTAAGTCGGGCCTCGGCAGAAAGTAAGTCTCGGGTCATGAACTGCACGACATAGGCGTGCTCAACGCCCGACACCGGGGGTAGGTCCAGTGGTGGGGGTGGCATAACAGGGGCAGGAGCAGGAGCAGGGGTAGGGTCACGCTCCTCCTCACTAGAAGTATCCTCCTCGGGGTCATCATCTGAAGAAGTGGGGCTCAATGACTGTGGAGAGGGTGGGGGTGACACAACACGGTCCTCACCGGATCGCACATTCTCCTCATCAGTGGCCACAGGGGAGGGGGTAACAGGCTCAGGCTCCATAAAGGGCTCCTCCTCGGGATCCTCATCATCAGTATCCCCTAATATCGTAATCCAGGGGCCCAGCTCAGGGTCAGCATCAGTATCCTCAACAGGGTCCTCAGTCTCTCTCAGTAGTGCCTCATCATGCTCCCTCTCATAGGCCTCAGGGTCTGGTATATCCTCCATCTACACAAGGGAAATAAGCTAGGTTACTAACCAAAAAAGAAGGGTTTAAGAAGTAGTTCCCTCACGGGCCTTAGAAGTCAGGGCTACATCCGATAACCCGACTGTGAACTCGATGAGAGCTCTAGGTATTAATGGGATTATTATTAGTGTTATATTATTCGTATTATTATGGTTGCTTTCCTAAATTACTATCGTTTCTGAGAACTGTAACCTTCTCTCTGATACCACTTCTGTGACGCCCCCAGATCCGGGGTCGGAGATCTAGGCGCTCACGGTCCATTTTCCATTCATAACATACTTGTTCTTGCACATAATATAAATAAACAGCCATCGACCCCACAATAAACTCACACCACACACACACACACACATACAGGTTAGAGTCTCAGAAACATCATACATTTGATTAAGCAAAAGTAAAAGTTTTAGAGTTATTACAGACCGAATTAAATAGCATTTATGCTACCAGCAACACTTCGATATGAAGCGAAGTTGGCGGCTTGAAAGTTTGTTACGGTACACTGCCTTGCACAGGTCATACTTATAAATAAAACGTACTAACAAAAGTTGCCGACCAATCCGGCTAACGGGGCCTACCGGTGGGATCTCAACTGCAGCCTGGGGTCTAGTCACCTGCTTTCGAACAGTCTGACAGGTTCTTGCCATTTCTCTTAGCTGTTGTGTTTGTAAAATTTGAAAACAAGCAAGAGTGAGCAACTATAGCTCAGCAAGAATATAAGTATAAGGTAAGCAATATAGCATTTCATATGTATAACAGTCATTAAACTCATTGTATCAATCAGTTATAAAATCATTTGTCATTACTTGGTAAATTTCAAAGGTGCACCAGGACGTGCCCTTGTTTTTAAAATAACCTTGCAGTTCTAGCTACTGCATAAAGTCAACATCTTTCTCATCAAAATAGGACACTATCGGCAACTGGCACATAGGCCTAAGATGCAGTGTCAAAGCATTTTTCCAAAGTGGAGGAATGGGACTTAAAGAAAACATAAAACCTGACAGGGATTGACGATGATCAGTCGCCACATCCGAGTCCAATAATCCGCGGGTCTTCTCTACCGGTAGAAGGATAGAAACTACATCCGTAACTATCCCCGAGTGAAAACTACATCCGTAATCACCCTCGATGAAAACTACATCCGTAATCATCCTTCGGCAACACCTGGGCCGGAATAATAAGTGATGGACCGCCTGGCTCACGGCCGCTTACACATCCCGGGAATCGTTCGTCAACGGTTCCCACACCTGCCAGAGTCCCTTTTTCTTTTTCTTTTAAAAACTTGATTTTGATTGAAAATAGAGTAGTTGTGGTTCGACATCAGTCGACCGATAATTCTTGAAATCATACAAGAAGCAGAACCTGACCGGGGGTTTTCGAAAATGTTTTGAGTTCGAAAAAGTTCGAGTTTGAAAGTATTAAAAGGTATCTTGGATTAACTTTGTTTTTAAAATAGTGAACAATAATTATTAAATGATATTTTAAGATTTAATATTAATAATTAATAAAATAATTATTTAATAAAATAAACTTTTAATCCAAGATAGGGTTTCGAGTATTTACGAAGATATAATAATAGTTATTTGAATATACGATACCACCCGAATGACCCTTCGGGTTTTCGCAATATAGATACGATATAATAATATACCGCTCCCCGATCAATAATATATACGGACCGCTACGACCTCTATTGCTAGAGTCGTTGTCCGAAGAAAACATTTCAATCTAAGTTCAAGGGGTAAAAGCATACATGTACTTGTTCAATCTCAATTGCATCAATACTTCGATAAACATAGCATTTGATATAATTTGAAAACTACAAACACAACAGTGAAAATCCTTGTATAGGGATAAGTTTTGAAAAGTAACTTGCCTTGGTTTGGTTGGGGTGGTCGAGCGTGCGAATTCGAACGATCTATACATAAACAATAATCGTTCGTTAGTACCTTAACAACTTCTTTCTAATTACGGGGTTTTAAGGGGATACGAAATTAACTTAACGACTTCGTCTTATGACTCTCTAGCCCCTCTATAGGTCCATGTCATCACTCGATTACGCTCGTCACTTATTCGACTTAATTTAGTTACCACATTCGAACCATAACCATTACTCCTAGAATTATGCTCCACTAACGACTTTTTCCCTTGCGCGAAATTTACTCTAACATTTTTATAAAATTCAAAAATTCATATTTTAATCCAATTCTTTTTGGGTGGTCTTCACCACTGCATTACCTACGTTCTCAAATTTTTCCATGATCCCAAATATTTTTTAAGGTGTTTAAACAAGGTTCACAAGGGGGTCACTTAATGCAGTCCATTGTCCAGAAACAAAATTCACTCCTCCGGCCATAACTAAAAATCCACACATCACCTAGCTATGAATCTTACATATCCAGAAACTACATTCAATTATCTTTCCAACAATATAAGGTAGGACATCAGGGGACATCATTTGGGTGTTCAAAATCGTGCTACAACACAGATCAAAGTTCCTGGATAAAATCAGCAAGCTCAAATCACTTAGATCAACCATTTTTCATGCTTCCATAACATAAACACCACTTAAAACACTTAGATCATGACTCATAACACTCATGGAGATATATATGTTCACCATAGTCATAAAATTCACCATCTCAACATCAAAACCTAAGATCCATGTTATCCAATACATATACATCCAAGATAACCCCTAAAATGCATGGATCCACTACCATACTACATGAACAACACATAACCAAGGGTGGTTTGAGATTTCATACCTTCTTGAGCTCCTAGAGACTTTGAACAATCTTTATACAACTTAAAGACACCTTAGATGGCCTCCTACAACACTCACAATGCAAGATCTAAAGGAAGAACAAACTTGGTTACTATTCATCCAAACTTTAACAATTTATAACTTGGAATTGGATGGATGAAATGGAGTGAAATTGCTAGCATACCTTGATTAGATGATGTAGATGACCTAGGAATTATGTTATGATTTATGAGTGATGAGAAGTGGGAGAAAGAAATTTCTTTCTTCCTTGTTCTAGCCTTGGCCGAGAGCAATAAACAAGGGGGGGAGAGTTTGATTTCTTTTTTTTGTGTTTTGTGTTGGTTGTGTAATTGGTTGGGTGTTACATATAATTGTATGTACAAGCATGGTACACCTAGGTATGGCTATAGGTATGGCTCTCATGTACTCTTGTCTCCACTTTTGAAAAAGTAATGCAACTAAACACTATTCATCTTCCAATGGCCAACTAGTTTGCTAGGTTTCTAACTACTTGGTTGCATGGGCTTGCATGCAATACTACTCCTTGTATTATTATTCTCCCACCAATGCTTATTATCTAATCTTTAATTCGTATCGTATCTTAATTAATCTTTCGTAATAATATTTTGTCGCGTAGAGATTTCCCCTATAATTCCTTAAGTACTACTTGTGTAAATTCCTCCAATGTCCATAATTCCTTGTCATGATCCTTAATAAATCTTGTAACACTCTAATCATTCTCAAATCCCAAGTTTTATAAATCTCACTAACAATAAAACCCCTGCCTTCACAATCTCCCTTTTTTATCTTACATAGGGAATACAACAACACAGTTTCTCAGACAATCAATTCTATTAATCACAGGGATGACCAGAAAGGTTCCATATTGACATTGCCACAAGATGTTAAATAAAATAAAATATTACCAAAAATTAGGGTTCTTACAATATATATTTTTCGATTAACATCCACAATTTAAATAAAAGTAGTA